>CM066328.1:419117309-420317309 GCA_033807585.1 Hydrophis major
AAGAAAGGAAAGAATGGAGGGAGAGATGGAAGATGGGGAAAAGAAGGGAAGGTGGGAGGCAGGAAAGGAGATTGGTTGCATATTTATTTATTTATTTATTTATTTATTTATTTATTTATTTATTTATTTATTTATTTAAGTAAGTAAGTAAGTAAGTAAGTGTAGTCCTTGATTTACAACAATTCATTTAGTGACTGTTCAAATTTACAACAGCCCTGGAAAAAATTACTTATGGCCATTTTACACGCTTACAACGGTTGCAGCATCCCCACAGTCAGATGATCAAAATTCGAACACTTGGCAAGTGACTCACATTTATGAAGGTTGCCCTGTGTCCCTGGGGTCAGGTGATCCCCTTTTGTGACCTCCTTACAAGCAAAGTCAAAGGGGAAGTCAGAGTCACTTAATAACTGTGTTGCTAAGTTAATGACCCCAAGGATTCACTTAGCAACGGTGACGAGAAAAGTGTTGAAATGGGGCCAAACTCACTTAACGAGGGTCTCGCCTTGCAACATCAGTTTTGGGATCCATTGTGATCCCAAGTCAAAGGACTATCTTGAGTCAAGTCAGTCTGCAACTTGAGCAATGAAAGTTTCCTGGATTGAAGGCTAATAGGAGTTAACTCAGGGCTCATCCTTGGAATCTTCTCCCTGGCTGTGTCCACTGGGTTGCAATTTACGTGGCAGTGAGCCTTAAATATTTCATAAGGCGGGGTTGCCCTTCAAATATGTGGGCCGATTACATAAGAGGCCATATACAACAAAGGCCATATTGATAACATCAAGCCCTCAGGTTGTTGGAGGAGGATGACCAAGTCACCAGATCATCCTCCTGATAGGGAGTGATGATGTGTGTGTGTGGGGGGGGAGGAAGTGATTAGCAAGCCCCTGATGTGGAAGAAGATAAGTGGGATGGCAGGGAGGGGTTACAAAGGCTAAATGATCCCTAAATGATCTCTTATCATTTCTTGGTTCCATCGGAATGTGAGCTGAGGTTTCTTCACCAGCATTCCTCTAATTTGGTGGGGCAGGAGACTAATTTATGGCACGGTGGGGTCAAAGCAACGGAGAAGGTGAATTGTTGAAGTACTTTGGCCCAGGACTCTTCAATATCTTCGTCAATGCTTTAGATGAGGAGATAGCAAGAGCATTAGGAGTAGGACTTAGACCAGCGGTGTCAAACTCGATCTCATTGAGGGATGCATCAGGGTTGCGTTTGTAAGTGGCATATTGATAGGTTTAGTTTGCAGCGCTTATGGATCTGGTTACAGGGAAGGAGATTGTCCCTGCAAACAAGTGAGCAGCAGTCAGGGAGGAATGGAACTTTGGATCAGAGATGATTACTTTCCACAGTGCAGAACAGTTGGATTGATTTGATTTAAGCTGGGTCTTTTGATTTAAAATTACATCCCCACACACACGCAATCAGTTTACCCCTTTGGGTATTTCCAGCATCCTCCCACTCAATTGGTCCAGTTCAATTTCAAATAGGGCTATCCTGATAGGTCAGGGGTGTCAAACTCGATTTCATTGAGGGCCTCACCAGGTTGTGTTTGACTTTGGGGGCTGGGGTGGGTGTGGCCAGCTTGATGTCACTTGTGTCGGGAGGCGCCTCTGGTGGCTGAGCACTCTGCCAGCGAAAACGGATTTCCGAGCTCCGTTTTCAGCTGCAACGGCCTCCTGCTACTCTCTGCCCACAAAAACAGAGCTCATTTTCGTTGACAGAGGCTCCGTTTTCACTGGCAGAGGCACCACAGGCCATTCCTTCACTATTTTCAGGGTGGCCCGCAGGCCAGATCTAAGCACTCTTGGGCTGAATCTGGCCCGCAGGCCTTGAATTTGACACTCCTGATTTAGATGTATATACTGCTTCACAGTGCTTTACAGCCCTCTCTCAATGGTTTACAGAGTTAGCCCTATTGCCCCCAACAATCTAGGTCCTCATTTTACCGACCTTGGAAAGTCGGAAGGCTGAGTCAACTTTGAACCGGTTAGGATCGAACTCCTGGCAGTGGAATGCAGAGTTAGCCTGCAACACTGCATTGTCACCACTGCATCTCCATGGCTCTAATAAAATACCATATAAAAATCAAAACAATAAATAAAAAACACACTGTGATGATCCAGGGTGTGACACAAAAGCAACAAAGTCACAAAGTCCCTTTAATTCCTCCAACTTGGTTTCCAATGTCCAGTTATCATCGACTGGAGAAAAAATTCTCCCAAGAACAGTTTTTAAAGGGCAGAAATTTAGTCTGAACCCAAAGTACATATAAATTATAAATAAAAATCAACACAAACCATGCTGCAGCAATTAATGAGACAGGGCAGGATAAGAAATTGCAGAACTCAAAAGATAACGAAACACATACAGTTGGGAGGATGCCAGAACCCAGATAGGACTTGACAAACAAAGATAATGCATGCTTTGCTTCCAACAAGGTTCTGTGCAGAAACACCCTCTTTAACCTGTTTTCCCAGCTGCAGCTAATGAAAGGAATCAGGACCTTTTTCTCCCCCGTAACTCATGTTGCTCCCTTATCCATTCCTCCCTGCGTGCTATCCCTGCGTGTCCTAGGATAAAGAGGGGGTGGCCCTGGGTCTTCCTCTGAATGCCCTTCCCCAGTTTCCTCCACAGCCACCACAGCCACTCTCCCGCTCCCTGTCAGCTGTTCAACCTCCCCCTTAGAATCAGACTCCAACAGGGGCATGACACATACACTCCTGAATGGAAGAGAGCAAAGTGTGGAGGAGGTGACTAATCCATTAACTATCCCCAAGAATCTATTTCCACATTGGAGCCGCAAGCCAGCTGGCAGATCCAGATGTTCAAGTCAGGAAGAGGGGAGCAGAGCTCACCTGGGGAGGATAATGTTTTAGAGTGCAGGCACCATGGCAGAAAAGGCTTTTCTCGTGCACCCTGTCTGCTGAAATTCCTTGAGTAATTTCTTGGGATCTGCAACATGCCCTTTCTGCCAAGACAGGTGGGTTCTTCTGATAACCTGGACCCCTGCCATAAAAGACTTTAAAACTGACAACCAACACCTTGAATTGGACCTGGAAGCAAACTGACAACCAATGCAACTAAGCCAGAGTAAACTGACTTTTATCTAATACTAGCTCAATACATGTGCTTCGTTACGAAACTATGTGGTCGAGCTTAGTTTTGGGGGAGGAAAATAAGGGGGAAAACAATCTGCCTCTGCCTACCAGCATCCATTGGTATTCATCTGGCTAGCGTCCTGTCAGTGTGTGAGGGAGTTGAGGGCTGTTTGGAAACTGAAACAGTATTTGCTATGTGAGGAAGAAGGAGACAGCAAGGAGCCAGGGCGTAGCTTAGCTCAGCTGTTCTGTACTAAAGCTGCTTGGTGCTATGAAAGTAAAACTGAAACTGAAACCCCTCTCCTCTGCTTGTGTTTTGCATTTGGAACAGATTTCTTTTCAGCTGGGGAGAGGGAATAGAACTCCTTAGCATCAGAGCGTGTTAATAATAATATACGAAATACTAATGCTCTGATGGTCATTTCAAAAAAATCCTTTCTTACTGAGCACGTAGATAGAAGCCAAGAGGAACATATGTGCCAAACTTCAAGTTTGTGGGTTTTATGGTTCTGGAGATTTTATGATGGTGCATGAGTGGTATTTCGCTTTTATATAGAGAGATATGTAATTCCCAGTAACTAGCATTTTGAAGCTGTTGAACATACTCGTTAAAAATTTACTTTTTTAGATTTTTAAAATATTTTTGTAACCTGCCTTTATTACATTAAAAAATAACTCAAGAGGGCGAACATACCTAATATTCTTTCCTCCTCTTATTTTCTCCATAACAACCTGGTGAGTTGAGTTGGGGTGAGAGAGAGAGAGAGTGAATGGCCCACAATATATGGATGAAGAATACAGATATTTCTCAAGTTACAACCATAACTGAGCCCAATATTTATGTTACTTATGCTAAGTGAAACATGTGTTCAATGAGTTTGCCCCATTTTACGACTTGTCATGCCACAGTTGTTAAGCGAATCGTTGCATTTGTTAAGTTAGCAACACAGTTGTGAAGTGAAGCTTGATTTCCCATTGATTTCCTGATTTTGTCAGAAGGTCACAAAAGCTGATCACATGACTCCTGGACATTGAAGTCGTCATAAATATGAAACTGGTTGACAAGCACCTGAATTTTGATCATGGCACCATGGAGATGCTGCAAAGCCTCAATTTTTTTTCAGTGCTGTTGTAACTTTAAACAGTCTGTCAGGATTCTGGCAGTTACTCCAATTAAATCATGAGCCTCGAGCCACACTCCCAAAACTAAAGAGGATTTATTTGAAGGTAACATTCTACGTCTGGCACTAACCTGGGCATAGCCAACTCTTAGATATGTAATTCACTGTCACCCTTGATCCTGCTTTTCCTCCCACTCCTCTGGGTGTATCATCCAATGAAAAATGTCCATAGCCAAGAATCATCAATCATACTCTCCAATTAGATTTTTTCCCGGCAGAAGCTTCAGCCATCTAATCAGTCTTTGAAGAAAATATGAATGGAATGTACTTTCAATTCCACACTGTTGCCTGCTCTTTGAAACTCTGCCCCCCACCCCACTTCTTTCTGTTGTCAACTATAAAACGTGTATACCAAATGTTTTAAGAGTTGACACAATCACTAAATGAACTATTGTAAGTCAAAGACAACCTGTAAAGTCAGGTGCATATTGGACACTGTCAAGAACATTTGCGTGATGCTAACCAAGAACTGTGGGCTACATGACATCTTAAATTTTTTGATTCTGCTAAATCTTCCCTTAAAGGCTTGTGCTGCACTTCAACCTCTATTAATCCATTTTTTTTTTTTTTTTTTGCAGATAATGTTCTTTCCTTTTAATTTGGTCTTCCAAAAAGGAAGGGGTGAGTGGGTGGAGAGAACCTTTCCCCTCCCACAGTGGCCCATTGATTATTTATTCCTCTGCATTGACAGTTAACATTTGCAAATACCTCCATTTAAAAGGTTTGACTTTCCACGGGGGACCTGCAGTAAATCTATCTCCTGCAACCATTGACGCAGAGGCCACTTTGAAAAGAATTAAAATGTTCGGATAAAGGGGAAAAGACTGTTCCCTTAAGTGCAGCGTGGTTCTTCCTGAAACGGAATAAAATTTGTAAGTGGCATATTGATAGGTTTAGTTTGCAGCACTTATGGGTCTGGTTACATGGAAGGAGATTATCCCTGCCAACAAGTGAGCAGCAATCAGGGAGGAGTGGAATTCTGGATCAGAGATGATTACTTTCCACAGTGCAGAAAGGTTGAATTGATTTGATTTACCCTCTGCAAAGCTGGGTCTTTTGATCTAAAATTACCTCCCCCCCTACACACAATCAGTTTACCTCTTTGGGTATTTCCAGTATCCTCCTACTCAATGGGTCCAGTTCAATTTCAAATAGGGCTATCCTGATACGACAGGATAACAAACTCGATTTCATTGAGGGCCGCACCAGGTTGTGTTTGACTTTGGGGGCTGTGGTGGGTGTGGCCAGCTTGATGTCACTTGTGTCAGGGGCGCCTGTGGTGGCCCAGCACTCTGCCAGTGAAAACGGGCTCCCAAGCTCCATTTTCAGCTGGGACAGCCTCCTGCAACCCTCTGCCAGCAAAAACAGTGCTCGGGAGTCTGTTCTCTCTGGCAGAGCACTCAGGCCACCACAGGCACCCCCCCGACCCGAGTGACATCAAATGTCAGGATTCTGACTCTCAACCCCATTTAAATCATGAGTCTCTAGCCAAGCTCCCCAAAAAATTATTGGGAGTTAGAAGATGTGGCATTGCCAGGGTATAGCTGACTCTGAGACACATCATTCATTGTTACCCTTGACCCTGGTTTTCCCCCACCCCCTGAGTGTGTTGTAATTCCTATTCTCTAATGCAGTGGTCCCCAAACCACCAGGCCCTGGACCGGTTCTGGTCCGTGGATCATTTTTTACCTGGCTGCAAAGAAGTGGGTGCCTCCATCTTGTTTCGACAGCGCTTGAGAAAGTGCTTCCGGATGAGCTTGTTGGTCATCGGTTGGAAAGTGGTATTTGGGTGCTGAAGGAATCCTCGCGCCTTAAATTCATCGGGGGTGTGTGGCTTCGAACGAAGAGCCGTCCCGATGGCAGTGGAGTCTCGCGTTAGGAGGAGATTAAGAAAGAGCCTGAAAAGCCTATCGACAAAGGTACAAAGGAGGAGTTGAAGGTGGCGGTGAGAAGCGGGGGACGGCTGGCCGGCCGGTCGCTCGGCCTGCCTTGCCTTGGTCGTGCGTGCTGATGCTGGTACTGGTCCATGGATCATTTTGTGATGCCGATACTGGGCTGCGGAACAAAAAAGGTTGGGGGCCACTGCTCTAATGGGACACATCCATAGCCCAGAGTCATCAATCATGCTCTCCAGTTAGAATTTTGTGTGGCAGAAACTTCAGTCACCTAGTTACTATCTTTGAAAACATTTATGGAATGCAGTTTTAGTTTGCAAGCTGATGCACTGCTCCCCCCTCCCTTTCTGTTGGCAACTTTAAAAGACCACAGAAGTATTTTATGAGTTGACATCAAGCTGGCCACGGAGCTCCATTTTCATTGGCAGAGGCACCGTGGGCCGGTCCTTTGCTGTTTCTAGGGTGGCTCCATGAGCCATTTCTAAGCACCCCATGGGCCAGATGTGGCCTGCAGGCCTTGAGTTTGACACCCTGTGATGTGGGCTACAATTACCACTAGATGGCAACAAAGCAAAACATTTTCTGTTCCTTTGCTGACCTCTGGTGGTCTTTTGGATTTTGGCAACCCAATCAGATCTGGTAGCCCTAGAACAGCTCCTCTGAGAGATGAATCCAAACGTTCTGGACCCGACACAGCCAGCTCTGCTCCAAGAGAAACTCATTAGATGGTATGAAGATGTTTCTCATTCTTGGGAACTCAGGATTCTTAAGGTAGTCTCTCCGTTTTCTATGAGTTAATTTGCAAATCCTTCAGGATGGTTTAACTGTATCTGTTCCTCTCCAGTTTTAATCCATAAAGTGAGTTTCTGCTACAACCTGGAAATTCCTCCCCATGCTTTTCTATAAGAGCCAAAAGGAGATTCTTGAAAAAAATTGGGGAAGGGGGTTTCCTAGAATAGGGAGGAGAAAGAAGTTACATGATTTAATTTTACTTATTTAAAGTTGTTTCCTCAAGCCTGTCATCACTCCATCCGCACCTGTCCAGTAGGCATATATCAATTTGCTAAGTTTGTTGCCAATATGAAGGGAGTTTGCAGGCAGACAATAGAGCTGATATAGCAACCATGGGAAAAATAAGAAAACAGTATTAGCATGACATATAAAACCAGACACATCGCTAGAAGCTAAAATCATGACTGCATTTGATTTATTTTGGCATGTCATGAGTGCAAATTAATTGGAGAAGGCAACGTTGCTAGGATGATTAGTGGAACAAGAAGAAGGAGGAAACTTTTTCTTTCTCTTCTCATCCAAGAAGCTTCTTCAGCTCTTCCCCACAGGGTAGTGGGGAATGGAAGATTTTATATTCCTTGCAGATAGCTGGTCATCTGCATCCTTTTAGAGCAGAGGTGTCCAACCTTGGCAACTTTAAGACTGGTGGACTTCAACTCCCAGAATTCCTCAGCCAACTGGCTGAGGAATTCTGGGAGTTGAAGTCCATCAGTCTTAAAGTTGCCAAGGTTGGACAGCCCTGTTTTAGAGGGTCGGTGAAGCATTTGGAGGTTTATCTGTATCCTGACATTCCCCCCGCAATCCAGTCAGAGCTGAAGAAGCTTCTTGGATGAGAAACGAAACATCTTCAGAAGAAGAAAAAAAACAAGTCCAGTTGCCTCTTGAAAAAAGCACCTTTGGGACATCTTCATATCAGCTTTGATGGTATCAGGCCACCCTGTTCTTTGTTTACAGGATACTGCAAAATCCCCATTCCCTCCCTACTCAACTAACCTGCTTTCCAGCTCCGTTCTCCTGTGCAAGGCAACCAAAGAAGACCCAGCCAATCAGCTGGGACTCGGGAGGCAGAGAATAGATGAAGGCAGGGCCAGTCAGAGGTGGTATTTGCCAGTTCTCCGAACTACTCAGAATTTCAGCTACTGGTTCTCCAGAACTGGTCAGAACCTGCTGAATAGCACCTCTGATGGAGGGCCCTTGCCGATAAAGTCGCCAAGTGCTGGACATGCCTAAATGGTGAAAACAACAACAGCATTAACACGCTCAATAGAAGCTAGCACACTTCTATCCCCAAATAATATATCCCCCCAAAATGTTCAGTAACAATAGCATTTTAATAGTATAGGTAGTCTTTGACTTATGACCATAATTGAGCCCACAAATAGGGTCATAAGTCATGCCAATCATTTAAGCAGGTCATCATGTGACCGCACTTGATTTTATGACCCATTTTTGAGATTGTCACTAAGCAAAAGGCCATGGTCATAAAGCGAATGGGGTGGTCCCAAAGCAAACACTGTGGTCACAAAATGAATCCATTGTTCTTAATAGCCAGTTTTTGCTGGAAACCAGAAATAAATGCCAGTTTCCAGAAAAATGTCACAAATCACAGCCACGTGGCTGCAGGATTTCTGCAAACAGATGTGTCTGGCGGGATGGCCGTTGGAACTTTGAATCTGAGTCATAAGTACTTTTTGGAGATGATCTGCTGTAACTTTGAACGGTCGCTAAGCGACCAGTCGTAAGTCAAGGACGACCTGACCCGGAATGTTTGGAGAGAGATGGAAAGAAGGGGAAACGGCTGGATGGTTTGGAATCTTTGTATCCTAAAAGAGAAGCGTTCTTGTTTGATACGGAAAGCACTTTTCATGTTGTTGCAAGTCCCCCTTGTAGCAATGAAGGAGAATAATTGTTACTCAGGGTTGAAAGTGAGGGGTCCTTGGTGCTTCCTGAGGTTGGTTGTTTTTTTGCAGATGTTTCATTACTCAAACTTGGTAACCTCATCAGTGCAATGGTGATGTTACCTCGTTTGGGTAACGAAACGTCTGCAGGAAAACAACCAAGCTCAGAGAGCATCCAGGACTGCGTGAACTTCCTTGTGGAATGAGGACCTGCAACCACAAGTCATCACACCTTCCCTGAGGATTTGACTCCCAGTTTTCATGATGCACAAAATAAACCTATCTACTATCTATACACAATCAATCTTAGTTTAACTGTATTGCCAACAGGTTACTCTTATTTTTCTCCCCCAAGCCAATTCCTTTTTTTTTTTCTTTTTAATAAAGCTGTAATGTCGGGTCCTCGGTCACATTGTCAGGATGATAATGTGAGAAAAATCAGAGCTTGTTATTTCCTCTGTGGGAAAGGCAACCGATTCTCCATCATGTTCTTCCCTGCCCACCCTCCAGCTACCTGCCAGCTTTCCATAAGCCTCAGCTGCTTTGCACTGGCAGTTTCAATGTAATTTCTGCAACCAACATCCCAGCTGCTGGAGACTTTTTCCCATCATGGTTTCCTGAGCAGGTTGGGGAGGGGGGGAAATCTCTCTGTGTGTGTACACAAAAAGCCTGCAATGAAAGACCATACATAATTCATGCTTGCATACGTCTCTACCCAAACCTACACCCCACACATGCGGGCCTACATGCCCTCCATCTATGTGCAACAGACAGATCTTCATCCAGGAGTCTTAGAAATCATTGTTCTCTGTTAGCAGAGTCGAGCCACTGCTGAAATGCTTAAAGTCGGTTGTGCCTTTGAGCTGCGCATAACAGCGCCCTTTGGAGATCCATTTCATACAAAATTTGAAGCCTGTGTTTATTGCCCATTAAAGCAACCTTTATTTTATGGCAAATGTTGCAGTAATTGCCTTTTACGAAGAGCACTTTGTAACACGCATGCACTGTTGAAAGAAAACCACTCTGGTATTGTCTATCGGGACTTAATGGCGCAATTAATTTTACTCCATCTGTTCCTGAGACTTTAAAGGAAAATGGATTTTTTTTTTTTTTTCCTGAGCACACTTTAATGAAGAAGATAAAGCGGCCCGGCTGATGTCCCACTGGCTCAGTGCAGTAAGTTCAGATTATTGCTCAGTCTGTCAGAATAGGCTGCATCCCTTGGCAGCCGCCACAGCGAGCAGCCCTGGCTGGCCCCTTGCCGCGCCATTCCTGATGACATACTGCCAGCCAGCTTCCACAAAAGCACGATTAAAATGTCAACATAGGATGATGAAGGGGGGCAGGAAAACCCTTGGAGACAAACTATGTTCTGTATGAGTTAATACTTCATTGCGGCTTTAGAGCTGGGCTCCTTCCCGCTGTTTCGCAGGCGTGCGGAGCTGGGGGACAAATAAGCTGGTTAAAATGGATACAAATAGCAGTGGCGGGGAGCACGGTGGGTGCAAAACAGTGCAAGGCACAGACGGAGGAAAGCCAGAGGAAACAGCCCCCTCCAGTGGTGGGATTCAAAAATTTTTTTTTACTAACGGTTCTGTGGGTGTGACTTGGTGGGCGTGGCATGGCTTGGTGGGTGTGGCTTGGTGGGCATAGCAGGGGAAGTTTATAGTAAAATCCTCATTCCCTCCCCACCCCACTAACCTGCTTTCCAGCTCCGTTCTCCTGTGCAGGGCAACCAAAGAAGACCCAGCCGATCCTCTGGGACTCGGGAGACAGAGAAGAGACGGGGGCAGGGCCAGTCAGAGATGGCATTTTCCGCAAACTGCTTAACATTTTCGCCACTGGTTCTCCAGAACTGGTCAGATCCTGCTGAATAACCACCTCTGGCCCCCTCCCCATAATGGCTCCCCAAAACAAGTGGTGTCAAAGTCACTTCACTGGAAACCACGATTGGGTTATTATGAAGGTGAGAAGAGTCCCAGCTGGGTTAGACTTGGAGGCCTCTTGAAGTCCAATACAGGTGGTCCTTGGCGTATGACCAGGATGGAGCCCAAGATTTCCATGGTTAAGCATGATGATTAAGTGAGTTTTACCACCCATTTTACCACCTGTCTTGCCACAGTTGTCAAGTGCAGTTGTTCAGTTAGTGCCACGGTTGTTAAGGGAATCTGGCTTCTCCACTGATTTTCTTTGTTCGAAGGTTGCAAAAGTTGATCACAGGAACCCAGGACACTGCAACTGTCATTAATATGAGTCAATTGCCATGTGCCTGAATTTTGATCATGTCGCTGTGGGCAGGCTGCAACTGTCATCAGTGTGAAAAACAATCATAAATCATTTTTCCCCAATGCCATTGTAGCAATAGCACTTAGATTTATACACCGCTTCACAGTGCATAACAGACTTCTCTAAGAAGTTTAATTTGTAATTCTTCAGTCAATTGATGCATCTGAAAGCAGTTTTCTCTCAGGCCCAATATAATGGCAGTATTAGTTGATCCAAAACTACATAGAAAAATATGTGTAATATAAAAAAAATGATGTCTGTTCTTTTTTTAATTCAAAGAAAATGGAAAAAGATAGAAAATTGAAAAGGGGAGGGGAATGAAAAAAGGGAAGGAAGGAAGGAGAAAAGGGATGGAAGGAAGAAAGGAAGGATAGATTAATGGAGGTTTTCAAACATTGGACAATTATTTCTCTGAGATAGGAATCGCAATAGCACTTAGACTTATATACCACTTCACAGTACTTTTACAGCCCTCTCTAAGCTGTTTACAGCCTATTGCTCCCCAACAATCTGGGTCCTCATTTTACCCACCTCAGAAGGATGGAAGGCTGAGTCAACCTTGAGCCTGGTGAGATTTGAACTGCCAAATTGCAAGCAGCTGGCAGTCAGCAGAAGTAGCCTGCAGTACTGCACTCTAACCACTGCACCATTGTGGTTAAATGGTCTGAGGATTGCTGCCTTGCATAGCAGATTGGACTAGAAGACCTCCAAATACTTTTAACTGTATAAGTCTAGGATTCTATGAAGGTATGTTGAATATATGCAACATTAACACCATCTGGAAACCAAGTGTCCCATCAATCCTCACACTGTAGCAAATAGCCATTAAGAAGCCTGGGATCTGTGCGAGATTGTCCCAGATAATATGAAAGAATGCAGAGGACTGCAAAATCACACAGTAGAGCTACTTTCCAATAAAGTAAACAAATCTGAAGCAAAACCATGTGTTTGTTTTTTCCCAGCATTGGAAAAACCATTAAAATTGGTGCTTGGTAGAAATGGCTGGAAAGGGAATTTCACAGCTGGAAACTCAATACTAAAAAACTGAAAGGGGAAACATTTTAAAATAGACACATGCATTCATAAAGTGGCATCATTACCCCAAAGACCTTATTTTGCATGGCAGTCACGTGACCTCAGAAGGCAAGGAAGAGGAGGGGAGAAAAAAAATTGTTTCCCCAATTTCATTTGGGGGTCTGGTTCATTAAATGATCCTCCTCTGGGATCTGCAGAGCTGTATCACAATGGGCTATTGATACAGTGTGATAAATCATGATCACACCATGTCTTCACACCATGTCTGTGAATTTCATCTTCCTCTCTCATCAACACAGGGCCAAGGAGATGGAAAAACTCTGACTGCCAATTTTGATTATGCGTAATTTACCACTACCTCAACACTGAAGTTGTGTTTTTGTTTCTGAAGTTTTTTTAAAGCCTTTGTGGCCCTTGGTTGGAACAAGATGGCTTTGTAAACTGCAGGTAGCTCTCATCTTACAGCCATTCAAAGCACTGTAAAAAAGTTACTTAACAGATAACAGATAATCAGAGTTGGAAGGGACCTTATAGGTCATCTAGTCCAACCCCCCACCCAAGCGGGAGACCCTACACCATTTCTGACAAATGGCAGTCCAGTCTCTTCTTGAAAGACTGAAGTGATGACACTCCTACAATTTCTGAAGGCAACTTCTGTTCCATTGGTTGATTGTTCTTACTGTCAGAAAGCTTATCCTTATTTCCATGTTAAATCTCTCCTTGTTCAGTTTTCATCCATTATTCCTTGTCTGGCCTACAGGCACTTTAAAAAATAGCATGACCCCCTCCTCTCTATGGCAGCCCCTCAAATATTGGAACACTACTGTTGTGAACTAAGCAAACTTGTTAGCTTGCGATTCTAGTAGTTTTCTTTCCACGACAGGTTCGTAGCCTGTAATTCTGATTGGCCCGTTGACAGCGGATCGTGATTGGTCAGTTTTGGCTGATCAGATTGGCTGATAGCGGGTTGCTGCTGATTGGATGCTCTCAGCGCAGCAAACTCAAATCATTGGGTGTTGTGACAGCAGCCAGCTCTATAAAAGGAGCTGCTGCTGCCCTAGTTTTTCGCTCTGTTCTGAAGTCACTAATGAAGAGTTGGATGCCTCGTCTCCGTTCCTTGCACCCACTCTCCCAGATCTAACAACTTCTATCATGTCTCCCTTGGTCTTTCTCTTCACTAGACTATCCAGGCCCAGTTCCTATAATCATTCTTCATATGTTTTAGTCTCCAGTCCCCTAATCATCCTGGTTGCTTTTCTCTGTACTTTTTCTAGAGTCTCAACATCTTTTTTATAAGGTGACCAAAACTGGATGCAGTACTCTAGGTGTGGTCTTACTAAGGCTTTATAGAGTAGTATTAGTACCTCACTTGATCTTGATTGTATCCCTCTGTTAATGCAACTTAAGATTGCATTAGCTTTTTTGGCTGCTGCTGCACACTGCTGGCTCATACTTATGACTCATCTTCACACTTATGACTATTGTAGTAGCATCCTCACAGTTAGGGGATCAAAATTTGGGCACTGGGCAGCCAGCATTCTTTATGATGGTTGCAATATCCTGCTCTTTGCAATTTTCCCAACTAGCTTCCAACTAGTAAGGTCAATGCGGGAAGCTGAAGTTAAGTCAAGTCAAGTTAAGTTGTGATTCACTTAATTGTGATCTGCTTAATAGCTATGGCTAAAAAAGGACACAAAATTGGGTGTGATTCACTTAACAACTGCCCTGTTTAGCAGTGGAAAATCTGCTCTCAATTGTGATCTTAAGTTGAGGACTACTGGATTGAATTTTTGAAATTTATTTTAAATTGAATCACCATATCCTGGCTTTAGGGGGCAATCAAACAAAAATTTCCAAGGTCCTCCTTTTATCTGTGTCAGAGAAGAATAAACATATGAGGCTGGGAGCAGCCCAATATGTTTAATTTCAAAAGCTCAACAGGATTGGGTATGATATTTGGATGACAGAACACCAGAAACCTCAAGGTTTTAGGCCAAACTGGGAAATAAAATTAAAAAAAAAAAAAAACAATCCAGAAGAAAGTCATGCTGAAACCCTTCCACAGTGTTGCCAAGAAAACCAGGATGTCCTTCTGAAGTCATCAGGAGCTGAGAGTATTCAAGGAAGAATTTACCTTTGCATTCATAGCAAGCTATCACTTATCATGACATCCAAGCATGGTTGTAAGATGGAGCACTTTAGGATTGTCAGATGGGCCAAATGCCATGTGTGAAATCCAATCAGAATTCAGCCTGGAGTCAACACGGTGCAGCAGATAGAAAGAAATGATAGAATATTCTGGAGCCTCACCAAATCTACCCACCAGGGCCGTACCTTCTAGGGTAGAAGCTGCAGTTTATAAGCCATTCCATCTAACAGTTTGAGTCTTGGCAAGCAACAGGTTCTCTGCTAACAGACCATATGGCCAAATGATAGAATTTGTGGCATTCTGTAATGGCCATTTGGTCCTCCCTGGTTAATCTATAGCAGCTGGTAAAGCCCTAAGCAAAAAAACAAAACAAATACCCAGTTTGTTGTGAATAAAGCATTGGGAATTATCAGAAAACGCAGAGAGAAAGTGTCCTCACATTGTTCGTTTCCTGAGTTGTATTCGTTCACCTTATTTTATTTTTAATTTTCAAATCATCCAGTTGCTCAGTTAAAGCTATCATCATTATCATCATCATTGTTGCCATCGTCATCACTACCATATTGTCTGCTTCCTCTAATGATGAAATTGGTGTGTTTCATCACATCTGGAGCTCAGAGAGAGTGAGAGCCAGAAGAAATATTGACTTCTTTAGGAGACCAGCAGACATTATGAAATAAAACAAAACAGGCTAACTGGGCAAATGACAATTCCAAAACGATCAGGAGGGGTTGTAGGATAGATCGTTGCAATGGAGGAAAATAATTTGAAAACTGGTGGTGGCAGGAAGAGGTCATAGAATGGCTTACTTGGAAGAAAGAGCTGATGGGAATTCTGTGAAACAAATATATATGCTGTATATTTGTTAGAGAGAGAGAGGATAGGTTTATTTGTATTTATTTATTTTTTATTTGTCAATTGCTTACAAGATAATAGGTATAAGTAAAAACATAGTTTTGACGACATGGATACATATAAGAAAAATAAAAAAATATAAAAGAAACAATAGGACTGGGATGGTAGGAATGTTGGTGCGCTTATGCGCTTAGGAAAGGAGTGAGGTTGCAGAAATATTACGTTCTGAAAATAACTGACAAATTCTAGATAGAGAAGCTATCATCAGATACTGAATGCCTGCAGAAATAATACAATAATAATTGTCATTGCCCATGAAAATCAGCACAGGAAAGGAATAATAATAAAAATCAACTGTCACTGTCCATGAAAATCAGCACAGAAAAAGACTGTGTGGTGGATCTCCAGGGAAGTTACCACAAAACCATATTGAGGTGCCATTAAAGAGCAAGCTCTATTCTTCAAAGAGGTAAAGATGTGCTTAAGGTGAGGTGACTACACAAACAATAATGTATCACTAATGACAATGAAAAGAAAGTTTGCTGTGGGTTTCTTGGTGCTCTCTGAGCTAAGTTGTTAGATGTTTCATTACCCAGCTAGGTAACATTATCAGTACTAGACGAGAATGAAGAAGAAAACTGGAAGAAAATAACCAAGCCCAGAAAGCACCAAGGACCCCACAGTACAGCCCTGAGCTACAAATATTCCCTTCTAAAATGTTTGCTGTGGTTTTCTTCAGGAATGATTCTTTATTTTACAAGAGCCGTGGTGGCACGGTGGTCAGAATGCAGTATTGCAGGGTAATTCTGCTGACTGCCAACTGCCCACAGTTTAGCAGTTTGATTCTCACCAGTTTCAAGGTTGACTCAGCCTTCCATCCTTCTGAGGTTGGTAAAATGAAGACCCAGATTGTTGGGGACAATATGCTGACTGTGTAAACCACTTAGAGAGGGCCTTAAAGCACTGTAAAGCGGTATATAAGTACAAATGCTATTGCTATTAATTTCCCAGTATAGCCTACAGATGGTATCTCATACAAATATTAGCCGTTTCTTATCTTACTTAGCATACGAGTTCAGAGATGAGAATTCAGATGGTGTCACCACACTCACATGTGATGACAATGCAGAATGGATATATCTCTGAGAATAGATTTCATGGGTTAATTGCTTGGATGTCTGAAGGACTGTTGCTTCTTATATGGCACTACCTGCTCAGCTATGTAAAAATGCATCTGGCCATATTTCTATATTTCAAAACTTGTATTTGCTAATATTTTGTATAATACCTACAGATAAAATAGAATAAGAGAAGGAACCATGGAGTTCCTCTAATCCAACCCCCTACTCAAGCAGGAAGCCTATTTCAGACAAACAGTTGTCCAAACTCTTCTTAAAAACTTCCTGTGTTGTATCATCCGCAACTTCTGGAGGCAAGCTGTTTCACTGATTAATTGTTCTAACTATCAGGAAGTTTATTCTTAATTCTACATTGGTTCTCTCCTTGATTATTGTAGTTTCCATCTATTGCTTCTTGTCCTTCAGATTATTTCGAGAATAGGTTGACTGCATCTTCTTTGTGGCAACCTCTTAGATATTGTTGTCAACACTGACCTGGCTGAAGCCATCTTGTGCCGCTTCATAGTTGCCACGGAGCCTGCGAAGGGAAAGGGAGGGGGGAAGTTTTGACCAGTTAGCCTGGCTAATAGTCAAAACAAAAAGTTTTACAGTGGGGATCAAGGTCATCATAACGGGTGGTGGTTGAAGGTGGAGAGAAGTGACCCAACAGCCTGCTAGCTACATTTATCTGGACAATGTGACCGATGACATCTTGACGGGGGGAGGGGGAAGTTTTGCTCTTTTATGTGAAAATTATGTGAATTCTGGGAGTTGAAATCCACAAGTCTTAAAGGTGCCAAGGTTGGACATCCCTGCCTCAGAGTCAGGAAACATGGAATCAATTGCCACAAGGGTCTTCATGAGTCTAAGGTTAGCTGGCTTTGAAAAAAGAATCGGATGGATTCAAGACGGATAACTTCCTGGCTATTAGCAATGACAGCTGAGAATGGAATGTCCAAGTTGGAGTCCATGCATCTCCAATTACCAGACCCCAAGGGACAAATGCTAAGGCTTGGCCGGTGTCTTCTCCGGCCGCTTATAAGCTTCCTGGGAGCATCTGTTCACTGTTGTGAAGTGATATGATGAGCCACAGAGAGACCTTTGAGCTCCACTATTGATTATGTTATAGCCTTATTGAGGAGAAAGGATCAAAGAGAAACTCTCTTGAGCACCACACTAAAGCAACTGGATCTTGACCAAAGGCTCTTATTAAATGTAATGGCATTGGGGAGGGGGTCATAAGAGAGAGAGAGAGAAAGAGAGTTCTACTTTGAATTTCCCCCCTGAGCTGTAACTGTGCTGCTATAGGGCAGCAGGTGTGAAACCTTGTGCTGGTGTCTAATCATAAGGAAGATAATGAGACCATCTCCTGCTGGTAGGTCAGCAGGTGTAGGATTGAAAGCTCCTCAGAGAGCAGGAAGTTGGATGGTTAGCGCCTGCACTTTGTGTGACCTGTTCCCTTCCCTTCTTTCAAGACTTTATGATGGCTAAGAAAGGATGGGATAAGGGAGGGGAAGAGGCTTATCTGAATTTCAATGGTATTACCTGCTTGAACCGAAAGGCAATCAGAGTCCTTCCGTGATTATCTGAATAATCAGCACAAGTCTGACAGGGGTTGGGAAGTGGGAGGCTGACACTTGCAGTAAGTCAACAGCCAGGGAGAAGGATGCATTGATTACATGGCTTGGCATTTTCCAACTGGTACCTCCAAATTAGAATAAAATAACAGAGTTGGGAGGACCTTGGAAGTTTTCTAGTTCAACCCCCTGCTCTGGCAGGAAACCCTATACCAATTCAGACAAATGATTGTCCAATCTCATAATAAAAACTTCCAGTGTTGGAGCACCCACGACTTCTGAAGGCAAGTTGTCCCACTGATAAATTGTTTTAACTGTCAGGAAATTTCTTATAGTTCTAGGTTGCTTCTCTCCTTGATTAGTTTACATCCATTGCTTCTTGTCCTGCCTTTAGATGCTTTAGAGAATAGCTTGACCCCTTCTTCTTTGTGGCAGCCCCTGAGAAAACATTGCTATTGTGTCACCCGCTAGTCTTTCTTTTCAATAAACTAGACATGCCCAGAGGTGGGATTCTACCAGTTTGCTCCTATTCGGTAGAACTGGTTGTTAACATTCTAAGCACTTCGGAGAACCGGTTGTTAGAAGAAATTACTGGCCTAATCCTGTAAGGAAGGCAGGAAGGAAACATTCTGGTGTTGCTTACAGAACCTGCCTCTCCGTTAGCCCTGATTACATTCTTGGCAGGACTAGACTTCCTGTCTCTGGAACTTCTCTGGAGTTTTTTTCCCCTCCTTTGCTGGTACTTTGCTTGTGTGGAGTGACCATTCAAAGTTACAATGGCACTGAAAAAAGTGACTTATGACCATTTTTCATACTTATGACTGTTGTAGCATCCCCACAGTCCTGAGAGGCCAGGCGAGGAGATGCGTGCCTCGATGTGAGTGATATTGAATTGGCCATGCCCAGCCAATAACATGACCACCAAGCCACGTCCACCCAGTCACATGATCACCAAGCCATGCCCACCAACTAAGCCATGCCCACCAAACCAGTTGTTAAAAAATTTGAATCCCACCCATGGACATGCCCCATTCCAACAACTATATGTTTTAGCCTCCAGTCCCCCAATCATCTTTATTGCTCTTCTCTTCACTCTTTCTAGAGTCTCAGCATCTTTTTTATATTGTGATTAACAGAACTGGATGCTGTATTTCAAGTGTGGTCTTACCAATTATAAAGTAGTATGAACGCTTCACGTGATCTTGATTCTATCCCTCTGGATGAGTTTGTCTACAAGTCCCAAAATCTACAGCCAGCCTGACATTTTTTTAGACTCACCACCGTTGGATTGGAGAAAGCTGGTACATCATGTTCTAACTAAGAATGGGTGAATTTCCTGTGTGATAGGCTTGCTCTGCTCTCCAGCCCTCATCTTCTGAATTCCAGTTCAGATAAGAACATTTTTCAAATTTATTCCAGAATTAAGAGTGCATAATTTGTTCAGAGTATTTTTTCCCTCTGTTCTTTGCTCTTTCATCTGCAGAGCAATGAGCTACACTAAAATATTCACAAACCTACATGCACTAGACAAATAAATAAACCTTGACAAAATTGTAATTTCATTTCGAGTTTGGGGGAAATAATTTATACCTGGGCTGCAAACAAAAAAAAAGTAAAATATGGACAATCACTAGATGGCAACAAATGGTTAGATTTCTATGCAGTTCTCTGTGCCATTTAATCATTGTTAACTTCTAAAACCCAACCCTTTTAGTGAAGAAGAAACTTTCGTGCTTTGTACATTGGCTCTTATGACACTAACCAAAAAAATAAAAAATCAAACAAAAGGGATTTACAGTACAACCAACCTCAAACATTACAAAACTGAATTATTATCCAATCAATGTTGGGAATTATATTTAATTATGTTTTTGTTTCATCAAGATTGACAGCATCAATACTTAGAAACAGTTCTAATCCCATGGCATGTACAAAGAGGTGAATTTGTTCCATTCTTTTTACAGAGGAGATGTATAAAGCCTTGAGAGAAGAGATGAATTCCTCCCACTTCCATTACCAGAGAAAATATGAGGTCTTCTGTGGAAGACAGGACTTGTTTCAACTCTTTGCTGAAGAGAGATGAGAGTCCTTAGAGTCATGATTGAATTTTAGGACCACTCAGAGAGGAGATGCATTAAATGTTGGCCTATGGCTTTATTTCAAAACATGACATTATCTATTAGCAATTTCCATTACCTAACAGGCCTTTGGAAATGACTTAAGAAATATGGCTACATGGGTGGTAGGCAGTGGTGGGATTCAAATTTTTTTACTACCGGTTCTGTGGGCGTGGTGGGGGAAAGGATACTGTAAAATCTCCAGTCAGAGGTGGTATTTGCCGGTTCTCCGAACTACTCCCAAATTTCCACTACGGATTCTTCAGAAATGGGCAGAACCTGCTGAATACCACCTCTGGTGGTAGGGATTGTTCTAACACTTGAAATTGCCTTCATCAATGCTATCGTGCTGTTGGTGTTACGTCTCACCTTTCTTCTTTCCAAAAAAGATGAAAGAGTCCAAACTCAAACAAACACAGGCAGGCAAGATGACTCAGTCTTTACAGAGTTAATCATTTATACTGATAATGTCCTTGGCATTCCAACACACTCTGCCTGCCAAGTCCGAAATGATAACAAGAAAAAACTATTCACTGAAGATTCCAAAGCAGACCACAAAAAAACAGTCACAATGAAACCTGGAAGGGAAGCAAACTTTGTCCCGTACAAAGTTTCCAGAGAAAACACACCTACTTTTATCCCTATGGGGTGTGTCTCAATGACTCAGCTCACTCTCTGACCCTCCCACACCTCCTACGTTGCAGATCACATTTCTTCCTATGACGCTGCCTAGGATCAAGCCAACATTCGTCCACTTGGCTCCCTGTCAGGGGCTGCTCCAATATGCCCTCCTCCACCTGATTAATCTCAGGCTGTTTCTCTCGGTTCTCTGATGAAACCTGAGGCATTATCAGGGAGGAAGGCATTGCCAGAGAGGAAGGTCCTGGGGAGAAAGGCATTCCCAGTTCCTCCTCCTCATCTTCCAGGTCTTCTTCTTCTGACAGCACAGACTCAGGAATCGGAGCCACAATATGTTGGTATATTTGAAGATGCAGTACAAAGATGATACCAAGCACTGGTACTCAGCAAGGAAAATTATGATTAAGCCAGAACTGTCTGTAAGTCATTGTCACATAGAAGGGAAAGGGATACAGATTCAGCTAACTTCAGCTCACTGAGCTATTGAGGATTTGTTTTATGGAGGCTTCATCAAAACTAGGGAACCCTCATTAGAATCAGATGAAATAGCAGTAGCACTTAGACTTATATATAGAGGTGGAATTCTACCAGTTTGGACCGGTTCGGGAGAACTGGAAGTGAAATTTACATCTGGTTTGCCAAACCAGTAGTTGAACTGACAGGCTGGACCCACACACCATATGCCCCTCCCCTCCCAGGAGTCTCCACGTGGCCCGTTTGGATGCAGATAAGTGCAGGGTCTGCATGGAGTCTCTGGGAGGGTATAAAACGAGCCGAACTGAAAGTTCTGGAAGTCCAGAAACGGGCCTGTTTCTGGCTTCTGGAGGACCTCCAGAGCCCAGGAGAGGCTGTTCTCGCCCTCCCAGAGGCCCGAGGGAAGCCTTCGGACTCTGGGGAAGGTGAAAAACAGCCCTCCTGGAAGTTCCCACAGGACACGCCCACCCAGCAATCAGGCAGTGAACCAGTTGCTGGAATTTTTGAATCCCACCCCTGCTTATATACAACTTCACAGTGCTTTATAGCCCTCTCTAAGCATTTTTACAGAGTCAGCCTATTGCCTTCCAACTATCTGGGTCCTCATTTTACTGACCTTGGAAGGATGGATGGCTTGAGTCAATCTTGAGGCACTCAGAATCGAACTCCTAACTCCTGAGTTAGCCTGCAGTACTGCATTCTAACCACTGTGAAATAGCTACAATGTTTGCATAGCATAAGGAATCTAGGTCAGTAGAAAGAAAGGCATGTATCCTATTTTACAAAGTGCAAAGATACCTCCTTTGTTTGAGGCACTTTTTCAAAACAAAAAACATAATCAGACGTAGTCCATTTCAATTCCTTTACCATCTAGAATAGGGTTGTCCACCTCAAGGCCCGTGGGCTGAACCTGGTAAATGGAGTGCTTAGATATGGCCCACAGGGCCACCCTGCAAACAGCAAAAGACTGGCCCATGGTGCCTCTGCCAGCGAAAACTGAGTTCAGGAGGGCCGTGCGCTTGTACAAACACCCTGGGTTCCATTTTCACTTGCAGAGGGCTGCAGGAGGCTATCACAGCTGAAAATAGGGCTCAGAGGGGGGCACACAATCCTCCCAGACTCTGTTTTCAGTGGCAGAGGGCCAGCAAAACAAACTAAAAGTAAAACAAAAGGAGCAATGTTTCCCCTTTTCCATTTGAGCATGCAAGAAGGGACAGGAAAAGAGAATGGGAAAGAGGAAAGAAAAAAAAGAAGGGAAGTGTTATGTTCTGTGCGTGGCGCAAGAACGAGTCGATGAACAGTGAACTTCAACTCTTTATTTAACATGGTGCAACAGTTCTAAAAACGGCCACAACAGCCCCCTTTATATAGGCAAACTCTTGGGTATTTAGCCAATGAAAACACAGGAACGTTAGCTCTTTTAACCAATGAGAAAGGCTCGTTAATAGCCAATCAGATTCTCCTGAATGGACCAATCCGATATCGCTATTATCATCCAATCAGAAGTGCAGGGTCAGAACACTGTACTTTACTTTAAGGTTTCAACAATCTTTATTCAAGCACTTTTATTAATTCACAACACCCCTTCCCCCCAGGTTCCATTTAAGGGGTTCGGTAACGTAGTCTTTGAGGTAGGCAGATTGTTTTGATTATCTGTTTGATTTACGCTGTCCTCCCGGTATTTGTCTAGAGTCTTGTCGGGGTAGAATGTTATCTGCTGAACAGGGTGCCTCTGATTCTGTATCTAAACTTCCGTTACCACTAATGTCCTCGATATCCCTTTGAGGCGAGTTTACCCCTGTCCCTGATCCTTCTTCACATGTTGCGTCTGAGCGGTCATTTCTTCCGCTTGTGCTTTCCACCATTTCAAACTCAGCCTCCTCGGCGTCTCCTCCCCCCTCAGTTTGGAAATCACCAGAATCACAGACCCCAGACTGCAGCCTTGAACGCAGCTGATCAATATGGCGCTTCCATATTCTATCGTAGCGACATTTCACTCAGTACGATCTGGGTCCAGTTACTTGGATTACAGTTGCCTCGACCCACAATGGGTCGCCATAAAAGTTTCTAGCGAAAACCAAGTCGCCTACCTGGAAATTATGGCATTTCCCGCTGGATCCGTGTGGTTTTTCAGGTTCGTACGATGGGTGTAGTCGGTCGAGGTGGGAGCGGAGTTTTCGTCCCATCAATAACTCAGCGGGAGTTTTGTTGGTGACGCTGTGATGTGCTGCAAAAGGAGTATCCGGTTAATCTTGTCTTCGATATCGCCATAGTCCATTTTATGTAGAGTTCTTTTCACGAATTGTACCATGCGCTCGGCCCTTCCATTGGCCGCAGGATGCACCGGTGAAGTTAGCACATGGCGAATACCGCGGTCTGCCAGATACTGTTCAAAAGAAAGCGCGGTAAACTGGGGCCCGTTGTCGGATACCAGATCGTCCGGTAGTCCGTGTGTTGCAAATAATCTGTCCAATTTCCTGATGACTGATTCGGTTGTTGTATTTTTCATCTCATGGATTTCGAGCCAGTTCGAGTAGGCATCCACTGTTAATAAAAATGTAGGTCCATTCATAGGTCCTGCAAAATCCAGATGAATATGGGACCATGGTCCCCTGGGTGTTTCCCATTCTGTTGGGGTTGCTTTCGATGGGGCATTGCTGACTTCCTGGCATTTGTGACAAGTCTTTACCCAGGCTTCGATCTGCTTGTCTATGCCCGGCCACCATGCATAGCTTCGTGCGAGTGCCTTCATGCACACGATACCGGGGTGGCCATCGTGCAAGGTTCTCAGTACCGCTCGCTGTAACCGCTCTGGGACAACGACTCTATTGCCCCAAATGATGCAGCCTTTCTGGGAAAACAGTTCCGTCTGTCGACTTTTGAAGGGAACGTAGTTGTCAGAGATTTGGTCCAATGGCCATCCACGCTCTACCCAGCTGAGGACACGTGCTAAAATGGGATCGCGTTTAGTTTCAATCGCAATATCGTGAGCTGTCAATGGTGGTTTTTGGAGAGTCTCGATCTGTAGTGTTGTGACGGTCGGAGCAGGGTCGTCAACGGTTTCTGGAAGTGGTGCACGGCTCAATGCGTCAGCATGGGGAATGGCTTTCCCCAGGCGGTGTTGCAACTTATAATTATAGGCAGCCAAGAATTCTGACCAGCGAGTCATTCTGGGAGATAATATATAAGGGGTTGGTTTATCTCCCGCTATTATTCCCAGTAAAGGTTTGTGGTCAGTTATTATAGTGAAAGCTCGCCCATAAATATATTCATGAAATCGTTTAACAGCAGATACAATAGCAAGAGCTTCCTTATCGATTTGACTGTAATTGTGTTCTGCTTTTGATAGCGTTTTTGAAAAATAGGCAACAGGGGCTTCACTTCCGTTGGTAAAACGTGGCTCAAAATGGCGCCCACTCCGAATGGTGATGCATCACATGTAATCGTTAAAGGCAAAGTCTCATTATACTGCATCAAAACAGTGTCGGAGGTCAATAGGTTTTTTACTTGTTGAAACACCTGTTCCTCTCGGTGCCCCCAAACCCAGGGTGCTTTTTTGTCCAATAAACCATGTAGGGGTTTGGCTACGGTTGCTTTGTGAGGCAGAAAGACGTTATAAAAATTGATAAGGCCTAGGAAAGCTTGGAGATCAGCCTTATTGCGGGCTTTTGGGGCGTTTTTGATTGCCCTAAGTTTGCTATCGGTGGGGTGAATGCCTTGTTTATCTATTAAATATTCTAAAAATTCTACTCGATCCGTACATAGTTGACACTTGTTTTTTTTAACTTTGAGACCCGAGTCTTTAAATCTCTGAAGAACCAACCCCAGGTGCTCCCTTAGTATTTCTTGAGTTGGAGCAGCAATTAAAATGTCATCAAAATAGGGACAACACCTTTTATCCCTTGTAATAGTCTTTCCATCAAACTTTGAAAGATTCTCAGGGCCACGCTTACTCCGAATTGGAGTCGATTACATTTAAATGCACCTCGGTGCCTAACGATCATTTGGGCCTCTGCCGTTTTTTTGTCTATAGACAATTGTTGGTATGCCTGGGCTAGATCTAGTTTAGCAAAGACTTTTCGCCCCCCCAGGGAATGGAGAAGGTGTTGCACCACCAGTACCGGGTAAGCGTTTTGCTGCAGGGCGTGATTCAGGGTGGCTCGGTAGTCCCCACAAATTCTTCACGATCCATCCAGCTTGATGGGTGTCACGATCGGGGTTTTCCAGAGAGAATGGTTGGTTGGTTCTAACACCCCCTGGGCTATTAATTTATCAAGCTGCTCATCAATCTTTGGTTTAAGGGCAAACGGAACTCGATGAGGCTTAAGGTGGATGGGAGCTATTTCGGGGTTGAGGTTAAATGATATCGGGGTCCCCTTGTACTTGCCTAGTTTATCTGCAAAGACGTCCTGGAATTCTTGGATGAGAGCCTCTTCCCAGTCGTTGCTGCTGGTTCGGTGAATGCCGGCTACTTCAATTCCAAGTGGAGCGAACCATTTGAGGCCTAACAAGCTAGGCCGATCCCTGTCGACTACAGTCAAGGGTAGAGATGCGGTACGATTTTTAAATGAGACACGGACTTGGCTGGATCCAACGACTGGAATTCGATTTCCCTGATAATCTTTGAGTATGATTCTTTGGAATCGGAGGTCTTGTTGCCGGACGGTAGGGATGAGTTACTTGAGGGTCTTCCAGGAAACCATCGAGAGGGACGATCCTGAATCAACTTCCATCATACAAGGCTGGTTTTCGATGGCCACCTTCACCCGGATCTTCTTGGCGTCCAGTGATGAGGCGTGACCAATTGTAATAGTTTGGTGCGCCTCGTCTTGCTTCGTTGAGTGGTTTAGGGGTTTGTTTCTGTAGGAGTGGTTGTTCCATTGGTGGTTCAAGGGTTCTCACTTTACAAGACGACTTCCTGTGGATTGGCGATAGTTAGCCCCACTTGGGGGCTGGCTGGGTCCTTGTTTGCTTCTACAGACCCGTCCGATGTGGCCTCTTTTCCCGCACACATGGAAGAGCGCGTTCAGGAATTTGCATTCTGATCGGGGGTGGTTTGCCCCACAACCAGCGCATTGGTACTGCGATCTCTGGTGTTGGTCTCGTTCAGACCGGAGCCGGTTGACCTCTTCTTCATCGCTTTCTGATGACGATTCGAGGTCCTTGTGGTGGGCTGTCATTGCCTGTTCTTCTAAGTGAGGTGAAACTTCGCTGGCGAGTTGGCGAAGTGGGTCGTGGGTGCGGCGCATTCGGGCAGCCGATTTCCTGGTTGCTTCTGCTGCAGTAGCGTCAGCGATGGCATCTGTAAGGCTAATGTCGCCTTTCACCATCAGCTTACTCTGCATGCCGGGTGCATCTAATCCCAGAACTATTCGGTCTCTCAGGGCTTCTTCGAGGTTGGCAAACCCGCAGAGGCCGCCCAGATTCCGGAGATCAGCTATGAAATCAGCAACACTTTCGCCCTTCCGCTGATCTCTCTCATAAAATTCATGCTTTCTAATGAGCATTGGTACGGTCGGTGCATAGTGGGCCCTTAGCAGGGGTTCGAGGACGTCCCAATCCATGGACTACACTTCTGCTGGTTTTGCTAGTGCCTTGGCCATCTTGAATACGGTCGGTCCGCAATGAGTTAGGAATACCGCCCGTTTCTTTCTGGTAGTGGCATCCTTCAAATTGTTGGTTTCCAGAAACATCTGGAAGCGATCCATATATGAGTCCCAGTCTTCTTGTGCCGGGTCGAATGGAGCGGGTGGTATGACGCTGCCGGACATGGTTCCGTCATTGGTGCGTTTCAGCCACGTGCTGTTATCTCTCTGTAGTGTTCAGTCAGCTCTGACGTCTCCACATCCCATCCTCGTCGCCAGTGTTATATACTGTGCGTGGCTCAAGAAGTGGAGACAAGTCGATGAACAGTGAACTTCAACTCTTTATTTAACATGGTGCAACAGTTCTAAAAACGGTCACAACAGCCCCCTTTAGATAGGCAAGCTCTTGGGTATTTAGCCAATGAAAACAAGAAATGTTAGCTCTTTTAACCAATGAGAAAAGCTCGTTAATAGCCAATCAGATTCTCCTGAACGGACCAATCCTATATCGCTATTATCGGCCAATCAGAAGTGCAGGGCCAGAACCCTGCACTTTACTTTAAGGTTTCAACAATCTTTATTCAAGCACTTTTATTAATTCACAACAAGAAGAAGGGAAGGAAGGAAGGAAGGAAGGAAGGAAGGAAGGAAGGAAGGAAGGAAGGAAGGAAGATTATAATGAGAGTTAGGGAGGGTCTGAGGGAAGTCCTGCTTTAGCACTTGGCCACCACAGGTGCCCTCAACATGACTGTCGTCGAGCTGACTATGCCCACCCTTGCCCTTCAAGGTCAAACACTATCCTGACGCAGCCCTCAATTAAATTGAGTTTGACACCCTTGATCTAGAATATGCAGATTTATAAGTCACCTATCAACAGAGGAGAATATTTATAGCTCCGGGTTGAACTGTGGGGTCCTTGATGTTTTCTGAGCTTGGTAGCTTTCTTGCATGTTTCATTATCCAACTGGGTATCATCGTCAGTGTTAGACAGGAGTTGGGTTTGCTCTGTTTTCATATAGTAAATGTCTGTAGAGTCTCATTCATCCAGGTCATGGTTGTCCCTAAGGTGCTTTTTCAAGAGGCAACTGGACTTTCTGTTTTTTTTTTCTTTGAAGACGTTTCGCTTCTCATCCAAGAAGCTTCTTCAGCTTCTTCAGAAAGTACAGTTGCCTCTTGAAAAATCATCTTTCGGATTTTCAAATGGCTTGCCTTCTCAGAGTTGGTGGGAGTTTTCTGGGATGTTCCTTCCTTAACTCACCTAACTGCAGCTTTTTCATTCGGGTGAAATGCCTTCTTCTTCTGTTAATGCAATAACAGATTTCAAAATTTGCACCTATGTATCAAACTTAGGTTGTTTTATACACATTTGAACTTTGTTGATGTTATCATCCTCTTCTGGCAACATCAAAGCAGCTACCCTAAGATCAGAAAAAGAAAGTTTCTCAAATAAACCTTCTCTCATTAACACTGTGTAACTATTAGCAGAACCCATTCTTACTCTGAACATCTTCCTTGTAATTACACCTACGCATTGCTGTTACAACACATTAGACAAATTCATGGACAGCTATAGGTCTGTCAGTGATTTTAGCAATAAGTGCTAAATGGAACATATGTCTTCAGAATCTGTGTGTTTCTTAATGCCAGTTGCTAAGGAAACAAGACGGAGGTAGGGAAAGGGAGCTGTTGAACTCGTTCATTTCCTCCTTATGGACTTGTGGCCCAAATTTGGAACAGGAGATGGATAAGATGATACAATAGTTCCATACCTTCTCTTTTTGATGAAATAGAATCAATGGTGGGATTCAAATTTTTTTCTGTGGGCGTGTCTTGGTGGGTGTGGCAGAGGAAGGATATTGTAAAATCTCCAGTAAGAGGTGGTATTCGCCTGTTCTCTGAACTACTCAAAATTTCCACTACTGGTTCTCCAGAACTGGTCAGACCCTGCTGAATACCACCTCTGAATAGAATGAAGTAAAATACAGTATATCAGATTGGAAGAACACAAGCAAGCAGTCAGACAAAGAGACCTAAACTCATTGGTAGCTTCACATTGCAATGAACAAGGACATATGTTCAATTTTGCAGCTACCAAGAATGTTGGCTGAGCAGGTGCAAAGATAGCAATAGCAATAATGCTTAGACTTACTGTCTTCATAGTGCTTTACGGGTCTCTCTAATCGGTTTACAGAGTCAGCAACGATCTGGCTCTTCATTTTACCAATCTCAGAAGGATGGAAAGCTGAGTCAACACTGAGCCAGTCAGGATCGAGCTGCTGGCTGTGGGCAGAGTTAGCTGCATTCTAACTACTGCACAACTACGACTCTAGGGGAACTGACTGAAGCCTGGGAAATGGGCTTTTGTCAGTCAACAGGAGTTAATGAAACATCAGCTAGCAAACATCCAAGCTCAGAAGACACCAAAGGACTCCACTGTTCAATCCTGAAGTACAAATACTCTCTTCTTTTGGAATCAGGTGACTGTTACTTGAGATATCAGATATTGGCACTAGATATTAGGCTATTATCAAGGTTAGCTGTCTTCAATATAAGTGGGGCAACATTTCTTTGTTTTAATTGTCTCTGCTGTTTCACCTAGTATGAATATTGTGTACAGATAGCCCTTGATTTACAATAATTCATTTAGTGATGTTTGAAGTTACAAGGGCACTGAAAAAAGTCACTTATGACTGTTTCCATACTTAATGGCTGGTTGCTGCAGTCACATGACCAAAATTCGGACACGTGGTACCTGGCTCATACTTATGACGGTTGTCCCTGGGGCAACCTTTAAGCAACTTTCTGGAAAGCAAAGTCAATGAGCAAACCAGATTCACTTTACAACCGTGTTGCCAGCATAACAATTGCAGAAATTCCCTTAACTGAGGCAAGAAAGGTTGCAAAATGGGGCAAAACTTAACAATGGCCTCGCTTAGCAACAGATATTTTGGGTTCAGTTATGATCATAAGTCAAGGACTATCTGTATGCTAGGAGATTGAATCAACCATGAATACACCCAACATTTCTGTGTCCATAATTAAATGTAACTCCAATATTGATTGGATCATAATTCAGTTGTGTAATGTGTCAGGATTCCGGCAGTTACTCCAATTAAAACAAAAGCCTTGAGCCACACTCCCAAAAATTCAGAGAATTTATTAGAAGTTAACATGCCAGCATTTGCCTGGGCTCTGAGATACGTAATTCACTGTTACCCTTGATCCTGCTTTCCCCCCCATCTGGGTGTATCATCCAACGAAACACATCCATAGCCAAGAGTCATCAATCATGCTCTCCAATGAGATTTTTGTGTGGCAGAAGCTTCAGTCATCTAATCAGTCTCTGAAGAAAATATGAATGGAATGTACTTTCGATTCCACACTGCTGCCTCCTCTTTGAAACTCCCCCCTTCTTTCAGTTGACAACTGTAAAACATGTATACAAAATGTTTTATGAGTTGACATAATGTTTGAACTTGGTTCTACAGGTAGTCCTCGACTTACAGCATTTTGCTTAGTGACTCTTCTAAGTTACAACGGCACTGGATAAAGCGACTTATGACTGATTTTCACACTTACAGCCATTGCAGCATCTCTCAACTGACACGATCAAAATGCAGAAGCTTGGCAATTGGTTCATATTTATGATGGCTACAGTGCCCCGGGGTCATATGATCGATTTTTGTGACCTTCTGACAAGCAAAGTCAACGGGGAAGCCACATTCACTGAACAGCCCGTGTTACTAACTTAATAACTGCAGTGATCCCCTTAACAACTGTGGCAAGAAAGGTTGTAAAATGGGGCAAAACTCCTTTTTGTCTCACTGAACAACATAAATATTGGGCTCAATTGTACTTTGAGGACTACCTGTACTGCAAATCTCTCTTTTTGGGGGGCTTGGGGGGGGTTACTAATAAAATACAACAGAATACAGCTGTTTTGGCAAACCTATGCCACGCGTGCCGGAAGTGGCACACAGAACCCTTTCCCCCGGCACGCGAGAAGTTGCCCGGAAGAGCCCCACTGCATATGCACACGCTGCCCGACAGCTGATTGTCGGGTATCTAACACGCATGCTCAGGGGGCGGGAGGTGCAAGGGAGATGTGCGCCCATGCGCAGGGATGCGCTGCATGTGAGGTGATCATGCACGTATGTGCAGCTGTGATGCGCACGAGGGGGAATTGCGCACACAGGCGCAAAGACATGCAGCGTGCGAGGGGGAATCACATGCGCATGCGTAGGGGTCATGGGGAGGGCCAGCATGCATTGCCTTCTGGGTGCTAGCATGCGAGCACATGCGCAATTATTGGCACAGGAGCCGAAAAAGGTTAGCCACCAGTGGAATACAGAGTAGGAAAGGACCTTGGAGGTCTTCTAGTCCAACCCTCTGCTTGGGCAAGAATCCTGTACAATTTGAGACAAACAACCCAGCGCCCTTTTTCTTCAGTGAAAATAAGTTCTGTTGCTGTTGCTTAAAAGGAGCTCATCTTACATACATTGGGTAGGCTGAAGGCTTTTCCTGCCACCAGACTGCTAGTAACAGAATCAGATGAACTTTGGAAAGAGTTATGTTGCCACTGGCATTAGAATATTACACACTTGCCTGTTCCCCATCACTCATGGGGAGTTATTTTGTAGTTAACCCCCATAAAGGACTGTGTAGCTGATCCGAGTCCTGTCAGATGCATGTTATTTAGAAGCCTTTATTATGATTTTATAGCCTGTCCTTGACAGCTGAGGAAAAAGCCGAGCATTTTAATCTTTCCCTTCTTTTACTTTGCAGCCGCAGAACAGTGTGTGTGTGTGTGTGTGTGTGCTTCTGATTAATATGTAACAGAAATGCAATTCTCTGCAAAGAGAGAGAACCGTCGCTGTACTGTTGGAAGCCTGGAAAACAAACGGCACCGCAATGGTTTAAATCTCCGTCCATTGTATTATACAGACATCATAAATAATGGAGAGAAAGCAGATATTGCTTCAAGCTTCATCTACATAGCACATCTGAGCTCTTTATAATGTGTTCAACTTGTCACTTTTACTACGGAGGAAAGGCGATAAAGCACTGCAGCTGATGAACTCATACCAGCCGTGGGTTCCTCAGCTCCACAGCCAACCATCATTAGGCAAGGGTAGAGGTTTTTGTTTTTAAAAAAATCCAATAATTCTTACAAAAGGTAATAGAAAAGTTGCCACCTCTGGTAACTAAGGTAGACCCACATCTCCTAAAACTAAATCTGCTAGTCCAGACATGTTGTACACACATGGTCCACAATAACCCCAGCATTGTCCCATTATCCCATTCGCTATCAATGACTTTATCCTTAAAATAAGGCCTAAGAGTTGAGGTGGCCTTTGGGATTGGATTACTGGCAGGAGGGTCCATAACAGAAGTCAACAATTGCGACTGCACAAGTTAATACCACTTTATAATGCCTTGGTAAGGTCACACTTGGAATACTGCATCCAGTTTTGGTCACTTCAATGTAAAAAAGATGTTGAGACTCTAGAAAGAGTACAAAGAAGAGCAACCAAGATGATTAGGGAACTGGAGGCTAAAACATATGAAGAACGGTTGCTGGAATTGAGTATGTCTAGTTTAATGAAAAGAAGGACTAGGGGAGACATGAAAGCAGTGTTCCAATATCTCAGGGGCTGCCACAAAGAAGAAGGAGTCAAGCTATTCTCCAAAGCACCTGAGGGCAGGACAAGAAGCAATGGGGGGAAATTAATCCTAGAATGAGGGAGAAATTTCCTGACAGTGAGAACAATAAACCAGTGGAATGGCTTGCCTTCAGAAGGTGTGGGTGCTCCAACACTGGAAATTTTTAAAGAAGAGATTGGAAGTGACATAGGACTTCCTGCCTGAACATGGGGTTGGACTAGCACACGATTATTAAAGTCGATCCCATTGTGGGCCATATCAGGCTTTTATTATTATTGTTGTTGTTGTTGTTGTTGTTGTTGTTGTTGTTGTTATACTCTGTAGTGTGATTATGATGTGGTGTTTGGGGCACTGTGCTAGAGTAGCTTTCAAATTTCATTGTCTTCGTGGAATGCAATGACAATAAAGGTATTCTCTATTTTCTATTTGCCCTTGGAGGGCCGGGAGGCCATGGCCTGGTCATCATGGCTGATTGGGTGGCTAGGGCTGAGGTGGGCCAGGGCTGGAGTGGCAGGGGCCAATTCCTTGCTGTTTCTGGGACAGCCCCATGGGACAATGCTGGGCCTATCATGGGCTGTGTGAGTTCAACATGTCTGGACTAGCAGATGTCCAAGGTCCTTACAACTCTGTTGTTCTGTTTACATGTGCTACCCAGTGTATGTATGAGAGGACAGACTGCTTACAAAATGGCCAGCACCTGCGCTGCTTGTTGTCCTGTCCCCTTCAGGTCTCTCCCTAGCCAGCACAACAACTGCTGACTATAAAAGCTTAGCAGAGAGACAGCTGGTTGTTGTGTTGGTGTATGTATATGTGTGTTCCTGAAGCATCCTAAAGCAGTAGGACCAGAGGTGGTATTCAGCAGGTTCTGACCGGTTCTGGAGAACCGGTTGCAGAAATTTTGAGTAGTTCGGAGAACTGGCAAATCCCACCTCTGACTGGAGATTTTACAGTATCCTTCCCCTGCCACGCCCACCAAGCCACACCCACAGAACTGGTAGTAAAAAAATTTGAATCCCACCACTGAGTAGGACTCATAAGAAGTAGGAATTGGAGTAGCAGATATAGTAGAGGTAGGAAAGAGTTGAGTAGTGAATACCAGCCTTTGAGAGAGGGAGAGAGGGAGGGAGGGCGAGAGAGAGAGTCAGGACCTGTGTGACAATGTTAGCTCTTTTGGGTTTTGGAGCCCACTGACTTGAGTACATGTAAAAGACCCCATGACAGTATAAATAAATCCATAAAGCATTGTCATTTCAGTCCCAATGTCAGGAAAAGTCCATTAGGGGTTGCAAGAAATAACCTATTTGCTTCAACCTGGATCAAATAAACCAACTTTCTATTTCTTCTTTTTTCTTCTAACAATCTTAATCTTGAGTCCATTCAAGTAATGTTGTAGAATTTGATTTCGTTTCATTCTTTTTGCTCCTTCTCACAAGATTCATCCAAGCTTTGACAAACCTCTTTTGTAAATCCAATATAAAAGAATTATCCAGGTCATTCTCTTGCTTTATTATTTGAAATTCCCTTAAAGCATCCAACAATTTCTTTTGTATGTCCAACGAGGCATCTTTTTTGAGTAGTTCTTGTAGCCAGTGTCATTGTCAACTCTTATCAGATAAAACTTGTTCTTCTCCTGCCATTTCTTCCACATTATCTTTTGGACACTGTCTAGCCATAGAAGCAAATATCACTATTGACATTGCTGATATTAACTTCTGATTCCCATCTCAAGTATATTGAAAAACTTGATAATATATTTTGAGGAAATGAATAACTAAAGCTGGATTGAGCCAAGATATTCTGCTGCCTGAAGCAAAGAATGCAATACACATTCCATTCAATGTGTAACAGGTAAATGGAGGAACATTTCTTATCTAGCCATCCATGCATTCTCCATCTCTCGACAACACCAGCCACAAAAAACAACCCTCCCTTATGCTTAAATTCAATATGTTAAACAACTACATGACTTCTGACACTTTATAGTAGCTTCTATCTCTGCCACAACTGTTGAGGTAATTCCCCGTTAGGAGAATGAGCACATACAAGGAGACGTATTTGAGAGAAGTGTTTGAATAATACACACACAGTACACAGATACACTGTACAGTAAATGTAGGTTTTTACTTCCAGAAAGGTTTAAGCAAAGTCCAAAATAAGCAGTCCAAAGTCATACACAGGTAAATCAGTCAGTTTTCAATCCAGGGATAATCCAAATATCAAAGTCCAGTGTCAAAAAACAGGTCAGTAATAGACTTACATTAAATCCAGTAATATCAGTCAATTAGAAGAAATGGAGCAATGGCAATACTTTCCAACAGAAGGAAACAGAGATACACTCACACTCTCTTCTGAGACTAAGGCTTAAGATAAACCAGGTTTCTGGCTCCATCTTATGGCCATTTGAGAAACCACACCTAATGACAGTTTTGCATTTTCTTAAAAGTTACAGTTTAAAATGTTTATCCTGGTTTATATATTTCTAAACCAAATAGCTGTTAGGTGACCCATATTCCTAACAACAACTATGTCACTTTGCCTAATAAACCTTCAAATTTATCAATAATTGAAGAAAAATATCAATGCCATACTTCTGGCAGTATTTGGGTAGGCAAACTTCATCTATACTAGGGGTCTTCAAACTCGACAGCTTTAAGACTTCTGGACTTCAACTCTCAGAATTCCTCCTCCAGTCATGTTAGCTCAGGAGTTCTGGGAATTGAAGTCCACAAGTCTTAAACTTGCTAAGTTTGAAGACCCTTGATCTATACTGACATATTTTCACAATCATCTGCCCATCTCCTATCCCAGGCAAGCTGATCCCCTATAGGCACTCTGCCCCAAAGTGTGTTCATTTGAGCAAAGACTTGGGCATGGCTTGGTGGTAATGTGACTGGGTGGACGTGGCTTGGTGGTCATGTTATTGGCTGGCCGTGGCCAACTCAATATCACTTACATCGAGGCACGCGTCTCCTCCCCTGGCCTCTCATGACTGTGAGGATGCTGCAACAGTCATAAGTATGAAAAATGGTCATAAGTCATTTTTATCAGTGCCATTGTAACTTTGAATGGTCACTCCACAAAAGCAAAGTACCAGCAAAAGAGGGGGAAAAAAACTCCAGAGACGTTCCAGAGACAGGAAGTACAGTCTTACCAAGAATGTAATAAGGGTTAACGGAGAGGCAGTTTCTGTAAGCAACACCAGAATATTTCCTTCCTGCCTTCCTTACAGGATTAGGCCAGTAATTTCTTGTGACAACCGGTTCTCCGAACTGCTTAGAATGTTAACAACCAGTTCTAGCAAATAGGTGCAAACTGGTAGAATCCCATCCCGTCCTGCTTCCATCCAGCCTCTTGAAGAATGGAGAACACATTTAATTTATCAGTTCTGCTATTGATCATCTAATATTGAAAGACATGAAGGTGAAGGTTCATTTTCCGAGCTTGTGGGTAGGTTTCCAAACATTTGATTACCAGGCTAGGTAACATCTTCAGCAGAATTTAGGGGATGTCAGGGTTCCTCTGTTTATAAGAGCTTCAGGTTTGTGTATGTCAAGTGAGGATCTTATGATGGGTCAGATGTGAGTCATCAGTGAGAAATTTGTGATGGATCTTGTGATAGGGAGGTTACATTAGGTCAGGATCATTGGGAGGCACTCCACAAGCAATTCCATCAACAGACACATTGACTTACATACAACCTATGAGCCCCTCAGAATTCAAATCAACCACACAACCAAGCAGAGACAGCACCGACTGTCAATCAACCCATGCAACTCCTCACCACCACTAGCAATTCACCTTCCAACTATCCTGATCTGATGTAACCTCCCTATCACAAGACCTGTCACAAGATTCTTATTTGGGACTTGGATGGCTGACTATCTGGGATCCATGTAAGTCACCAGGAATTTAGTGTAATTCAAAATTAACTATCCTGGTCATCTGGAGGATATCAGACTGTCTTTCACTATCAGGGGGCAAACAACCAGACTCACCCTTGATGTGTTCAAATTAGCTACTTTATTGCTCAATAGCAATAGCACTTAGGCTATATATACTGCTTTACAGCCCTCCCTAAGCAGTTTACAGAGACAGCTTATTGCGCCCAACAATTTGGAACCACATTTTACCCACCTCAGAAGGCTTGAGCCTGGTGAGATTCAAACTGCCAAATTACAGGCAGCCGGCAGTCAGCAAAAGTAGCCTGCAGTACTGCCCTCTAACCATTGGCCACTGTGGCTCAATGCCTATTTTGCAGCAATCTTCCCAGATTGGCAATTTGCACCTAGATCAGATTCAACAGCATTCAGGGAAAGGGTTGGATCTTGCCTTCTTGTGCCTATGTAACAATTGCAGACTAATTCCCCACTTGACTCTCCCTCCCTGACTCGGCCACTCTCTCTCCGACACGTGCCATCTTAATGCAAGTCATCTCCTTCCTTTGTTGCTTTTAAGATATGATCTCCATGCTTCTCTGCAACTGTTGCTCCTTTCCTTCGTTACAGAGCCCTCCACCCTCTTATTTCGATGTATTCATCTCCCAGCAGTGACTCAAAATATTTTTCCCTCCCCAAAGTCAAAAATTAGCAGAAAAGAGAATGTTTGCCCATGAATGATGATGTTGAGGGGCAAGCGCTTTCAGAGCGCTTTCTCCTGGACTCTTAGCAGCCTGCCAGATGGTGCGGTGCAGGAACGGTCTTTCAGAATTAATAACTGCTCCTCTAGAGGAAAAGGTTCATTCAGGAACCGCTTCGTAATTTTTGGCAGAAGACTGTTTGGATGCCTGGTGTGTTCTAGCTGCTCGGCTCTGTAATGGGGATCGCAAATATGCTCCAAAGAAAGGTTACGTTAAAAAAAAGAGAGAGAGGATAATGATTCTTTCACACTCCCTTCGCCCTTCCTCCATCCCATCAAGCGCTCTTCTTTTTTTGGCTCCTCGCGGTGCAGCTTTTAATCGAGAAATTATGGTAACTCATATGTGCATTTTGAGAGTATATGACTGCCACAGTTAATTAACAGTTATTAGCGTCGGCGTCGTGTGCTGTATTATGTGTCACAAATCATTGCGTCTCCCTGTGCAGCTACAGCAATTAAAAACTCCATCGCACCTTCTGCCTAGTCATTTGGTTCGCATCCAGGTCTTTTCAAAACTGGAAATTGCTAATCAAATCATTTCTGCTCTGTGCTTCGGTATCGTTTATTCCATTCCTAATGATGTGCGACTTTTCTCCCTCCTCCTCCTCCTCTTCTGGCCGTTAACCGAGGCATCGGTGCAGCTCACCCATTTCACACCTCGCCGTGCTTTCAAGAGGCGATAATGAAGTTGCGAGAGGAAGAAGAGACCTGGGCATGGCATAGGAGTGTCTTCTCATTTCTTCTTTCAGATCCCCCATCCACCCCGCTTTTTTCTCCCCCCCCCCCCAACAAACACCAGCAGTATCATGCCACTCCTGCTGGTGAGTGATTAGATTCAGAAACTACAAAATGCATTGACAGGCTTGCAAATCTGGCTTGCCAGGGGCCCACTGCCAGTCCTGTTTAGCTTCCCTCCTAAGCTCAGCAAGAGCCCTGCCCGTCAATTTATCATCCCTCTAAATGGAAACTAATTACCTCCCGGGGAAGATTGGAGGTTGAGGACACCCGAGACCTCAGAAGCCTAATGCTGCAGAGAGGTTAAAGCACCAATGGGCCATGGAGCCCATATGTTAACTGGCCAATCCAAAGCCACAGTCAGATTCTGAGAGGATAGTTCACTGCGGGGATAGATAGAGTATAGCTCTGCAATCTGGATCTATGATGCATCAGTATTTTTGGCCCTCTGGATTATCCAGAGAGAACATCTCATCTTTTTCAACATTCAGTAATCCCCCCCCCCCCCATCCCCAAAAAAGGATGGTTGCAGCCCTGGAAATCAGGCATTTACTTTTGGGTGGAAAGAACTGTAGCCCCAACATAGTTCGGTAGCCAATTCCTCTGCTGAGGAATCTAGTTCTTCATGGCTTTCTGGAATCCTAGCAATCTTGGAGCTGCTCCGATCTCCATGGGTGTGTTGTTCCAGAGAAGGGGAACAGCAATCAGGAAGGCATGGTGGTAATAATAACTAGGGGTCAGAACTCAGAAGAAACCTTCCATTCCAAGTTTTATTTGGCCATTCAGAGGAGGTGGTTCACCGATTCCCATAAGACGTTGAAAACATGGAATACAATTAAGACAGAAATAAGAGTTGTCTCTACAGCTTTTCTGCTCCCCTGGCAATGCTGTATTGGTTGGGATGGATGAAAGAGTGAAACCTCCCAAAGGGATCTGCATGCCTCTATCTACTAAAGATAAGACCAAGCTACATAGCTATGAGGATCAACCGACTTAGAACCAATGAAATTCCCTTGCTAGCTATGATAGGAAGCATTGCGGTCAAAGAGTTGGTCTATTGCACATTAATATTTAATTAAGTACTATTTTAATTATCAGGAAATCCCAGAGGCAAGGAAAAGACAGAAACTTGGGGGTGCAGGGGAGATATTGAGAAAAAGGCAATGACAAAACCTCTTCTCTTGGGAAGAAAATTCCCTGGACGTATCCTTGAGGTCATCAAGAGTTGAGTTCACCTTGAACATCTCCCTTTATCTTTGATGGGATGTTGGAGGTTGGGAAGGGTCTCATCATTGACGGAACCGGTCTTCTGTAATAGCAACAAAAGAAAGTCATCCGTTTCGCTGTTCTGACATCAAGACACCGATGGTGGGAAGACATGTAGAGATACAGAAAGCTAACAGAAAGCACTGAAGTATGATTTGGTCTAATTAGTCCTGCGAGATTAAAAAGCTATCCCTAGATCCTGGTTAGGAGAATGGGAAGTCAGTTTTCATCACTGTCTTTTGACAGGGGGAGAGGAGGGGAGAAAAGAAACATAATGTTGCCTGTCTCTTTGACAGCCCTCTTGTGTTATCATCACAAGGTCTTTCCTGGCTCATATCAAATGCGCATCGATTCTGCAGTCCGCTCCAACGATGACCAATCGGATGCCTTCTGGAAGCCCACTAGCAGGAAATGAATAGTCTCTGTCTTTACCTCTGTTGTGTGTTTTGTACCCTGACAACTTGGTATGCTGAAATATCCTATTTGCTGAAAGGCATGGAGTATTCATTGTCCACAACCATCTGCCAACGTTGGATGATCCCTATCATTCCATCAGTTTGGTTAATCCCCTAGTCATGTATTAATCATAACAGCATCGTATAGGTCAGAAGCAAGACCAAAAAATGGGGTGGAGCAAAGAAATGGTGGGACCTGAGTCAAATATCATTTGTTCATAGAATCATAGGGCTGGAAGGGACTTAAGAGGCTTCTAGTCTCCTTGAGGCAAGAGTCTTACACCATTCCAGTCTATTTTTGAAAATCTCCAGTGATGGATTACCCACAACTCCAAGAGGCAAGCTATTTCATTAATTAACTGTTTTTACTGTCAGAAAATTTCTCCTTCTAGGTTGTATATCTCTCTTTGACAAGCTTCCACCCTCCTTCTTGTCCAAGGGTCAACTTGGGAGTAAACACACAGGTGGATGGTGAATGACCTCATCCGTAGGAAATAAAAGACGAGTGAAAGGGAAGTGGGTTTTGCAGGAGACAATTAGTTCATTTGGGTGAAGATCTGTTCCTGCATTCTGGCCAATTATTGTCAACTACAGTGTGGCTTCTGAAGGATATCAGCCTAGCAACTCTCCAAGCCTGATAAAGGTCTGTAATTGTGAATTATCTTGAAAGATTGTGGGTCAAGACTTTGCTGGAGAGGACTTCACTGTTAACTAAATAAGTAGCTCATATGTGCATTTTGAGAGTATATGTCCCTCAAGTACTGGAAGACATTTATCATGTCCCCTTTGATCCTTCTCTTTGATAGGCTAGACATATCTAGGTCCTTCAACCATCATCATATGATTTAGCTTCCAGGCCCATTATCTTCTTTGTTGCTCTTCTCTGCACATATTCCACAATCTTGGTATCTTTTTGTGTGTCATATGACCATAACTGGATGCAGTTTTTCTTCTTTTTGGAATTCCCTTTTTCTTTTTATGCTGTTTCCTTTCCTATGACATTATTTTTCCCTAGAAACAAATGAATACAAATAGTCCTCAGCTTATAACGGTTTGTTTGGTAACCATTCAAAGTTACAACGGCACTGAAAACATCATTTTTCAAAATTATGACCTTTGGAGCATCCCCTTGATCACATGATCAACATTCAGATCCTTGGCATCTGGTTCATATTTATGATGGTCAGTGTTTCATGTGATCACCTTTTATGACCTTATGATAAGCAAATCAATGGGAAAACCAGATTCAATGAACAACCCAGGAAATAACAGCAACAGCACTTAGACTTGCCTCCAATATTCTGGGTCCTCATTTTACCGACCTCAAAAGGACAGAAGGCTGAGTCATCCTTGAGCCAGTCAGAATCGAAGTGCCAAACCTAGGGCATGCAGGGAAGAACAGATAAGGGAGCAATGTGGGTTACCGGGGAGAAAAAGGCCCTGATTCCCTTCATTAGCTGCAGCTGGGAAAACAGGATATAAAGGGCGTTTGCGCACAGCACCTTGCTGGAAGCAAAGCTTGAATTATTTTGGTTTGTCAAGTCTTATCTGAGTTCTGGCATCCTCCCAACTGTGTGTGTTTAGTTATCTTTTGAATTCTGCAGTTCCTTGTCCTCCCTAACTCGTTAATTACTGCAGTATGGTTTGTGTTTTGTTTTGTTTATAATTTATATGTACTTGGCGATCGGACTGAATTTTTTCCCTTTAAAAACTGTTCATGGGAGAGTTTTCTTTCCAGCCAAGGATAACTGGACATTGGGGGCCACGTTGGAGGAATTAAAGGGACTTTACCTACTTTTGTGACTTTGTTGCTCTTGTGCCATGCCCCACACATGACCATGGGGATGCTGCAATGGTTGTAACTGTGAAAAAGGATCATACGTCACTTTTTTTCAGTGCTGTTGTAACTTCAGTCACTAAAGAAAAGGTTGTAAGTTGAGGACTGCCAGTAATTTTCCTCTGGTTGGGCTAGGTTCAGGAAGGAACCAATCTACATCAGATCCTGCTCATATCTCCTTTCCATGTATTAAGCTTTTGGGTGGATTTTGATTCTTCCCAGTGGTGGGATTCCAATTTTTTTTACTTTTGATTCTATGGGCATGGCTTGATGGGCATGGCAGGGGAAGGATACTCCTAAATCTCCATTCCCTCCCCACTCCTGGGGGAAGACTACTGCAAAATCCTATTCCCTCCCTACCCCACTAACCTGCTTTCCAGCTCTGTTCTCCTGTGCAGGGCAACACAAGAAGACCCAGCCAATCAGCTGGGACTCAGAAGGCGGAGAATAGATGGGGGCGGGGGCAGTCAGAGGTGATATTTGCCAGTTCTCCAAACTACTCAAAATCTCCACTACCGGTTCTCCAGAACTGATCAGAACCAGCTGAATACCATCTCTGATTCTTCCCCATACCATTAATTTGTCCAACCTTATCATTTCATCTGAGAAAGATTCTATTTCAGTGATCTGATGTTAGCAACTTATTAAAAAACAACAACCTGCAATTGGGTGGACTTACCCTTGGGTGGCAAAAGACTCCATCGAATTCTCTGCTGCAGCCACAGGATTATTGAAGCTTGATAAGATCTGATCTTGCTTTCCTAAAATGTGCTGATGTCGTTTTTGTAACCTCCCCAAACCACAAAGCCAGTCAGATCCTGCTTGCTGCTGTACTGTTTTGTCACCACAAGAAAATCAACTCTAATTTTGCAAAACCTCTGTCTGTGTGACTTTTGCATGTCAGGTTTCTATTTCAACTCTTCCCTGGGAGCACTTTGCAGGCCTATAATTTCACTCTCTTGTTCTCCTTTTTCCTTCTTAACGTGAGAAATAGGAATAACTCCAGGGTTTCTTAAGAGGAAAAATAAAGATCAAAATATCTATCCTGTGATTGGCAATAGCTGTCAGTTTTTTGAGTTTTAGATTAACAATAGTAATAGCAATAGCACTTAGAGTTACATACCATTCTGCAGTGCTTTACAGCCCTCTCTAAGTGGTTTACAGAGTCGGCATATTTCCCCCAACAATCTGGGTCCTCATTTTACTGACCTCAGAAGGATGGAAGGCTGAGTCAACCTTGAGCCTTGGTGGTGCAGTGGTTAGAGTGCAGTACTGCAAGCTACTTCTGCTGCCTGCAATTTGGCAGTTCAAATCCCACCAGGCTCAAGGCTGACTCAGCCTTCCATCCTTCCGAGGTCAGTAAAATGAGGATCCAGATTGTTGGGAAGCAATAGGATGATTCTATAAACCACTTAGACAGGGCTGTAAAGCACTGTAAAGTAGTATATCAGTCTAAGTGCTATTGCACCTGGTGATATTCGAACTGCCAAATTGCAGGCAGCTGGCAGTTAGCATAAGTAGCCTGCAGTACAGCAGTCTAACCACTGCACCACCACCGAGGCTCCAACCATATTAGCATCAACTGGTTCTCTTCCTTCCACGCCCATCTTTGTACCATGAAACTTTCTCTGATGGCTTTGATGAAAACTGATGGTTTCACCCTAATTAAATATGTTGATCATTTTCTCAATAGGTAAATAGATAAAACTTGGCAGCTATAAAGAAAGTTAGAGAAGGCTTGATCTGGCTTGATTTCATAGAATAATAGAGTTGAAAGGGACCTTGGTGGTCATCTAGTCCAACCCCCTGATTTCCAAGAGCTTGTTCGATTGATTGGATCTATATAGTTATCACAGTCCAGAACTATAGACAGACATACCTGATTGATTGATTGATTGATTGATTATGTGCCATCAAGTCATTTTCGGCTCCCAACGACCGCATCGTTTTTCAGCTGTGGCAATCTGTTCCTAACTTGTCTTTTATGTTTTCCAATGGTGTATCCATCATCACTGTTATTAAGTCTGTCTTTCTCACTGCTGGTCATCCTCTTCAGAAATTCAGAAAAGGCAGAACCACCACACACCTCTATATGTTAAGGATTCACCTATGGTGGTGGTTAGCAGCATTAAGTTTCTGGGTGTGCAGCGAATGAGTGGGTTAACTTGGTATCTCAACAGCAAGATGTTGGTGAAATGGGCACAACAGTGCCTGCATTTTCTGTGTCGCAGGAGAAAAGTGTATCTTCTCCTGTGGTCCTTACCACTTTCTATAGAGGGACGATTGGGAGCATCCTGTCATATTGCATTATTGTCTGGTTTGGAAGCATTCCTGCTTCAGACAGGAAGGTGCTGCAGAGAGTGGTGAGGATGATAGAAAAGATTATTGGTAGTTCATTCCCATCGATCCAGGACTTGGCATATAAGCGATGCCACAGGATTGTCTGGAATGCTACACAGCCTCTTCGTGACCTGTTTGCCTTTGCCTTCATGACCTGTTTGCCTTTGTGATATCTAGGTCAGAACATTCAGAATTTAGAATAACAGAGTTGGAAGGCACCTTGGAGGTCTTCTAGTCCAACCCCCTGCTCAGGCAGGAAACTATACATTTCAGACAAATGGTTTGTCCAATCTCTTCTTTAAAACTTCCAGTGTTGGAGAATTCACAACTTCTGGAGGTAAGTTGTTCTACTGGTTAATTGATCTGTCAGTAAATTTCTCCTTAGTTCTAAGTTGCTTCTCTCCTTGATTAGTTTCCACCCATTGCTTCTTGTCCTGGCCTCAGGTGCTTTGGAGAATAGCTTGACTCCTTCTTCTTTGTGGCAACTTCTAGATTCAGACATTATTTTCATGTGTATATGGGTGTTATGTATGTGTGTGGATAGATGTATGCTTTCTTTTGAGAGCAGGCAATAGAATTTCATTTTTAATGTGGGCCAGTGTGCAGTGAACAAATGACAATAAAGTTATCTTCTCTATCTTATCTTATCTTTCCTTTGACCTTTTTTTTTTTTTACCACTATAGCCTTCTCCAGAGAGCTGGATCTTGCCATAATGTGTTCAAAATAGGATAATTTGATCACCTGGTCATTTGTGTCTTCAGTGAGAACTCTGGGTTGATTTGTTCAATGATCCATTGGTCCTTTTTTCCCCTGTCCAATCCAGCAAATGCTGCATAAGATTGGCAGTGTTGAGCAAGTTTCCTGTAATGATTAGAAAGCAGGACTTGTGAGTTCTAGTTTTCCTTTAGGTATGAAAGCCAGTTGAGTGACTTTGGGCCAATCAATAGGAGACTGTGAGTTCTAATCCCGCTTTAGGCATAAAAAGATGGGTGACTTTGGATCAATCACCAGGAGACTGTGAGTTCTAGGTTTACCTTAGCCATGCAAGCCAATAGGATGACTTTGAGCCACTCTTCTTCAGCCCAACCCACCTCACAGGGTTCTTGTTGTGGGGAAAATAAGAGGAGGAAGAACTATTAGTATGTCCATCACCTTAAATTACTTATAATTTGGTTTATTGCTCAATCACTAAGTTGTGCTTGACCCCTTGCGACCCCATGGACTATAGCACACCAGGCCCTCTAGTCTCCATTTTTGGAGGAATTTGGCCAAACCCAATGCCCATCAATCGACCTAACCATCTCATCCTCTGCCATCCCTTCTCTTTTTGCCTTCAGTCAACATTAGGGCTTTTTCTAATGAATCCTCTCTTCTCATTTGATGGCCAAAGTATTTGAGCTTCACCTTCATTATCTGTCCTTCCAAAGAATGGTCAGAGTTTGATTTTCTTTAGGGTATAAAATAATAACATAAGAATAATAAATGAATTTTAAAAATCGAATAAATAAAAATAAAATTGACATCATATGATAAGACTACTTTGGGCCCCAGAGTCATCCAGAATAATGACAACATCAGGGCCATGCTATACAGATAGTGCTTGACTTACAACCATTCACTGAGTGACTATTCAAAGTTACAACAGCATTATGACTATTTTTCACACTTATGACCAGGGTAGCATCCCCATAGACACATGATTTACATTTGGATGCTTGACAACTGATTCACATTTATGATGGTTGCAGTGTCCCAGGGTCATAGGATCACCTTTTGCCACCTTTTGACAAGCAAAGTCAATGGGGAAGCCAGATTCACTTAACAACTGCAGTGATTCACTTAACAAATTAGACAAGAAAAGTCATAAAATAGGGCACAACTCACTTAACACATTTGTCAGGATTCCGGCAGTTACTCCAATTAAATCATGACCCTCAAGACACACTCCCAAAACTCCAAAGGATTTATTCGAAATTAACATGCCAGCTTTAGCCTGGGCATAGCCAACTCTGAGCTATGTAATTCACTTTGACTCTTGATCCTGCTTTCCCCCCCACCCCTCTGGGTGTATCATCCAACAAAAAAACGTCCATAGCCAAGAGTCATCAATCATGCTCTCCAATTAGATTTTTGCACGGCAGAAACTTTAGTCATCTAATCAGTCTCTGAAGAAAATATGAATGGAATGTACTTTCGATTCCACACTGTTGCCTGCTCTTTGAAACTTCCCCCTTCTTTCTGTTGACAACTATAAAATGTGTATACAAAATGTTTTATGAGTTGACAACATTTCTCACTTAGCAACATAAATTTTATGCTCTATTGTGGTCATAAGTTGAGGTCTGCCTGTAATTACACAAGCAGCATCAGACGTCCTTAAGACCTTTATTGTCATGTATGCAAAGTCACAAAGATGCTTTTTCAAAAAGGCAACTGGACTTTCAAAGTCGAGTTGTCTTTTGAAAAAAAAGCACCTTTGGAACAACCACGACCTGGATGACTGAGAATCTCCATAGACATTTATGCAAGTCACAGTACTGATGTGACATGTGTTGTGACATCTGCCCCTCTTCCTCCCTTTGTGGATGCCACATGGAGGCTCCCTCCTCTTTCCTTTAAAAAAAAACTGACCTGAAGTTATGGTTTTAGATGTGCTAAGATCCCTAAAAATATAGCGTGTTTTATTTCTTGAGTTCTCTGACAGGAAACAGATGACACCCTTTGTTGTATTTTGAGGATACAACGCTAAGTAGTCTTGGGGGAATTGCAGAAATGGTTTTCAGTGATCCAAAAATCTCTTGCATATTCATTTATGGAAAGCCAGATACGTTGCAGTTAATTGGTGGGCTTTATAATACAACAAAAAGCAAGGTTCTCTTGTACACCTCTAAAATATCTGGTAATTAAGCAACAGCGAGAACCAGACACAGAACCTTGAAATGCTGCTTTCAGTACTTTGGAGTGAAAACGTGAACATGCTTGGACATTGAAATCAGTGGTAGGATTCAGCCAGTTCACACTGCTTCAGGAGAACCGGTTGTTAACTTTCTGAGCAGTTTGGTGAACTGGTTGTTGGAAGAAATCATTAGGGCAGAGAACCGGTTGTTAAATTATTTGAATCCCACCGCTGATAGAAATCCTCAAATGATGACAACACCATCATCATCACTTGCAGATTTAATGATGATGTTATCCATTCAGTCTAAAACCTTAGTAAGACTATATCTGGAATATTGCATCTAGTTTTGGTTACATTACAAAAAAAGATCTTAAGACTTTGGAAAAAGTGCAGAGAAGAGCAACTAGGTTGATTAAAGGCCTGGAGACTTAAACGTAGGAAGAACAGTTGCAGGATTTGGGTTTAGCTAGTCTAGAGGAAAAAAAGGACTAGGGGTGACATGATAGCAGTAGCCCAGTATTTGAGGGACTGCTACAAAGAAGAATAGAATAGAATAGAATAGAATTCTTTATTGGCCAAGTGTGATTGGACACACAAGGCATTTGTCTCGGAGCAAATGCTCTCAGTGTACATAAAAGAAAAGAGTCAAGAGTCAAGAATCATAAGGTACTTTGTAAAAAGTTGGACAGTGTTGAGGGAATTATTTGTTTAGCAGATTGATGGCATTCGGGGAAAAACTGCAGTGCTTTATAGTGTCATTTTGAGGGTAGGAGTTGAAACAGTTTATGTCTGGGATGTGAGGGGTCTGTCAATATTTTCATAGCCCACTTTTTAACTCATGCAGTATACAGGTCCTCGATGGAAGGCAGGCTGGTAGCAATTGTTTTTTCTGCAGTCCTAATTATCTGCTGAAGTCTGTGTCTGTCTTATTGGGTTGCAGAACCAAACCAGACAGTTACTGTAGGTGTAAACTCTGTCCTGTCTTTAGGTGTTCATTCCAATCAGTCAGTATATTCATATGTGTCTCTTTAATGAAAAGATATCTGTCATTTTCTGGCATTATCCTGAAGGAAAAGGCCTAAGGAAAAGTTATAGAAGATAGTTATGGTTTTGGGTTGCAAGCATATCTGTAGATGCTTACAGCTGATGTCATGATGTTCAGAACATGCCCTTAAGACACTTCAGCTAATGAAAGCTGAGTCAATCCCCATCTTCAACAGAAGATCCAAAGTCCTGTTTTTGTGCTTCCTTATACACACAGCCCCTTCCACCCACCCCTGATATACACATGCAGGCTGACTTTGCGCTAAATACATTTTTCAAGCCTGACTTTGTGAAAACACAATGTTGTGCTGGAAGCATTAAAAGGCAATTTAGTGCTCAAAGGATTAAAAGCTCATGTTAAATTGAAGACTGCACTTGGCATAAACATTAAAAATTGACAGAACACCCTGCACATTAACTGCGCCGTGCTTTGTAATTAGCATTTAAAAGTAAAACATCATTTCCTTACTGTTTCCTACTTGCTCATTTATAATGCATTTATTAAAATGTGAATGCAGAGAGGAGGCATTTGGTAAGTGGGGTGGGAGAGAGACTTGTGTTGGGGAGTCAAGCTTTGTGTGCTACACAAAGAAATGGAGATGAAGCTCTTAAAAAGAAGGAACATTTGCGAAGAAAGAAATCACAGAATGAATCAGCACCCACCAAGGACTAATTGGTATAAGTTTTTTAAAAAATAATACTGTAAAGGCAATGCTAAATTTTGGCTTTAAGAATGCAGGAGAACCGCCTTCTTTAGCAATAGCACTTAGGTTTATATACTGCTTTACAGTGCTTTACAGCCCTCTCTGAGCAGTTTACAGAGTCATCCAATTGACCCCAACAATTTGGGTCCTCGTTTTACCCACCTCGGAAGGATGGAAGGCTGAGTCAATCTTGAGCCTGGTGGGATTTCAACAGCCAAATTGCAGGTAGCCGGCAAGCAGCTGAAGTAGCCTGCAGTACTGAACGCTAACCACTGCGCCACCATGGCTTTAGGAGAGTAAATTACTCTCCTGATGGTAGTTCTCAACTTACAACCCCAATTGAGCCCAGCATTCCTGTTAATGAGTGAGACATTTGTTAAGTGAGTCTTATCCCATTTTACAACCTTTCTTGACAACGTCATTGAGTGAATCGCTGCAATTGTTAAATTAGTAATATGGTTGGTCAGCGAATCTGGCTTCCCCATTGACTTCGTTTATCCAAAGGTCATAAAAGGGGATCATGTGAACCCAGGACACTGCAAATGTCATGAGTCAATTGCCAAGCATCTGAATTTTGATCACGTGACCATGGGGATGCCGCAATGGTCGTAAGAGTGGAAAATGGTCATCGGTCACTTATAAGACCACCTTCCAACCCACACAGACAAACAAGTTACCAGAATATAAACTGACAGCAATCAGCATTCCTTACTAGTTTCTGTAGTTGGCAATTTTTAGCTAGACTTTTAGCTATACATTTTGGGATGAACACCCTTGGGATGGTGTGGGAATAGGAATGGATTTCCAGAGGAAAAATTGGAAACTACAGGAACAGGTGACTCTCAGGATGCAGATAAACCTCAGGTGTCCTCAAGGACCCTCTAAAAGGATGCAAATGACCAGCTGTCTGCAAGGAATATAAATCCTTCCATTCCCCACTATCCTGTCAGGGCTGAAGAAGCTTCTTGGATGAGAAGTGAAATGTCTTCAAAGAAAAACCAGAAAGCTGCGTTGCCTCTTGAAAAAGCACCTTTGGGACAACCATGACCTGGATGACTGAGAATCTCTGGAGACTTTTATCTAATTAGGGTTAATGAAATGTCTGCAAGACAACAAGCAAACTCAGCGAACACCAAGGATCCCTCATAAGTCATTTTTTTTTCCAGTGCTGTTCTAACTTTGAACGGTCACTAAATGAAGTTGTAAGTTGAGGACTACCTGGAAAGGGATTGTTTAGTGTCAAAAGGAGATGGGGAAAATGAAAGCTGCAGCAGAATGTTGCAGCGCTTTCCCAGAATTTGGAGAAGACATGTTTTTGGTTCAAAAGTTTTACAAATCAGCCAGGCTGTCCTCCAGGGGCGAATATAAATTAGGACCTGATAATGAAGCCCAGAGTCTCTCTCTCTCTCTCTCTCTTGCACACACACACACACACACACACACACACACATGTAGTCAATATACTGATACAGATTAACAGAGTTGCAAGGGACCTTGTAGGTCATCTAATCCAACCAGAGGTGGTGTTCAGCAGGTTCTGACCAGTTCTGGAGAACTAGTAGCAGAAATTTTGAGTAGTTTGGAGAACCAGCAAATGCCACCTCTGACTGGAGATTTTAGAATTATCTTTCTCCTGCCACACCCACCAAGCCACACCCTCAGAACCATTAGTAAAAAATAATAATTGAATCCCACCATTGATATCCAAACCCCCTGCCCAAGCAGGAGACCCTACACTATTTCTGACAAATGGCAGTCCAAGTCTCTTCTTGAAAGCCTCCAGTGATGAAGCTCCCACAACTTCCAAAGGCAACTTCTGTTCCATGGGTTGATTGTTCTCACTGTCAGAAAGTTTTTCCTTATTTGCAGGTTGAATCTCTCCTTGTTCAGTTTCCATCCATTATTCCTTGTCTGGCCTTCAGGTGCCTTAGAAAATAGCTTGACTCCTTCCTCTCTGTGGCAGACCCTCAAAGAGTCTTTGATTTAAAACAATCCGTTTAGCGACCACTCAACGGCACTGAATAGAGTGGCTTGCAACCGATACCCACACTTGCAAGCATTACCATCAAAATTCAGATGTTTGGCAACTGACGTGTATTGACGATGGTTTGCACATCCCAAGGACACGTGACCACCATTTGTAACCTTCCCAGTCAGCTTCTGGCAAGTTAAGTCACTGGAGAAAGCTGGATTTGCTTAATGACCATGTGATTTACCTAACTTGCAGTGGTCGGCTTGACAGCCGTGGCGATAAAGTTTGTAAAATTGGGCTCAATTCACTCAGAGGTGGTATTCAGTAGGTTCTGACCAGTTCTGGAGAACCGGTAGCAGAAATTTTGAGTAGTTCAGAGAACCAGCAAATCCCACCTCTGACTGGCCCCGCCCCCATCTATTCTCTGTCTCCCGAGTCCCAGCTGATTGGCTGGGTCTTTTTTGGTTGCCCTGCACAGGAGAATGGAGCTGGAAAGCAGGTTAGTGGGTGGGGAAGGAATGGGGATTTTGCAGTAACCTTCCCCTGCCATGCCCACCAAGCCACACCACACCCACCAAGCCACGCCCACAGAACCAGTAAAATCCCACCACTGGACTCACTGAAAAACTGCTTTGTTTAACCACAGAAATCCTGGTCCCGGTCTCTTGTGATCTATTTTATACTTATTTTACCTGCTTGGTGTTGAACATTCTATGTCTATAATTTGAAGGTGCTTCTGACATGAATAAAGAAGAAATAACTTGATCCTTTTCCATCTCAGAAAAACTTTGCAGTGTTTGACCTATTTTGTGCTTGTTGAGTGAAAGCGACTGAAGAAAAATTGTCTGTGAGTTAAATGTGCTTTGTCTACAAAAATACTATGCTCCTTTATCAGGGATCCTTGAACAAGTGATTGATCTAGTGATTAAGGCACTAGGTTAGAAAGCAGGAGACGGTGAGTTCAAGTCCCACCTTAGCCAGGAAAGCCAGCCAGTGTCTCCTAGCCCAATTTACCTCACAGAGTTGTTGTGAGGAAAATAGGAGGAGGAAGGCCTATGGGATATGTTTGCTGACTTGAGTTATTTGTAAAAATAAAAAAGGTGGGATATAAATAAATAAATGTTATTTATTTATTTTATTTATTTTTATTTGTCAATTGCTCACAAGATAATAGGTTTAAGTAAAAACATAGTTATGAATACATGGATACATATAAGAAAAATATATATAAAAAACAATAGGACAGTGATGGTAGGCATGTTGGTGCACTTATGCATGCCCCCTACAGACCTCTTAGGAAAGGGGTGAAGTCAATAGTAAACAGTCTAAGGTTAAAGTTTTGGGGGGTTGGGGAACAAAATGATCAAATAAGAAACAAACGAATGAATGAATGCTTGGCCTTACAAATTTACCAATGCTCACTTCATCCATTGAATCCCTCCCAATCTGCCCCTAATATTAGAGAAAGGGGCTACTGTTACGTTTGAAGCATGGGCGAGAAAGAATGGAGACGAGCTGGTGAAACGGTGAACTTCAACTCTTTATTTACATGGTGTGACAGCTCAAACTCGAGGGCTGCTACAGCCTTCCTTATATAGGCAACTTATTAACTATTCAACCAATAGCAATACTGGAGCGCTAGCTCCATTAACCAATGAGAATGTCCTGTGAATGGCCAATCAGATGCTCCTGAATGGACCAATCTGATCCTGCCATTAACAGCCAATCAAAAGTGCAGGGCCAGAACCCTGTATTTGACTTCAAGCTCAAGATAACTTTATTTGGCATTATTCATTCACAATTCCCCCGGTTTCTGCCCACGGGGCGCGGTTACATAGTCCTTGAGGTAGGACGGTTGTTTTATCAGTCTTTTTGATTTTCGCAAAGTGCCAGGCGGTTGGCTGCACGTCTGTTGAGGTAGATCGTTGTTTAACGGTAGGGGTGCCTCTGGTTCCGAGTTCGCATTCCCGTCGTCACCGATATCACTGGCCACTCCCTGAGGTAAACTAACTCCGGTCCCCGGTTCCTGTTCCTGCGTTTCAGTTCCGTTTTCAGTCCCTTCAAAAAGGTTTTCCTCTAGTTGCACTTCGTTTTCCTCTGTATCTCCACCCCCCTCAGTTTGGTCATAAGGGAGTTCGGAATTGTGTGACGGTAGCCGCAATTGTAGTTGATCTATGTGGCGCTTCCAAAGTCTATCGTCAGGGCACTGAACGAGGTATGATCTTGGGCTGGTTACGCGGATTACAGTCGCTTCTACCCACAGCGGATCGCCCGATAGGTTTTTGGCGAATACTAAATCGCCTACCTGGAAGGTACGGCATCGGCCGCTAGATCCGAGTGGTTTTTCTGGTTCGTAGGCTGGGTGTAACCGATCGAGGTGGGAGCAGAGCTTTCGTCCCATTAGCAGCTCGGCGGTAGTTTTGTTGGTGACGCTGTGAGGTGTGATGTGTGTAGGAAAAGGATGGTGTGCCTCTTCTCACTTCGTGGGGCGATTCAGGGTTCGGTTTCTGTAGGAGTGGTTTACTGGTTCTTGCCTTACAGGACAGTTTCCTGTCGATTGGTGAAAGTTAGCCCCTTTCGAGGCCTGGCCGGGTCCTTGGAAGCTTCGGCAGACCCGCCCACAGAGCGCGTCACGGAATTTACATTCGGACCTGGAATGGTTGGCTCCACAGCCAGCGCATGGGTGTAGGGACTTCTGGTAGTGGTCCCGGTCGGACCGCAGTCGATGGACCTCTTCTTCGTCGCTGTCTGATGACGAAGACAGGTCCTCGTGGTGGGCCGTTGAAAGCTGTCCCTCTGACTTGGGTGAAATGTCGCCTGTCGGTTGGTGTACCGGAGCGCGGTTGCGGCGTAATTAGGCAGCCGACTTCCTGGTTGCTTCTGCTGCAGTAGCATCAGCGATGGCATTGACAAGGCTGATGTTGCCTTTTGCCATCAGCTTGCTCTGTACGCCTGGTGTATCTAATCCCAGAACTATTCGATCTCTCAAAGCCTCTTCCAGGTCGGCAAACCCGCAGAGGCCTCCCAGATTTCGGAGGTCTGCGATGAAGTCGGCGACGCTTTCTCCCTTTCGCTGGTTTCTTTGGTAGAACTCGTGCCGTCTTACGAGCGTTGGCATGGTCGTGCGTAGTGAGCTCTCAGTAGTGGTTCAAGGACGTCCCAGTCCATAGCCTTTACTTTTGCGGGTTTGGCTAGTGCTTTAGCCATCTTGAATACGGTTGGACCACAATGCGTTAGGTATACCTCCCGTTTCTTCCCGGTTGAGGCATCCTTCAAATTGTTGGTTTCCAAGAACATTTGGAAATGATCCATGTAGGACTCCCAGTCCTCTTGCGCTGAGTCGAACGGAGCGGGTGGTACAACGCCGCTGGACATGGTTCCATCGTTGTGTGTTGTCAGTCACGTGCTCGGTTATTTATTCTTGTTCAGTCAGCTCTGCCGTCTCCACATCTGACCTTCGTCGCCAGTGTTACGTTTGAAGCATGGGCGAGAAAGAATGGAGACGAGCCGGTGAAATGGTGAACTTCAACTCTTTATTTACATGGTGTGACAGCTCAAACTCGAGGGCTGCTACAGCCTTCCTTATATAGGCAACTTATTAACTATTCAACCAATAGCAATCCTGGAGCGCTAGCTCCATTAACCAATGAGAATGTCCTGTTAATGGCCAATCAGATGCTCCTGAATGAACCAATCCGATCCTGCCATTAACAGCCAATCAGAAGTGCAGGGCCAGAACCCTGCACTTGACTTCAAGCTCAAGATAACTTTATTTGGCATTATTCATTCACAACAGCTACGATATATTTTATGTGAGATGCTGCAAAAATCTCCCTTTTTCTTTTCTGCTTGGCGAAACAGGAAATCTCTGGTTCCACAATATTCATGCCAATCCAGTTTGCTCATGTTCTCTCTCTCTCTCTTTCTTGTTTCTTTGATTATTTTCTTTTTGTGCAGCCTTTGCAAAAACTGTGGAACAAAAACAAAAAAAACAAAAACAAAAACCAACCATGAAACCTTTTGTAACCCTTCTCTTTTATCCAGAACAGATTGCAACAGATTTTAAGCTCAGCCCTATAAACGGCAGGTTCAAAGGAACTAAAGCGAATTAGCATAAAACACTGGCATTCTCATTTAGGCAAAAGGCGAGGCGGTTATTACACAAGCAGTTTTAAGGGAGTTTTTGCATAGAAACAGAGATTAAAACACATAAGCAATTGTGGTTTCTCCATTCCCAGTTAGGGATCTTGTACACAGCTCACAGAGTTGCTGGCACTTATCCCATTTTTTTAGCTTCCCAGGAGAACAATCATGGTGGTGCTGAAGAGTGAATCCAGGTTTGCGATAGTTAGCCAGGATGGACTGCAGCCTAATTCCTAGCCTGGACCAAAAAATTATTACTGACAATCTAAGAAACAGCCTCAGTGCATCAGGCCTGTGACTGGTTTTCACAGATTTTAATAAGACTGAAATTGCTTGGTGTTGTTTGATATGGTGGATCTTTGCCATAGTGGCTTGTCAACCATAGATCATAACTATGGGTAGCTTGAGATCTACAAGCTCTTGAACCTTCTTCTCATATCTATCTATCTATCTATCTATCTATCTATCTATCTATCTATCTATCTATCTATCTATCTATCCATCCATCCATCCATCCATCCATCCATCCATCATCTTCTATTTATCATTAAATGTACCGACTTCCCATCTTACCACAAGGTAACTCTGGGCAGGATGGACTGCAGCCTACAATATTACAAAGATTATTTTTTTCAAAATCTACATACAATAGGAACTACATTGCTGAATTCCAGTTTCCTGGTATTTGTAAATGGGAATCACATTAAAAAAATGTATCTATAAAAGGCTGAAGGCCACAAATCAGGGAATCCTGGCTAAATTTATTGTGAAGCTCTTTAACAGTTGCCCTAATTAGGAAATGATTCTTTTCCAAGCGAGCTCTCAAGTGTTACCTTCAGCAAGATTCATAGAGGTGGAAGGGGGAAAAGCCAATGAATTCCATGCCGTCCAGTGAAATCTTTCCTCTTCCAGTAGAATATCTGTAACTCAGAGTTGAATTGTGGAATTCTTGGTGCTCTCTGAGCTTCGTTGGTTAGTTGCAGACATTTCATGACCCAGCTAAGTAACATCATCAGTGTAAGCAAACAACAAAAAGCACTAAGTACTCCTCAGTCCAACCCTGAGTTATAAATATTCTGTTCTATTGAAATGACTTCCTATTTAGGACCATATATTCCTACCAAGCCAAGGACTCTCTGATTTTCTTTCTAAGAACCTTCTGCAAGAGATCCATGTCATGGTTCAGAGATGGATCTATTGAGTGATAATGGGGAAGTTTTCAGTTGGCATCCTATATAGGGGTTCCTATTATCAGTTTGAGAGCCAGTTCTTAAATCTGCATAGATGCCATGTCTTCATCATTTTTATAGAGGCATTTTTACATTGTTAACCGCATCATTATTTTGCATGATGCATGAACGATATTCAAACACCCATTTGGTTTCGTGTCTTTCTTCCCACAGGCAATAGCTAAATGTTCCAAAGCTGGTTTTTTTCAACTTTGTTTTCCGTTGAAGACGTTTTGCTTCTCAGCCAAGAAGCTTCTTCAGTTCTGACTGGTTGGAACAGAACTTTTTTTTTAAATGACTTTTCTTGCCACTGTTGTTAAGTGAATAGTTTCAGTTGTTAAATTAGTAACACAGTTGTTCAGTGAAACTGGCTTCTTCACTGACCTCGCCTGTCACAAAAGGGAAGCACATGACCCCAGGATACTATAATCGTCTTAAAGGCAAGTCAGTTGTCAAGCCTCCAAATGTAAATCACGTGACCACGGGGATGCTGCAATGCTGTCATTAAGTGTGAAAAGTGGCCATAAGTCCCTTTTTTCAGTGCCGTTGTAACTTTGATCGGTCATTGTGAACTGTTCTAAGTTGAGGACTACCTCTATTCTCAACCAGTATGGCCAAGATTAAGGATTCTGAATGTTAAGGTTCACACATCTGGAAGGCTGATCTTGAGAGCATTACAACCCTATTCCCCACCAAAATCATGCAGTGGGCAGGAATCAACCCTCTTGAACTAAGACCCCTTTCTGAATAAACATAGAATGAATGAATGAATGAACGAACAAATGAATGAATGAATAGCAATAGGTGCTTTACAGCCCTCTCTAAGCAGTTTACAGACTCAGCATATTGCCTCCAACAATCTGGGTCCTCATTTTACCCACCTCGGAAGGATGGAAGGCAGAGTCAACCTTGAGCCTGGTGAGATTTGAACTGCCAAATTGCTGGTAATCGGCAATTAGCAGAAGTAGCCTGCAGTACTGCACTCTAACTACTTCGCCACCACCGCTCATGAATGGATGGATGGATGGATGGATGGATAGATGGATGGATGAATAGCAATAGCACTTAGACTTATATACTGTACCACTTCACGGTGCTTTACAGCCTCTCTAAGTGGTTTACATAGTCAGCCTTTTGCCCCCAACAATCTGGGTCCTCATTTTACTGACCTCAGAAGGCTGGAAGGCTGAGTCAACTTTGAGCCTGGTGAGATTTGATCTGCCAAACTGCTGGTAATCGGCAGTCAGCAGAAGTAGCCTGCATTCTAACCACTGCATCAGCAAGGCTTATGAATGAATGAATGAATGAACGAATGACATTTGCATTTATGGCTGTTGACATTTCCACAACATCATTTCAAGGTAGGTAAAATGAGGTCTTCACCACATTCTGAAATAAATATCAGGGAGCTGGTTAGGGTGGCCCAGGGCCTTTGTCTTTTGTTTGTTCTTTGTTTGAGCTTTCAGAAGTATATAGCTAGTCCTCAACTTATAACAGTTCATTTAGTGACCCTTTGAAGTTACAATGGCCCTGAAAAAAAGAGAATTATGACCATTTTTCACACTTAGGCTGGTTGTAGCATCTCCCATGGTCACATGATCAAAATTTGGATGCTTGGCCACTGGTTCATATTTATGTATCCCAGGATTGTGAAATCCTCTTTTTCTGTGACCCTCTGACCAACAAAGTCACAGGGGGAGTCCAGTTCACTTAACAACTCTATTTCAAATTTAACCACTGCGATGATTCCCTTAACACACGTGGTAAGTAAAGTCCTAAAATGGGGCGAAACATACTGAATAGATTGCCAAAGGGGATCACGTGACCTGTCATATGACTTATGCACGTCGTAAGTATATGAGCCAGTTTGCCCAGCGTCTGAATTTTGATTACGGGTCCATGGAGATGCCGCAATGGTCATAAATGTGAACAATGGTCAAACATCATATTTTTTTTCACTTGTAAGTTTGAATGGTCACTAAATGAACTGTTGTAAGTTGATGACTACTTGACCTATGTACAATCCCATGAGGGATGATTTTTCGTAGGTTCCCCCCCCCATGTTCAGGAATACACCTACACATCAATCAAGTACTCTACCAAACCAAACATGAGCCAGCGTCATTGTTTTGATGAGCAAACTGCCCACCAAAGCTAAAGACACACGGCACAATCCTAAATGTTTTTTTTTTTAAACTTCCCTAAGACTTAAGAAACTGCAAAGCTCCAGAATAATAACAGGAAGCAAAACTGGGGAGATTTGTTCATTTATCTTCATCCTCATTCTCCTCACCAAAAAGATAAAGATAAAGCTATATAATAACTAACTTACAAGGAGGAATGTAATGTCCCAAAGTGAATTTCTAGAACAGCTGTTAGATAACCAGCAAACTGCCAGAGAAGGCTTAAAGGCAAAGGCATATGAGGATTTGATAAATATTTTCCACAACAAAACACAATTGGTTTCAATGGGATATCATTGTGTTTCTCATTAGTTATCCTTTACTTGTTAGACAAGTTCTGAATTTCACAGAAACCCTACTGTGGATTTATTTTTGAGAGAAAGTGTGAGAGAGAGGCACCAGAGAGAAAAGAGAGAGAGAGAGAAAGAGATGGTGAGAGAGCGCGCGAGAGAAAGAGACACACAGAGAAAGAGACACACAGAGAGACACAGAGAGACACAGAGAGACACACACAGAGAGAGGGAAAGAGAGAGAGAGAAAGACACAGAGAGACAGAGAGAGAGAGACAGAGAGAAAAAAAGAGAGAAAGACAAAGACTTGAATTTCTTGATGAATCCAAACTATCCATTGAATTGTGCTTCCTTATATGCATGTGCACATTCTTGCAACATCACAACCTCTCCTGCCTCACTTTCCCTGTCTTTTTAGAGCTGCATCAGAAAAGTTTCAAAGTGGATAACAAGCCAGTTCGTTATTGAAGGAAAGTATTGAGACTGTGAGTTCTAGTTCCTACTTTAGTCATGAAAGCTACCTGGGTCAGTCATTCTCTCTCAGCTCAAGTCACCTCACAGGATTATTGCTGTGGGGAAAACAGGAGGAGGAAGGATATGTTCTCTGCCTTGAGTCATTGTAAAAATAATAAAAAGTGGGAAATAAATAAAAAGTAATCAATTAAGAAGACTGTAAAGTGGCTCTGACAAGATGCCATTCAATTAAGTTGTGCCTGATAAAGCTATCACCATCATTAGCAGAAGCAGCAACTCTTCATAATCCGCCTTTTCCTTCTTCTCTTTCTTCTCCCCAACTCTCTCCTCCTTCCTTTCCTTTTCTCCCTCCCCTTTACCCCACTTTTTCTCTTTTATTGCCCCCCTCAGAAGAAGCCTTTTTGCATTCATTAAATGCAACCTTATCTCTGAAATGATAAGTGCACCTAATCTCATTTCCTGACAAGCAATTCTGACAGCACCTTCCTTTTGATTCCAAAGACATGGAGTAGATGTATATTAATCTGTCAGTCATTTGGCTCAAGAAAGGATGGCTGGGGAGGGGGGCGTGTGGGAGAGGTGGAACATAGGTAAGGGGGAGTGCGTGCTGGCTATGGAAAGAAAGGAGCCGAACATTTTGTCAAAGTGGAAAGAATGAGGGAAGGACGAAAGAAAGCTGGCTGGTGGATATAGATTGGTGTGGTATTCTACCCAGAAGATGCTAAATATCAAATCCTGGAGTAAAAATGATTCTTATTCTAGAGATAATCACAAGGGAGTTATTAGGCTACAGGCTCCATTTCCATTAGAGCTGACAGCTGCACTGAAATTTCTCTCTCTCTCTCTCTCCCTCCCTCCCCTCCCCCCCCCCAATGAGATGAAAACAAAAGTCGATCTTTCAGGATTTCTACAAATACTCTTTGTCATTAAGGCTGTTTATTTCAAGGATTTTTGTCCAGCAATCTATTATTCTTACTCTCTCCAGAAATAGTTTTACATTATGTTAATTTTGCTTTTAATTAGGATTGTGTATGTTTAGTGATATTAAGCTCAGGGTGGGTGTGGGGGGTAGATGGGGGGGTATTTATTAAAAGGAGCAAGGTTTTGTTTTTGTTTTTGAGTGAGGAAGGATGGAATAAAGTATGTTTGACTTGGGATATTTATTCAATGCACCAAGGACTGTTTTTTTTTTTTTAATAGGGGGGAGATATACACTATGTTTGAATTGGGATCTTTTAACCGCATAAATGGGAAGGTGTAAATATATTATTAAAACAAATCCTTAATGAAAACTGAACTCTGTGGATCCATCTACAGGCAGTTCTCAGCTTACAACCTTTTCTTTGGTGGCCCTTTGATGTTTCAATGCACTGAAAAAAGTGACTGACAACTGGTCCCTTGTACATATGATTGTCATAACAACCCCTTTACCGTGCCATCAAAATTTGTGTGCTTGGCACAACCAGCATGTATTTAGTTGCATTGTCTGGGGTCACTTGGTCAACATTTAGGGATCTTCCCAGCTGGTTTCTGACAAGCAAAATCCATAAGGAAAGCCAGATTTGCTTAACGACCGACCATAGGAGTCTTAAGTAGGAGCTACAGTGATTCCCTTTAATGAGGGTACTAAAATAGATTGTAAAATCAGGTGTGAGTCACTTAGCCACTGGCTTGCTTAGCAGTAGAAATTCTGATCCCAATTGTGGTCATAAGTCAAGATCTATCTGTACACTATGCAATGTACTATAGGTAGTCCTTGACTTATGATCACAATTGATTATATATATATATATATATATGATAGATAGATAGATAGATAGATAGATAGATAGATAGATAGATAGAGAAATAGAGAAATAGAGAAATAGATATAGACATATAGATAGATAGGTATAGATAGATATAGAGATAGAGATAGATATAGAGATTGACAGATATAGAGATAGAGATAGAGATAGAGATAGATAGATATATAATAGATAGATAGATAGACAGACAGACAGACAGATATAGATAGATATAGATACAGATACAGATATAGATAGTTCCATTGTGTTCTGCCCTGATTCCCCCTTCTCTTGGAACATTGTATCTGATACTGGACATTATATTTTAGAAGCAAGAGGGAGAATGTGAAACAAGAGTGAGAAGAAAGTTATTGGGATGGTAAGCAGTCTTGCCAGCCAATCCCTATCACTTTTCTCAAATGGTATGGGGGCAGGGGTTGGGCTAGAAAACCTCTAAGGTCCCTCCCAACTCTGTTATTCTGGGGCACATAGCGTGCAAAGGAGAAAACTACAGGTAGTCCTCAACCTATGACCACAATTGAGCTCAAAATGTTATGTTGCTAAGTGAGACATTTGCTAAGTGAATTTTTCCTCTGTTACGACCTTTCTTGCCATAGTTGTAGGTGTGAAAAATGTCCACAATTCATTTTTTCTGTGCCATTGTAACTTTGAACAGTCACTAAATGAAACTGTTGTAAATCAAGGACAACGCACAATAGGAAAATATATGGGATATACCTGTCCAACCAGATCCAAGAGAAACGGCATGTTATAGATCCAGTCAACTAGGGAGTTACATTTGGTGGGTCCTAGATAGATTCCCTTTTCTGCCATGGTACCCATTATGGAGTATCCTTCTCCCCTGGCATCTTTACTGACTTGCAAGAAGTGCCTAAAAACCTGGTTATGCCATCCGGCCTGGCATCACCTGGCAAAGGATTGGTGAAATTCTGAAGTGCCTCCATTGTCATTAATATCTAATGTTTCTGCTCTTTTGGAGCCTTGTATTTTTATAGTTTTTAAAGTTAATTTTAAGATTAAAAATTAAGAAAATGCTCATAACAGAAGGTCAAGGATTATTCAATCTCTTGCTTGGTTAATCTTAGCCCACATGCTTCCAAAATGCAGTCATTAATAGAAGTTAACATGGATTTGTCAAAAACGTACCGTACCTTATTAGGCATTTTAAAAGCTTTTTGGCTGGGGTATTCTGGGAGTTGAAGTCCTCCAGGCTTAAAGTTGCCAAGGTTGGAGACCCCTGATCTACAGAGATCCAAAACAAAAAACAAAAACAACTGACTGCCTTCTGCCACCTAACGATGGTTTGCATTTTTGCCTCGGCACACCTGATCCAATTAATTCTAACCTGGCAGACCAGGTGGGAATCGGGAAGCTTTCCAGGTTCCAAAGTGGCTAAGCTAGGTATGGATGGAACTTCCATATTCAGAGGAAGTCTATTTGGGGCAAGACCGCCTAGCCTCTGGCTTAAGAAATCTAATGATGGAGTACAGGAGTTGGAGCGGGTCTATTATTTTATTTTTTAACGATCCGCTGCCGGGAGCTTCTCCAGAGAGGGGTCTCCTCCTCTTTCCCCGCCCGCCCCAAAAATTAACAATGAAAGCACTTCGGATCTCTTCCCACCCCATGCCCCCCCCCCACCAGCTCTGAAGATGAATGGGGGAGGTACCGGGCGGTGGAGCCAAGCGGCGACGGGGGCGGGGCGAGAGGCGTAGTAGGGCAGGGCAGGGGCAGGGGAGGAAACGCCACTGGCTCACACGGTGGGAAGGCTGCCCAGGGAGACCGCGGAGCTGTCGGAGGGCTCGGGCTGAAGGGACCGTGGCGCTGGTGGCGCGGGACGAGACGGGGGCTTCGGGTTGCCGCCGGAGCGCTTTGGGTTCTGGGCCACGGTCCACGCTGGCCCCGGATTATGGGATCGCCTGGCCGCCGGAGCGCTTCGGTGCCAATGGAATTCACTTGAATCGGGGCCGGTGGAAGGACGCGCGCGGCAAGACTGACGGGCGGCCGGCGGCTTTGTGTGAGAACCTGCGGAGCTGGAAGGGCTGATACTCCCCCTCCTCTTTCTTCGTCCCCTCTTTTCACGCCTGGCCTCCCTTCGGTGCCGGTGGCGAGACAACCTCCCGGGAACATCATAACCTTCTTGGGCGCCGGGAGCCTCTCCAGAGCGCACGGTGCCAAACGATTCTTCTGCGCCCTGGGCGCACATGGTTCCCTTTGTCCTACCGGCTGGGATCTCCCGGCGCGGTCCCTGATTTCGATCCTCGCCCCTCCCCTTTACTAGCCGCCTCTCCTTTGCGCTCTCCTTCCCCAACCGTCGCAGGACCCCGCGATTAAGTCTCTTCTCTCCCGCCGCCGCCGTTTCTTCCCGGAATGGCCGAGCGCGCTGGGATTCCAACCTGGGAAGGACTCGCCTTTGGACGGAATAGTTTGGTTTTGCGTTTGGGAATAAGTGCTTCTTACTGAACGGATCGGAGTTGGACAAAGATTCCCTGACTCTTTTTCGGCCTCCCTTCCCATGTACAGACATGAACTTGCCGGCTGTCACTTGGGTTGTTTAACCCGCTGGACGATCAGGTAAAAATTCGCTTTTTGCGTTCTTGCCCGGGGCAAAATGGAGTGACTCTCAATAACCTGGCTTTGTGCGTGGGCTATCTTTGTGCCTGCGGGTTTCTCGGCTGGGATTTCTTCCGCTCTCCGTCTGATCATGGCAATATTGAAGGATCGACCGTCTGTTTTATTCAGTTCCAGGGTGGAGTGGTGGTGTTGGTGGGGCGGAATATCTCAAAACTATTGAATTGCTTTCCTTTCTTGCCTCCTGGGTTTGTCTTTGCGGATGGCTCTGAGAGCTTCAGAAAGACAGGAGTTGGAAGAATCGGGATGGAGAAATTTCTTAAATAGTCCTAGGAGTTTATCCTCCCTTCCCAGGACTGAAGCCTTTCCATTAAGATTGATCCTGGTCCTTTTTAGTCAAAGCAAGCAAGCAAACCACATTCTGAATATATCCTGGGAAAATAGGGAAGTTTATTTGGGTTTACAGTAGTCATTCTAGGTTCTAGAAGGGTTCGGGTGAACAGATTAATGGAGAAGGTCTTTGATTTATGTTCAACAGTAATTAAGAGACTTATGGACATTGTTATTGAGGTCTTTGGCTTTGCTGGTTATGAAAACGAGGTTGGTAAAAATCTGGAGTTACCATTTTTGCTTCAAGTTAGCTGGTTTTACCGGAGTGTAAAACACGACCTTCTTGTCCAATGTTGTTATCCAGCCGATCTCCAGATGCCCAAACTGGGCATCAGAGTTGAGTGCTGGATAGAGCTAAACCCATTTTCTTTTGCCAAAATTTACAAAAAGGCAGAATTATTAAGGAGAAAGAACCTATTCTTGTATTTTCCTTCTTAAACATTTTCTTTTTTGTTTGCTGCCAATGGTCATATGGCTTTTCCCGAGCAGCACGGTTTCATTGTGGAGGGAAGCTCTGAGACAAGTTTTCATTTGTGAAAATTGGACGTTTTATTTCATTTGAGAACCTTTAATGGCAGAGAAGCTTTGAGATTCGTTTTAGGTTTTTTTTAAAAAATATTTCATTTGAAAACCTTGAAATGGAACTTTGAATGGTTTCCCTAGAATCCTTGGGCAGTCTCCATATTCAAGAATTATTTTAGTTCCTGCAAAGTTGCTTAGATTGTGTATGTTTAGATTAAGCTCAGATAGTTCTTTTGTGCACTACATTTTATTTAAGAGAGACAAACTGTACTGCAGTTAATGCTTCAGAAGTATTTATCTGATTTTATCTTTATCTCTGCTTGAAAGTGAAAGACATGAAACTGTAATTTTTGCATTTGACTGCTAAAACTGTTTCTGGCAATGGAAATACTGTGTATTGTTGGTTTTAGAGTAAGAGGTTAATGCATTTTATATTTTATACCCAAGAAAGTTGGAAGGGTGTTTTTTTTTCTATCTCCCCCTTTTTTTCTTTTCTGCACTCCTAATTTTGCTCTTTTTCTGAACTTTTCTTTTTCTCACTCCTGTTTTTCTGTTTCTTTATATTTTGCCTTTTTGTTGAATTTAATAACTTTCTTTAAAAAATGCTCTGTCTTTCAACAAACCTGTGAGGTAGATCCTTCTAGGAATACGAACTGCCCTAAATGCATCCATTGAGGTGGAGTGACAATTCACAGCTAGTTTTCAGTCCAGACTTATATTCCACTGGCAGCCTCTGTGTTTATTTCTTAGATTTAAGTCCCAACTTTTTTTTAAAAAAACTTCAAAGCAGCATATATACCCTTCCATTCCCCGCCCCCCCAACAACAACTCCGAGGTAGATTGGGCTGAGAGACCTAACTGGCCCAAATCCTTTGAGTTGCCAGGACTCGAACCCCAGATCTTGATGCAATAGCTGCATTCCCTGACTTTCTCCTTGGCTGGCAATCCCTTGCCTGATTTTTCATGCCTATATATACACGTGGGTCATTTTTGTTACCAGCTCTGTTGTGTTCCGAAGTCCGATGACCTCAGGCAGGTGGAGTAGTAGCACCAACAGGCAGCCTAATCCATTGGTATCTGTGAAGAAGGGGGAGGGGGTCACTGCCTCTTTGCTCCCCCTCCGTGAAATAAATCCACCCAGGTTTCTCTAGATTGGAGATGAATGGAAAAAGCAGCTGGGCTGTTTTTCCACCTCTGTCTTCCCCAGTTCCGTCTTGATGGGGCAAGAGCCAGGCTAAAAAGCCACAGAGAGGGCCTTGATGCAAATCCATCTCCCAGCTCCTAATTACGGCTTGGGTGATCTTTCTTTTCCCCTCTTCCTCCTACACCTTCATTTAGGCGGCTTAGTGGGTTGGATCCCACTTGCTTTAAAAAAAAAAAAGAGAACCCTTTCGTGTCAGGGCAGAGTTGATGTTTTTGCAAGTGCTTGGCCTCGGCATATGCCAAGAAAACAAAAGCGCCAACCTTTTCTGTCTGGACAGGAAATAGATATACTCTACTAACAAACACAACCTCCCCCCCCCTTCCAATCCCACAAATAGACATTTTGCCTTTATGGCAGTACATTCCTTGATGGAAGAGAAGAAGGGGGGAAAGGGGAAAAAGAAAATCACTGATGTGTCTTGGCCAGAGAGGTTTGCTGACATTTAACATTTGAAGCCAAAGCAGTCTGTAGCCTGGAAGGCTGAAAGGGAGGCAGGGAGAGAGTAGCGTGGTGTGTGTGTGTGTGTGAGAGAGAGAGAGAGAGTGTGTGACAGATACAGTACTTCCTTCTCCCCTCCCTTTGCTTATTTGCACCGTTTTTCTCCCTGGAAGTCATGAGAGTTTAGCTTTGGTTGAAAATGATTGAGGCTCAATGGGGGACACTGTCTCCATTTCCGCCCCCCTTCCTTCCTTCCTTCCTTTTCCTGTCTCAAAAATCTTGCTCATCAGATTTTAATTCTCATGCATATTTTACCTATGTAATCATACACATTTTACTCGTCAGATTCTAGCATCCAGGTTTGCGTGTGCAGATTTGCAGGTGGAAACCTCCTTCCCTCCCCACCTGCCCTTCTGTGTGAAAAGTGGCAAGAGGTCAAGAGGAGATTCACAAAATGGATGCACCCATCGCTTCCCCCCTTTCAGAAAAATGACACACACCCCTTTTAGCCATGCCGGGATTAATCCTAAATCCTGATAGAAATTACCCCATTCCTTCAAAATGGGACAGTACCTGGAATTCTGCCTCTCTCTTAATCCACAAGATGATAAAAGTGTATTCATTCCTGCTAATAAACTCCCATTTCTGGCTGTGTTTTGTTCTACAGTTCGGTCACATTTTTCATGCGGTAATTTTTTTTTGTTTAAATAGTGGAAAACATCCTTGAGTAATTCTTGACTTCAAATCCTGGATGGAAGTCAAACAAATTCAATCCAGAAAAAAAGAGTGATCTTCACATCTCTTGTTTGACTGACATCAGAAAGTTTATTTGTAAAGGGGATGGTCCTCTTTGGTTTTGATGGACAGTTAGGTCAGATTTAGTTTCTCATTTACCTCAGGTGGTTTCTTATCCTTTACTGTGTCCTACACGGAATGTCTTCCTTGATAGCCAGCAGATGCTACGGTCCTGCATTTAATCCTGGACTAAATACACCTCAGTTTTTACTTAGCCAACATCCCCAACAATTTTTATACGGCATATTTTCTGAGAGCAATCATCATATTCTTTCAATTTTGGCAGCTTCTTCTCCTTTCAAATATTCGTACCAAATTGTGAGGAAACCTGGCTTTTCTCTTTGTTTCATATATGACAGTTGAAGGAGGTTTGAGCTGCATGTGTTTGGTATACTGTATCTCAGTATGAAATTAATTCCGTCTTTCTTTTACAAACAGTGGGATTATGTGTACACTTCCATGGCATGTGTAAAATTATGTTGTGAGAGAATGAACATATTTGGAGAGAGAGTGACAGAGAGGCAGACAGAGAGAGGAGGGGAATGTTTCAACTCTATTTTCAAAGCTATTATTTTGTGTTACATTTTGGCTTGTATCTTGAGGTTGCAAAAGCCAGGAGGAATCTGTTGAAGCCAAAGAAAGAAGATGACTCGCCCAATTATCTGGGACACCCATGTCTTCAATCTTCCCAGTTTAGTTTATATCCTGCATTTGCTTGGCTGTTTGACTACCATGATGAATCTGTTGGCAGATAATGCTAGCAGTATTTACACAGTTGGTAATCAGGATTCCAAACGGATGATTCCTAAATGCCAAGAATAAATCTGAATTTCTGTCTTGCTTCCTTTAGAATGATACCTCTTCAACGTCTAATAAATAAAGCCCTCATACTTTTCATTTGGCTTCTGAAGTAATCAAGCTGGAAATACTTCTCTCTGAATCCACTGGAATTTACTTTTGAGCAAAGATACAATGGATCAGCCACAAAATTGCTTTATGTTTGTGAGTGTGTTTGTATGCACGCAAGCGTGTGTTCTGTCATGGGCTTCCATGCGGTGTATTAATCTATTTTTAATTCAGTTGTTTGAAGATAGGTTTGGGTATAGCTTACTTGTTTCTCTGAAGTTCTGGTTGGTTTTCTATGCATAGATTTTTTAAAAAATTAGATGTATATTTCCTTAACAACGAGCCTAGATGCTAGGCCAAGCTGGACATTTTCCCCGCTTCATGAATGTAGGTGAGTGACAAATCTCAGCGCAGCTCTTGTTATGGTTTTTGAAATTCCACAAGAAAATACAGCAGTGACAGTTGAACTTCTCAAAGCTACATCCGCACAGTGTGCTATCCGGTATATTTCATTGTTTGTACTAGTGCATAAGTCTCATGGGTGAGGTGAGGAATGTTTGACTGAAATTACTAGAATGGTTCATCACATAGAACCACAACCTACCTACTGAATCCATTTTGTAGGAGGCCACGGAATGCAATTCTCTATGCTTTTACTTAATGGCTTGCAGTGGGATTGGAATGAAGGAAACACGCTTAAAGAAAAGGGAAAGGAAGAAATACAACTGATTAATTGGAAGGAAAGACATTTGGGAACTTGATGGCCAAATGTTTATTGTAATCATGTTGGTTTTGTGTCTCTGAAGCAAAGTCAAACCTCTGACATTTGCTTCTCTTCACATATAGCCTGCTTCTTCTTTTCATAGCAAAGTGCAAGATGTGAACGTTGGTATCTGTTCAGTTCTCTGCATGTTAACTGATAGGGTTTACCCTTTTAAAAATCTGATGTGTTTACATTGGCTTCTCAGATTAGGTTTTGGGTTTGAAATATTGCCCCAAGAGTTTTAGGAGAAAAGATTGGAGTCAGATTTGTGAAGATAGGAGAAGGTTCATAATTAAGCTAATTAAGGAACATCTTGTAATAGCTGTAGAAGTCCTGTCTGATCTGTTTTATTTTCAATTTGGCCCAAGGAAGAAAGAGGTTAGGTAGGGTTCTGTGAAATAAATGTAAATAATAATAAATTTTGAGACAGCAGGCAAGTGGGTGGGGGGGTTCTGGTGTGCTATGATTCATGGGGTCGTGAAGAAGAGTCGTTCACAACTTAGCAACTGAACAACAACAACCAAATTGAAGGGAAAGGACTGGTATTTGCTGAGATGGGTGTGAAATTGAAATAGTGGCTGTGTTCTTTGACTTTTCAACCTTATATAGTGGAAAAAATGTTCACATTCATGAAGGCTGTGAAAAGTCTATTATTTTTATTGTGATGTTTTAAGAAGAGACAGAGGAAGAAAGTGGCTTGAAAGAAGCCTTCAGATTTGGATGCTTGTAAAATAGGGATACCATCAAGTCAAAAATGGTTGAGTTGAATCTGAGCTGTGAAGAAATTTCCTGCAGTTTACTAAGCGAGGTCATTGTGCACCCAGATAATTCAAAATATATGCTTACATGAGGTCTGGTTGGAATATAAACTACTATTTCTGTCCTGAAGCTCCTTTGGAGTTTGATGCATGATCAATGACCAACATCTATAAGGTGCTAATCATTTAAATATGAAAGAATGATAAGGAAAACCACACAAAAGCATTTCTACACAATTTCTTCCCCTCTTTGAGTGGGAAATGAAAAACACAACATTGCTTTATGTACAGATAACAGGATATTCCTGCACAGCTAAATAGCACCATCTTCTGGGCAACAAAAATTTAAACATCATAGATGTTCGTCTTTTGTTTCTTATCACACATCTCTGCTTTCGGTCCTTCCCAGATCTTTTTCTGACTATGACTTTAAAAAAACCCACGATATTTTCTGGTCTGTATATTCCATGAAGGAATCAACACTTGTTATTTGTTCTGCTTCATAATTGGCTTCAGAGTTTAACATATTTTTATTTATTTTTATTATTTTAGGCCTCGGATGCCAGCTCAGAAAAGTTGTTCAATACAGTCACAAACAAAGGTAAGTTTATACACTTCCTTCTTCAGTTCTGTTTATTTTGCTACCTCTGTTACATCTTACAATTTTCATAAATCCTGTCTTTGTCACTGGACAGTTGCTTCATTTTTTTAAGGCTACTGTTTGTATTTTGAAACTCAGGGAAGAAAAACCCTGGTTAAAAAGGAGAAAAAAAAATCATGAAATATTATTCAGTGATATCTGATTTGATAGGTGGAAATTAATCAAAGTAGCCATTTTGAGAAATGTTTAACTGTGGCTATTTTCCACCTGGTTGCCCGATGGGTACAGATTTAAGAACTAATTTGTATGTTAGGCAGTTACTGTTAAATGCCATTTAGGGTTCATGTCATGAGGATTATGTATGGAATCCTGTCTATGCTTTTAAAAAGTCAATTTTAAAAAATGTGACAATTCCCTGTAACATACGATTAGTTTCATTAATTCCTCTTAGGCTGCCATAAATGTGGGTGTGTGGTTAATGGCCATAACAAGAGGGTGTAGCTGGGTTTGCAGCAATGAATTAATAGAAGTTATTTTGAGTGTATTGCTGTATAATGGGATTTTCTCCATATGTGTCTGGATGTATTCAGCAAGTACAGATAGTCCTTGACTTAGAACCATTCATTTGGTGGTCATTTGAAGTTACAACTCAAAAAACTTGACGACCATCACAGCAACTCCACAATCAAGTGATCAAAATTTGGGCAGTTGGTAACCAGCTTGTATTTAAGAGGGTTGCAGCATCCTGAAGTCACGTGTTTGTCATTTCTGATCTTCCCTGCCAGCTTCTGACCAGTGAAGTCAATGGGGAGGAAGCCAAACCCATTTAACCATGATTCATGTAACTGCAGTAATTTGCTTAATAATTATGGCCAAAAAAAAAAAAAAAGATTGAAAAATTGGGCATGATTCACTGTACAACTGCTTTGCTTAGCAACTGAAATTCTGGTCTCAATTGTGGTCGTAATTTGAGGACTACCTGTGTTTGAGATGGAAAGTGGAGAATATCTTTGTCGAAGACAGGGAATTTTAAAGATTTAGAATCGGGTTACTGTATCTTTATTTAATCTTCCTTTTCTATCTTTTCTGTTTCACTGAGCTTCTGGTATTAAGTTGCTGTTTGGTTAAGCAGAGTATTTATAGAAAAACTTGGCATCTTATGAGGTCCAAAGACAGTTTCTAGGTGGGATTGATTAGTGACTGAAAGCCTGAGAAGAATTCAGATTTAGTGTTTAGCCTCTCTAATTGAAAAAAAAAAAAGGGTGAGCCATGAACTTACTTTGAAGGCCGTCTCTGGCACTGTCTTTAAAGTCTAAATGGGACTTTAAGTTCTTGGCAGTATTTCACCAAAAATGAATCAAGTGAATAAACAAAAATGCCATTCTGATTTACAGTGTTTAAAAAAAGGTCCAAATACTTTTGAATTAAAGTGAACGTCTAGTTGGAGCTCAATATCCATGAAATTTGCAAGGATCTAGCAAAAGTGGTTGGTCAGTGTCTTTTTTGGGGGATGAGTTTTCAAGTTCTTGGTCCAGCCTATAATTCTGGAATTTTTTGGTTAACTCCCTGTCAAGAACTAATAATTCTTAATTCTCTCCTTCCTAAAAACCTGAAAAGATACGGAAAAACCGGGGGAATTGAAGCCCAGAATAATGTCAAATGCAGGCGCTAGAAGTTGGCAATAATCTGTTTGATAGTATCAATAGTTATTGGCATTCAAAAATAAACAAGACCTCCTGAAGACCAAGAATAACAAGTTCTTGCACTGTTTTTCTTCATCTGGGCATCTCTTAGGAAGAATTATGAGGAATAAGCAACTCTTCTGGGTGAGATTCAGCTTGGCTTTTTGGTAAAATGTAGATAATTAAGGACTAATAATTAGGACCTGTTTTATTCTATTTTGCACTGATCAAGTTCCTGGGCCTCAAAATACCCAACATAACTGAGTAACAGAATAACAATAGAATAACAGAGTTGGAAGGAACCTTCAATGTTTCTAACCAATCCTCCTGCTCAAATAGTAGGCCCTACACCATTCTGGACATATGGCTGTTCAGTCTCTTCTAAAAAACCTTCAGTGCTGGAGCATCCACAATTTCTGGAGACAAGCTGTTCCACTGATTAATTGTTCTAACTGTCTGGATATTTCTTCTTAGTTTTAAGTTGCATCTCTCTTTGATAGGTTTCCACCTTTGACCCCTTGTCCTACCTCATATACTTTGGAGCAGGGGTCTCCAACCTTGGCAACTTTCAGACTTGTGGACTTCAACTCCCAGAGTTCCTCAGCTTTGCTGGCTGAGGAATTCTGGGAGTTGAAGTCCACAAGTCTGAAAGTTGCTAAGGTTGGAGACTTCTGCTTTGGAGAATAGGTTATTCGTCTTCTTTTTGTGACAGCCACTCAAATATTGGAAGACCACTATTATGTCATCCCTAGTCATGATAGACATACTTTTTTTTTACATGGGTCATGTGATTCATGTAGAAAAGGGGCAGGGTTTCAATTATAAAGTTGTGGCTGCCATCTTTACTTTTTTTTAAACTTCATTTTGCAGATGACTCTGTTCTACCTTGAAGAGGAAGTTAAACTCCCTAGCTTAATTGGCCCTTTTTAAATTTAAGTTTCTGTGTTCAAATAACAAGGTGAACAAGACCAAATTAAGATCTAGCAAATGCTAAGCTTCATTAGTATTGATTTGGTTTGATGTTTTGTATGTGGGTGTGTGCTTTTTGTTCTGTTGCATGAACCCAACCTGTCTAGCTGTTCATGTTTTGCAACCTGGACAACTTCCAGTATGGACTTCAGTTTCCAGAATTCTCACCAATGATCCCGATTGGAGAATTCTGAGTGTTCAAATACAAATTTCAGGAATTATCCAGGAAGCATTCTGAGGCTTATGTGTGATTTGTGTATTGTGCAAACCAAAAACATGAATTAATCCAGTAACTGGAGAAGGTGTGTTGTCTAGGTAATTTGGGAATAACATACAATTTGAATTCTAGTTGAATTTAATTAAGGTTAATTCAATACAGTTGCTTTCATTAATCCTCCAGTATTTGACAATTTCCCTCTTCTGTCTTCTTAACTATTTGGGGAACAACTATTTGAAAAATTTTGGACTACTTTGTGGCCACAAGTAATGAACTTTGGACACAAGTATCTCTAATTTTTTTATTAGATTTATACCCCACTTTTCTTTCCAGTATGAATGACAGTATACAGAACATTCTTTTGCTTTCCCTAACAACTAGCATCCTAAATGTTCCTGAAAGAAAGTCATTTTTTTTCTTAGTGTGTTTGAGTCATTCTTGACCTCTAGCAACTATATAGACAAGTCTTGGCAAGATTTTCCTAAGACTGAGAGAGAGGGATTGACTCAAAGTCACCTAGCTGGTTTCAGTGCCTAGGGCAGGATTAGATTAGATTAGTCTCTTGATTCCCTAGCTTGGTGCCTTCAGCCCTTATACCAAACTTTCTTAAGACTAACTGACCTTAAGTCACCCAGAGAACTTTTGTGATTGAGGAGGGATTTGAACTCAAATCTCCCTGATGCCAGTTCAACATTTCATCCCTGATGCCAATTCAACATTTTATAGGAAACAGAGCATCTTACATACTGCTTTGAAGTATATAAATCTTACACTAAGTATATAAGTCTTTAAAGAAGTACATTTTATATACTTATATACTTTTATATACTTATCTTTATATACTTACCTACTCTTTATATACTTACCTTTGACAACTAGGTTAAATGAATTAGTGGTTGTTGTGATTCTTAATTGCCTTTCTTTCAAAGATTCATTGGTTACTTGGATATTTTCCATTAACGTGCTGGAATCTGCTTCCCAGTTTCTAAAAAGTTTTTAGAACTTGACAAAAGAGACTTCTGTAGATGGTTAGTGATTTCTTCAAAATTAATAACAGTGACATAATTATTGTAGGAGTTTCTGGATATGAGGATTTGTGAGCTGGCTGTTATATTCTCAGTCTTCAGAACATGAGTTTGTATCTGTAGTTTAGCAGTGGGGATATCTGGTTCGGTTTCTTGCCTCTTATTTTCCAAATTATGGAATATGGAAGATCTACCACATTGGCACTCATCTGCCATAAGAGCTAAGATTTGAAAACAGAGCTTCTCTTTGGTCATTAGCAATTATATGTGGCTATCCGAGAACTGAATAAGCTTGCAGGCCTGAAGTTCAGGTAGAGCAGGGGGATCAAACTCAATTTCATTGAGGGCCGCATCAGGGCTGTGGTTGATGGTGAGGGGATGGGGGGACGGGCCGACTGGGTGGGCATGGACAGCTTGATGCCATTCCTCAAACTGCTGGCATGTTTCCTCTATCCATTGAGTAGGCCGGGCCGAAGCCACACTGGCCCAATGTTTCCTCTTCACATTGGGTAGACTGGGCCGAAGTGATGTGGGCTGGCCCCTTACATTTTCCAGGACGACTCTGTGGGCCGGATCCAACCACATCACAGGCCGCATCTGGCCCACGGGCCTTGAGTTAACACCCCTAACGTAGAGGTAGTCCTTGATTTAATGACTGTTCAAAGTTATGACAACATTGAAAAAAATGACTCACAACAGGCCTTATCCTTATGACTGCCTCAGCATCCCCACAATCATCCGGTCCAAATTTGAGCGCTTGGCTATGTTTTTATAAAAGTTGCAATGTACCAGGGTCATGAAACCATTATTGGCAACCTTTCCAGTCAACTTCTGACAAGCAAAGTCCACGAGGGAAGCCAGATTTGCTTAATGACAATGTGATTTGCAACTGCAGTGATTCACTTAACAATCAGGGCAAAAATGGTCATAAAATCACCACCTTGTTTAACAACGGAAATTCTGGTCCCAGTTGTGTGCATACGTTGAGGACTATATGTATGGTAATGGTCTTCACATGCAGTGCTCAAGCACATAAATTACTGTATGTTATAGCATATATTATGTCCATGCTAAGTGAGTGCCTGAACAAGGACAAACGATTGCACATTTTGGACTTACCTACATCAATGCTTCCAAAACTTTTCCCTTCATTACCCAAAATTGCTTCCCAAAAAGTCTTATCAAATTTTGAGGACTGTCCATAACCCCCTTCCTTCAGCAGTGTCATAACTCTGAATGGACACCAAACGAATAGCCTTAACCCGAGGACCAGCTCTGTTATAAAAACTGGACCACTGATTGAATTTTATGACACTTCAACAAACTACCGATGGATTTTTGTCATAATGGAAATACTTGGGAAGATTTTCGAGGATATTTTTAGCACACCTGGCAATTTTTAAGTCAATTTGAAGGTCTCTGTTGTGGTGGGTACTTTTACCCAATTTTGGATAATTTATCTAGGTTTGGAAAGTAGTGTCCTTAGGACAGCAGGGACCAATCCCATGGGGAGAGGTTTTTCCATGGACCAGAGAGTGCATGGTTTTGCATGCTGACTGAATCTCGGGGATGGAGTTTGCTTGTTTGCGCGAACCAGTTTCTGCCATGCTGTGGCCAGGTACTGGTCCACAGACCGGTGTTCTGACCTAGGCTTCCCAAGATCATGAAGCAGACTCCTTGTCCCAATAAAACCCCTTTTATTTAGGTTAAAGGGAATTATCCTACTTTCCAGCAAAGTCCCAGCAAACAATCTTTCATGAGATTTCACAACTACAGACCTTTATCAGACTTGGAGAGTTGCCAGGCTGATATCTTCCAAATGCCATGCTGTAGCAGCAATTCCTTGGCAAGCAGTCAGGAACAGATCTTCACTCTAATGAATTGAACTAATTGTCTCCTGCAAGCACTGCTCCCCTTTTGTTCCTCTTTATTCCCTATGGGAGGGGCCATTCACTGTCCACCTGAGCCTTTACTCCTGAGTCGACCCTTGTTCCTTAACTGTTCCCTTCTCCTGGCAGCTCTGCACATGTGCACATTGGGAACAGGCTCCAGCTGTTCTTCTGCCTCACTGATCTCTGACTCCAAAGGCAGCTGACAACTGTCAGACGGCCCTGGCCTCATCTCTGCCTCTGCGCAGAATACTCGTCAGAACCTTCCCCAGACTCCAGGACTGGGCCATGTTTCTCCACAACCTCCTCACTGTCCAAGTCTACTGCCAGCTCCACTGACTGCTGGCGGGCCATGACAACTCTGGAATGGGGACCCCTGTCCTAGAGTGTATTTATTTGTTTTGGATAATATGGCCATCCACCTCACAACTGTGATTCGGGACATTATACAAGGATGAAAACAGTAACTATAAACAATGAGTCATGATGTACAAGATAAACAAGTTATCCAAAACCTAGAAACCACAGCAGAAGAAACAGACAGGTTCTTCAGAGCTTTGTGAAAAGCCAACAGGGTTGCGAATCATCAAGATCTTCATGGGACCAAAGACAGCTGATGAGCTGATTGCATTAACAGAGGGATACAATTGAGATCAACTGAGGTACTAATATCACTCTATAAAGCCTTAGTAAGACCACACCTAGAATACTGCATCCAGTTTTGGTCACCACATTATAAAAAAGATGTTGAGACTCTAGTGCAGGGGTCTCCAACCTTGGCTCCTGGAAGCCTGGCGGACTTCAACTCCCAGAGTTCCACAGCCAGCAAAGCTGGCTGTGGAATTCTGGGAGTTGAAGTCCGCCAGGCTTCCAGGAGCCAAGGTTGGAGACCCCTGCTCTAGTGAGAACAATCAACCAATGGAACCTTAGAAGTTGCCTTCAGAAGTTGTGGGAGCTTCATCACTGTAAGCTTTCAAGAAGAGATTGGACTGCCATCTGTCACAAATGGTGTAGGGTCTCCTGCTTGGGTGGGGGGGGGGGTTGGACTAGATGGCCTACAAGTTCTCTTCTAACTCTGTTAATCTGTTAAATAAAGATCATGGACCTGCTATAAAATTTCCAGAGGGAAATCAAGGATTGAGTGATTCAGTCAAGGAGAGAAGCAACCTAGAACTAAGAACTTTCCTGACAGTGAGAACAATTAACCAGTGGAAATTTTGCCTTCAGAAGTTTTGGGTGCTCTATCAACTGGAGACTTTTAAAATGAGACTGGACAGTCATTGGTCTAGAATAGAATAGAGACTCCTACTCAAACAGGGGCTTGGATTAGATGACCTCCAGGATCCCTTCCAACTCTGTTATTCTATGTTTTGTGTTCTAATTCTGGATCAGTTCCTCTTTCTCAGCCCCAAATCCATTGGTTAAGACATTGGCCTGGGATTGGCTTTTGGATAGACCATCTTCCCATTTCTTTCCTAACATTTTTTTCCCCTCTCTCTCTCATTTCTGAAATAGAGTCAAGATCTATGTGAAGCTTGCTCATTAGTCCTTTAAAACCTTGGGAATTACACCGCTTCTTCCCAGAAGCCTTTGATGTATATTGGATTATATCTATTTTTAATTGTGATAGTAGACCACAAACCCTGCTTTACGCATTAGCATCTCTTTGAAGTTCCCAACTGTGGGATTTCCCTCTCCCTGCTTTATTGCTGGTTTTTTTTTTTTAAATTAATTTATTCTTTTTTTAAAAAAAAGTGGGTGTGGAAACAGAAATGCTAAAGTGTCATTCTTCTCTTGATGGACACTAATACATTTCTCCTTATGTTGAGGTCGAAATCGGGTAAGGCATAGTGGGGGTGGGGGGGAACAGCTACATGGGGTGAAGTCACATAGCCACCCCCTATCTATGGGGGCAAATGTTTCTTTGGGAAGCTGAGTTGACAAGCCTTTCATCGTTTCAAGGAGATCAAATTGACATGGGAGCCAATCTGGAGATCCAAGATTCCTGACAGGGTTTTGTGGACAAAAGAGAAGAAGGTCTTTAGATACAGCTGATGGATAGATGCTGATGAATTGAAAGTAGACATCTCTGCTTTTCTGGCCCCTTTTCCTTTTTTTCTTTTTCTTTTTTTCTTTACCAAAACACGGCTTCCAACCTTCTTCGTTTGTTTACTTACTTGGTTTGATTGGTGGCATCCATTTGGTTGTGAATAGCTTTCCCCTGACAGGGACCTCTTTCTTCTCTTTGGCTGCAGGGTTTCGTTCCCATGAAAAGCTTAAGGGCCTATTTTGTGTTGCCAAAAGTCAACAGAGGGGTTTCTTTCCCTTTTGCTTGAGAAGCTGTTGGGCACATAAGTGGTTGTTTTGTTTTGTTGTTGAAGTCCATGGCGGATCTGCCTCCTTCTGCCCTCTAATTTCCATCCCAATGGGCTGAGGGTTTATTCCCCTGCCCTCCTGAGAATCTTGGGGCCATATGGTAATTTCAGAGGTGACTATGAATAGCTAGCTAAGGATCAGCATGGCATTCAGGTGCTTCAAAAGCTGTTGTTAGAAGACTGCTGTTTTCTAGTGGGAAAAAAAAAGGACTTAGACTAGAATAAAATAACTTAGAAGGGAAAGAGGGCTGCTGGAAAGGATTGAAATACCTGCTGCTTAATATCAGATAACAAATCTATGTGGATATTGGCAATTGTCTCCAGGAAGTCCAGAACAATAGAAGATTCAATGAATTTGTGCAATAAATGCATAGAGATTAAAGGGACCTTGGAGGTGTTCTAGTCCAACCCCCTACTCATGGTGCAGGGGTCTTATACCATGCCAGTCAAATGGTTGTCTGGTCTGTTTTTGAAAACCTCCAGTGATGGAGCAGAGGCAAGCTTTTCCATTGATTGATTGCTCTCACTGTCAGAAAATTTATCCTTACTTCCAGGTTGTATCTCTCTTTGACAAGCTTCCACCCATTTCTTGTCCTACCCTCTGGTGCCCTAGAGAATAACTCATTCTTCTCTTCTTTGTGACAGCTCCTCAAATACTGGAAGACAGCTATCAACCCACCCATCCCCACAAATCCTTCTCTTCATTAGGCTAGACATACCGAAGTCCTTCAACTGTTCATCATATGATTTAGCCTCCAGACTAAATCTTCAGTGCAGGGTTGAACTGGGGAGTTCTTGCTTTCTGAGTGTCTTGTTTCCTTGCACATGTTTCATTACCAGATTGGGTAACCTCATCAGTGCTAATGAGTAGAGTAGAACAGAACAGAATAGAATAGAATAGAATTCTTTATTGGCCAAGTATGATTGGACACACAAGGAATTTGTCTTTGGTGCAAATGCTCTCAGTATACATAAAAGAAAAGATAGATTCATCAAGAGTCAAGAATCATCAGGTACAACACTTAATGATAGTCATAGGGTACAATAAGCAATCAAATCATACTAGGAAACAGTCAATATAGATCGTAAGGATACAAGCGACAAAGTTACAGTCATACAGTCACAAATGACGGGGAAAGGTGATAAGAAGTGATGCGATAAATAGCAATAGTAGTGTAGATTTTGTAAATAGTTGGACAGTCTTGAGGGAATTATTCGTTTAGCAGAGTGATGGCGTTCGGGGGAAAAACTGTCCTTGTGTCTAGTTATTCTGGTGTGCAGTGCCCTATAATGTCATTTTGAAGGAAGGAGTTGTCCGGGATGTGACGGGTCTGTAAATGTAAGGGTTTGCTCCCATTAGCACTGAGGATGCTACCTAGTCAGGTAATGAAACATCTGTAAGCAAATAAACCATCTCAAAGTATACCTAGGGCAACTCAGGTGAGAACGCTTCTTGGATTTTCTTTTCTTTTCTGCCATACCATCCTTCCATTTGCACCACACATTTGCCATTCATTGTGCTTTCTGTCCTTCTCTTTGTTTAAAGCCAGTCAGTTCAACTTCAGCATTCAGAGAGGCTACACTCCAAGCTCTTCCTCTCTTTTGGTCTCTGCCTGATCACTTAAACAGATGTCTGCTTTGGAGGATGAAAGCTATGTCCCTCCAGGTGTTGCTAAGCCCTCCACCGTATGGCAGCTCTAAACAGCGTGAGTAGCAGAGGGAGACTGGGAATTTGCTGTTCAGCAACAGTTGGAAGGTCACTGGTTTCCCACCTCCAGTGAAAACCTACCAATATAGGACTGTGCTTTGCTCTGGTTTAATTTGTATTGCCTGCAGTCAGTGGCCTCCAACCAGGAGCCCACGGTGGCATTCCTCTCTAGTGACTGACTGTGCCCGTGGATGAGAGTAAGCAGGCTTAAAACTCTTAGAAGAAATGAGTGGAGGATTCTGCTGAATTTTAGAAGGGTTTCTCTTCTCTCCAGCTGAAATGAGTAGAAGAAAACTGTCTCCTGGGGCCCCTTGTCTTTTTGAATAGCTAACTTGAAAAGGGGCTCAGAGTAAGGATTTAGCCCGTGTTTGACGATTTCTTCATTCCTATTTATGCTTGCTTTGGCTGTCTGGTCACATTTGGCTGCTTGTGATGGATATTCCCAAAGAAGCCCTGCTTGAATGTAATAAAGTTATACTTAAAAAAAAAAACCCTGTTTCAAAAATAAAGAGTATTTGTACGGAATCAGATCCTCCCTGTTTGAGCATCTGATTCCAAAAGTGGCCAATTCAGTGCTTGTAGCTGGTTTTTGCAATGGTGCCTTGGATTGTTATTTTCATCTTCAGTGGCATCTTTGGATATTGAACAGTTTCTTCTTCTTCTTCTTCTTCTTCTTCTTCTTCTTCTTCTTCTTCTTCTTCTTCTTCTTCTTCTTCTTCTTCTTCTTCTTCTTCTTCTTCTTCTTCTTCTTCTTCTTCTTCTTCTTTTTCTTCTTCTTCTTCTTCTTCTTTTTCTTCTTCTTCTTCTTCTCTCTCCTCCTCCTCCTCCTCCTCCTCCTCCTCCTCCTCCTCCTCCTCCTCCTCCTCCTCCTCCTCCTCCTCCTCCTCCTCCTCCTCTCCCTTCCCCCCTCCTCCTCCTGCTTTTTATCCTAAACTCTTCTAAGCACCTTTGTTGCTTTTCTCTGCACTCTTTCTAGAATCTCAACATCTTTTTTTATATTGTGGCAACTATGATGATGATTCCAGTATTAAGCGTATATCAAATTTAGCCAAAGTAATTTGCAATTCCTGAGATACCAGTGTCAAATCAACTATTAGTTTTAATCCAGTTATGTCTATTACCTGAACTCTAGTCACAAATTCCATAATTACTATGCAGGTTTTCAGGAATCCACATTTTCCTATGGAAAGCTGGTACTTGTCAAATTCATGACATCCTTCCCTCCTCCCTGGAGTATAATTGAATTCAAGTGTAGTGTATTGGGCCTAACTGAAATAAACACTTTTCAACTTTGCCGACAGTTAAGTGCAAGAAAAGCTCCTGCATTTTAAATGAGTAATTGGATAGTAGGCTCTTCAACTGACAGCTCCATTCTCTGTTGGCTGAAAAGTTCAATCTGTTGTGTTAATGCTGAAATTTCCTTTTGGTTCAAGGGGTTTCTGTTGGGGCTTTTTAATGTTTAGATGTATTTACAGAAATTGAGAAAAGAAGAAAATGGCAGTCACAGTTACATTTACATGTAAGACTTCTTGGCTTATCTTGACTAAGGGCTAACTGGAAGATAGGCTTGTGACCCCACTGTACAAAGGCTTTGTGTACTAAAAGGCTATGTATACCATAATTGTGGCATGGGCTACAAAGAATAATATAAACTGCCATTTTACATAGAGGTGAAATTAGCTTTAATATTGACTATTTTACTATTAGGATTAACAGGGATTTTATGTAGCTGCCTAGTACAGGTGGTCCTCAGCTTACGACCACAATTAAGCCCAAAACGTCTGTTGCTAAGTAAGATAATTTATTGAGTGAATTTAGCTCCATTTTATGACTTTTCTTGCCATTGTTGTTCAGTGAATCATTGCGGTTGTTAAGTTAGTAATATGTTTGTTAAGCGAATCTGGCTTCCGCATTGACTTTGCTTTGTCAGAAGGTCGCAAAAGGGGATGACATGACCTTGGGACACTGCAACCATCATAAATATGAAACAGTTTCCCATGGGGATGCTGCAATGGTCATAAGTGTGAAAAACGACCATAAATCACTTTTTCAGTGCCACTGCAACTTCAAATGATCACTAAGTGAAGTGTTATAAGTTGAGGACTACCTGTTTTTTGTGTGCTTGGCAACTGACCTGCATTTATGGCTGTTTGCTGCATCCTGTGGTCACATGTCCTCCATTTATGACATTGTTACTGGGAATTGGCACTTGCTTCAAGTTTCTGGCAAAAACTGGCCCAGAGCAAGCAATGGATTCACTTAATGACTATGGTGTCCGCTCAACAACTCTGGCGCATGCTTTACGACCCTGCAAAAAAAAAAAGATTATAAAATCGGCTCAGTCACAGGATGACCTATTTTACAACCCTTATGACTTACGACCATAATTACACCCTTTCCTGGACCAACGGTCCCTACTCACAGTCACTCATGCCCAAGTCACTTCCCGTCTTGACTATTGCAACACTCTCTACATGGAGCTGTCCTTGAAGAGCACCCAGAAGCTCCAGCTGGTGCAAAATGCAGTGTCCTGCATGGTTTTGTGCAGACCCTGGAGTGCACATGTGTCACCTCTCCTGCAGCAGCTGCATTGGTTGCCAATTTGCTTCTGGGTGCAATTCAAGGTGCTGGTTGTCACCTTTAAAGCCCTTCATGGCTTGGGACCGGGTTATCCGAGGGATCGTCTCTTGCCAGTCATATCTACCTGACCCACCAGAGTGGGGAGGTAGGGAATGTTGCAGATCCCATCCCTGAGGGAGATACACCTGGTGGGACCCAGAAGAAGGGCCTTCTCCATGGTGGCTCCCTCTCTCTGGAACATCATCCCCGCAGAGATTAGAATGGCCCCCTCTCTAATACTCTTGTGGAAGGCACTAAAGACCTGGTTCTGCCAGTGGGTCTGAGGAACCCAGGGCGGGATGGAGCCCATCCAATGGCTAGTATGATCTGCTGGTGGTTTTACATTGTGTAAGCTGCCTCGAGTTACTGCTGGCGAATTGGCAGCAATATAAATTAATTCATTAAATAAAATAAAATAATTGCCAGGCTCAATTGCCGTCATAAGTCAAGGACCACCTGTGTTATCCTACAGATGCTGACATTTAAGGAATAAAGTGATTGGTTCCTTCTAATCTATTTTGTTATCAAATCACAGCCCTTTCTTATCAGTATTCCAGTGAAAGTCATATTGGAAAAGTGATCGCAGGCCTATGGCTGAACTTCATGCCAATCTGGCCTTGGTAGGTGGCTGGAATGGGAGACTAGCACCTGATGTTTTCTTTTCCAAAGCATGGGAAGGAAAATTGGGCCAGGTTTGACGTATGATTGACTGAAAGCCTCGAGGAGAATATCATGGCTGAGTGGCACAGCGCCTGGGTTGCTTGCAGAAGTCCTCCTTCTGTCTCCAGATCGGGCTTGACTTGAAGTCAGCATTGGCAACATGGAGTTAAAACGGCCCATTGATTTGACTCAGTATGAAGCATGTTCACAAACGCGTCAGATGGACCTCACAATGCAGCAAATGGCGGATGCTTCCATCTGTCTCACAAAAGCTTTCTTTCAGCCAGAGTTTCACAGCCAGGCATCCATTATGAACTTCCTTCTCTTCTTTGCTTTAACCGACCATCTCCTTTCTCCATTGAGTTTCCATTGTTTTTGGAAAAGGGCCAGTTCAAGCCCCTCTACATACCCAACCCCTCCTTCCCTCAAAATCCCTCGGGAATTGCCAGATGGACTCACAACAAGAGTTTCGTTGGCAACGTCTTTGTACCATCAAAGAGAGAGAGAGAAAGAGAGAGAGAGAGAGACCTAGATTTGTTGGCCTTTTGAGAACTGTGAAGGCTGCTGGAATGGGAGAAACTTGAGAGCCCTGAGGTAGAGCTTTTATGATGCCAAAATACCCTTGGAGCTGCAGCTGAGCCTCGACACTTTAGCAACGGGCACTGTTGTAAAAAAAAAAAAAAAAAAGGTCAATGGAAAACCTGGAATCCTTAGCCAAATATACTACCAGTCGGGACTTGTAAGAATTACTGTGGGTTGCAAATGTTCAGGTGGTATGAGACAGGGAGCTGTTTTCTTTTGTATGTAACTCGAGATGTACTGCCTTGAGGCAGTGGTGGGAAGCTGAAGCTTTGTGAAGGCCAAAGAAACCTTAATTATCATGAAGGTCACATACTGAGGCCTTCTACACTCAGGCTTAGACAGGTGGTTGGTGTACAAAATAGCCTAGCCATCTCTGATTCTAGAGAAAGGCACAGTGGTGGGATTAAAAAAAAACAAATTACTACCGATTCTGACGGCGTGGCTTGGTGAGCATGATGTGGTTTCATGGGCATGGCAGTGGAAGGTTACTGAAAAATCCCCATTCCCTCCTCACCCCACTAACCTGCTTTCCACCTCCCTTCTCCTGTGCAGGGCAACAAAAGAAGAGCCATCTGATCAGCTGAGACTCGGGAGGCAGAGAAGAGATGGGGGCGGGGCCAGTCAGATGTGGTATTTGCTGGTTCTCTGAACTACTCAAACCTTCCACTACTGGTTCTCCAGAACTGGTCAGAACCTGCTGAATACCACCTCTGGGCAGGGTTGTCAAACTGAAGGCCAGATCCAGCCCACGGGATGCTTAGATCTGGCCCACGGGGCCGCCTTGGAAATAGCAAAGGGGGTGCTTTGCCCTGTTTTATGACCTTCCTTGCAATGATTGAATTGTTGCAATTGTTATGTTAGTTAAGAGCTGCAGTGGTGCTCAGTGGTTAGAACGCAATATTGCAGGTTAACTCTGCCCACTGTCAGGGATTTGATCTGGACTGGCTCAAGGTTGACTCAGCCTTCCATCCTTCCGAGGTCAATAAAATGAGGATCCAGATTGTTGGGAAGCAATAGGATGATTCTATAAACCACTTAGAGAGGGCTGTGAAGCACTGTGAAGTGGTATATAAGTCTAAGATGGTGCTACTGCTAGTAACCTGGTTGTTAAGTGAATCTGGCTTCCCCATTGACTTTGCTTGCCAGAAGGTCTCAAAAGGTGATCAACGTTACCCAGGACACGCAACCATCATAATAACTATGAGTCAGTTGCCAATTTTTTGCTGGCTGGAGAATTCTGGGAATTGAAGTCCACAAGTCTTAAAGTTGCCAAGTTTGGGGACCCCTGGTGTACATAAAGGAAAAAAAAATACATTCATCAAGAATCATAAGATATAACACTTAGTGATAGTCATAGGTTACTAATAAGTAATCAAATCATACTAGGAAACAAAACAATATAAATTGTAAAGATACAAGCAACACGGTTATAGTAATAAGTGGGAAGAGATAGGTAATAGGAAGGATGAGAAGAAGAATAGTAATACAGTTTTACTATGTAGTTTGACAGTGTTGTGGTGTGCAGTGCCCTATAGCGTCATTTTGAGGGTAGAAATTAAAACAATTTATGTCCAGGATGTGAGGGGTCTGTAGGTATTTTCACATTTACAAAAGAGATCTTGTTCTCTTAGCTCTCCTATCCCTTGACAATAGTCCTGAATTCCCTTCTTATTACTTTTAGTACAGAAAAATCCCCTTTTTTGTGTTAAAATGACTTCAATACAAAGGACAGCGACTAACTTGGATATTTTAATTAGGAAGACCCTATTTGCATTAATCCTTAACACCTTCCTCTCATTATTTGAAGGTATGTACAGATTAGCCCACTCCTTCCTAAAATTTCACCTTTATCGTTTTAAAATGCAGTTATACTGTTGGTCAGAATCCAGATACTGCCCAGGCAAGAAGGACTTTGGACTTCTATTTCCTAAGTAGCAATTTTCTCACTCCCAACTCCATGCCACAACTCAGACTGCTTTGGAAATGAAGAGTGCAGTCAGATGTTGAGCTACTAAACAGTGAACAGGGGGAGGGGGATAAGTCTGCTATCAGTGAAGCTGTCAAAAAGTCCACCTGGAGGACTTGAGCTGAGTGGCAGAGAACCTGCTTTGAATACTGAAGACCCCAAAGTTCAAATCAAGGCACCTCCAGGTAAGTTATGGAACATCACGGAGAGCTTCCACAAAGCTAATCAACACAGATGGTTCTGTGCTCAAAAGTCCACTTGTCTGACTAGGATCTTGTTTTAAGATCCAAGTTTTGATATTGCCTAAAACAATCAAAAGGTAAGATTAGGGGGAGGACATGATAGCTGTCTTCCAGTACTTGTCTGAGAGAAAAAGGGATTGACTTGTTCTTCAAAGCACCAGAGGGCAGGACAAGAAGCAGGAGGTGGAAGTTTGCTAAAGAGAGAAACAACCTAGAAGAAAGGAGAAATTTTTTGACAGAGCAACAATGGAATCACTTGACTCCTGGGATTGGGGATAATCCATCACTGGAGGTTTTCAGAAATAGATTGGACATCCATTTGATCAGGATGGGTAATGTCTTCTGTCTTGAGCAGGGATTGGAGGAGAAGTAGCAGAGGACTCCAAGGTGTTTTCCTGGCCTATGTTCTGTGTTTTAATTTGATAGCTCCAGAGTCATATTCTAACTTAACGGATTGGTTCGCTAATCTCCTTTCCTTTTGTCGATTCCTTCCTTTTGAATATAGTCCTTTAAATTGATGAATTTTTCCAGAGAAAGACAAGAAGGTTCAAACAGCTACTTCACCATTGCTGTATGGAAACAGGCCATACTTTATTTACCTGAAGCTTTGCCTCCAAAATTCATCCTGGGGGGAAAAAAGGATTTTGATTTCTTATGCATTTTATTCTAGGATAGGTAACACACCCACACCCACAACATACACATACAGGCAGGTGTGGGATTCAAAATTTTTAACAACTGGTTCTATGGGCATGGCTTAGATGGTGGACATGGCTTGGAGGTTTTAAAATGCAGTTATATTGTTATTGGCTGGGCACAGCCAACTCAATATCACTCACATCGAGGCACGCATCTCCTCGCCTGGCCTCTCATGACTGTGGGGATGCTGCAACAGTCGTAAGTGTGAAAAATGGTCATGTCACTTTTTTCAGTGCCATTGTAACTTTGAATGGTCACGCTACACAAGCAAAGTACCAGCAAAGGAGGAGAAAATACTCCAGAGACGTTCCTGAGACAGGAAGTCTAGTCCTGCCAAGAATTTAATAAGGGTTAACAGAGAGGCAGTTTCTGTAAGCAACACCAGAATGTTTCCTTCCTGCCTTCCTTGCAGGATTAGGTCAGTAATTTCTTCTAACAACCGGTTCTCAGAACTGCTTAGAAAATTAACAACCGGTTCTAGCAAATAGATGCAAACTGGTAGAATCCCACCGCTGCATACAGGTTGCTGAATTACTATTCCCAGAAGCTGTAGTTAGGTTAACCATCAGTGAGGGAGGCAGGGACTTCAAATTAGATCTGGATTATTATAGATTTCCCACTTTTGGTTGAATTTATGCTGAAGACCTCTCACTTTCATGCAAAGCAAGACAAGGACAGAGAAGAAATGCTTTTTTAAAGATTGGTTAAAAGCAGGGGTGGGATTCTACCAGTTCTGTCTGGCTCTGTAGAACCGGTAGCTCTGAAAAGTAGCAGACATCGAACCGGTTCTATGTCTGCTGCGGTTTTGGCCCACCCACCCATCCCTGGGCTCTTACCTGACCTTTATTTCCTGTTTTTTCAACCTCAATTGCTTTGCACGGCACAGCTGCAGTTGAAAAAGCAGGAAAAAAAATGCTTTTTCAAATTCTGCTTCCCTGCATGCAGCACTGCTCGGCTGTCCAGGCAGCAATCTGACGACGATTCACACGCATGCGCATTACGCGTCAGGAGCCCGCGAAGCATGCATGCGAATGCAAATCGTAAATCACCGAATCGGTAGTTACACCGGTCGGATCCCACCCCTGGTTAAAAGATATCTTAATTATGAAACTAGCAAAAAGCATTTATAAATGGTCTGACGCTACCTGTTGTACAAATTAGCACCCAAATCAGCCCTTAGAAACAGGATTCTAGAGATTGTTTGTTCTGATAAAATTACTGATTTTATATTTCTATGAAGTTTTGTGAAGTTATTAGTCAGGGCTCTGGATTTTTTTTTTTTTTTTTTTTTGGTTGTGAACCAGCTCCAATCTAGCCTACTAATCCTTATTGACTTAATTCAAATGTATATAGGGTTGCAGCTTTGATAGACAAGCTATGTGGATGTAACCATGAAAAAAATTAAGTTGCCGAGAAATTCAGATATCAGATATCTTAATATTTTTCTGCCTGCAGAGTTTTCATTTAAGCTGCAATTGTAATTGCCAAGCTATTGATTGAGCTAAATGAAATAATGAACATTTTGTGAGAAGATGATAATGGCATTTCTGTACTGGTTCCTTAAGTATTTGAGCCTGTTGTTTTTAGCCAAGTCAGAATAATCTACTGCCAGCTAGCAAAATGGTAATATTTACTAATGCATAATTTTTATCTGTTCTGACTGCTGTGTTTGTTTAAGAGATTAAGCTTTATTTGAGTTTCTCAGAAAAGGCTTATCAGCACCAGATTGTCTCCTTGTCTGCACAATGTATAAACACTCTGAAAGCCTGGTTCATTTATATATTTATTTTATTTAGAAAAAATAATAATAATCAGGGTGCATCCAGATGGCAATTTCTCATGCGCTTCATTTAGAGTTCTTGCGTGCAATTGGGAGCATGGGAATTCTTCCAAAGAAAAAAACTCAACTCCACATTCAAGAAGCTCATGTGAAGGTTTTCCCAATCATCTTTGCTTCTTTTTGCATTAGTCAACGTATATAACCTAAAATAAACAATGAGAGAAATTCTTCAGCATCTTTTTTTAATTAAAAAAATGCTCGTTCGGTTTGGAAGAGAATGCTTTGAAATTTCTTTTCTAGAAGAAGAATGGATATGAGATGCCTCCACAAGGGGTCTATGACAACTCGCCATGGCCAACTTGCCACGGCCAACTCTCCTTGGGACAACTACCCCCAGCCAACTCGCTGTGAGACAACTTGCTGCAAGCCAAGAGTGGTGATAGAATTAAAAAAATTCAAGAAAGGATGCAAGAGAAGGGACAAAATAAAATAAAGTAAAATGTGAATGACAAAAATTAAAATATTTTTTATTTATTTTAAATAGTAAATTGAATTGTTCAATTGTCCTGCGGTGAGTTAGCTGTGGTGAGTTGGTTGCAACAAGTTGGCTATCCCAAGTTGGCCATGGCGAGTTGGCCACAATGAGTTGGCTGTGGTGAGTTGTCCCATTCCGGTCCCACAGAAGATCCCAAAGACAAAATCAATGTTGTTCCATGGATACAAGCTAAACCAATTTCATAAATGTGTGCAACCTCATAGCCCGAATACAAAAGACATGGTGCTTGCTTCATATTGGTGCAACTTTGCTTTTCGAATTCGTTTCCCTCTTTTTTGCTTGTGATGTTTTTGTGTTTATTGAATTAGAAATTGGCAAAGGGCAGTTTTGGATGTCTTCCATTGTACCTTCCTCATTCTATCATTCCATTGTCTCTGATTTCCCACACTTGCCCCTTAACTTCTGACAAAGAGATGAAGAAGGTGTTCTTTCTTTGGGACTGCTTCAGTAGCAACAATCATTGGAGGAAGTCCAGGGTGGGATGTTATTGGTTCGGCCCGGTTCTATAGAACCGGTAGCTCTGAAGAGCAGCAGACACCGAACCGGTTTTCTGCGACGACCTTTTGGTTGTCTGTTTGGCCCAGCCACCCACCCAGGGTCTTGGCTGTCCTTTATTTCCTGCTTTTTCAACCGCAGCTCCTTTGCACAACACAGCTGAAGTTGAAAAAGCAAGAAAGAGGATTTTCAAATGCTGCGCACCCATGCACAGCACTTGTCAGCTGTCTGGGTAGCAGAGCTGATGGTTTTTTGCAAATGCTGTACACGCGCATGCAAAATGCACTCTCACTGAACCGGTAGTAACACCAGTTGAATCCCACCCCTGAGGAAGTCCTACTCTTAGAGAAATTTTAGAGGAATCCTCATCCTCATGGAGAAATTGGGAGAAGTTGTCTATCCAAAGTCTCTGCTGACAACTGGATGAAGGATTTTGAAAGGTTATTTAGGCCCAACACTTGTAACAATAAAGGATGTTTCTGCTCAGAATGCAGAGATGCTTGTAAGGTTGGGTGAAGAAGAATTTGATGCATCCACCATTTGTAACCAGTAGCCACAGTAGCAAATAGCTAACATTTATTTTTATTCTATCCTTCAGCTGAAAATTGCCTACAAATATTCAGAAATGAAAAAGCCCTTTTTAAGCTACAATCTACAATGGAAGAAGGAAGGGAGGGAGGGAGGGAGGAAAGAAGGAAGGAAATCCCTGATTTTCTATAATCTAAAATAGTGGAAAAGAAGAGAAACTCCATCAAAAGAAAGAAAAACAGGCTAAATCTTTAAGATATTCTGTTTTCCCCCTTTTGATAGCAATAAATGTGCATCTTGTGAAGTTTTAGACTATAATAATTCAGTATTTCCTAATTCCTTATATTTCTCCCTTGCCTCCCAACAACGACCATTCACATTTAGAATCTTAATGATAAATTGGAGTACAAGGCAAAGCTATTTTTTAAATGTTCCATTTAGTAAGAGTTGTTTAAGGCACTCTTGTCATTTTGGGTGCTTTTCAGTTTCTATGGAGAACCAATGTTCATCCTGTGTGTAAATGGAGGAAAACCAAGGACCAGTTGGATTATTCATCTGAGCGTGGGTAGGTGAGCATATGTGCTATGCCCACATACAAAAGTCTTGTAGCTCCTATCCACCATCCCTACTCTGAGGTCTCTCTGATGTGATAACTCCCAAAATTTCCTGCAAGCGTTGACAATGGAATTCAGTGAGTTGTAGTTCCCAACATCAGATGCAGGGAAACTCTGAAATGTTACGCTTAACCCCTGAAGAATAAAAGCAAATAAAAACACTAAGATCTTAATTCTTAGAAGAGAACCATTTCTCTGCATAGAAGACTTGGATTGGCGAAAGCACCCCACTCATGTTGTCTGGTCCCCCAATGCAGCACTGCACAACACGAAACACAGGTAGTAGTAACTTGCCTTAACAAATCACTTTGTGCTCTGGAAGGAACACAAACAGTCACTGAAGTACTGTGCCTAATTCGTTTATTTATTTAGATTTTTAATCCTGCTTTCACTGCTTTAGTTGTAACTCAAGGAAGCAAACAATTAATCCTTCCTCTTCCTCGTTTCCCAACAGTAACAATCCTGTCAGGTGAATTGGGCTGAAAGAGTGTGACTGGCCAAAAATCACCCAGCCAGCTTTCGTGCCTAAGGCGGGACTAGAATTCATCCTAGTTTCCAGCCTGATGCCTTAACCACTATACCAGGGATGTCAAACTCGTGTCATCACAGCATCGTCACCTGATGTATTGTGACTTTTTCTCCCTTCGCTAAACTGGCCATGGATGTGGCCATTGTGTGACACATCCGGCCCACGGGCTGGGAGTTTGACACCCCTGCACTACACCAAATTTGTATGAGTAGCTCTCTGGAAGTGTTGGAAAAGACTTCTGCAGATTCGCAGAATCCTCTTTTGGTCACGGGATGTTCTGGAGAGGATTCTAACTGTGAAGCAAAAGACTTTAATGAAAAGAAGAATTAGGGGTGACATGATAGCAGTATTCCAGTATTTGAGGGGCTGCCACAAAGAAGAGGGGGAGTCAACCTATTCTCCAAAGCACCTGAAATCAGGACAAGAAGCAGCAGATGAAAACTAATCAAGGCAACAAACAACCTAGAACTAAGGAGACATTTCCTGTAAGTTAGAAGGACGCACCTCTAGAAGTTGTGGGTGCTCAACTGGAGGCTTTTAAGAAGAGATTGGACAATCATTTGTCTGAAATGGTAAAGGGTTTCTGGCTTGAGCAAAAGGGTTGAACTACTGTTAGAAGGCCTCCAAAATCCCTTTCAACTTTGTTATTCTGTTACTTTTGAGTGGCATTTTGAAAAGATGGGTCATTTTTGAAGTAGCCTTTATCTTACAACAGGGCACATTTTTCATAGTAACATAGATTGAAATCACCAACACCCCCAGATGTTCAGGAGAAGGTTGTTTGCAACTCTATAATCTTGATTTTTTTTTAAAAAAAAAATGAATTAAAGTGTGGAATAGGATATAGAAATATATGTATATAAATGCATGCATATATGTACATACCTACACACTCAATTTCTTGCACAATGTTAAGCCGAGCAACATTGCAAGGCAAGAATTCCTGTCCCCACTCTGCACCCCAAATGCCTTCAGCAGGTCATGTCATTCCTACCTCACAGCAAAAAGAGAAGCTTGCCCTTGTGCAAACAGCCCTAACAGCCAAGAGTTTTATCTTATCGCACTCATGTAGGGCGGCTTGTCAGCCAATGTGCCTTTTACTGCCAAAATGAAATAAATCGAATCAGCTCACACATGATAACATGCACTTTTCTAACTCTAACTAATTGCTTGGCTAATTGATGTTTGTTGAACTTTCTCCATTTCATTGAGTGATTAGGTACAAAAGCTAACAGTTGACATCTGTAGGCGCTTAACTGGCATCTGTAATTACTGTTAATGTTAAATAATTGTTAGTTAATTGGAGTGGTAACTGACTGAATGGAATCCAGATTGAAAGGAAACAAACATACAGCCCCTCACTCCCACCCCAACAACCACTGACCTAATTAAATAAATATTCCTCTCTACTTCACAGAAACAAAACATTTTTCCCCTCTCAACAAAAAAAATAAACAATATATCTGACCTTCTTGCAAGGATTAAAATGTCTGTCTAGGTTCTTTTGGAAAGCAAGAAACTAAAATGATACTGAACCCTCACTTGTTTTTTTTTTTCACCTCTTATTTACAACAAAAGCATTTTTCCTCCTGCTTCATCCCCAATACACAGATTTATTCATCTTTCCACAGCTGTGAATATTTCAAATGGAATAGAATAACAGAATTGGAAGGGACCTTGGAGGTTTTCTAGTCCAACCCCCTGCTAAGGCAGGAAACCCTATATTATTTCAAACAAATGGTTGTCCAATCTCGTCTTAAAAACTTCCAGTGTTGGAGAATTCACAACTTCTGGAGGCAAGTTGTTCCACTCGTTAATTGTTCTAATTGTCAGGAAATTTCTCCTTAGTTCTAGGTTGCTTCTGTCTTTGATTAGTTTCCATTCCTTGTTTCTTGTCCTGCCCTCGGGTGCTTTGGAGAATAGCTTGACTCCCTCTTCTTTGGGGCAGCCCCTGAGATATTGTAACACTGCTATCATGTCACCTCTAGCTCCTCTCGTCATTAAACAAGAGAAACCTAATTCCTGAAACCGTTCTTTATATATTTTAGCCTCCAGTCCCCTAATCATCTTTGTTACTCTACTCTGCACTCTTTTTAGATCAGTGGTTCCCAACCTTTTTTCCGCCCCGTACCCCTAAAGAAATTTCACTCGAACCTCGCACCCCCTGAAATAAATAATAAATAAAAATGCCAACATATAGCCAATATCCTATTATTTATCTGGACTTTTCTCGAACCCCCTGGAATATCGTCTCGCACCCCAGGTTGGGAACCTCTGTTCTAGATAGAGTCTCATTAACTTTTTTTGCATCATGGTGACCAAAACTGGATACAGTATTTCAAGTATCCTAACACTGGGTGACGAGGACTGTTTTGTTTGTTTCATGTCTCCTTTGCTTTAACGTAGGAAAGATTTGCCCTCCATATTTTTTTTCCAAAGGATGGAAGATGGCTTTGGAATGTAGGGTGGAAATCCAACCTCCTACCAATCAGCCTTTCCCCATCCCTCTTTCTCTGACCTTTCAGCCAAATTCCTGTGAAAGATTAGAGGTTGCATTTATGCATATTTCAGCCAAATTCCAGCGGAAGATTAGAGATTGCATTGAAACAGATTTAACCCCAAGGTTGAAATTAGCAAGACACGTTTGACACCAAGGTTGAAATTGGCAAGAGGCATTAGCCTTCTCAAATAAAGGAAGTCTTTTCAGCTAATGGAGTGTGACATTTTTGCCCATCATAAGTGAGAAAAGGGCCAAGAGGAATATCTGAACACTGTGTATTTTACTGTAGGAGTTTTTCTCCAGAAGCCTGTAGATTCTGTGACATCTAAACATAAGTATTCTATATATTGATAGCTAGGGCCATTTATCCAATTAAGCACAATATTTATTAATTGGGGAAAGTGTGTTTTTCCTCCTGTATAAACTCTCAGATGACAGCTAGTCACTATTTGATCCAGTATCTGCTGGGAAGTTCATGAGTCACATTCAGGGGAGGGTATTCTGCCCCATTTTAACAGAGAGCCACCCCTCCCTCAAATCTTCTCCCAGAAATACTTTTGGCTTCCATGGAAGAACTAGATCTGCCCTGCAGTATAATGGTATAAGTCAGGGGTATCAAACTTGCAGTGTCACATTGTTGTCATGTAATATATCGTGACTTTTCCTCCCTTTGCTATACCAGAGGTGGGCGTGATCAGCACTATGACGCATCCTGCCCATGGGCTGCGAGTTTGACACCCTTGGTGTAGGTCAATGTTTCTCAACCTTTGCTACTTTAAGATGGGTGAACTTCAACTTCCAGAATTCTAGGAGTTGAAGTCCATCCATCTTAAAGTAGCCAAGGTGGAGAAACACTAGTGCAAGTTATTACTATTTATTTTGATTGTGTGAACATCAGTAGAGACAGTGGGTCACTCTGGAACTATATGTTGCATGGGTCACATATGCCCCCATCGGAGTCTGAATCCGAGGAGGAAGATGAACAGCCATCAGGGAGTGGGAGAGTTGCTCCATTGGCTGTGGAGGAAATTGGGGAAGGGGAAAGTCAGACTGGACAGAGCAGGGAAGAGGTAGAACAAGGGAGAGGTTGTTCAGAGGAAAACCAAGGCCCACCCCCTCTTCATTCTATGGTATGCAGGGAAGAACGGAGAAGAGAGCAACGTGGGTTTCGTGACTTACAAGGTAGGAAAGGTCCCTGATTCCCTTCACAAGACACTTGGGAGGGAGTTTAAAGGAGAAACAGTTGGGGGTGGGGGCATTTGTCAGGAACCAACATTGTCAGGAACCAACATTGAATCTAATGTTGGCTGCTGTTATCTTAGTTCCTGGCATCCTCCCAACTGGTTTGATTTACAGCCATGTTACTTCACTTCTACAACTCCTTATCTTGCCCTGCCGCTTTGGATTGGAATATCTGCAGCCAAAGTCTGTTGCAGGTTTCTGGGAGAGTTTTTCTCCAGACTGGAAGGTAACCGGAACATTGGGGGCAAAGTTGGAGCTAATAAAGGGACCTCTACTTATTATCTGGCTGGGTTGCCTTTGTGCCACACCCCAGGTCATCACACATATGCTGTAGACCTCTGGTAAACAGAAAGGAGGGGGCTGTCTTTTGAGGTTCTAGCTCTTGTTAAGGACCAATCTCAGGGAAGTAGAATGATTTTTTGTTCTTCTGCCTTTACAGATTCCCTACACATGCTATTTTTTACACGTCCTTAGCCTTGTGGGACTGCATACTCTCTTGCTTCTTCCCCTTTTGGACTCATTTTCCAGCTTTTCCTCTGGAGACATCTTTGTGGATGTAGCTGATGATGTTTTTTTTTTCCATCTCTGATCTGGGTTGGACATCTAGCTTGCTATGGGCTTGCAGGTATCCTATAATGACTCTGAAGGCGGTCAAAAAAAAAAACCCAGCTAATTTTGGGGGAAAGTTTGAAACTTTAAGGGTTGTTGAGGGATGAAATGGATATCTTAATACTTTCAAACATTTAAGGCACTCTTTAAAATACTGAATATGATTCTTTTTCCTCCATTGGACGCATTTAACGAACAAAATGAAACCTGGGCTACATTTCACTTCGCATTTCTCCCTTTCTGTCCTTGTGTATTTTCCTTCTTGGGTTACCTCTTTCCAAAGAGCAGTTTAGAATTGGCCTCCATGCCAGAGGAGATATTTTTGGTGAATGTTTAATATTACGCCTCGATTCCTATGGAAAATGGGCAGGCTTTGAATACTGTAAACCCCATGCAAGTTATTTGTCTCTTAAAGGTCCGCCATGTTGCACCAGGCAGGTTCTCGGAGGAGCCCAGATGGGAGAATCTGAGATGAATGTGTAAAACAGTTGTTTGTTTCTCCTTCCCCTTCCTTCAGAAATCTGCTTTTTATGTTTCTCCGACAACATAAGGTGGAACTGCCTGTGAAATTCCATGTGGAGCTTTTAATGTCAGATTGTTATTTGGTTTGACAGCAAATCCTGTCTAATCTTATGTATGCTTTGGAGGCGTTCCCCATCCCCCCTCCCCGCCTTAGCGCAAGAGTGACAGCTTGATGAATCCAAATCCTACCCAAACAAAGAACCTTGGAAGAGAAACGGTCATGGCTTGACTGGCTAAGAAAACAAGATTAGATGGCTGACAAGTCCAAGCTGCAAAGAGGGTGACAGGGAGGTAGGGTTTCCCAACTGTCATGTTCTCAGCCAGAGATTTCTCTGCTCCTTGATCTTTCAGTCTCTCTCTCTTTCTCTCTCTCTTTCTCTTTCTCTCTTTCTCTCCATTTGCAAACCTAGATGCTGCTTTTGGTCAATGTGATATGCTTGATTGTCTCAAGTTTGTTTTGATTTTCTATAGCCCAGACAATTTAAATTAGTTTATAATGCCCTTTTTTAGAGAATAGATTTATTCAGTAACCAGATTAAGTGGCTGGTGTGAAAAAAATTCTCTCTTCCCCTCCCCTCCCCTTCCTCTTCTTCCTCTTCTCTTCCTCTTCTCCTTCTCCTTTTTCTCCTTCTCTTCTCCACTTCCTCTTCCCTTGACCTCCCCTTTCAGGCCTGGTCACACTGCAAGAACTTTGCTATAGCGTTCCTTGAACGGTAGGAAGAGGGGGACAAATTTCGACACCGCTCGTCACCGCGCACAAAATTAGAAAAAAATTTGAAAACACGGGCGTTGCCTTAGCGGTGCACCGCTGAAGCCGGCGTTGCTTTAGCGTTGGTTTAACGGTAGGGAATGTTGGTTTAGTGGTGACGCGAGCGTTGATAAAGCGGTGTTCTGCGCATGCGTGCGTTGGCTCGGTGGGGGTTTGAAGTAATTGATTTAGCAACATGCCGCTTTGGACTACCGTAATGGAGCTGTACGGATCGCTTGATAAAGTTCTCAAATTCGATAAATTCGGAAGCAAATTCGATACAAGAGATGTCTGCACTCAATGGCTATTCCAAAAGGGCTACTGGTCCATTTCTCCCCGTATTTATAGCCAAATTCTGGTTCCGCTCCAACACCTCCATACCAACGCCAAACCAAAGTTCATCACCGCAATGGATCGCTGCTTCAACGCCTGACACCATTCCAGGAATCCCGTGTCCGCTCGTAAAACGCTTACAACCGCTCCACCAAAGTTAGTGCAACGTTTAATCACCGCCCAGGCAAAGCTTGCAAAACAGCGGTGGTCCAGCGTTGAAGATTTCTGCGTTGGCCTAGCGGACCCAAGCGTCCACGAACTTGCATCTAGCGGTACCAAACTTTGACCGGGCGTTGTTGGAGCGGTGGTGAACTTTGCCAGAGCGGAAAATTGTGCGCTCCTCACCGCTCGCAATATTTTGTGCAGCTCAAAACTTTCGGAGCGGTAGGAGGGACTATAAGCGGAGGCCGAGCGTATATGGCATTGCCTTAACGGAGGCCAACTTCTGTTAAACAGTGGTGAACGGTTACGAGTGGTGATGATTTTTTTTCACCGCTCCAGGACCGCTATAGCAAAGTTCTTGCAGTGTGACCAGGCCTTTCTCTTCTTTCTCTCCCTTTTCTCTTCTCTTTCTCTTCTCTCTTTCTCCTTCTCATAAAAGAGAATTTTTGTGATAAAAAACAGCAGGGGGTAGTCCAGCCAATCACCACAAATCAAGACTGAATATTTGGGCTACACCATTCACTTAGTTCCTTCAATTATGTCACATACACTTATTTATTTAATATTTCGTATTTTCATTCAGTCCATGTGCTTTCCACATGCACCTCTCCAAAAATATAGTTCATGGAATTCCAAGAACGATCATGTATCTCATCAGAAAAACTGCAGGGACTTGTATAGGCAGTAATCGAGAGTCAAGACTGACTTGAAGGCAACAAGTACATGCATTTATACATACATGTACATACCAACATACATAGTGCCTTCAAGTCATCATTGACTCTTTGGTGGCTGCCTGGGCAAGTCCCTGCAGTTTTTCTTGGCAGCATTTCAAAAGTGGTTTGCCATTTCCTCCTTCCTAGGGCCAAGAGAGAGGGACTGGCCCAAGGGTCTGGATTCATGCTTCAGATGAGAGTTCTTTAACTACTAGCGTGTGGTGTGACCATTGTTATCATTTGGAAATTAAGCATGATCAAATAAATTAAAAATGAATGCCGTTCCCTAACTCTAACTTGAATTTGTATCTAAACTCATACTTACAAACTGGCCACCTGTTCCTGAAAATGGCAGGTAGTATTTTCCTTCCTTGAGCTGATGAAACAGTGAAGTCATGCAGGGCTTTGAGAAGCCAGTGAAAACAGGCTGTATATTACAAATGCCTGGCTTCAGAACTTTCTGAAAGTGCAGCTTCAGTGATACATCAGCTCGAGGAAGAAGATGCCATCTGTTGAGGTAATTCCCCATTAGAAGAATGACTGCACACAGGGAGACACAGTGAGAGTGATGTTGAATAATACACGACCAGCACACAGATAACACTGAATAGTAAAATGTACGTTTTACTTCCAGTAAACAGTTAAGCAAAGTCCAACAAGCAGTCCAAGTCATACACAGTTAAAGCAGTCAGTTTTCAGTCCAGGGATAATCCAAATAACAAAGTCCAGTATCATACACAGTTCAGTAACAGACTTACAGAAATCCAAGAACAACAACAATCAGCAACAGTCAATAGGAAAAATGCAGGAACCAAGAACATCGACCATCAGAACATCTAGCAACTAACAACAACAAAACTAAACAACCCAGGTTTCTTGCTCCATCTTATGGCTGTTTAAGGAACCACACCTATTTACAATTTTAGCATTCCCTTAAAGAGACAGTATTAAATATCTATCCTGGTTTATATATTTCCAACCCAACTGTTCGGGGACTATCATTCCTCGCATTCTCCCCTTTGGGTAGGACAATATATAACACCTTACAGTTTAAGTACATAATTAAGTCCATAATCCTCATAGCAAGCCTTATGCTTTACAGAGCCTTTTGTAAAATGATCTGCAATGTTAATCTCTTGACATGCAATACTCTAGTTTAATCATTTTACTTTTTACACATTGTCACACATTTAAAAATTTTAAATCTGTGTGTTTTGATCTTGTCTTTACAGCAAGATTGGAAGCCATCTATATTGCTGATTGGTTGTCTTCATAAACAATATAAATCTGTTACATCAATTCCCATATCAATCAATAGTTGCTTATAACAAACTAAATCTGTACATAATAAAGATAAACATGAGAATTCAGCCTCCATTGTTGATAAACTTAGATGTTTCTGTCGAATAGACCTCCATCCAATCAACACCTTTCCTAATAATACTACAGTACCTGACGTAGATTTATGTGTATTTACATCTGTAGCAAAACTTGCATCAGCATATGCAGTTAAAATGAGTTCATCCTTAGGCTCCAAATATATTGCATAACGCATTGTTTGTTTCAGATATCTTAACACACGCTTAGCAGCTAGCTAGTGCCCTTTCAGTTGGCTCAGTATTAAATCTGGCTAATTGGTTAACACTGTATACTATATCTGGCCTTGACCAATTACTGATATAAGATAAGCTACCAATCAAAGACTGATAAATGTTCTTATCAAAAACAGGACTTTGTATATCACTGTGGCTAAACTCCTGGCTCATTGGTGTCTTAGCTGGTTTACAAAGTTCCATTTTAAAATTCTTTAGTAATTGATTAATTTTATCTGCATATGAGATATTTTATCCGCCCCTAGTTTTATCTATCTTTAAACCAAGATAATGTTTAATTTCACCTAATTGTTTTATCTTAAATTTCTTTTCTAATAGTGAAATTAGCTCAGTAGCTTCTTGTTCAGTTTTAGTGATTAATGCTATGTCATCAGTAAACAATAGCAACAATGAAACTACACCATCACTTTCCTTTTTAAATAAACATAGATCAGCCATGGCAGCTACAAAACTTATCTTAGTTAATTCCTTAACTATACACTGGTTCCACTCATATCCTGATTGCTTCAAAGATTCTTTTTCAATCTCCAGCAATCAGTTGTATTATCATTTTTGATACCTAAAGGTTTCTTTAAATATATAGTGTGTTGCAACGGTGCATGCAGATATGCCATCTCTACATCTAAATGATTTACAATGTATTGCAGTGTCTGGTCCTCGTGTTATGGCTCTCTGTTGATTATACTGACTGGACAAAGATGTGCTGATTTTTGTGGCAGTGTGATTTTTCTTTTTTTTGCTCCTTGGGGTTATTTAAAGGTTGGACAGAGTTGTGATAAGCAAGGCTTAATATATCCCAAGACTTAACACATCTATCTTGAGGCTGTAAACTGTCTCCAAAGGTGAAAAGAAAGAAAAATGGTCTGATAAATTTTGCAGCACCCATCTACCCCCTCTCCTCCCCCCCCACCCCAGTAATATCACTGCATCACTGGATATATTTGCACCACTCACAAAAAATAATAAAAATAGTAATCATGGGGAAAAAAATATCTGAATATCTGAATTAGTATGATTGAGCAAACTATGGTTTGGTGCAAGGTGCAATTCCAAACTGTCCCTCCTTTCCATTACTTTATTTATTTATCAAATTAATTTGGGCCCCCGTCTCATGTGTCTATATTTTAAATTGAGATATGTGAATGAGGACAAATTAATTCCTCTTTTCACAATGCATTGGGAGTTTAATTTTGTTCCATGATCTGCCTTGAAATACAATACAATAACTTTTTTTCTCTCTGTAAAAGAAGCTTCTTTTCATTCTCTTTCTTTCTTTCTTTCTTTCTTTCTTTCTTTCTTTCTTTCTTTCTTTCTTTCTTTCTTTCTTTCTTTCTATCTTTTCTCTCTCTCTCTCTCTTTCCTTCCTTCCTTCCTTCCTCCCTCCCTCCCTCCCTCCCTTCCTTCCTTTTCCAGTAGTGCCTGTCTCACTCTCAGAATGACTTGGGGGATGTACAATTAAATTATTATGGAAGGCCATGGTTCTCGGTTGCACTTTTCTCCTTCATTACAAAGCCTCCTTCCTTTCTAGATTTGCCAGACTTAAAAGACTAAGGAAGTCTCTCCAATAGAACCCTTCATTCCCTCTTCAAAGTCCCATTTGTCTTGGAATTGGTAGTGGGGGAAACCATGAACCCTGGCTAGTTACATCCATGTTCAATTAAACTTGTACACAATGAATAATTAAACTTTGGAATTTAGTGTAGCACTGGCTACCAACTTGGCAGGCTTCAAAATGGGGTTGGACCAAGTCTTGGGTATCAATAATGCTTAGTCTAGATGGTAATGGGACTGCCTCTAAAGGCCACCTGCTGGGATGGGTCTCCTTCTGCAATTAGTTGGCCACTGTGAACAGGCTACTGAACAGAGAGGCCAGAAGGCTGATCCAGCAGAGCTCACTTGTATTATTCCTTTCTAAGAGGCATTGCTCTTATCATCTTCCATCTTTCCCATAAAGCTAAGAGTTTTCTGCCTGCTATATTAGCAGTTCGAAAGCATGTAAAAATGCAAGTAGAAAAATAGGGACCACTTTGGTGGAAAGGTAACTGCGTTCTGTGTGCCTTCAGCGTTTAGTCGTGACAGCCACATGATCACGGAGACGTCTTCAGACAGCGTTGGCTCTTCGGCTTTGTAACAGAGGTGAGCACTGCCCTCTAGAGCTGGAAATGACTAGCGTGTATGTATGTAGGGAACGTTTACCTTTTATACCAATAAACTTGAGAAACATGTTTTATACCAGGGGTGTCAACCTGAAGGAGCAGCCCACGGTGCCTCTGCCAGCAAAAATGCCCCTCCCGAGTTCTGTTTTCTGCTGCAATGGCCTCCTGCAGCCCTCTGCCAGCTCACATCCCTCCCGAGCTCCATTTTCACTGGCAGAGCACTTGGGCCACTACAGGTGCCCCCAACATAAGTGACGAACTAGCCACACAATCCTCCTCCTCCCCTGAGGTCAAACACAACCCTGATGTGGCCCTCAGTGAAATTGAGTTTGACACCCATGTTTTACAGGCTAGATGAAAGCCGGAAGGATTAAGCTGGTGAAGCTTGTGAGAATTTAGAGAGGGGGGGGGGAGAGAGAGAGAGAGAGAGAAGGAGCAGGAGGAGGAGGAAGAAGGAGGAAGAGGAAGAGGAGGGAGGGGGGAGGAGGAGGAGAAGAAGAAGAAGAAGAAGAGGAAGAGGAGGAAGAGGAAGAGGAAGAGGAAGAGGAAGAGGAAGAAGAGGAAGAGGAAGAAGAGGAAGAGGAAGAGGAAGAGGAAGAAGAAGAAGAAGAAGAAGAAGAAGAAGAAGAAGAAGAAGAAGAAGAAGAAGAAGAAAAACAAACCACCAGATCCTTCTGGTGAACTGTGTTACAATATGATTTGGGGAATGTCTCCTTCCCCTTAGGACCATGTAATGGGAAAAGGAAACCAAGAGATGCCTTCAGTCTATAGTGAAAGTGGCTAGGCTACCTAGCTAACTAATGCCATGAATGTACTGTGGAACTGAATACAGATAGTCCTCTACTTACAACAGTTCATTTAGTGATTGTTTGAAGTTACCATAACACTGAAAAAAATGACATATGACTGTTTTTCGTATTTATGACCATTGCAGCATCCCCATGGTCATGTGACCAAAATGGCAACTGACTCCTATTTATGATGGTTGCAGTGTCCCAGGGTCATGCGATCCTATTTTGCGACCTTCTGACAACCAAAGTCGATGGGGAAGCCAGATGTGTTTAACAAGTGTGCTATTAACTTAACAATTGCAGTGCTTTCACTTAACAACTGTGGTAAGAAAGGTCATAAAATGCGGCAAAACTCACTTAAGAAATATCTTGCTTAGCAACATAAATTTTGAGCTCAATTGTGGTTGTAAGTCGAGAATTAACTGCAAATGTCTGTTTTGGAATCCTTCCAATGAAAAACCCATCAGCAAGAAGACCAAAATCTTGCATGATTTGGTGATCTCATGAGATTTTGGCCATTTTCATTTATTTTCAACTAAAAGACAATAATTATTAACCCCCACAGTTACTACAACAATGGATTTCTAGTTCCCCCCCTCACACTGCATTTCCAAACTGGAACGCATCACACTCCACAGTTGAACTTGCACAACAGAGTATATTTTTCAAACTCAGAGCACTACCAAATATTATTCTAAATGTAATTGTATATAATTTAATGGCATGGATACCATGGAAGGGTGCAGTGGACTGCTTAGATCCATGAATGCCCTGTTACTGACCTTTGTTGTAAAACGTGACCGTTTTGGAAGGCATTTTTACTTCCTGTTGGTCCCTTAATTCTTGAATATTTCTAATACAGGATTGGACATTGAAGGTATATAGGAATGAACTCTATTAGTACAACCATAGGGAGATTAGATTAATCTCCCTAATCCCCTAATCTCCCTAGTCAATCCCAAAGAGAGAACCAACCTAGAATTACGGAGAAATTTCCTGGCAGTTAGAACAATTAATCACCGGAACAACTTGCCTCCAAAAGTTGTGGGTGCTCCCACAACACTGGAGATTTTTCAAAGAGTGGATGACCATTTGTCTGAAATGGTGTAGGGTTTCCTGCTTGAGCAGGGGGTTGGACTAGAAGACCTCCAAGGTCCCCTCCTACTCTGTTATTCTGTTATTCCCTCACTTGCTCAGAGTTCTGCAAAAGGACAGGTTGGGTGGAAGACTGATGTTCTAAAGTCCTGTTCTGTCTTTGGACTCGTACCCAGAATATATTCCTCAGGAGGCTTCTAAAATCAAACTTAACTGGGAAAGTTTCAAGCGGAGAGGGAGGATTCCATTTTTAAATCATCCTCCACAATTTCAGAGTCATGCATGCAGCTTTCAGAGTTTAACAATCCTAAACTGCTGCTGCTGTTGCTTCTACTTTAAGAATGATGGCTGTTTTCCTTCTTTGTGAAGTTTGTGCATTTCCCCCAACTTTTCCCCTCGTAATGGGGTGGAGGGTGTTTTGTGGCAAGAAGAAAGTTGGGAAAATGACGGAAAAATATTGCAGATTTATGAATGACAGTTTTAGATGCCAGACTCAGTGGAATTGTTGACCAAAATCTGCAGGTCACCAAGTTACCACCCCTTCTATGTATCATTCCATAGCTTCATCTACCTTCTAGATCCTACTCATTTGTCTTGTAGAAACAAAGATGAGACCTTGTCTTCTCAGCAGCCAGAACCTTTTAGAAAGAAAGGTGGGATTTTTCTTTCAAAAAACACAAAGCCACCTGGTGTGATCTCTAATCAGTAAACATGCAGGTGGCTCCTTTGTGAAAAAGCAGATTTTTCTGTAAAAGAATACATGGGTAACCATATTTCCTTCACAAAAAATGGGTAGCGGTAGTAGGTAGATTTTTAAACGAAATGCCATAGCATCGTTCAGCCCACCTGGCTAGCTGGAGATGCTGGTTTAAAAATAAAGGTTTCCCTGTCAGTTGGGCCCTACACTAGAGCATGGTGTTCATCTCTGTTTTTTGGCCAAGGAACCAGTGTATGTACAATGCAAAGACAATTTCCATGGTCATGTGGCCAGAATATATGCCAAAGGCGCATGGAATAGCAATAGCACTTACATTTATATACTGCTTCATAGTGCTTTTACAGCCTTCTCTAAGCAGTTTACATATTGCCCCTGACAATTTGGGTCCTCATTTTACCCACCCCGGAAGGATGAAAGGCTGAGTCAACCTTGAGCCTGGTGAGATTTGAACTGCCAAATTGCAGGCAGCCAGCAGGCAGCAGAAGTAGCTTGCAGTATTGCATTCTAACCACTATGCCACCGCAGCTCTTACCTTCCCACCAAAGTGGTACCTATTGATCTACTCACATTTGCGTGCTTTCAAACTGTTGGGTAGGCAGAAGCTGGGGCAAAAATGGAAGCTTCCCCTGCTGCATGGAGCTTGGATCTCAAACTGAATTGTCAGCTCTCCAGCTGACAAACTCCGCATTTTTAACGCTGAACCTTTGTGCCCTAGATGCTGGATTAAGTCCTGCCATATCCATGGCATAGCAGAAGACGTAAACTCAGTTGCATTACTCAACACAAGGGGGTGTGATAAAGGCATAGGTGGCTTAAATAGTATGTACTAGATTTGAGAATGGCCAAGCCCTGAAAACAAGGACTTTTAGCATGTCCAGTTCTTGCACTATAATAGCAGAAGTGTTTCACTGTATCAACTAACATTCTAGGTCTAGACAAAGCATAGTCATGCTTCAGTCTGCTTCCATTGCCCTTGACTTTTTGAAAGTCCAAGAGCATTAAAAAAACGCTAATCAGAAAATCCTGAATAAATTGCCTACACTCTCAAAACTTGAGCAATTTGATACTATCTAAACAACCATGTCAAGCTTTGTGCCTTGGGCTGCAAGGGAAGAGAGTCAATAGAATGAATTGGAAAGTATTGATTATTTTGTTTGATTTGCTGTCAACACATCAAATGCACTGATTTAGCCTCCCAATGACCAATAAATGTTTATCTTTAGCTGCAACAAAAAGAAACAAATTCTGTGTGACACTTGGTTGCCAGAGTTAACCACTTTTTATCCAAAGTCCAGTGAGAGCCTTATATTGATCACGATAGTGCAGGGTTTATTTTTTGAAGAGTGTGAGATCTAGGAAAAAGTCACCAGGTTAATCACCCAATTGTTGATCTCGAAGGAAGGATCAGCATTCTATTATGGAATGCTTTGTTTAAGTAAGTTCCATTGCTGAGTCCTTGTTGTGTTTTCAGGAGGCTTAAGAATGAAAAGAAGGACGGGGGGTCATACGGTGGCAGTGTTCCAATATTTGAGGGTCTTCCACAAAGAAGAAGGGGTTTCTCCAAAGCATCAAAAGGTGAGAAACAATGGATAGAAAACTAACCAAGCAGAGAAAAGCAGTCTAGAACTAAGGTGAAATTTCCTAACAGTGAGAGCAATCCAGCAAGGGAATAGCTTGTCTTCAGAAATGGTGGGTGTTCCACTACTAGAGGCTTTTCAGAGAGGCTGGATAGTCATTTGTCTGAAATGGCATAGGGTTTCCTGTTGGAGCAGTGGGTTGAACTAGAAGACCTCCAAGGTCCCTTCCAACACTATTATTCTCTGTTCTAAGATTTAGTTCCTAATATCTTCAACTAGGGCTGAAAGCAGGGGCAGGAGCTCCAGTAATGGGGGCCATAAGAAGAGACTCAACTCTAGCATTGATTTTATATCAAAATGTATGCAACATTTTATCAAAAAATGTGAGAACAGAGAGCGCCAGGGCGATAAGCAGCTTAAAGTTAAGGATGACGTTTTTGCTCTGGATCTCAGAATGGCTAATTGTTGTATTCTAGAAAGAACAGGAGACAGTCCACATCTTTGATATATAGTAGCTGGATGTGACATATGTTCATAAGTTACTTCCCCCACAATTACTGTTTTTATAAATAACTAGAATAATCCAGCACTTCAAAATTGCCCTAATAGCATTGCCAAATTCTGATTTTTTGCAGCTGGTGAAAGGAACAAACCTTCATGTACAAACAAGCAATCCTATTTGCTGTGTTTGATTAATTGAATTTAATTCACTAAAAGCGATCAGGAAAACAAACCAGATTGAATGTTGGTCCTGACTCCAGCTCTTTCTTTGTCTGCCTCCCAGCCTTTTTAACGGAATAACAGAGTTGGAAAGGACCTTGAAGGTCTTCTAATCCAACCAGTCTCTTCTTAAAAGCCTCCAGTGATTCAGCGACCACAAGTTTTGGAGGCAAGTCGTTCCACTGGTGAATTGCTCTCACTGTTAGGAAATTTCTCCTTAGCTCTAGGTTGCTTCTCTCCTTGATTATTTTCCATCCATTGGTTCTTGTCTTGCCTTCTGGTGGTTTGGAGAATAGGTTGATCCCCTCTTCTTTATGGCAGCCCCCCCCCCCCCCCCCGAAATTTTGGAACACAGCTATCGTGTCACCCCCAATCCTTCTTTTCACCAGACTGGACATACCCAATTGCTGCAGCTGAGCCTGCACATAGAATTGGGGTATGACAAATATCTCAGAAGGAACCCTCCCTAGTTTCTTGGATTGTAAAAGTGAGGAGTGAGAGAAATGTACTTTCAGACCTTCAAGATTCTCTAATCTTATATCAAATGTAGAGGTGGTACTTTTGGTTGTGCTTTTTATCTGCGCTGCCCCATAAGGCTACCACCACTCATGGCTCCATTCTGGCAGATATTATATATGTTATATTATTCTTGTGTTGCATTTATTGGATCACCTGTCCTGATGGGGTTTTAAAAGCCATTGAATACCTCTGGTTGTTCTTCCAGGTTTTGGGAGAAAAGAGACTGTTGAGTCCTTGTAGGTTGCTTTTGTTATTATAAATGATCTCTTTCTTAAAGTATTTCTTGCTTTTGAAACATGTTCCGCTTCCTTCCTCCCCCTGCATTGTTTGGGATTGGGAAGCCTCTGATTTTATATAAACGAACAAATTGAAATAAATAAAACTTTTGAAAAGCCAAACAAGATTGGGTCTGGTAAATTCATGGACAAGGGGGTTTTTAATCACAAAATCCCAGAGCTGTAGTCTGAACTAGGAAATATAAAAAGTCTCAGAAGGAAGCAGTGACAAATAACTTTTATATTATTGCTAAGAACCCGCTGTGAAATGTGGATGGGATCATGCAACTCTGAGAGCTGTTTGACCTGAGGAAAATTAATTTTTACTTGTTTTGCATTGGGTATTGTTTGAAAAACAGACCATGATCCCGTACTATAGATCTCAGTTATCTCACAACCAATGAACTGGATGAGCAGTTACAAGTTTATACTGCAAGTGCAGTGATAAAATCTCATTTATACAAACCCCCCCCCCCCCCAAAAAAAAAATCTATTCAACAAAGTAAGCATTCCTGTGATAAAGACCCTTCCAGGTGGGTCACACTGAAGAGATATGTTTACTTTCAGAATATCTGCCGCATCTGTTTTAAATTGTTTACCAGTGTTTTCCAGCTATATTATTCTTGTTTCATGTGATTCACTGCCTAAGTGTTTCAGTCCTCCTAATTCTAAATCAAAACCATCAGATCTTTGATTCAGATAATTGGTTTTCTGTTTCCAGTTGTCAGTAAGGTTTTTAGCTGCCTAAATTCAGACATGGTAACAATATGTGTAACATGGGAAAATATTTAAGCGGTAAGCAATGTTGTTTTTCTTCTGGATCTGGATGAAAGCGTAAACCAAAGTGGACCTCTAGTCTGCCGCCAACTCAATAGGCTGTTCTACCTCAAGAAATAAGGAGATCTTTCTTTTCAGATAAATGAATGAATAAATTCTTTATTGGCCAAGTGTGATTAGACACACAAGAAATTTGTCTTGGTGCATATAATCTCAGTGTACATTAAAAAAAAAGATACATTCGTCAAGAATCATAAGGTACAATACTTAATGATGAGTCATAGGGTACAAATAAGCAATCAAACCATACTAGGAAACAGTCAATAAAAATTGTTAGGATACAAGCGACAAGGTTACAGTCATACAGTCACAAGTGGGAGGAGATGGGTGATAGGAATGATGAGAAGATTAAAAGTAATAGTAGTGCAGACTTTGTAAATAGTTGAACAGTGTTGAGGGAATTATTTGTTTAGCAGTAACTTGGTTGTTAAGTGAATCTGGCTTCCCCATTGACTTCACTTGCCAGAAGGTTGCAAGAGGGGATCATATGAGTTTGGGACACAGCAACTGGTCATAAATATGAACCGGTTGCCAAGCATCTGAATTTCTGATCACATAATCATGGGGATGCTTCAAAGGTCGTAACTGCAAAAATGGTCAGAAGTCACTTTTTTCACAGACATGGGTGGAACAAATGGTGAGAGAGTGTATTCCATTTAAACCAGAATTTTTTCTCCTAGGAATAATACCAGAAGGATATAGGAAGGATCTAATTTATTTAATTGTACATGTGTTGATGGCGGCTAGAATAATACATGCGCAATACTGGAAGGAAGAAAGCATATTGCCAGAAACAGAGATAATAAGGAAAATTATGGCCTGTGTAAAATCGGACAGTTTAACCCTAGAATTAAAACATAAGGAGGAATCTGAGTGTTATGAAACATGGAATAAATTCTATCAGTGGTTGCATAGAAGAAGGCAAGTTCGGCACATAAGTAGTTATGATGACTAGAATAATTAGGAAACAATGTATCAAACAAGAGGATTGTAAATGGCGAAATAACATTTATATATGTATAACAATTGTAATGCCAGAATGCTGGCACTGTGTTGTATTCTTATGTATCCCTCCCACTTGTTACTGTATGACTGTAACTTTGTCGCTTGTATCCTTACGATCTATATGGACAGTTTCCTAGTAAGATTTGATTGCTTATTGTACCCTATGACTATCATTAAGTGTCATACCTTATGATTCTCGACTCTTGACGAATGTGTCTTTTCTTTTATGTATGTGAGTACATATGAGAGTATTTGCACTGACAAATTCCTTGTGTGTCCAACCACACTTGGCCAATAAAGAATTCTATTCTGTTCTGTTCTGTTCTATTCCATTCCATTCCATTCTATTCTATTCTATTCTATTCTATTCTATTCTATTCTATTCTATTCTAATTTAAATAAATAAATAAATAATAGAATTCACTTTTTTTCCTATGCTGTTGTGACTTTGAACAGTCACTAAATGTTGTAAGTCGTGAACTGTATTGCTAGCCAGTAATTTAGACAGGGGATGTTTTCTGATTACCAACCAAGTAATAAAGCCATCAAAAGATAAGGAGATTGCTACTTAATTCAGGAGTGAGCTGAAACTGTAATTTAGCAACATTGCCATATCAAACTAGAAGTCAGCTTTATACGTTTGTATGCCTATGAAGAAATGGCCCTCCTGTGGTTAGGAAGCCAGCTGTTTAAAATATGCATCTGTCCACAGCAAGGATGGTTTATCTCCCCTGTCCCTTTCCTCTGGGGAATGTTGCAAAGAGTTAGGAGCTTAAATCCAACTATCCATTTACTGTCAGTCTCAAATGACTGTTGAACAAATTCAAAACAGAAGCAAAATGGGGTATTATGTTCTTGGAAAGCTTTGCACCCTGGGGGAACCAGCTTTTCATGGAACAGAACTTTGCTGAAGAATGAAAAAGAAACCCACATGTTATTTTATTACCATAATTGATGGGAGGGAGTTTAATATTTCCATTGCAACAGAGGCTTTGTCAACAAGCAAAGCACATAGATTATTGGTGTTTTTTTTTGTATGGCAGATTTTGATCTATAATTGCATCTTCCATTCTGGAGGAGCCAAGCTCTTGAGTGTTGACTGGATGTGCTTTTTTACAATCTTGGCATCAATCTTTCTTTCAAAATTACAGTTCCCCGAGGCTGTAAAATAGGACATCTCGGTATCTCCGCAGTTAAATCCAGGCTTTGCATGCAAAAGGGTCGTTCCACCCATAGATATCGACTAGCAGGGCTGGGAAAGACATTAGGTATGATGTCCTCCAGATGTTTTGAACTTCTTTAGTTGAATTCCAGATACCCAGAAGGCTGCAGGCTGCTTACCCATGCTGCAGAGATCCAGTGACAGTTGGAGTCATATATATTAGGCTAAATTAATTGCGGAGGCTTGAAAGCTTTGAGCCAGTGATAAAACAGACCTAAAAAGGACAAAAGATGGTTGTGGGACACTGGCCAAAAGCAAAGTTGTACATCAGATGGGAGGACAGTCTGCCATTCTTCACCAAAACTGGTCCTATTGGGCATTCTTTACCACGTGGCAGTTATTTTGCCACTTACCTATAGCAAAATTGCTCATGCAAAAGATAACACTTAAGAGTTTGACTTAAGTGTACAACATGTTAGAATGGGTTAGCATGTAGTTTGAGAAACATGTGATTTATAATTATTCATCGATCATTTTTGAGCTCTTGGCATTGCATGTTCTGTGAAACAGGGCATTGCACTGCAAAATAGAAGGAGGTAGTAGCTACTGGCGTAATGATAAGAGCAACTGGAGTTTTAGTTTGGAAAGGGGAGAGTAATGGGAGCTATAAAGAAAATTGGAGTGAAGGAGGGAGGGAGGGGGAGAGAGATTACATATATGACATAGGAAAACATATATTTATTTATTTATTTTCACAATAACTGAAGAGCCTTCTGTACTGAAATTCAAAATGGACAGAATATGATTCTTAATAGAAAACAAGATAAATTCTGGAATAAGCTACCAGCATCCTTGTTAATAAAAAAATGATTGTAGTCAATTGGAGTGGTTTCAAAACGAGTCTGGATAAGTTCATGGAATATCATCCTTTGGTTTAGGAAGAAGAATTAAATCAGTATACTGATGTTATTTGACTACATATTGCTTTATCAGATACTTTGAGATGCTATGGAAATATGTCTACAGGCAATGAAAGTCTAAATTCACAAAAACAAACTTAGGCTAAACTCCAGTAAGATGGAATTACTGTTTGTTCACAAACATCTTGGCTCCTTGATGTCCTTTGTGATTCCTCCAGGTTAGGGACCCATCACTCTGAAAAAACAAATTTGCAATTGGAGATCTTCCCAGATCCATACTTCAAGAGGTGGCTGGCCTGCTTTGTATGTACTATATCTCTTGAAGTATGGATGAGTTGTTTGATTAGGTGGTACATAAGTTAGATGTCAGTTGATTAGGTAGTAGTACATAAGTTGGATGTCAGGTACAGTTGAAGACTGTGATGTTCTAATGAAAGTGACTCAACCATCAACACTTGATTTAATTATAGTAATACAACTCTCCATGGGCTACCTTTGAAGACAACAGAGAACCTAGTTCCAGATTCCTTGGGGATGGTTTCTTCCAGGTGGAATCTAGACAGATGTGCATAAGCAGGGAAGAGATATTTAGAGTCATGTCCCACAAAAGTTCAAAAGAACACACCTCTAAAGACAGCAATTCTCTATAGAGTGTGCACTCCAGAGGTGTGCCAAACACCCTCATTTTCATGCAGAGCCATGAAAATTATTTTGACGCATGGGCATTTGATGATTATTTTTTAAAATTTGTTATTGGACTCTACGGCTTCGGGATGCCTTTTAAAAATTCTTTGTTGATGTTATGTACAAGAACATCTTGTTTTTAACCTTTTTTTATTTTTTGGGTAAATTGCTTGGAGTCTTGGGACCTTGGCAGAGTGGAAAACACTGCAAATAAATAAACAGAATGTATGTGTGTTTACTTCCTCTGGAATTTCAGGCTGCAGGCCTTGAATATTAGTTAAGAAGAAGTAATTAAAAAAAAAAAAGAGGACACTTAACTTCACATCCAGACTTGTGAGTTCCTTGGATGATTGTGCAACATAGGAAAGTAGAGTTATTTCTCTAGGGCTCTTCTTGAGTTCTTAGTAACCCAAAATACAGATAGTCTTTGACCTACAACAGTTTAGTTGGTGACCTGTTGAACTTACAACCGCATTAAAAAAAAAGTGACTTATGACCTTTGCAGCATCCCCGTGGTCAGATGCTTGGTGACTGACTCATATTTATGATGGGTGCAGTATTCCAGGGCCATGAGGTCCCCTTTTGTGACCTTCTGACAAGCAAAGTCAATGGGAAAGCCAGATTCATTTAACAACCGTGTTACTGACTTAACAACTTCAATGATTCACTAAATAACTCTGGTAAGAAAGGTCATAAATTGGGCAAAATTCATTTAGCCACCATCTCACTTAGCAACAGAAATTTTGCGCTACATTGTGGTCATAAGCTGAGGACTACCTGTACACACCTAAACTTCATTTAACGACAGATTCATGGCCATCTTCATCTGTGGAAGGTGTTGCTTCATTTTTAAAAAAATTATTATTATTGCTTTTAAATCCTTGCATTACTTTCCTTAAACTTGGAGATACAAGCCAATTCAGATGTTTTTAATAATACTAGATTTGTCATGGAGCAATAACTTGGGCTTCCAAGCCTGCTCCCTTCGGCTCTTTACAAAGGTTTTCCATGCTGCGAGGCTCCCAAATCTTCTGAGGTCTGGAAAAAGAGACAAGTGCTGGCTGAGTTAATGAATGTTTACCCAAAATGACAGCCATAAAGTAGAAGCTCTGTGAGGTCTGCCAAGGCCCTGTCAGCTCTCCGCCTCTGTGTGTACAAAACTAATGGGACTAAAACAAGTCCAGAGCTTTCCCTCAATTTGTCTTTGTGGATTTCAGCAACTGAGAAGAATTCTAAGCCTTGGCAGCCTCCATCACTTTTCAGCTTATAATAGCTGACGTGGTAGACTGTTAAGGTTAATGCATCCAGCAGGAAGGAATTGAGGTCTGGTGGATCTCATCTTGAAGGAACCTTTGTCTTTTCACCAGACAAGTAATTTTCTCTCTCTCTCTCTCTCTTCCTCTCCTCTCCTCTCCTCTCCTGTCACCCCCCCTCTCTCTCATCTCTTGGTAACTGCAGTGGATATTCCAAGTTTTGATCTGGAGGAGTTGTAAATAATGCACTTGTGCATGGTCCAAGCAACAGACCGAAAATAGCAAACTAGGGCATCAAATTGCTTAAGATTTTTTTTTTTTTGGTCTAGTCATTACTAGTTACAGGTAGAGTACTGTGGTGGTCAAGACATTCATGTCTCACCAGGAAGGTTGAGAGTTTAATCCTAGATCGGAACAGATGTTGCTCTCTCGGGGCACAAAGAGAAAATATCTGCTGCGAACTTCACATAGGTGTCAGGAAGGGCATCCGGCCAGTAAACGCTCAGCTTCATTTAGTCACCCAGACTCTATCCCGAATAAAGGGATTATAGTCGTAAAAATAAAAATCTAGTTATGGGTAGTCCTTGACTTAGGAATGCTCACTTAGCAGCTTTTGGAATTACAAAGAACACCCCCTCCTTTGAAAGTTACTTACCGATTTTGATGTTACAATGACTGCATGTGCTCACACACCCACACACGCACACAAAGTCATGGGGTCACATTTTAGACCTTTGTCAACCAGATCACTTTTATAACTGTTCGCAGAATCCTGAGGTCGCATGACTCTGATTTTCATTGGGTTTCTTTGTTAGTTTCTGGCATTTCCTTCCATTTCTGGCAAAAAAAAAAACAAAAAAAAACCCCCCTCCTGTTGGGTAAAATGGATTTGCCTTAATGACTGGTGGAAAAAAATGCTGAAAAATTGGCTCCAGTCATAGGGTGCCCTGACTTAACAACTACAAACATCTTATGACCATAATACTGAACTCAATTATAGTTGTAAGCTCAGGTACAGATCTTAAAATAGTTATGATTCTTTAAAAACAACAACAGATAACAGATAATTAGAGTTGGAAAGGACCTTGTAGGTCATCTAGTCCAACCCCCGCCCAAGCGGGAGACCCGACACCATTTCTGACAGATGGCAGTCCAATCTCTTCTTGAAAGCCTCCAGTGATGAAGCTCCCCCAACTTCCAAGGACAACTTCTGTTCCATGGGTTGATTGTTCTCACTGTCAGAAAGTTTCTCCTTATTTCCAGATTAAATCTCTCCTTGATCATTTTCCATCCATTATTCCTTGTCTGGCCTACAGGCACTTTAGAAAATAGTTTGACCCCTTCCTTTCTGTGGCAGCCCCTCAAATATTGGAAGACTGCTGTCATGTCTCCCCTGGTCCTTCTCTTCAATAGACTAGCCTTGCCGGGTTACTGTAACTTTTTTTTCATATGTTTTAGCCTCCAATCCCCTAATCATCCTGGTTGCTCTTCTCTGCACTTTTTCTAGAGTCTCAACATCTTTTTTATGATGTGGTGACCAAAACTGGACACAGGAGCTCTGGGTGTGGTCTTGCTAAGGCTTTATAGAGTGGTATTAGTACCTCACTTGATCTATTATAAAATAAAAAGACTGTCTCATGGAGAAAGCTGACTCAGTAAACAGTGTGCTCTTAGTGATTAGCTATTGATGATAGCTCCACTTTGTTCCAATGTCTGGAGACTCTGTGGGTTTGAACGGGGAGGAAAAGGCCTAAGTTGAATCCAGATAAGGTTGAGTGGCTGTGGTTGTTTGGACTGCCTAAGTCTCGAGTGATTCCATATTTAGCTGTAAATGGGGTCCCACTTCCTATTTCATAGCTAGTGCACAATTTGAGGGTCTTTTTGGACTTAATAGTGCTTATTGAAGAAGCAGGTGGCAGCTGTGACCAGAAAGCCTTTGCATAAGTTACCTATTATGACAGTGGTGCTCATATCTCAACAGAGAGGCCCTTAAGGCAGTTACACGTGCTTTGATAATTCATGTCTAGACTATTGCAATGAGTTTTAGATGGGGCTACCCTTGAAGACTACTCAGGAGCTATAACTGGTCCCAAATGCAGTAACACGGCAGTTACGAGTGTGCCATTGTATGCCCACGTAACATGTCTGCTGCTGTGGGGGCTTTTTTTGGTTATCAGTAGACTAGCAGGTACAGTTCAGTGTGCTGGTTACTGTCTATAAAGCCCTTCATGACAAATCAGTCTGTTTATTTGAGGGACTGAGAGGTCCTTGGTGCTCTGTTTTCTTGCAGACTTTTCATTACTCAAACTAAGTAACATCATCCATACTAATGATCTATGACTTGCACTGATGACGTCACCTAGTTTGGATAATGATGTATCTGCAAGAAAACAAGCAAACTCAGAGAGCACCAAGTAAGCATGGGATTCTACCAGTTCGCACCTATTCACTAGAATCAGTTGTTAACATTCTAAGCAGTTCAGAGAACCGGTTGTTAGAAAAAATTACTGGCCTAATCCTGTAAGGAAGGCAGGAAGGAAACATTCTGGTGTTACTTACAGAAACTGCCTCTCCTTTAACCCTTATTACATTCTTGGCAGGACTAGACTTCCTGTCTCAGGAACGTCTCTGGAGTTTCCCCCCCCCCTCATTTGCTGATATTTTGCTCATGTGGAGTGACCATTCAAAGTTACAATGGCACTGAAAAAAGTGACTTTTTTCACATTTACGGTTGTTGCAGCATCCCCACAGTCATGAGAGACCAGGCAAGGAGATGTGTGCCTCAATGTAAGTCATATTGAGTTGGCCACGCCCAGCCAATAACATGATCACCAAGCCATGTCCACCCAGTCACATGACCACCAAGCCATGCCCACCACCTAAGCCACGCCCACAGAACCGGTTGTTAAAAAATTTGAATCCCACCCCTGGCACCAAGGACCCTTCATTTCAAGCCCGAGTTACAAATATTCTCCTTTGAGGGATCCCTTGTAACTTTTGCCCAAGCCATACATTCTGACACACTTGGCGTGTTCCTGGTTCCATCAATTAGAAAGTGCCATCTGGTGGGACCCAACAATCTGTTCTTCTGTGTCATGATACCTGTCCTCAGGAAACATTCACCCTGAGATTCACGTGGCTCTCACTTTAACTCTGTTTAAATGTGCTCTCAAGAGCTAGTTGTTCCCACAGTCTTCGGGTACCATGAATGATGCACCCCTTTGGTGGCACTTTGGTTTTTTTGTTGGGATTGTTTTTCTGGATTCTTTCTTTTAATTCTTGTTTTATATCGTTTTGATTTTGCAAGCTGACCCAGAGGTATGATTTTGTGACTGAGCAAATAAATAAATAAGTAAACAAATAGGCAAGCACCATAAAATGTCCTGGCATGAGTAAAATTCCCCATGTCTTAAGTGTCCTTCAAGAGGTTCCACTCAACTACTTCAAAAGCTTTCCTTGGCTGTCACACACAGCTTGTTAATTGCAGTGGTATGTGTTGCAGGAGTGTTGTTTATTTGGAGATAATCTAGGAAAGCTTTTGAAGCTCCATTGGCACCGAAAGGATTGAGTCATCTCAATTTGTCATCTCAGGAGGCTTAAAAAATAATCACAAGAAGAGTGCCTTCACTCTTTTGATGCCATACTCTAAACCCGAGATGCTCTTGCAATTGACATTCATCTTTGAGTCACTTGTGGTGGTAAACAAAGAGTTTCATTGGATTTCTTCACATGAAGCTTTTAATTTTATTACTTAATATATTTGTACTCTTGTTTTCAAAAACCGTTTGTGGCTTTGTTAATTCTCGCTGGTAAACAAGTCGGGGATGGTTGCTGTTGATCCTTCATCTTTTCTCATAAAGAAAGGTCAGGCTGCAGATGGTTAGCTTTTTGTAGTTAGTTTATCTATCAGGATGTAAAACATTAATAGAAAATCTGTCAGATTCTAAGTGGTTTAGATAGATAGATAGATAGATAGATAGATAGATAGATAGATAGATAGATAGATAGATAGACAGACAGACAGACAGACAGACAGACAGACAGACAGACAGACTGGTGGATGGATGGATAGATATAGATATATAGATTTAGATAGATATAGATAGATATCAGAGCAACCTGGTCTACCCAAATATGGGACAGAGCATACTGTTTCTACTTTCGCCTTTCAGCCCCAATCCAGGAGCCTTCGTAGGCAATCACTTTTGCAATAAATCTATACTAGTCTCCCTTTATTTCTTTGTCAGTAAATATAAACTCAACACAGTCAGACTCTAGTTTGTTCACCTAACATGCTAAAGTATAGCTTCAGAGTATGTGTAGTTTGCCTTATTGTACCAACCATCTTTTTAAAAATGTGTTTGATGTTTTTGTTTCTAGATACAGACTTAGGAGTTGTTACGCTAACAGAAAATGAAGATCAAGAGGCCAGGTCTTTGGCTCTCCCCAAAATATCAGGATTAGAACGGAGCCAAGAGAAGAGTCAGGACGGTGGAAAAGAGCCATCGCTTGACCCTGTTGTGCCTCAGGATCTTTGTCCTCAAGTTTCTCAGCCTTTGGTCCCACCTCGTTTGGAGCCACCAACGGAGGCACGTTCTCCAGAGCCTGCTGCTGTCCACCCTGCTCACTCCTCCTATTCGGAAGCCCCAGAGAAGCAACCAGCTTTGGAAGAGGCCCAGTTTCCCACCGTTCCTCCTTCCCAAATACAACATCCACCGAGACCTCCCTCTCCTGGGCAGCCGGCCCATCCAAACCTACCACCTTCTCAGCTGCGTCCTCCCTCCCGTAGCCTTGCACAACAGTTGTCGACTTACAACAGCAGCAGTTTAAGCCTCAACAGCTTGAGGTGAGGATCACGCTGGGCTTTTTTCCAAGCATTTCTTGAAAAGGGGCCAGGCTCTTTATTTGGGTGAGTGCTGTGGGACAGTTGAAAAGCAGCCAACAAATTATAAATAACATTATCTCCTATAATCCAAAAACTCTGGGCCAATCCTGGAAACCGAGACTAGACAAAAAATGAAAGAGGTGCCAGTTTCCAGTACTGTTGTTGTCTGCAATTTAAAGGACTAAAAGTACAGCAAGGCTCTTGCTGTGTCAAGTGTTAGGGAGAGACTATTAATCAGGCAAGAAAATAAAGTACTAAATAATTAGACTGGATTCCTCATGCCTCTGCTAATGAAACCCAGACATGTGTAGCAACATCTTCCATCGCCTCTATCAATTTCTTGCACTCCTCAATTTTAGATTTCTTTTTAAAAAAAATTAAAAATAACTAAAGGGGAAATTGACTCGTGGCTCGGACAAATATCAATCTTTATTCATATTTCCAATAAAATATCTGGGTTTCGTGTAGACCCAAGAGATGTTCTTCAGAAATCAAATGGCAGGTGGATATGGCTTGTGCTTTCTTTACAATTTATGGCCCTTTTCCCTAAGGAGAAGTCAGATAAGGTGAGAAAATTAAATGCCTGCTGGGGAAGGTCTGAATTTGACATTCTAGTAAATGAGTGTTTAGGGACTGATCTTATCCCTCAAGGCAGCCATTTTGTGAGAACAGCTATGGCATGCTCTCAAAACTGCTCAAGTGTCTATCAGTCCCTAAACTTACTTTATTACCTGAACCTAGCCATTATAGCTTATAAACATGTGGTGCATGGCTTGGTGTTTTGTAGAAGCAGGAAACATGTTGGTTTGTTAGGCAACCAGGCTGGAACGATAATTTTAGCAAAAAGGGGAAGTCTAGCCATAATCTGAGTCACCTTGTGATGAGATGGGCAGCAAACAAATTTAATAAATAAAAATAATATAATCATCTCTAAATCTCACTTTCCGTCAGGCTGGTGGGATGAGGGAACCTCAGGCTACATTTCATGGACAACAGATTAGGCCAATGATGATGAACCTTTGGATCTGGTGTGTCAAAAATTTGGAAAATGCCTAACTTGGCACTGCTGGTGTGTTGCCCCCCTCCCAAATAAAAGAGGAAGAATTCTCTATCTGTTCTCCCCCCACCTCCAATCTAGCCCACTCTGAACAGTGGTACTCAGTGGCAGTGCCAAGACAGGGCCTGAAGTGGAGGCCCAGATCTCTATTTCAACCCTTGTGCCATGGCTGCCACCCACAAAAGGCTGCTTTGTGCCATGTGAGTCTTGGATAATGGCACAGTTTGCCCTCACTGCCCAAGTGCTCCCCAGGATCTGCTGTGTGGCAATTAATTTCAGTCTTTTCCTTCTGTTGACAGGCCCTTGTTGCCTACTCAAGGGTGTTGTGGGTCCCACGAGGCATTCGCCCTTGAAGCAAATCAGAGAATGTTCTTCCACAGCCTCTGCAACCTTCAGAAACTGCAAAATCATGCCCCATTCTTGCAAAATTTTCAGAGGCCGAGCGAGAGCACACTTCATTCTCATGTGCCTTCCACAGCCTCTGAAAATTGTGTGAGAACCAGGCATGCTTTTGACAATAGTTATCGCCAGGTATTGGTGAATGCTGGCACATCACCCAAAACGTTGCAGCATATCATCTTCGACATGCGTGTCATAGGTTCTCCATCACTGGATTAGGAGGTTCTGATTTGATGTGGAGAATACATGTAGTCCTTGATTTATGATCACAATTGAGCCCAAATTAAGTGAGTTTTGCCCCTTTTTACGTCCTTTCTCGCCACAGTGAATCACTGCAGTTGTTCAGTTAGTAACACAGTTGTTCAGTGAATCTGGCTTCCCCATTGACTTGCTTGTCAGAAGGTCGCAAAAGCTGATTATGTGACCCCAAAACACTGCAGCCATCATAAATACAAGCCAGTTGCCAATTGCCTGAATTTTGATCACATGACCTTTCTGCAGTGGTTGTAAGTCTGAAACATAAGTCACACTATGCTGTTCTAACTTTGAACAGTCACTAAACAGACTGTTGTAATTCGATGACTGCCTGTACTTTGGGAAGAAGACCTGTTCTCTCTGTGTGGCAATGGGAGGGCTTGTGGGTCTGCCCTTCCCTACTGGATAATTCCTTTCTGTGCATTTGCTAACATCTTCCTTTCTGCCTCTTTCCCCACAAACAGCAGCAGCAGAAGCAGCACCCCAGCCAAAAGTCAACCCCCTCTTCCCCCTCCGCCTCATCCCCCCATAGCTCATCATCCTTCGGCATCCCCCTTCCCTCTCTCTTTACCCAATCACAGCCCCCTTCATAACTTCACACCTGCCCTCCAGCCTTCTAATCACACCCATCACCCCAATATGTTTGCCCCTCCCACGGCATTGCCTCCTCCTCCTCCTCTGACATCGGGGACATTACAAGTTCCAGCTCATCCCGCTGGCACTGCTTACTCAGGTAAGGAAGAAAGCATCACTTGCCAGGTGAAATCCTAATTTCTTCGCTCATTTTAATCAAGGTATTGGTATCTCAGGTTATCTGAGGGACTGTGTCTTGCCAGTCACATCTACTCGACACATTAGAGCAGGGAGGCAGGGAATGTTGCGGGTCCCATCCCCCAGGGAGATACACCTGGTGGGATCCAGAAGAAGGGCGTTCTCCGTGGTGGCTCCCTCTCTCTGGAACATCATTCCCTCAGAGTATTCTCTGGCCCCCTCTCTAATACTCTTCTGGAAGGCGCTAAAGACCTGGTTCTGCCAGCGGGCCTAGGGAACCCAGAGCAGGATGGAGCCCATTAAATGGCTCGTGTGAGGTGCTATCGCTGGGGCGGGTGGTGGTTTTATTATATTGATTTATTACATGACTCTTATTTGTTTTATTGTTTTTATATGAGGTTTTATATCCTGTAAGCCACCTTGAGTCGTCCCACCCTTCATGTTTTTCCTTTCTTTCCTCGCTCTATACTCTTCCTCCCTCCCTCCCACTCTCCATGTTTTCCCTTTCCTTCCTTGCTCTATGCCCTCCTTCCTGTCGTGTCCGCGAAAAAACAGGTTCTGAGTCGGTGACTATCGTTAACAGCTCTTTATTTCAACAATTGAACCGAACCGGCAAAAGGCAAAAAGCCTCCGGCTTTTATACCTTTTGCCTCGGCAGCCGCGGCCAATGGCAGCGATTCAAGTCTCCCGCTCTTGGTTTGAGCCAATCGCGGGAGACTTCAATCGGGCCAATAGGCGCGGCTTTGCCTAGCCAATCAGAAATCCCTGCGCCTTAGCCAATCAAGGCGCAGGGATTTCGAGTAGTCCATTTTGATACATAACACCCCTCCCCTCTTGGTACGGTCCTTCACGTGGTGTAATCACGCAGGTAGGCGGGGCTCCGTCGGGTCCTAGTTGACCTGCGCAGTTCACTTCCTTGTTGTAACTCGGCCGGAGCGGTCATCTTTTTGGCTGCTCCTGGCTCTGTGAGAACCGGTTGGATGGTCGGGCCGGTTTTCTCACCGTGGCTCCCGCCTGGGCCTACCGGGTCGGTTGAGTCACGGATTTTGCCGCTCCCGCTTGGCTTCTCCGAGTCGGTAGAGTCGGCTGGACGGCTCTTCTCCGGATGGGACTCGCGGAGGCTGCGTTCTGGTGAGTGTTTGAATTTAATATTTTCCTGCGTTTCTTTCATCGGGTATTCCCTCCCCCCTTGGTCCGTGTCTTGGGGGTTGAGGTTAGCCATCGCTCGCGACCGGAGCTGGTCGATATGTCGTTTCCAGGCTCGCCCATCGATGGTTTGGAGCCGGTACGACCGTGGGCCCGTGATTTGGGTTATGACGGCTGGGATCCATAGGGGGTCCCCTGTCATGTTTTTTGCGTAAACCCAGTCGCCTGGTTCGAAGGTTCGGTACCTGGAGCTGGAGTCTGGGGGTCGCTCTGGATTATAGGTGGGGTGCAGACGATCGAGTGGGGACCTCAGCTTCCTGCCCATCAGGAGCTCTGCAGGGCTTTTGTTGGTTGTGGTATTGGGTGTGATGTGTTGTATGAAAAGCAGTTTATTAATTTTTTCGTTGATCTCCTCGTGGTCCATTTTCCGGAGGGTCTTTTTTGTAAACTGGACCATCCGTTCCGCCCTACCATTCGCCGCCGGATGCGCCGGTGCTGTCAATGCGTGGCGGATACCTTTTTCGGCCAGGTAACGTTCGAATTCGATGGATGTAAATTGGGGCCCATTGTCTGAGACAACTATGTCTGGGAGGCCATGTGTGGCGAACAGTTTATTCAGCTCTTTAACTACGGCCTCTGTGGTGGTGGATCTCATGTCAGCCACCTCTAACCAGTTCGAGTATGCATCTACGGTGACTAGAAAAGTGTGTCCATTCGTGGGGCCGGCAAAGTCTAAGTGGATTCTGGACCAGGGTCCCCGTGGTATTTCCCAGTCTCAGATGGGCGCTGCGGGTGGGCTGGACCTGGTTTCCTGTCACCGGTGGCATTTGGCGACCCATGCTTCAATTTGTTTATCCATCCCCGGCCACCAAGCGTAACTCCTGGCCAGGGCTTTTGTCCTGACGATGCCAGGATGCCCCTCATGTAACATCTCTAGGACCCTGCTTTGCAATTTGCACGGAATTACCACCCGATCTCCCCACAGGATGCAACCCCTTAACAGTGAAAGTTCAGTCTGGCGCTGCCGGAACTTTTTAAAAGTCTCGTCAATGTCTCTTTCCGGCCACCCTTTTTCCAACCAATGCAATATTTGCGCCAATTGTTTGTCCCTACTGGTTTCCCTGGCAATATCGGACGCGGTTATGGGCAGGCTTTCGATACTCAGGGTGTTTGTTGTTGGCGCGGGGTCAGGTTCAGAGTCTGGTAAGGGCGAGCGGCTTAAAGCGTCCACGTGCGAGATTTTCTTACCTGGCTTGTGTAATAGTTCGTAGCTGTAGGCTGCCAGGAATTCAGACCATCTAGTCATGCGTGGTGACAAGATGTTTGGCGTAGCCCGGTTTCCAGCGAGAATGCCCAGCAGTGGTTTATGGTCCGTGATTACTTTGAAAGGGCGGCCGTACAGGTACTCGTGGAAACGCTTTATGGCGGCAACTATAGCCAAAGCTTCTTTGTCCAGCTGGCTATAGTTCCGTTCCGGTTTTGTCAGTGTTCTGGAAAAAAATGCAATGGGCGCTTCTCTCTGGTCTCTGGTTTCTTCGGTAGAATTCATTTCGCCGTATTAGGATGGGGACCTCGGGGGCGTAATGGCGCCTCAATATGGGTTCGAGGACGTCCCAATCCATGGCAGTCGCGTCTGCTGGTTTGGCCAATGCCTTGGCCATCTGGAAAACCTCTGGACCACAATGCGTCAGGAAAACGGCGCGCTTTAGCGGGCCCGGGGCGTCCTTCATGCCGGCGCATTCCAGGTACATACGGAATCTGTCTGAGTATGATTCCCAGTCTTCGGCGGCAGGGTTGAAGGGAGCGGGCGGTGCTATTTTCGCCATTTTGTTGTCGCTAGTTCGTTTACGGACACGGGGTTCGGTTCAGTGGCGAGATCCCATCTTCGTCGCCAGTGTCGTGTCCGCGAAAAAACAGGTTCTGAGTCGGTGACTATCGTTAACAGCTCTTTATTTCAACAATTGAACCGAACCAGCAAAAGGCAAAAAGCCTCCGGCTTTTATACCTTTTGCCTCGGCAGCCGCGGCCAATGGCAGCGATTCAAGTCTCCCGCTCTTGGTTTGAGCCAATCGCGGGAGACTTCAATCGGGCCAATCGGCGCGGCTTTGCCTAGCCAATCAGAAATCCCTGCGCCTTAGCCAATCAAGGCGCAGGGATTTCGAGTAGTCCATTTTGATACATAACACTTCCCACCTTTCTTTCTTCCCTTCCTACCTCCCTCCCTTCCTATATATCACACATGTAAAAAGACTCAGGGTTTTGATTGCCTCGGTCATACGTTCTGATGTCATCAACCTCCCATGGATGTCCCTGACTTTGCACATATCTAAATTATCCTCTATGCAATAAGGAGAAATCAATAGAAGGAAGATAGCTTAGGTTTTGGCTGTGTTACTTGTTTTTCCCCTTCCAATAAGATAAGATTGAGCCTTATTTTGGGTCCCTACACAGAGAAAATGGAGTCTTTTGATGACCTTGAAATAGCATCCCTATCAGGGGTGGGATTCTACCGGTTCAGACTGGTTCAGGTGAACCAGTTGTTCTGGTGACCATATGGCCCCACCCACCTGGCCTTGCTCTTTCCTCTGCTTTATTTCCTTGTTTTGGAGCACAGCTGATTCGCAGGGCAGAGCAGTTTTGCCGTGCCTCAGCTGTTTTACTCACTGGGGCTGCATTAGAAGGTAAGTATTAGAGTTGAAAATGGGCTTTTTAAAATGGCGTGCATGCACACAAAGCACGCAATCACTAAACCAGTTGTTACATCGGTTCAATCGCACCACTGATCCCTACTGAGATCCATATGGTCTCAACCTTACTAGGTTTTATGAAGGTCATCAAAACCTGACTTTTCAATAGTTTTGGAGGGGGATAAACTTTGGGTTTCTCATACTATTCCTTTGTGTATAATTGTGAGTTGCTTTCTCCTTTGCTGTTATTTTAAAGATTCTGATGTCTATTTTTAGCCTTCTTTACAGAATTAGGCATGCACATTGTTCAAAGTTGGCGATGATTAGAATGATGCATAAGATGTCTTAAAGGAGGAAAGGAGAGACTTTCATGATGTTGTCTTCCTTTCCAGAGCAAGATCTTCTCCGTCAGGAACTGAACACTCGGTTTCTGGCTTCCCAGAGCGCCGATCGTGGCGCCTCGCTGGGCCCACCACCCTACCTGAGGACCGAGTTCCACCAACACCAGCACCAACACCAGCACACACACCAACACACGCACCAGCACACCTTCACGCCTTTTCCTCACGCCATCCCTCCAACAGCCATCATGCCAACGCCAGCACCTCCCATGGTGCGTAATCCAGGCAGAAATGTGAGGATAAGTAGCGCACAGACTTCTTTTGTTGCAAAGTATATCATGACAGCTACAAATAATAATCACAACAGCAAAGATGTTTGTGGAGTCATGGGAGAAAAGACTGAAAGGCATTTGGGACCCTCTGGACAGTTCCCCTTTGCAATGGGAACTCCCATGTATATAGGGACTCCCATGTATATAGATTTGGCATCCCAGATTTGGTATTCGTAATTTAATAGGTAATTTTAACTTTTTGATTTTGCAATCATGAGAAACATCAGTCACACTTTTGTGCAAAGAAAAATAGTTATATAATTAATATTCCCACCCACTTCACAATTGTGGATCTGGATGATGAGTAGAGAATGAAAACTGAACATACAAGTAGTGCAACCATTAAAACAAGTACACATCTAAGGACGATTAGAGCAACACTATAACAAATGCCCCACAGAATTGCCTGGATATTTTACGGCAGTAATTTAGTTCCAGGGCTGAAGTTTCAATTGGTCACATAGCTAAATTATACCCTATGTATTTCTAGCTTCTCTGATAATGAGCATGAGGAAAATCTCATTGAATAAGTACCATTTTTGATGTGTATTGAAAGTTTTCTGCATGAAATTTCTGGCTATTTATTCATCAGCTTAATATTTCCCTTGTTTCTATTTGCTGTAAGTGAGAGGCAGACTTTAATGAGTGCCTTTCTTTTAAAACAAAATAGAGGTATTTATCATATTTTAATAGAACCTTTTAATTAAAGGTGTAAAAGCCCCAATTTCATATCCCACTCTGAGGCCACTGTTATGTTTATTGCAATCTCACAATTCAGACTTGGTAAAAAAAAATACAGAAAACATGGGAATGTGACAATTTGGCAATGATGTCATATAGTGTCTTTGAATAAAGGGAATGAATAAATAAATTTTATTTATTTATCTTTATTGCCTTAAATAAAGATTTAAATAAAACTAAACCACTGCGGGAAAGAATACAGTGAATTGTCAGTCTTCTTTCTTACACTTCACTTTATTTACCGTATTACACTATTGTAGTATTTCTATATTTAGGCCTAATCTATCTCTATGTCTATCTCTATCATTTTATTGTCGAGAGGGCAGCATACATGTTTAATAAATTATTAAATTTAAATTATTGATTAAATTTAAATTAATATAAATAATCTTGGTCACTCTGATCAGAAATTCCATTTGAGTAAGTGTTAACAGAATTAGAACTATCACAGAGATGACTGAGAAATGTGAGGTAAATATTAGCAGGATGGGTAGAATTTTGAATCTCACCATTATTGCTACAGGTAGTTCTCGACTTACGACCATAATTGAACCCAATTTTTTTATTATTAAGTAACACTTGTTAAGTGAATTTTGCCTCATTTTGTGACCGTACGTGCCACAGTTGTTAAGTGGATCACTGCAATTGGTAAGTTAGTAACATGGTGTTCAGTGAATCTGGCTTCCCCATTAATTTTGCTTGTCAGAAGATTATAAAAGGGGTATACATGACCCCAGGACCCCACTGCAACTGTCACAAATCTGAGTCAGTTGTCAAGCATATGAATTTTGATCATGTGACCATGGGGATGCTGCAGTAAATGTGGAAAATAATCATAAGTCAATTTTTTCAGGGTCGTTGTAACTTTGAATCGTCACTAAATGAAGCCATGAAAATAAGTCGAGGAATACCAACCAGTAGTATTACTGGTATTATCAGTACTTTTATTATTATTATTTTTAAAAAAAACCCTACCTGCTGTCTTCATAAAGCAAATCCAGCAAAAAATGAAGATGCTGTAAAATGATGAGTGAGGGGTGAAAGGTTAAGGCACCAGAACAACAGAATGTCTAATCTTTGCTTGTTTTATTTCATACCTGAAAATTTGCTACCTGTCTTTTTCTTGATCTGTTTTGCTTTATGACTTCTAGTTCCATCTGATCCTTCTTAACTTCTAGGGACTTGTTTTGTTTTTGTTCTTTTTAAGTTTTCTGCTGTGGTTTATATTGAGAGGTATCTTAGGTTGGGTTTGTGTGTGTGTGAAGCATAAAAAAAAACACACACAACAGTGACTACAACTGGCAATTGAAGCCTTGTTCTTTGTTTTTTTTTTTAATGTGCTTCATGAAATACACATTTTAAAAGGTGGGTCTTTGATACTGTGGTTGTGGCTACCATCTTGAGTTTATTATCCTTCTAACCCTCATCAATAACTATGAAATATGTATAAAAACTAATAGGAACATTTTTTTAAAAAAAAAATCAAAACTTCACAAAATGAAAAAAAATGTGTGTTATCCTCTCCCCTCCTGACCAGATGTAATGTAATGAGTTTGTATTTCAATCCCTTTACAGTTTGACAAATACCCTACAAAAGTAGATCCTTTCTACCGTCACAGTGTGAGTTCTTACAATTGCATTAACGTGATTCTAATTGCTTTTCTTCCATGAGTTTACATCACTATTCAGTCACTGATAGAACATCCAGTTTTATGTCTCATTCCTTCACATCCATTCACTATAAAAAGTATCTGTCATCAATATTGTCAGTTGCTTTAGTTGTTGCCTCGTTGTCTTTTTTTAAAGAAGTAGCATCTTCTCCTTTTTAAAATTGGTAATGTCTTTTTTTCTCAACAAGTCTAGTTTTTTCATAATGAGGCTGGGTGTTCAGTGGATTTACAAAGTCTCCCTTATTATTATAGGCTTCCTTATAGTGATAGCATTTAGAAATATATACCACTGTCTTTGCAGCATTCCCTAAGTGGTTTACACATTGCCCCCAACAAACTGGCTCCTCATTTTACCGACCTCAAAAGGATTGGAAGGCTGAGTCAACCTTGAGTTGGTCAGGATTGAACTCCTGGCAGATGGCAGAGTTAGCCTGCAATTCTGCATTCTAACCACTGCATCATCTTATTCATTCTAGGGTGATCGTTATTTTGCAGTTTGGTATGGCAATGAAGACAAGAGAGCCACATTCACGTGTTAAATAAAATCCCATGTTTATTCATCTTTTCATATCTGAGGTGATTTTGCAGATGCAGTGCATGCGCCTATGTCTCATAATTGAGATGGAAATAAGTTTTGCTTTGACTTTAAATCAAAACAATCCAAATTGGAACACTGGCTGTCATGCCCCCCTCAGAGTTTGAATCCGAATAGGAAGACAAGCAGCTGACAGGGAGTGAGAGTCTGTGGCTGTGGAGGAAACTGGGGAAGGGCAAAGTCTGGCTGGGCAGAGCAAAGCAGGGGAGAGGTAAAACAAGAGAGAGGGAATTCAGAGAAAGACCCAGACCCACCCCCTCTTCATCCTAGGGCACACAGGGAGGAATGGAGAAGAGAGCAACATGGGTTGCGTGGCTTATGGGGGAGGAAAGGGCCCTGATTCCCTTCAATAGCCACATCTGGGAAGAGACTTTAAAAGAAATGTATGCTGAGTGCGGCAGCTGCTGGGAGCAAACGTGAGTTCATCTTGTGTTGACTTTGCTTATCTGTGTTGCGGGCATGTTGAGTTATTGTCGTGCCTTCATGTCTGGAATTCTTGTTCTTGCCCTGTCAGACTATAGCTTTTGTTGACCACATTTTGGACTTGATTCTCTGCAGTCAAAGGCTGTTCCTGGGAGAGTTTTTCTCCAGCCAGAAGGTAACCAGGACATTGGGGGCAAAGTTGGAGATAATAAAGGGACTCTTATTGATTAACTGACTGTATTGCCTTTGTGGCATGCCCTGGGGTATCACATTGGCTATGGGACATTGGGACAGACTGAGCCTTGGCAAAGTTGTGTAGATTCAAAAGCCAACTAAACTCCCTGAATAATCATCTTCAGCTTTGGATGGAGTTGTGCTACCCAAACTTGCAATTTGTGGGGTCCTATTGGACTCACAATTTCTGCTTCTTGTAAATTACAGGTGGGATGCCAATTGCACCCATTTCTGGATCAGAGAGCTTTGTGTACAGTAGTTAATTCCTACCCTGTCACCTCACAGCTGGATTATTGCAAGTCACTGAGTAGGAGATCATCTTTAAAGACCGTGTACAGGTAGTCCTCAACTTACAACTACAATTTATGTTATTAACTGAGAAATTTGTTAAGTGAGTTTTGCCTCATTTTATGACTTATCTTGCCACATTTATTAAGTGAATCATTGCAGTTCTTAAATTAATAACATGACTGTTAAGGGAATCTGGTTTCCCCAATGACTTTGCTCGTCAGAAGGGCTCAAAAGGAGATCACATGACCCTGGGACACTGCAATTGTCATAAATGTGAGTCAGCTGTCAAGCATCCGCATGTAAATCATGTGACACGGGGATGCTACAGTGTTCATAAGTGTTAATAATGGTCATAAGTGAGTTTTTCAGTGCCATTGTAACTTAGAACGGTCACTAAATGAATTGTTGTAAGTCAAGGACTACCTGTATTTATTGTTTGATATAATCCAGTCAAAACTGGTTGGAATATAAAACCCTGAAAAAAAAAAACAGCATGTGAATAAATCAAACTATTAGATTAAAAGCTTAAACAGCACCTTATTTTAATGCATCCTAATTGATGGATCTTACTTAATGACCCAAAGCAGAGAGCTATTATGGTCTAAATTGGCAAGCAAGCTAGAATTTGCTTTTTATGTTTTGGATTTTGAGTGTTTATATGGTTTTTTTTACCAAAAGATATCAGTGTAATTAGAAAATCACTATTGTGTTCAAATGTATTTGTTTTCTCCACTGAGAGTGTAGAATTGGGCATAAAAAGCAAGCAAGAAAGCAACCCAAATCAAGAATATAATTTAATCCTGACATAGGATTATGAAAGTTCATAAGAACATAACAGTTAGAAGACCCGTTTAGCCCAACCTCCTATTCTCTGAAGGAATTCACTTTTGTTAATATCTCATATGGCAACTGTTTAATACATCCATTTAATGCATCAAGGTTGCAAATTCGAATGCATTTTTCAAATTGAGCATGTATTGATCACCCCACTGGGGATATATTCCTATCATTTGCCCTACAACGGAGATAATTAAGCTTTGCATTCATGTTAACACTTTTAATTTACCATATAGATAAAGAGTCATATGACTGTAGTGTTCAATTTCTTGACTGTTAAAGAATCTGCGGACAGTAATACAAATCTCCACCTACAAGCGCCATCATTGTGATTCAAAGGACCTGACAGTTGTATAAACGTTATAAATAAATAAAGTTAACCAATTCATAATAAGGAAGCATAAAAGGGGAAAGGGAAGGAGAAAGACTCCACCCCAATATCTGTTGGGAATATATCAGCCGTATGTTGGGAAATATTTTCAGTCACTGGCATTCTTGCATCTTATCTTCCTTTCTTGTAAAGTAGGTAAGTCTTTTCTAAAATGGCACTGGAAAAACTATTTTTAGGCAGAGGTCAAGAACCTGAGAACGATTGACAATTAAAGATTTTAATAAATGCTCATTGATTTAAAGTTTAGAACATCCAAATTACTAGGAACCACAGAGGACACTCCAAGATAGATGTTGCTTCAGCATTATTTAATTTCAGTGGAGAGCTTTAGAGTTGATACTAGTGTCCTCTCTGCTTTGGAGCACAAAACGTGAGATGCTCCTTGCTTGATTGCCAAGAATGAATTTGAGATGTTGGGATGTAGTTTGACCATTGCCACAATGGTAATTTTGTTGTTAACAGCCGGTGGGCAGTAACATTGCTCTTTCCTTGCGTCTTTTTGAACAGCACATTATACAGAAAATTAAATGTTACAGGCATTGGAGTCTTTAAAGATGTTCATTTTAGGCATTAAAAAGTGATTTCAGCCCCAGACTCTTGACTGCCTAATGACTTCTTAAAGCTTTCGGTTTCAATATCAGTTAATCTTGGAAATGTTTTCTGCATCATTGGACATTCGTGCTAAAATTGAACTGCATTAAAACAGCACTGAGCTATCTTCAGGAAGAGAGATGGTATGTTTTTCCTAATGAGGTTGGAAGTATAAAAGGGGTTGAGGATTTTGAAGTATATGGGGAATAAGAGTGGCTTGCTTTTTGAGTTTTGGGGCTTAGAAAGCATGGCAGTTTCACTATCCCTTGACTTTGCATTGGAAGTTTCCAAAAGAATGTTATTTTCTTGGTGTAGCTGTATTATTTTGGCTTAGTGGTGTATCATTGTTTCTTAGGTTCAGTTCCCTGGTCTGTAAAATAGGAAAAATGGTATCCTATCTTTCATACCAGCATGCAATTAAATATGTTAATGTTTCCACCGAATTAAAAGTTTTGCTTGGCTAAGAATTTAATAGTGACCACGTTCTTATTTACTTTTCCTGCTTCTTTTCAATTACCAACGTATTAGCAATCCATACCAGCTCATGCAGCATTGCAATTATATTTGAGCTAAATGCAAAGTATAAAGAAGCAAGATTTAATGAACTCCAATCCTCTCAAAATTGTGCTTTTTAATGATACACTCTTTCCTTTTGCAAATGGGGAACAGCAACTCATCAGTTAAGAGTGGGGATGGAATCATTCTTTTGGTGATGATGATATTATCCATTCAGTTGTGCCTGACTCTTGGCGATTCTAAGGGCCAGGTCTCACCACATCTTCCAATCTTGCGCTACTTTTTCTTTGAGTTGTTCTGTGTTCTGGCAGGTGTCAGCTTTGATAGTGTCCAGCCACCATGTTCTTTGATGGTCTGGTTTCCTTTTACTGCCAACTTTTCCCAACATAACTGCTTTCTCCAGTCCCAAAGGTGCTTTTTCAGGAGGCAACTGGACTTTCTTGTTTTTTTCTTTGAAGACGTTTCACTTCTCATCCAAGAAGCTTCTTCAACTCTGACATAATAGTGTGAAATGGAATGATTTATATTCCTTGCATCCTTTTAGAGGGCATCCTGCAGTGCAAGAGGTTGGACTAGAAGACCTCTAAGATCCTTTCCAACTCTGTTATTCTGTTCTGTTATTCGTGTATCTATTTTATACAAAGCTTCCAAGTCACCTAGATAGGATTGAAAGTAATACTATTACATTTCCCAACTGTGTCTTTCCAGACAATTAAGTAATTATTGAATTAAAGGCGTGGAAGAGAAACTGAGATACTATTTCTTTGTACGCTCAGTAGGATGATGTACTATATTACACTAATGTTGGAATGCTATATACTTTTCATTTTTACATATAATGCATGAATTCTGTGCTCTTAATTGCATTTAAATGACAGGGGAAGTGGGAACAGGAATCCTGGAACTCATAACAATTTCTTCCCCAGCTTCAATTAAAGAGCAATTTTTGCCAAGTCTCATATAAAAAATCGCAGAGTATTTTCCCCCCATTTCCTTTTCCAATATATAGAAAATTTGGTGAAGAGACTGTTTTCTACACTGCTTTAAAGTTTAAAAGCAACTGCTTTTGTGGCAAAATAATATTTGTGGTAAAATTATATTTTGGATGAAGATGGTCTCAGGTTCAGTTTCCTGACTCTCAAAATATGGATGGAAAATCCTGAAGACTGTGAATGCTCCAACACTGGAGGTTTTTAAGAAGAGATTGCTCAACGATTTGTCTGAAATGGTGTAGGGCAGGGGATTTCTGGATTTCTTCGAGGGCTGGATCAGCATTGTAGTTCTCCACGGGCTGGCTGGCGGGAGGAGGAGAAAGGAAGGACGCCTCTTGCAGCACCCAAAATGGGCCTGCGGGGGGTGTGCATGGCCTCCTGTACCCCATTTTTGGCTGGTAGAGTGCTGCAAGAGCCACACCCGCCCCCCCCCCCCATGCCCTGTTTTAGCTGCCAGAGGCACTGTGGGCCAGTCTTTTGCTATTTCCAGGCCAGATATAAGCACCCCATGGGCCAGATCTGGCCTGTGGGCCTTGAGAGTGACACCCCTGGTGTAGAGTTTCCTGCCTGAGTAAGGGGTTGGACTAGAAGGCCACCAATTCTGTTATTCTGTTACTGTAGATGGTTATCTTTTAGACAACAGAAGTGTGCAAAATTTGTCAGTCATGGATCAGAATGTTCCATTCCCCTCCAGACTATCAAATCTCTTCCAAGTCATTTTATTCTGGAGATAATTGATGGCTTCCAGAAACAAATCCTCTAAACCAGAAGGGGCTTGAGATGTTTTAGATATGATATTTGGATGAAAGAGACTGTTGGGAGCTGGATCATCTATCAGATCACCTTGAATTCAGATGATTGACATCTGAACTCTCCTTCTCATCACCCCCTCGACCTGGAAGGGTATGGTCTGGAGACAAGCAGATCTCTCTCAAAATAAGTAGAATGTTCTTTTCGAACGGTTGCAGGAACTGGGCTTGGCTAGTCTAGGGAAGAGAAGGACCAGGGGAGAGATGATAGCAGTCTTCCAATATTTGAGGGGCTGCCACAGGGAGGAAGGGGTCAAGCTGTTTTCTAAAGCGCCTGTAGGCCAGACAAGGAATAATGGATGGAAACTGAACAAGAAGAGATTTAACCTGGAAATAAGGAGAAACTTTCTGACAATGAGAACAATCAACCAATGGAACAGCTTGTCCTTGGAAATTGTGGGAGCCACCATCTCTGGAGGCTATCAAGAAGAGATTGGACTGTCATTTGTCAGAAATGGTGTCGGCCCCCCCGCTTGGGCAGGGGATTGGACTAGATGACCTACAAGTTCCCTTCCAACTCTAATTATCTTATCCTGGACTAATTAATTTTGCACATCTCTATTAAGCAGTAATTTAGTGTGCAAAGAACACCTTCCTGTGATCTATGTTACTTAAGTCAAGGATGCATTAATTTTCTGGAAGAGTTTCAAGATGTTGGATATTAATTGCATAGCAGAGTTAAGGGCTCATGAGATCAGAATCTACGGGGCTGCCACAAAGAAGAGGGAATCAACCTATTATTCAAAACTCCTAAAAACAGAACAAGAAGCCATGGATAGAAATTCATCAAGGAGAGGATCAACCAAGAACTAAGGAGAAATTTCCTGACAGTGGCAACAATTACTCCGTGGAACAACTTGCCTCCAGAAATTGTGGATGCTCCAACACCAGAGGTTTTTCAGAAGATTAAACAACCATTGGTCTAAAATAGTATAGGATTTCCTACTTGAGGGTTAGACTGCAAGACCTTCAAGGTCCCTTCCAACTCTGTTATTCTGAATAACCAATAAGTGGGTGTGGGTCAAAGCAAAAAGAGAATTTAAAAAGTGCATTTTATTTAAAAAAAAAAGTTTAATCTTATTCACAAGTCAATTCCCTTTTGTATTGTGCCACTTCTACTTTATCCTACAACCATTAAGTTGAATTGCATTGTACTTACCAAGTATCAGCAATCACTGAGAAGCTGCCTGGATGTTGAATGAAAAGTCTTTTGGGGCTGGTACTGAAACTTGTACGCCATTATTTCAGTGCTGTATCTAATGCAATTGACAATGAGATCTTCTTTCTGCACTAGCTCCTTCCCTGCACTCACATATTTTCCGTAACGCAAGACTGCAGAGATAATTTTTGTATATCTACTATCGTTCTACCTCATGATGCATTCGCTCAAACAAGTCCTTCCCTCCATATCAATCATCTCTCGTCTTGCATGTCACAAATGCGCTGCATAATCTTTTGCTGTCTTTGTTGTCATTTCTTTGTAGGCTTATCATTTCCTCCTTCGCCTAGTGCTCGACAGATTAATAAGTTTCAGTGATCCTTCATTGTTATTTTTTTCTTTTTACATAGTCAGTTCACCATCTCATTCATGCTTGTATCTCTTTTGATTTCTTGTAAGTTGAAACTGCAAAACTTATATATATATTTTCTTAAGTTTTCGTGGGTACTTACATGTATGGTATTCAGCTTTGTTTGGGTATTTTCCCACGTCATTATAGTTGTGCTTTTAAAGTTGTAGCAACGTTTCAGCAGAATCTCATCTGCCATCTTCAGGCTTCTGTATTGTGTTCATCTGTTCACAGATGAACACAATACAGAAGCCTGATGATGGCAGATGAGATTCTGCCGAAATGTTGCTACAACTTTAAAAGCATAATTATAATGACGTGGGAAAATACCCAAACAAAGCTGAATACCATACATGTATATATGATTATGAATATATATGTGTGTGTGTGTGTGTGTGTGTGTGTGTGTATATATAAATATATAAATAATATTTATATATATATATAAAAAAGAGGGGGGGATTAAGTCAGTAACACTAATCTCTTTCTACCACAGTTATTCCACTCTTATCCTCCTGCTGTGTCTGGGATCCCTCCTATGATACCTCCAACTGGTCCTTTCGGCTCACTGCAAGGAGCGTTTCAACCCAAGGTAAACTTACACTCTATCAAAGGTTAAGGTTCCCCTCGCACATACGTGCTAATCGTTTCTGCCTCTAGGGGGCAGTGCTCATCTCTGTTACAAAGCCGAAGAACCAGTGCTGTCTGAAAACGTCTCCATGGTCATGTGGCCGGCATGAGTACATGTCGAAGGTGCACGTAACGCTTTTACCTTCCCACCAAAGTGGTCCCTATTTTTCTACTTGCATTTTTACATGCATTTGAACTGCTAGGTTGGCAGTTCAACAATTACACAGGAAGAGGTAAGATATGGGGCAAATTATGAGTTGTCAGTGACGTGCAAATATTTTGAGAGGGAAATTCAAAGCAGAGATGTTATTCATATTGACTTCACCCAACCTGAGATTTGCAGAGATTTTTTTAAAAAGTAGAAATTAACTTGCCCTAACATTTCTTGAATTCTTTTCAGAGAGGTCTTTTAAACATCTTTGCCTCTTTAAGTTGACTGAGATGGGTAATGGATAATCTATCTTACCGTGGCCATTTCATGTGTTTGGATATGACTCTTTCCGATAGTTTGAATATTGGATATCCTTGATCTCTCAGTGAATGGGAGGACTCACCCAAAATTGTCTGGAGATTCCCTACACTTTAGAGGTGGGCTGAATTTGGAAACAAAAAGAAGAAGAAGAGAAGCATTGGTTGGTTTTCAAACTATTTAAGTTGGGGTTTGTTTTAGCCATGGCTTTGCAAACAAACAGTAGTGAATCAATCCACACATATCCTTGTGAAGATTACAAACCAAACGGCTAGGCTTTCATAATTTATTATGCTAAAAGGAAATAAAATTATAGTTTTGGTGTATGATTTAAATCAGAGGGAAGCCCAAGGCTCCACAATATAAATGCAGGAGTATGAATGAGAAGATGACAACTTAGAATAGTGATGAGATCTTCAGACAAACTTTCAAATTCTAATTACTCTAAACTATTTATACATCCTTTGTATGTCAGATATTTTATTTCTTTGTATGGAATATTTTGTGAGTGTGGGTGGTTGGGTGGATGTATATAAAGTGGAAATCTATGTTTTCAGCAGTGTGTTTTAAATCCACACTTTTTCAACATGAATCCACAGTGAAATTGTGAATCGCTAACAGTGATTCAAGCTGCTTAAATATGTAGATTATGGGTCATTAGCAGAGGCCTTCATATGTATGCTAATCAGTCTGTTAAGAATCCATTTGAGTTAAATCATCCATAGCATTGTAGATGGTTTGTTTTCTGAATATTTTTTTAAGGAAATACTTGCTTAACTGAGGATTTTTTCTTGATTTCAGAATTAGTTGCTCTTATGGAAGAAGTCTTGCAGTTTGTGATTGAGAGAGGAAATGCTTGACTCTCCCCATGCATACATATGTCCATAGGTTGAAAGCATATGCTGTGGTTAGAAATGGGAGAATGGGGCAGGAAAAAAATGGAAAAGATCAGCTTTTAAATCTTCATCATTCACACTCTGAAATTCTTCCACTTCAAATCATTCTATATATATCATCAATCATACAATGTATATTATATACTTATAATATACACTAAAACATACATAAATTAAAACAGGCCAGTTTTCAAAACCTCATCATTGTTTTCAGATGGATTGGAATAATATGGCTCAACTTTCAGCCATTTTCTTTTTTTAAAAAAAATAGAAGAATAGGATAGGATAGAATAGAATAGAATAGAATTCTTTTACTGGCCAAGTGTGGTTGGACACACCAGGAATTTGTCTTGGTGCAAATGCTCTCAGTATATATTAAAGAAAAGATACATTCATCAAGAGTCAAGAATCATAAGGTACAACACTTAATGATAGTCATAGGGTACAATAAGCAATCAAATCATCCTGGGAAACAGTCGTTGATGGTTGACAATTGAAATTGTAAGGATACAAGCAAAAAGGTCATACAGTCACGAGTGGGAAGGGATGGGTGATAAGGAGAGATGAGAAGATTAACAGTAATAGTAGTGCAGAGTTTGTAAATAGTTGGACAGTGTTGAGGGAATTATTTGTTTAGCAGAGTGATGGCTTTTGGGAAAAAACTATCCTTGTGTTGTTTTGGTGTGCAGTGCTCTATAGAGTCATTCTGAGGGTAGGAGTTGAAACAGTTTATGTCCAGACTGTGAGTTTATTGTCCAAGATTAACTTTGAAAAGACATCGAAACTGTATTTCAACTTCTCAAAATTGCACACATCTCCATAAACTTAGAGAATGGAGCTGGAGACCCTTCAAGACGGTTTCATCTCTGATCAGATGACCTCATTGAAGCAATGTGTGGTTCAGTCTTGAGCTTCACGGGTATGTGGGAATAGGAAAGAAAAGACGAGATGTCATCATTGAAGCAACATGGGGTTTAATCCTAAATTTCACAGAAATGTGGGAATAGGAAGGAAAAGCTGAGATGCCATCATTAAAGCAACGTGTGAGTTATCTGTGAGCTTCCTCACTTTCCAAAGCTGATTATATTTAAATTTATGTATGTTTAAATAATATATGTTTCATGTATATTATATGTGACATTTGCAGACTTCAAATCCTATTGATGTTGCGACAAGACCTGGAGCTCTTCCACATACTCTTCTTCAGAAGGATCCCAGGGTAAGTCCCATGAAGTTGCAGCTTCTAAAAAAACCTTGGAAAATCAAAAAATAAGTTGACCTCTTCTTCTTTGTGGGAGCCCCTTAGATATTGGAACATTGCTATTATGTCACCCCCTAGTCTTTTTTTTCATCATAACTCTTCTCACTGTCTATGCAGAAAGTTCTGATGATTTCAAACAGGTACATAGAAGTTCCAACTCATTGGCAAAGTCCATTCCTAAGATATCCAGGACTTGGGCATGGTCAATTGCATGGTGACAGGCATTCAAAGTTGGAATATGATATTGCTGGAAAATCCAACATTGGTACCTGTGCTCTGTTGTTCATACTTTAGCCTCACACCCACAGAAAAGCATAAATAAGATTTATAGGATGATATAATGGCCTGAAAAAGTACAAGTAATTACTTGAGCGTCCATGAATTCCTTCCAAAAGGAATCAAAGCACTGTAATAATATGAGTCAATTCTTGGGTATTTGAACATCATCACTTCATCTGAGTTCAGAGCAGTTTAATCCCAATGAAGTGTGCAGCCAAAAGGAATTATGGTCAGAAAGTTCTAAAAAGAAATTCAATTATATCATAGCCTCAAGTCCCTAGCCTGCATTAAAAGCCTCCAAATGAGGGTTTTCTTCATAAGTCATAAGTAGTGCTGACCGTAATTCAGCACATTCTTAAATTTCTGAAACTGATGCAATAAAATCAGCTTCAAGGATCAATTCAAATTTAAATAGGTTGCTATGAACACAGTAATTTGATTTTCTCTAGATTGCATTTTATATCCTTACCCATTTTCATAACTTAAGGCATTTGATGTTGATTATTATTTAGTAAACCACTGAACCTGTCATTGCAATTTCTAGACTCTGGAGAAAAGAGGAGAAAATGAGCATATGCTGAAAGTTGATCTAACTGGCAGAGAAGGAGGGGCGTTTAGCACCGATGATTATTTTCTATATTGGAATTTCTCCCTCGGTGAAAAACTTTCTCTTAAAACCTAAGCTTATTCCCAGTACTGTTCTTCATTCATCTTGAATTTTAGAATGGAATGACTCTGAGGTGCTTCAAGAGAAGGGGAGGGGTAGGAAATACATATTAGCAATTCTTTATGGATAATTCAGCTGCTTCTCAAATGCATTCCCCCCTTTTATCTTCCTGAGCTTATGTTTAGCCTGAAACCCAATGTCAATTATTTCCTTTCCAGTGTTTTATGAATGATGTAGCTCCAGGACAAACTATCACTTTGGAGACATGATTCCTAGGAAGTTGACAATCTGTCAGAATGGTATATATGATCACTTGCCCCTGGGCTCTCAAACTAGAGAGATAGGGATATTAAATTTCATTATCTCCCCATGTATGAGATTTTACCTGAAGAATTTCTCAGTTCTTAACAATGTATATCTGGTGTGGTGGCTTTATTTATATTGACCACCAAGGGGCAGTAAATGATTAGATTCATGCTATGCTAGGATTGTTCAATTCTATATAAAGAACGGTTGCTAAAATTGGGTATGTCTAGTTTAATGAAAAGAAGGACTAGAGGTGACATGATAGCAGTGTTCTAATATCTCAGGGGTTGCCACAAAGAAGAGGAAGTCAAGCTATTCTCCAAAGCAGGACAAGAAGCAATGGGGGGAAATTAATCAAGGAGAGAAGCAACCTAGAACTAGGGAGAAATTTCCTGAGAGTCAGTTAGTACAATTAAACAGTGGAACAACTTGCCTCCAAAAGTTGTGAATGCTCCAACACTGGAAGTTTTTAAGAAGAGATTGGACAACCATTTGCTTGAAATGATATAGTGTCTTCTGCCTGAGCAGAGGATTGGACTAGAAGACCACCAACTTATTCTGTTCTGTTCAGACGGAATTCAAAAGAATCCCAGTATAGCAGCATTTTTCAACCTTGGCAAGTGTAAGGTGTGTGGAATTCTCCATGTTGACATCCAAGCATCCACACTGTTGTGAATGAATAATGCCAAATAAAGTTATCTTGAGCTTGAAGTCAAGTGCAGGGTTCTGGCCCTGCACTTCTGATTGGCTGTTAATGGCAGGATCGGATTGGTCTATTCAGGAGCATCTGATTGGCCATTAACAGGCCATTCTCATTGGTTAACGGAGCTAGCGCTCCAGGATTGCTATTGGTTGAATAGTTAATAAGTTGCCTATAAAAGGAAGGCTATAGCAGCCCTCCAGTTTGAGCTGTCACACCATGTAAATAAAGAGTTTGAAGTTCACTGTTTCTACCGGCTCGTCTGCATTAGTCGCATCCATGCTCCAGACTTAACACTGGCGACGAAGGTGGGATTGGATGACATCAGAGCCAACGACGAAGACAACTAAGCAGGTGGCAGAAGCGCACAACGGTGGAACCATGTCTGGCGGCGCAGTACCACCCGCTCCGTTAGATCCAGCTCAAGAGGACTGGGAGTTCTACATGGACCGTTTCCAAATGTTTTTGGAAACGAATAATCTGAAGGATGCCACAACCGGGAAGAAATGGGCAGTATTCCCAATGCACTGCGGCCCAACGGTATTCAAAATGGCTAAGGCATTAGCGAAACTGGCTGAAGTGAAGGCCATGGACTGGGACGTCCTCGAACTAAGGACCCACTACGCACCGACCGTTCCAACGCTCGTAAGACGACACGAATTCTATCAAAGAAACCAGCGGAAAGGAGAAAGCGTTGCCGATTTCGTTGCAGACCTCCGGAACTTGGGAGGCCTTTGCGATTTCACCGACCTAGAGGAGGCTTTGAGAGACCGAGTAGTTCTTGGGTTAGACTCTCTAAACATACAGAGCAAAATAATGGCAAAGGGCGACATCACCCTTAAAGACGCCATAGCTGAAGCTACAGCAGCGGAGGCGACCAAGAAGTCGGCTGCCCAACTACGCCGAAATCACGCTCCAGCACACCAACCGGCCAGCGAAGTTTCACCTAAGGCAGAAGGGCAGCTGCAGACGACCCACCATGAGGACCTCTCTTCGTCGTCAGACAGCGACGAAGAAGAGGTCCATCGCCTGTGGTCCGATTTGGACCGTTACCCGAAGTCCCAGCAACCGTGCGCTGGCTGCGGCGCCAACCATTAACGCTCCGATTGCAGATTCCTCGACGCGCTCTGCCACGAATGCGGGAAACGAGGCCACATCGGATGGGTCTGCAGAAGTCTCCTTGGACCCAGCCAGACCGTGAAGGGTACCAATCTCCGCCAATCGACAGGGAATCGTCCTGTAAGGCAAGAACTAGCAAACCACTCCTACAGAAACCAACCCGTGAATCGCCTAACGAGACGGGAAGAGGCCCACCAAACACTCACTATCGGCCACACCTCTTCACTAGACACTAAGAAAATTCGGGTCAAAGTGGACATCGAAAATCAACTTTGCCAAATGGAAGTTGACTCGGGGTCGTCTCTGTCAATGGTCTCCTGGAAGACCCTCAAGAAACTCATCCCCACTATCCGGCGCCAAGACCTTCAATTCCAACGGCTCATGTTAAAGGACTACCAGGGGAACCGGAATCCAGTCGTAGGATCCAGTAGAGTCCGGGTTGCATTCCAGAACCGCACGGCGTACTTACCCCTGATGGTGATCGACAAGGACTGGCCTAGCCTGTTAGGCCTGCAATGGTTCGCACCACTCGGCATTGAAGTGGCAGGCATCAACCAAATCGGCAGCAGTGACTGGGAAGAAGACCTCACCCACGAATTCAGGGACATCTTCGCGGAAAAGCTAGGCGAGTACAAGGGGACCCCGATATCCTTTAGCCTTAATCCAAAGATAGCTCCCATCCGCCTTAAACCTCGTTGAGTCCCGTTCGCTCTAAAGCCAAAAATCGACGAACAGCTTGATAAGTTGATAGCCCAGGGAGTTTTAAAGCCAACCGACCACTCCCCATGGGAAACACCAATCGTGACCCCAATTAAGCTGGATGGCTCCATTGGAATTTGTGGGGACTATCGAGCCACCCTAAACCACGCCCTGCAACAAAATCCATATCCGGTGCCGGTGGTGCAATACCTCCTCCATTCCCTGGAGGGTGGAAAAGTCTTCGCTAAACTAGACTTAGCTCAGGCTTATCAGCAACTGCCGGTTGACGAAAAAACGGCACAGGCACAGACTATCGTAACACACCGAGGTGCCTTTAAGTGTACGCGGCTTCAATTCGGAGTCAGTGTAGCCCCAGGGATCTTTCAGAGCCTAATGGAGAGACTCTTGCAGGGGATCAAAGGCGTTGTCCCCTATTTTGACGATGTGCTCATTGCTGCCCCCACTCCAAAAATTTTACGGGATCGTTTAAGACTGGTTTTACAAAAATTCCAAGAAGCAGGCCTGAAAGTGAAAAAAAATAAGTGCAAACGGTGTACAGATCGTGTTGAATTCTTAGGGTACTTAATTGACAGTCAGGGTATTCACCCTACCGATAGCAAATTGAGAGCAATAAAAAACGCTCCCAGACCCCGGAACAAAGCCGACCTCCAGGCGTTCTTAGGCATCATCAATTTCTATAAGGTATTCTTGCCGCACAAGGCGACTGTCGCTGAACCTTTACATCGCCTACTAGATAAAAAAGCAATTTGGGTATGGGGTCACAGAGAAGAGCAGGCGTTCTGTAATGTAAAACAATTACTGACTTCTGATGCTGTACTAATGCAGTACAATGAGACCTTGCTGTTAAATATCACATGTGATGCATCGCCTTTTGGAGTGGGAGCCATTTTGAGCCATGTATTACCTAATGGTAGCGAAGCCCCTATTGCTTACTTTTCAAAAACGCTCTCGAAAACTGAGCGAAATTACAGCCAGATCGATAAAGAGGCCCTGGCAATTGTATCAGTTGTTAAAAGATTCCATGAGTACATGTACGGCTGGGCTTTTACCATTGTAACTGACCACAAACCATTGCTGGGGATCATCGCTGGGGACAAGCCAACTCCCTACATACTTTCTCCCAGGATGACCCGCTGGTCAGAATTCTTGGCTGCCTACAATTATCAGCTACAATATCGTCCCGGTAAAGCCATTCCCCACGCCGACGCATTGAGCCGTGCACCGCTCCCTGAAACCATCAACGATCCTGCACCAACGATGACAACGTTGCAGATCGAGACACTCCATACGCCGCCATTAACTGCCCGTGACATCGCGAGAGAAACAAAACGCGACCCCATCTTAGCACGAGTCCTCACATGGGTGGAACGTGGATTGCCATTGGACCAAGTACCAGACGACTTTGCACCATTCAAAAGCCGTCTAACAGAGTTGTTCTCGCAGAAGGGCTGTATCATCTGGGGCGATAGAGTCGTTATCCCAGAACGACTCCAATAGGCACTGCTAAGAACCTTGCACGATGGCCACCCTGGCATCGTGCGCATGAAGGGCCTCGCACGAAGCTACACGTGGTGGCCAATCATCGACAGACAAATTGAATCGTGGGTTAAAACTTGCCAGAGATGCCAAGAAGTAAGGAACGCTCCACCAAAGGCAACCCCAACCGAATGGGAGACGCCGCGGGGACCCTGGTCCTGCATCCATCTGGACTTTGCTGGGCCAACCAAAGGCCACACGTTTTTGCTAACCGTTGAAGCCTACTCGAATTGGCTCAAGATTCACCGAATGAGGAATACGACCACCGAAGCGGTCATCAAAAGACTGGAAAGACTGTTTGCAACCCACGGATTACCAGGCGTTCTGGTATCCGACAACGGGCCCCAATTTACCGCGCTGTCTTTTGAACAGTACCTGGCTGACTGCGGTATCCGACATGCGTTTACTTCGCCTGCGCACCCTGCGGCCAATGGTAGGGCTGAGTGCATGGTACAATTCATCAAAAGGACTCTACAAAAGATAGACTATGACAACATTGATGAGAAAATCAACCGAATCCTTTTCCTACAGCACATCACACCTCACAGCGTCACCAACAAAACTCCCGCCGAGCTGCTGATGGGACGAAAGCTCCGCTCCCACCTCGATCGGTTACACCCAGCCTACGAACCAGAAAAGCCACTCGGATCCAGCGGCCGATGCCGTACCTTCCAGGTAGGCGATTTAGTATTTGCTAAAAACCTATCGGGCGATCCGCTGTGGGTAGAAGCGACTGTAATCCGCGTAACTGGCCCAAGATCATACCTCGTTCAGTGCCCTGACGATAGACTTTGGAAGCGCCACACAGATCAACTACAATTGCGGCTACCGTCACGCAATTCCGAACTCCCTTATGACCAAACTGAGGGGGGGGGGAGATACAGAGGAAAACGAATTGCAACTAGAGGAAAACCTTTTTGAAGGGACCGAAAACGGAACTGAAACGCAGGAACAGGAACCGGGGACCGGAGTGAGTTCACCTCAGGGAGTGGCCAGTGATATCGGTGACGACAGGAACGCGAACTCGGAACCAGAGGCACCCCTACCATTAAACAACGATCTACCTCAACAGAAGTGCAGTCAACCGCCAGGCACTTTGCTAAAATCAAAAAGACTGATAAAACAACTGTCCTACCTCAAGGACTATGTAACCGCGCCCCGTGGGCAGAAGCCGGGGGAAAGGGGTATTGTGAATGAATAATGCCAAATAAAGTTATCTTGAGCTTGAAGTCAAGTGCAGGGTTCTGGCTCTGCACTTCTGATTGGCTGTTAATGGCAGGATCAGATTGGTCTGTTCAGGAGCATCTGATTGGCCATTAACAGGCCATTCTCATTGGTTAACGGAGCTAGCGCTCCAGGATTGCTATTGGTTGAATAGTTAATAAGTTACCGATATAAGGAAGGCTATAGCAGCCCTCCAGTTTGAGCTGTCACACCATGTAAATAAAGAGTTTGAAGTTCACTGTTTCTACCGGCTCGTCTCCATTAGTCGCACCCATGCTCCAGACTTAACACACACGGCAATAGAGGATGAATGTTCTGCCATGTTCTGCTGCTTGGTGGTCAATTCAAGATAATTAACAGAATGTGGATTGGGATTATTTATTTGCTAATTCATATAAAACATTGTCCCTTCATCATTCTTCAGCCAAAAAGCTTCCAGGGTGGCTTATAAATAAATTGTTCCCCTTGGACACGCAGACAAAAACAGATGGGAAGGCAAGATGGGTTAAATCAGATTTCATCCTCCCACAGTCCTTATGGAGACCATCTGGGAAGCTAACAGTTCAGATACATTGCTAGAAAAACAGCTGGCAATAGACCTAAAGCTAGCAAAGAAATTGCTTTGTTTTTCTCCTCTCTATATTAAGGTAACAGGAAGTGCTTACTTGGGGCTACATGTACAATTTAGAATAGGCTAACGTTTTCCATTTTCAGATTCTTAAAGAGTGCTGATCTGCTAATTACCTGAACAGAGGTCTGAGTGACAGATTTTAATTCTCTCTCTCTCTCTCTCTCTCTCTCTCGCTCTCTTTCTTCAGTTGACAGATCCATTCAGGCCCATGTTGAGGGTAAGATGACAACGAACCGTTTTTGCCTTGTTTTGCTGTGCCACTTTTCTTTTTCTTGGAATTTTCCCCAGCTGCCTTCCTCTTTGAATATTGCCCGCCTAAGGCACTCATCACAAGGCATTATTTATTCTTTTTTCAAAAAAGTGGGTTACCTTTTATGCTATATAAAAATTACTGTTTATGTGATTTGTGATGAATCCGTACAATTTTCGAAGAGGAATAGACTACAAAAATAATCTGATCCAGTCCTCTATAATGTGCAAAACAACAACGAGAACTTCTTTGAGAGGTGGCAGCCTCTTAAAAACCTCCAGAGATGCCGAACTCCCATATTCTTTGCCTCTTCTAGCTTCATCAAATGCCAGATTTCCTCCGCAGTACATCAATAGTAGCCACCCAAGAGCATCTTGGCGTGTGCCAAAGATTTTCCAGACATAGCAAGTGCTAAGGAATTGCCCACATTATGTACTTGGCCAGCTTGGAAGCCACAGAACACATGCCAGAGAGTTTTCCAAACCACTTGATTATAATCAGTCCTGCAGACATTCCCACAGCATGTCTGTATCATCTTAGCTATGTATCTCCTTCTCAGTGGTTGCCAAGGGTTCTGGCAAACAAGTGCTTCAGAGAAGTCATTGCTCACCTCCTCACAAGTGTTCACCACAGTGAGTGGTACCTCTGACATTCTCCAGACATTTTGACCATCATTGTATGGATGAACTGTGCATGTGTCAGCACATAGACAACTTTTGGCACTTGCTGGGGGGGGGGGGGGTCCAGGTTGGATAGCTTGGGGACCTGATGTGGGTAGTCCTCAAGGATGTTCAACCTGGAACCATTCTGGCCACAGGAGTGATCTAAAGTACTTTAAAGCCACCCAAATTGTTTCATATAGGCATCGGTGATATTTTTGTTTCAGCAAAATGTGAGATAGTGTCTCCACAGTTCAGATCACTTTATTGAAATCAATCTGCGTGGACAAGTTGTGGCTTATAGGCTACCCAGCACCACCAGAGTTTTACTTTGCAAGCCACAGTAGATGGACATGATTATTTTCTCCTCCTCATGTCGCCGCATCTTTTTCCTTTTTCACATTGACTTTGTTATTAAAGTTCAACTCCTAACAGATGTCTTAATATAGCTAACTTAACAGTCAGTGTGGAGGCACTCTATTTGGTCACAGAGCCTTTCCAGAGATCTGGTAAATCTGCACATCTGCTTCTGCCAGTTTGGCAGGAGATGTTTTGTGATTGTAAAGATTCTCAGGGTATCAATAGTTATATCAAAAAAACTGCACTGTAAAATCATGTCTACAGCAATTGGAATCAGAGTGAAGGTGGAAAGAAAGAAGATGAAGATCTGTGTTAGTGGGCTAAATGTTTTGTTATGGACCATGACTGATGTCCATGATTATATCTTTGATGCCCTATCAATCAGTTGGCCCCACATCCCAAGATAAGACAGGTTGTCCTTGCTCTCCATTTTACAAGCTGATCCTGTTATTTCTGTGGCAGTGTGTGAATCCTCCTTCAGCAGTAAAACATGCTATGTACCTTACATAAAAGGTGGTTTAAAGCAGGGGTACACAACTTTTCTCCATTAAAAATTGGCATCATGGAGGCTCACAATCTAAAAATAAAAATAGAAGGACAAAACCCAGAAATGATTTCAGTTTATTGATTTTTATATGCAATGATAGTTAATAAAATCAAATTCGAATATGGAATTAATAATTTTGCCTTTCCATTGTATTGAAAAATGAAATTTGGTCACAATTTTTTGAAGGATCTGAGTCTTTCATGGGAAGGAGGGAAGTTTTCTAGTGACCCATGCAGTTCTAGGGCCTTTGGTTTTGAATCTTTTGTTTAAATGTATATAATGCTACAACTTTTGTGAATCTAAAAAGCAATTGTTCTCATTAGTGCCTGGATAGGAGACTCCTTATAGAACACTGCATTGTCTTATGTGTTGAAAAAAAAAACCATAGATGGCAATTCTCAAGCAACAACAGGTTCACATTTAAATTTCATTATTCCTATAGCCAAGAGGTATTATTTTCAATTCTTTTTAATTCTTGTTTCTTTTGTAGAAACCAGGCAAATGGTGTGCTATGCATGTTCATATTGCTTGGCAGATATACCACCATCAACAGAAAGTCAAGGTGAGCTCTTTTGGGTAAAGATTGATTGATTGATCTCAGACTCTTTGTGAGGTCCATAGCTCAATGACAGAACAAGAGTTTTGCATGAAAAAGGTCTCGGGTTCAATCCCCGAAAGTTCTCATGAAAACTCCAAGAGACCCAGTCAATATAAGCTCCTCTCTGCCTTATGCTTTGGAAAGCCACTGACACTCAAATGAGGTAATACTGGACCAGCTGTTTAAGGCACTTCTTACAGTTATACATGTCAGGTAGTGTGATGACCCGCAGTCTCAAAATAACCCAAAACCCAAAACAAACATTAAAGTCCAGTAATGCCTTCAACTTAACTTCACTGTTTTATTAGTCACAGTTTAAAGTCACAACAGTAAATAATGAGGCAAAAGGAAACCAAAAACAAACCGCATTGACGAGAGTTCCAAAGTAAGCCAAGATAATTAATCATACATTCCAGGAAGATAACTGGGAAGAACAGCAACAAAGATAAACCTCATTCAAAGGAAGCACTAAATTTGACTCCAGCAATTCTGACTATGCAGTTACAAACTTATATACATAGCTCCCAGCTGCAAGTCACGAGGAGGATCATGGTAATCTCCTCCCGAGTCGACCTCACTTTTCCCTGATCCTCTCCTCTCTGCATGCCCTAGAATGGAGAGGGGATGGACCTAGATCCTCTTCTGATTGCTCAGCCAGCCTCTGCCCTTCCCCAGCCTCCTCCACCACTTCTGGAGCCACACTCCTACTCCCTGTTGGCTGTTCCTCTTCTTCCTCAGAATCAGTCTCCACCAGGGACATGACAGGTAGACAACCTGTAGTCCTCCAGTTGTTATGACATTGAGACTATAGTTCTGTCAAACATAAAGAATCAGGACCATTCATAAGGATTTACATAGAAGCAGGAGTGGGATTCTACTGGTTTGGACTGGTTCGGGCGAACCAATACTTCCGGTGATCACTTGGCCCTGCCCATCCACCCCTACCCTTTTCTTGTGCTTTATTTCCTGGTTTGTGAGCACAGCTGATTCGTGCGGAAGAACGGTTTGCCGCGCATCAGCTGTTTTACTCACCAAGGTTGCAGCAGAAGGTAAGTATTATAGTTAAAAATTGTCTTTTCTAAATGCTGTGCTCATGTGCAAAGTGCACACAAAGCACACACTCAATGAAACCGGTTGTTATCCCGGATGAATCGCACCACTGCATAAAAGATTTACTCAGGCCTATACATAAGAATGTGGTCAACTGAAGATCAGCAGTAAATTAGCACCAGATAAGGTGGGTTTGGACTAGGAGCACTTGTAGGGATGCAAAGACTTTAAACTGATGACACACTTAATTCTGCCCCCTCCCCTCAGCTCTGCCTGCTCTTTTCTTATAAGTTCAGCATCATCTCAATGGCCACAGGTTACTCAATGCTCCACTACAAGTCAATTGTCCAGAATATTAACTTCTTGGCTTCCAGTTCACAAGTATGGATTACAAATATTGGCATCTGTAAGGCATGTATTATAAAAAGAACCTGACCTCTCTTTGATTTTCAAAATACTACTGGTATGTTCCTTTTTTTATTTTGGAAAAAAAGATCAGCCACCATCATGATTTTTCCCTCTATTTCAGAAACAGATGCAGTCAGATCCCCACAAATTGGATTTTGGTTTGAAACCTGAATTTCTGAGCAGACCTCCAGGTCCCAGTCTTTTTGGGGCCATCCATCATCCTCACGACTTAGCCCGGCCATCAACTCTTTTCTCGGCAACCAGTGAGTTTGTAAACTGCCCATCTGGTCTCTGTTTAGAAATGGAACAGGAAGAAATGGAAGGGAGGGCAGTATGATACACACTTCAGCAATATACGATAGTGTTTTACTATTGATAAATGTTATCAAATAAACAAATAACTTCATGAATTAAAATATGAGGCTTGAATTGACCTCGTTTGCTATTATTTTAAATGCATTCTTCTTTGATCAGAATTTCATTGGGAGGGTGGGATATGTGTATATAGGTAGTCCTCAACTTACAACGAACCACAATTGAGCCCCAATTTTTTTTCAGACAGTCATTAAGTGAGTTTTCCAATGTTTTATAACCTTTCTTGCCACCATAGTTAAGTGAATCGCTGCAGCTGTTATGTTACTAACACAGTTGTTAAGTGAATCTGACTTCCCCATTAATTTTGCTTGTCAGAAGGTTACAAAAGGTGATCACATGATCCCAGGCACTACCACCATTATTGGTTGCCAAGCATCTGAATTTTGATCATGTGATCATGGGGATGCTACAACAATCGTAAAAGAGTCAAAGGTCATTTTTTTTCAATGCTGTTTTAACTTCAAACAGTCAATAAACAAATGGTTGTAAGTTGAGGATCACCATATGCTCATTTGAGGTAATCAGTTACATTAGAATCAAAATATTGGAAGGGGCTGTTTAGGCCATTGAGTTTAATGTCTTGCGATGTGCAGGAATCCAGCATCCCAATCTCTCTGGCTAAACTTAAATCCAATTTAGGATACGGTGGTCACTCTACAAGTGTTGTACTCAAATGTTTTGGTTTGCTTGCTTTTGAATTTGTTTTGCTAGGTGCCGCGCATCCTGCCGGTCCTACATTTGGCCCTCCCCCGCACCACAGCAACTTTCTCAACCCTACAGCCCATTTAGGTAAGTAGAAATTCTCAAAGTAAAGCAGTCAGAACCCTCTCACATGTCAGAGGCTGTCCTAGATTTCAGGATATTGTCCAAAGTTCCATGATGTTGAGCAGATTTGAGTCTTAGTCAACGTCCACTTGGGAAATGGCTTCCTGTCCCATTTTTTTCATCGTGAGTTCTTTCATGGACAAAAAGTGGGATGCAAACCTCAGAGATTATCACTGAGTTGAGGTTGCAAATGATTTTTAATCTGCATCGGATGGGAGAAGAGCATTTTTACTTTAGAACAGGGGTCTCCAACATTGGCAACTTTAAGAATTATGGACTTCAACTCCCAGAGAATTCTAGGAGTTGAAGTCCACAAGTCTTAAAAGTTACCAAGGTTGGAGACCCTTGCTTTAGAACATGAGAACTTCCATACGTTAGTGTGCTGTGCAGCCTGCCTTTTTTTATTTTATTTCAAATGTGGTCTCTTGTTCAGGCTTTCTTCTTCCATCACATCAGTATGATGCTTTATATATTTGGGTTTGTTCCTCAAAATTGCCAACACATGGTGAAGAGTAAATCAGTGTGATGGTTTAGTTCAATTTTTCCACATCCAAAGAGCAGAGTGACTTTCCCTTTATAATTCTCCCCCCAACCTTAACTTTAATTTTGGTGTGACTTACATTGCTTAAACTTAAGAGGGTGCTGTAGTGCAACACCTTAAAGATGCTGGATTTGTCAGCCAGAGGAAGTCAGCAATCCAGTGGTTTGAGCCCATGACACCATGTGGTAGACTGAGACCCTGTCATTTGCCCCCAGCTCCCATCCACCTAGCAGTTCAAAAGCATGTAAAAATATAAGTAGATCAATGGATACTACTCTAGTGGGAAAAGCTAGCTATGTTTCATGCGGAAGTGGGAGCCCATGCCGGGCGTGTCCGGATTTCAGGAGAGGTCAGCGGAAGAAACTCCGGATGACCCGATGTCTCCCAAACTCTGCTAGCCAGCTGGGGCAAAGTTAGTGTCAGGATTCCAGCAGTTACCCTCATTTAAATCATGCGTCTCGAGCCAAACTTCCAAAACTTCAAAAGGATTTATTGGGAGTGAAAAGGTCTGGCACTGCCTGGATGATGCCGACTCTGAGACACATCATTCATTGTCACCCTTGCCCTGGTTTCCCCTCACCCCTGGGTGTATCGTAATTCATATTCTCCAATGGGACACATCCATAGCCAAGAGTCATCAATCATACTCTCCAGTTAGAAACTTCAGTCACCTAGTTACTATCTTTGAAAACATTTATGGAATGCAGTTTTGGTTTTCAAGCTGCCCCACTGCTCCCTCCTCCCTTTATGTTGGCAACTCTAAAAAACCATAGAAATATTTTATGAGTTGACAGCTAGTTCGCTCCAGTGGTGTGCCATGTGTGAACGAATGAACTCGGAATCTTAGGTAGCCAGAACTACTTTGTGGTAAATTTTGGAGAAATTACAAAGTAAACATAACATAACATAGTATTAATCTCAAACATATTTGTTGAGTCTGAAATTAGTCTCATTGAATTAGCAGGTCTTTAAATTCACATGGTGGCTCCTTTCTGTACAATGAAGCATCTAGTTAATGTTTTACTACAGCAAGCCAAGTTGTCAAAGTTGGAGTTTTTGAGCCGGTTCAGTTGTCTCACTTTCACAGTTTTAATTCTGACTTAACTTCTGTGGGCCTCACACCATACTTAAGCGATCCCTAAGGGTGTGTGCGTAAATGCACCAACTTGCCTATCATCCCTGTCACATTTTATTTTTTGTATTTCTTTGTGAGTTCAAATATGTAATTTTTGTTTGACAAATAACATTTTTTTTTTTAAAAAAGGTAAAATGCAGTTTAATCACTTACTTCCCCTTCCTTTCTCCTTCAACGTCCTTCAAATGTAGTACTGTTATATTTCCAAGATACAAAAGAGTTTCTGGATATGAAATCAGATCAATACATTTTTTTTTTGGTATGCTGCTAGTTTTGCTACAGTGCAAGCTTTTTTCCCTTTTTCGACTATATGTTCTGTTACAGACTTTTGCAAAATCCAAAACTGATTTGTTATAATTTGAGGTTACAATTAGCCATTGTCTTTAACCATGGTAGTGCTTGATAGTCTGTACAATTAGGAGGGGCATCAGATTGGGTAGCTGTAGTGAATTACTCTATTCAATCCGAAATCTTGATAATAGCATTATCAGTCAAGTAAGTCAAGTATCAAGGGTTTCTGCTCCTTCCCCTCCATCTCCTCCACTTTCTTTTCCTTCTCATCCTTCTCCTTCTGTCCTCTACCCCTTCCTTCTCTTTCTCTTCCTCCTTCTCTTTCTCTTTCTTGTTGTCTTCCTCTTCCAAACTCATTGCTTCCTCTTCTCTCCATTTCCATTATTTCCCCCTTTTTATCCTTCGCTTATTAATCTTATTTCCACCCTGTCTACATATTCTTAGCTTTCCATCTCTTTTCTTTATAAGGATGTGTCCTCTTAATGCTTTGCTTGCCCTAGTCAAATACAAGTAAGCCACTCTTTCTTCCCAGGAGGTAACACCCCTCCCATTAGCATCTTTCCGTTTGGTTTCAGAGACTTTTAATCGGCCCACGACGTTCACCAGCCTTGCAGCCATGAGCAGCAATGCCTTCGGGGGACTTGGCAACCATGCCGTTAGTGAGTAAATTCTCCTTCGGCTCTGGCTATGTCATGCTTTGGGTTGGCTTAGTGGCAAAGGTGATAGAACAGTAGTTCTAATTGGCAATGGGGACATGGAATTGGCCAAGTAGCCCTTCTCTTAGAGGGTACCACATTTAACATTGCTATGAAACCACTGGGATGGGTCATCCAGCAACTCAGCATAGTTTAGAATCACAATACTATACCCATTTTATGTTCAGTTCTCAGCTTAGCTGGAAATTTCACTGAGGCTCTGTCCAGTGGTGGGCTGCAAGCGGTTTAACAACCGGTTCTGTGAGCGCATACGCACAGCATTAAAAAAACACAAATTTGAACCTCTGCAGAGCAGCCCTGGTAGGTAGAACAGCTGAGGCGCATGAAATCCACTATGCTATGCGAATCAGCTGAGCTGAAAAAGACTGAAAGCTAGGGTGGGGGTGGGTGGGGCCAGCTGATCATTGGAACTACCGGTTCAGTAGAACCGGTCCGAACCAGCAGCAGCTCACCACTAGCTCTGTCCTACTTTACATTAGATGAAAAAAGGAGGGAGGGAGGGAGGGGAAGGAAGGAAGGAAGGAAAGAAGGAAGGAAGGAAGGAAGGAAGGAAGGAAGGAAGGAAGGAAGGAAGGAAGGAAGGAAGGATCTTTGTGATACGGGCTGGGTTGAGACAGTTGACAGGCTCAATGTCACTTAGCTGGCTCTCATGCCTAATGGCAGCCTGGAACTCATATTTGCCTGGTTTCTAGGCCAGCACTTTAAGCACTACACCAGACCAGCTCTTGGTACGTAAGCTACCTTGAGCTGACCAGAAATAAGGATGAGATTTTTTTAAAAAAAAACTTGCAATAAACTAAACAAATGTAAATTTGCTTAGTGTTATATATTGCTTTGGGCATTAGTAAATGTGTGTGTGTGTGTGTGTGTCTGTGTGTGTGTATCTTTTGCATCTTCGTTTTACTGGCAGTTTTAGTAGCATTTTAACGCTGTTCTACGCTGCCACGAATCTCAGAAATTCACCATCATATAAATTAGAGATCAATGATTAATTCTAGATGTTCATGTAATCTAACATAAATAACTCTCCTGTATCTATGAAGACACCTTGAGTATATTGGTATATTGGTATATTTCCTCAGACATTGTAAAAAGGAATGTTCCAATAAATGGCTTTTGTAGAAGTTGGGGCAGATTAATTCACTTACTTCAGAAGAGGTAGCTCTATCAATAAATTGTAAAACCTAATATTTTACAACTGAAAAGTTCCCATTTATTTCATTAAACCGTAAATAGGACCTGCTCTTTGGAGTTGGAAAAGAATCACAAACCACCATTGTCCACATTGCTCTCAGTTGCAAGATGTAGATGCTACTAAATAACAAAAGAAATTCGAAACCAGAAAAGAATGATATTTTGATGAATGGTTAGCTAAAGCAGTGAAATGCGTAAGATTTTATTGCATCTGGTAACGACAGCAAATCAACTGAATTGGGTTGAATGTATCCTATCACTGATTGAACTCATAGCCTCTTATTAAGGACTGTTGGAAGGGAAGGTCCTAAATAATTTATCTACAGTTCTAGGCTGGTCATCTCAAAAACCCCAGAAGAACACCTGTCCTTGATCCAAAGCCTGCATTAAATAAGTCCATATGTCTTATGAGATACTTTAATCATATTGATTATGTGCTGTCAGTCATTATTGACTTTTATTGACCACATAAATCACTGTTTCTCAACCTTGACCACTGTAAGATGCATGGACTTCAATTCCCAGAATTCCTCAGCTATACCTCAGTAGATTTTCTCCATTAAGGATCTGCCCATAATAACCTGATTCTTTAGGCCTTCCAGTAGTTTTGCCCATATTCCTCCCTGTTAATAAGTCAGTGGAACAAGCAAAGGCAGTACTGTAGAAATGGAGACTGCATGGTTTTCATTATCAACTTTTATAAAAGGAAACATGGCTGGTGTTTTTCCTTCATTCAAAGTACCATATTTTTTGGAGTATAAGACACTCCAAAGTATAAAATGCACCTAGCTTTTGGGGAGGAAAACAAGAAAAAAAAAACTGCCTCCCAGCAATTTGCCTCCTTGCAGCAAACAGCAAACAGCCTGTTTCAGCTTCAGCTTCAGCACAGCCTGATTAGTCCAAGCAGCTGATTGTTAGTTGGATTGGCCTCCTGACAATCAACTGCTTCAGGCTGCAGGGATTGCCATAGCCTATTGCCGCCTTCATGCACCCCATTTTTGACATCTGCATCCCATTTTCAGCTTCTGCACACCCCATTTTCTGCCTGTTTTGGGTGGTAGGGATCGGAACAGGTGGAAATGGGGTGCGTCAAGGCTGGAAATGGGATGTGCGGAGATGGCAATAGGCAATGACAATCCCTGCAGCCTGAAAGAGCTGATCGTCAGGAGGCCGATCCAACTGACAATCAGCTGCTTGTACTAATCAGGCTGTGCTGAAGCTGAAACAGGCTGTTTGCTGTTTGCTACAAAGAGCCAAATTGCTGGGAGGCAGGGGCCAAAGGATGGGGGCCAGCAGGTGGGCAGAACTTCAGCAATATTCAGTGTATAAGATGTACAGACATTTCCACCCACTTTTGGGGGTGGAAAAAATGTGTCTTACACTCCGAAAAAATACAGTACCTTCAAATCCAAAGCTTTTATAGGTAGCAAGCAAAAATTTTAAAGAAGAAACAAACAAAAAGAACAGAGGTTTTAATTTCTTAAAAAATCAGTAAATTCAAAAGAAAGGAATCTCTAATTAACCATATGCAACATTCCTACTTGAAGGAACAATAGGAATTAATCCTGCATGTGGGCATCTCTGTTGACTTAGGAAGTTATGGATTTGACCATTAGTATATGTGCATTCCAAACTTTTAGGGGTGTGAATGCAGTCAAGAAAAAGTCAAGATGGCAAGCATGACGCCACAATCAAAGTCCCGTAGGTCAGATGGAAAATAAAGAAGGCTTCAATCATGCAGTCCTGATTTTGACCAGTTGGATTCTGTTTGACCCCCTCCCTATAGATACTCCTGCTTTTATTGACTATGATCTATCTAGTCTGTATCTCTGGGTTATCTTCTCTATGGGCTTTGGATGCTACAACAATTTAAGGATTTTTGCCACAATGTAAGGAAGACTAAATATTTTCCTTCCACTCAATGTGTGGTCTGGGGACTCCTGAGGCTGCCAGAGACCCTTTCAGGGTGTCCGCCAAGTCAAATAAATGTTTAATAGTTTCTCAATTTTAATTGCCAATGCAGTCAACCTTAATAGATATAACCCACATAAAGCAAAGCTCCGTAAGGTTCTCAATCTTTTTTAAGAGTGGAAAGGGGTCCCAAGAATCAAAATATTTGAGAATCTGTTACCTTAAATTGTTGACTTGGTAAGAAAATTATGTTAAATTGGCTGAGAATCCTGCAATGGAAAAAGGACACTTTTTCCCATCTAACTTTCCTTACCTGAGTGATTTTTTTTTTTAATTGGATAGCGTCTCATGACTTCGTATGCCTTTTTATTACATTGCTGTGCCATAGATTCTCTTGACAGATACGGAAACATACAGGTTCCAAATGTTTTAAAACAGCAACCAGCTTTGTGCTGGGCTCATTTTCTAATTAGTTTGGGCTTGGTTTTGTGTTGTTTAGTACTATCTTCAGCTTTATTTAGATGTTCTTCCTGTTCATAAAAAAAATTAAAAACTTAAATGGCTCCCCCTGTCTTTCAACAGAGGGGTTGCATCTCTTCCCCTTAAATGAGGTGCTAACAACGATCTATCAATCTCCTTTCCTTTTCCAGCTCCCCATAATATGTATTCCTTTTAAAACTCTTGAGTGCTGTTAAAATAAACAAACTTGGGTTTGATTGGTAAGTACCCTCCACTGAGCATATTGCTTTCTGTTTCCCCTCCCTCCTTCCCCTTCCACTTCACCATTTCAGCACCCAATGCTATGTTTGGCCACAAGGATTGTCCCGGCATGCAAAGCTATAGTAACCCACACGAGCCTTGGAATCGTCTGCACCGAACGCCTCCTTCGTTTCCAACTCCACCACCCTGGCTGAAGCCAGGTGAGCAGGAACGCAGCGCGTCCGCTGCAGCTCATGAACGAGACAGAGATGTAGATAAAGGAGATGCTTCTCTTAGTAAAGATGACAAAGAAAGGTATGAAAAGAACACAACGTTTATGAGCATTCTGGGAAACTTGTGGTTCCAGGGACCATCAATGGTCAGCGATGACACTATAAATTTTCAACAAAGGAGAAAATATTTGTAGCTCAGGATTGAAATGAGGGATCCTTGATGCTCCCTGAGCTTGGTTGTTTTCTTTCAGACATCTCATTTCCCAAACTAGGTAACATCAATGCCTGTCACTAGCATAAGTGGTGGTATTCTACTGGTTCAGCCCAGTTCACGTGAACCAGTAGTAAAAAAATGCTACCGTTTGGCCAAACTGGTAGTAAAAAAAAAAACAGCTACAGGTTCGCCTAAACCGGTATTTCTTTTTTTTTCCCTCCCAACTATCAGCTGTTGCAATGATCAGCTGTTGCCGGAATCCCTCTCTCGGTCTTACTGCTTCACCCAGGAGGCTTCCCTGAGGCCCAGAAGGCAATAAAATGGAGCGCAAGGGGGAGAGGTGGTGCAAAAAAAAAAAAGAAGCCACACCCACCCACTCACATGGCCATGCCCACCTAGCCACTCCCACCTAGCTATGCCCACAGAACCAGCAGTAAAAATATTTGCATCCCACCCCTGACTAGCATTGATGATGTTACCTAGTTGGATAATGAAATGTCTGCAAGAAATAACCAAGCTCAGAAAGCACCAAGCTCTCGCTATAAATTATCCCTGTACACCAATATCTCTATCTCTGTCTCTGCCTTTCAATTTATCTACCTAATCGATGGCCAAAATCTTGTAAAATTGTCAAGATTTTAGCCAGTAGGTTTTAACAATGCTTGCTTGACATCTCACGAGCTTTTGATATTCCTGATGAAACTTCCCTGCAAGATTTTACAGGGGAACTCTTAATATCCTTTTTGAGATTTGGGGATTCGGAAATATTTGCCCATTAAAAAAAAAAAAAAACCTGACTGCATTCCATTTTGATTTCCTTGAATATGTTTTGGGAAGTTACATTGACACAATGCCAGCGTGTACTTTGTTGGTAATGTCTGAGTTACATCATGGCTTCAAAAGCTTTTTCATGATGACAAGCTTTGCTTAAAGCAACAGGTTGGGGGAACTACTGTTTAGAAGCCTGGGAAACAAGTCAATGTTTTAGAACTGAAATTTACATCCAATGCTTTCATTTGTAGATCTTCCAATTTCATTTTGTAGAACTTTGTCACCACAACATATTTAGAGTTGATGACAAGACTAAGATTGCAACCTTTCTTCTTGATCTGAAAATTTGCTCACCAAACCCCAAATAGTAGTTAGCTATGATGACCCAGAGTGTAACACAAATGTAACAAAATCCAAAACAAACTACAATGAAGGAAATTCCACAATGGACCAGGATAAGTAATTACCAACTTCAAGGAGATAATAAGGCACAGTCTGTTGGAAGAATGCCAACCAAGATAACTTCAGCCCAAAATAAAACACGCTTTGCTTCTGGCAATGCTGTGTTGTAACCGTCTCTCTTATATACTATTCTCCCCAACTGCAACTAATGAGGGGGATCATGGCTGCTTCCTCTCTCATAAGCCAAGTTGTTTTCTCCCTGCATGTCCCAGGATGAAGAGGGATGTGCCTGGTTCTTCCTCTGACTGCCCAGCTGGCCTCTGCCCTTCCCCAGCCTCCTCCACAACCTCCGGAGCCCACACCTCCATTTCCTGTTGGCTGTTCCTCCTCTCCCTCAGAGTCCGACTCTGCCAAGGGCATGACATTAGTTTCCATTGTATTTTCAAACCATTTAAATACAGGTAGTCCTCGACTTAACAACAGTTCACTTAGTGATCACTCAAAGTTACAATGGCACTGAAAAAAACGTGACTTATGACCATTTTTCACACTTAGGGCCTTAATTTTTATCTACATTACTTCTGGTCTCCGTGATAGTTGGAACCAAGTGTCCCAACAATCTCTTTTGGGTCTCTGGTTTCTCAACCCATCTCTAGAATAAGACAGACAAATAAGGGTGTGGAGATACAGAAGTCTTCCTTTTGTCAAAAAAAGATGGGTCTGCTTCTGAATTAGGAACTTACATTATTAAATCACAGGTTGCCTTCTTAATTCTGCATCTGATGCTGTTTCGATATACAAATGGCAGGGAGCTAGAAGCCTTCTAGAAGATGATGTTGGAATCTGATCTTTAGCCAAACCATCTGAAACTATAAGGAGCTGGAACTAGTTATCCACACTAGGCAGGTTATAGTTATGCAGGACATATTCAGAAATTTGGCTTTAAGCATATCCCTTCATATCCCTTCTTCTGTGTTAATTTTTGTGCCTTTCAATACTTCTAGGGAGACTGTTGAGAAAAGACACTCAAGCCACCCTTCACCAGCATCTATCCATTCTGTGAGTTCCCTTGGACACAGCCGCAGCTCAGTTGAACAGATGAGGAGCCACCTGAATTCAGAAGCTCGTGAAAAAGAGAAGTCCAAAGAGCGGGAGAGGGATCATCCAGAACCACGGAAGGAAATCAGTGCCGATGAGCCACACAAGGCAAAGGACAACTACATTTCAGACAAGGAAAGCGTGAGCCACGATAGCAGATTGTTGGAAGAATCTAAGCAAGCATCTCAGGTGCCTTCACCCTTCACCAGGACACCTGTAGCAGAAAGCACCAGACCGAACAGCAACTCAAGTCGGGATGCTGAGAAGAAGAGTGAACCTACCTATGAGAACCTGAAAAAATCGAGTGAGGTCAAAGTGAAAGAGGAGAGGAAGGAAGATCACGACATTTCTCCAGAAACACCACAAACACACCGACCTTCTGAGCAGCCACCATCCATGCCCACATCCAGTGTCCATCCAGGTTCTTTAGCGTCCATGCCCATGACAGTGGGCGTCACTGGCATCCACCCCATGAACGCCATCAGCGGTCTAGATAGGACTCGCATGATGACCCCTTTCATGGGCATTAGCCCAATCCCAGGGGCCGAACGTTTCCCATACCCTTCATTCCACTGGGACCCCATGAGAGATCCCTTGAGGGATCCCTACAGAGATTTAGACATCCACCGGAGAGACCCTTTGGGTAGGGAGTTTCTCCTGAGGAACGATCCGCTGCACCGCCTCTCCACACCCAGGCTCTACGAGGCAGAGAGATCTTTCAGGGACCGAGAGCCACATGACTATAATAATCATCACCACCACCCTCTTTCGGTCGACCCGCGCCGTGAGCACGAAAGAGGAGCGCACCTGGACGAGAGGGAAAGGTTGCACATGCTCCGAGAGGACTACGAGCACGTACGGCTTCACTCTGTGCACCCGGTGGCGCTGGATGGTCATTTGGCTCATCCAAGTCTCCTTACTCCAGGACTTCCTAGTATGCATTACCCTCGGGTCAGCCCCCCGTCAGGACTTCAGAATGGCATCCTCAATAAAACTCCTCCCACAGCGGCCCTGAGTGCTCCTCCCCCTCTCATTTCCACCCTCGGACCTCGGCCTGGTTCTCCCCGAAGGACTACCCCTTTGTCGACAGAAATGAGGGACAGGCCGCCTTCACACACGCTCAAGGACATCGAAGCGCGATAAGTAATGGCCGAACATACATCCAAGTGAGAGAACAATTAGACAAACAGATCTTCTTACTCAATAAATGTAGACTTTGGTAATGACCCAGTTGTATAAGATGTACACACCCAGATGTACTAAGGTTTTTCTTTTCTTTCTTGGTTTGTTTTTTCCAAAAAAAATAATAATAATAGTTGAGTTGTGTGTTATATGCTGAAAAAAAAAAGTTTTCAGAACCTTTTAGACAAAAGTTGGCACATTTTCTACGTAAATGCTCTTTCTTTCTTACTATTCCTAACAGAACAAGATGTAAGGCAGTATTTCATCTCCCCCTCAAAGTCGTCCCTCTTTCCACCTTTCTGTCTCTCTCTCTCTCTCTCTCTTCATTCTCTCCAAGTTGAAATGAAGAAAAAGTAGAATCCCTTTATTTTACTTTATTTTTTTCTACCCTGTAAGAGAGTTGTTGAAAATAACATTATTTCGTGGGTTAGTGGGTCATATATGCAACATGGGTGAGACGAAAGCTTTATTTGTAAATATGTACATAGGGAAAAAAAAGAATAAGTAACATAATGCATTACTACTTCTTAAACTGTGCTCTTTGCAGACTTTAATTGTGTGAAAGACCGCAGACCTGCGGTACATCTAATGTCATAAGACAGCTAAACCCCTTCAGCTATGCAATTAATTTTTGAGGTTTTTCACAAAAGCCTCTTTAACTCAAAGGCGCCTTGTCAACACACACAACCACACATAAAGTCATACTTTCCCTGAACAAACTCACATATCCCTGAAACCTTTTGGATGAAGAAATAAGTCATCTTCATCTTCAACAAATTAGAGCTTGGATTGCTCCTATTGTTCGTTTTTCCTACCTATTTTTTTTTTTTTAAACCCTTTTGCTAGCTAGTGTTGTTTCTTTTTCATTATTTAATTTGAAAAAAATGTTGTACAATGTTAGATTACATCCAGCCTCTTCATTGCTGTTCCTGGGTCACTGTGAATCAAACTTTAAAACTTAGAAGTAGACCATTTTTTCTGAAAGCCATTTAGAGGAGCCAAACAATCTCTGAATTTAACTCCCAAGAATCCAGCCAGCATTAATGCCTGGACTGTCCTTCTCTTTAGGTCTTATAAAGTGTGAGGAATGGGCAAGAGAAGGGGACTCACAATTTGCTCCCCCACTTCCAGGTTTTCGGTCGAATTACAACTTTGAATTAAGAACTATGGAAATTATGAAATAAATGAGAAATTACTATGTTAATTTCAATTTTATCAAATGAAGCTAATTGTCCTGACTTTGCCTATTTGGTCATCCTTGTTTCATGCAACATATAGAGTATAAACCAGGGATCTCCAAAGTTGGCAATTTTAAGACTTGTGGACTTCAACTCCCAGAATTCCCCAGACAGCATGACTGGCTGTGGAATTCTGGGAGTTAAAGTCCACAAGTCTAAAGTTGACTGGCTGAGGAATTCCGGGAGTTAAACTTCCCAAGTCTTAAAGTTGCCAACTTTGGAGACCCCTATTATAAACAATTATTTCTCTAAGTGTCAAAACAAGTGTCATGAAACAAGACTGATACTTATATAGGCTAATCTGCCCAGGGAGTCAGAAAAGGCAAGATGGTAGTCACAACATGATCAATGCCCAGCTTAAATGCCTGTAAAAATAGGCCGGACTTTGATCATGCAGTCACAGCTGCCATTTGACTTCCTAACCTCTCTCCCAGATGCCCCCATAGTTACATGCTTATACCAGATTTTGAGGTCAGAGTCGTTAAAGCCCAATAACAATATTTGTACAAGATCCTAAACGTGGTTCATAATCATCTTGCTTAATTGTTTAGTTTTGTGGTTTATGAAAATCCAGTCCATATGGTGAGTTTGTAGACTCAAAAACAAAACCTCCAGATTCTTGCACCTAATTCTTTCATTAAGGTTGGGCAAGCAAGGAAGTGTTACATAGAGATGAATGATAGGGTTTGTAGTCCAAAATCTGGTGGGTAAAATGATGGATCTTGGGTGTTGCCTTAGTGGTTCTAGCCACCTCCAAAACTCAGCAAACAAAGGGCACCTGATGCTTCAAGACTATTTGCAGAAACATCTTCTCTTATTTTGGCATCAGTTCAATCTCATGGGAATTGGAGTCCAAAACAACTGCAGTACACCATGTTGCCTGTATTGAGTTTAGAGCTGGGCCTTATAACTTTTCTAAATGCTATCTGTTGTAAACCTGATACCTCTGGTGCTATATGGAGTAGGAACTTGGAACGTAAATATCTTTTCCATTTTGGGAGAAAGAATCACTGATTTTGGGGTCAGGTACCAATTTTCTTAACCCTTTTCCTGCATTCAGACTCTAGTTGAACATCCATTAACATAGGCATAAGCCTTGTTATAAGGATGCACCTTTGACTAGGTGAAGAAGTCTGCTATTAGCTCTTCAGATACGTTGGTAAGACAGTACGCTTACGTTAATATTTTTCCACCATCCCATCATTGTAGGGGTGAGCAGTAGAGGACCATGGCAATATGTTGCCTGTATCCCCCTCTGGAAATCCACAGGAGCACCATGAATATTGCAGAAGTGAGAAAAGGCTTAAATTTCATGAGATCAGATAGGTTAGGAGATGTCAATAATCTCATTTGAAATTTCATGCATTTTCAGGTGATTGGAGCCTCATGCATTGGAGCCTTAGAAGATGTGGATGTGGGTGTGTAAGAATCCTAAAATTGCTTGAAATTGGTACTCCCAAGAGGTTTTGGCCATTTTAAAAAGGATACTCTGCTTGATTTTCGGGGTGTGCATCCCATTATAGGTAGTCCTTGACTTACAACCATTTGTTTAGTAACCATTCAAAGTTAACAGCGGCACTGAGACAAGTGACTGATGACCATTTCTCACACTTACAACCATTACAGCATCCTTATAGTCATGTGATCAAAATTTGGCCACTTAGCAACTGGTTCCTATTTTATGACAGTTGCAGTTTCCTGGGGTCATGTGATCCCCTTTTGTGACCTGGTTCACATTTATGACCTTTTCTGTGTCCCAGGATCATGTGATCCCATTTTGCGCCCTTCTGACAAGCAAAGTCAATGGGGAAGCCTGATTTGCTTAACGGCCGTGTTAACTACCTTAACAACTGTAGTGATTCACTTAACAACTGTGGCAAGAAAATTTTAAAGTGGGGCTGAAAAACTCACTTAACAGTCTTGCTTAGCAGGAGAAATGTTGGGCTCAATTTGTGGTTGCAAGTCGAGGATTACCTGGACTCAGAATTATGTAATGATATTTATAACTGAAAAAGGTTGCCATTGTGAATTGTTTGACATTGATTTCTGTAATTGTTTTAGCATCAATCACAGGCAAAAAGAAACGACAAGTGTCCATTTTTTTCCCTAAGTAGAAATGGTTTTCATATGTTCGATGCTTCTGTTTCCTTAAGTGTCTTGATTTTAAATGCTGAGTTCTGTTTTGAAATACTTTGGAGAGAATATGACTTTTATCAGAAAGCGTACAATACCTTGCCTCCTAATAATCTGTAAAAATATGTGTATGGGATTAAAAGAAAATAGTTCCTTTGGTCTTCTAGTGTTAAAGTGATATCTCAAATTGTTTCTCCTGTTTTGACAAAAAGAAAAAAAAGTCTATTACAGACCGCTGTTTCTAATGATCAAAAATCTATTTTAGTAGTCAACTAAAAAGTTTTAGTTGTGAACTTCAGATTTTGTGAACTCCAGATGTTGTGCAGTGTTTTTTTTTAAGAACAAAACAAAACAAAGCAAAAAAAAAAGAGAGAATCTGAAAAATATGTACACTGGCACTGTAGTGATAGCTTTCAGTATTGTATAAAAATATTGTTATATACAAATCTTTTTTTGCTGTTTCTCCTGTATGTAATAAAGTCCTTTCTAAATCTTATGTGAAAAAAAAAAATCAACAACTCTGAAGCGACATTCAATCCACAGCATGTTTCCTCATGAGCAAAGCCTTGTGTAATGTAAAATCTGTGCCATGTTATTAAAAAATGTGAACTAAACTGGTAGGCATTCTTTGTTTGGTGGGGCATAGTTCGAAAGACAAGGAATTGGCAGTAACTCGTCAAACAGACCTCAGAGTTTGCTGAACGTCGATAGAGATTCTCAAGTCATCCAGGTCATTGTTATCCCATATGCTTTTTTCCCCCATAGGCAACTAGATTTTCTTGGTTTTGCTTGAAGGCATTTCGCTTCTCATCCAAGAAGCTTCTTCACTTCTGACTGAGTGGTAGTGGGGAATTGAACTGGCATCTTGGTGTCTGGAGCTTCGTTCTATCTCCCCCTTCCCTTCTCCCATAGTCTGTTGGCAAGCTGAGAAGCGAAAATAGTTGCAACAGCAAAAATGCTGTATGAAGCTTGACATTACCTTCCTATGTAGATAAAGAAATGCATTGAGAAAAAAAAATCTGATTAGTCAAGATCAATGGAGAGTTCCTTCTGATGGATATCTAAAACATAATAATGGAGAACGTAACAAGAGTAGACAATAGAGTCACACGTTGGGAGCCACCAGAGGTTGGAAGAAAATATAATAATATGTCACATATCCACTACAAGTTGTGCTTCCAACTCTGTTATTAATTCTGACAACTGCCTACAGCACTTTTCTTGACAGTATTTTTTGGAAGTGACAGGGAGAGAATGACTGAGCCAAGATTACCAACTAAGGTTAACATTGGACTAGAACTCACAGTCTCCTAGTTTCTAACCACCACATCAATGGCTGTTAAAATCTTTACACCAGTAGTAGGATTCTAACTTTTTTACTACCGATTCTGTGGGCGTGGCTTGGTGGGTGTGGCAGGGGAAGGATCCTGTAAAATCTCCATTCCCTCCCCACTCCTGGGGGAAGGTTACTGCAAAATCCCATTCCCACCCCACCCTACTAATCTGCTTTCTAGCTCCGTTCTCCTGTGCAGGGCAACAAAAGAAGACCCAACCGATCAGCTGGGACTCAGGAGGCAGAGAGTAGATGGGGCCAGGGCCAGTCAGAGGTGGTATTTGCTGGTTCTCTGAACTACTCAAAATTTCTGCTACCAGTTTTCCAAATTTGGTCAGAACCTGCTGAATACCACCTCTACTTTACATGGTCTGGCATCCTTCACCCATTTTCTCTTTCAAATATCTGTCTGTCATTCTGTTGCAAATTCTCCTTCCTGGCTGCAAGTTAGCATGGCAATTATTATTGTTTTAAAAAATGAATTATTTGAAGTCATTCTTTAAGTCACTGTGTTCTCTTTTGTGGGTTCTGTAATTCTTGTCAGCATCTGATTAGAAGACGTCAAAAGTGTACAAATTGGTTCCTCTTTCCATTTCTTTATTGATATTGTATATTTTTTAAACCCAAAATCTTATTTTCCCCCTAATTGCTTTTCATGGTTTGACATAATTAAAAGCTGATTTCATGGTTTGTCAGCTTGTAAAACATTCCTTTGCCTGTTTTCAAATTGCCATAAATAAGGGGAGGCGATCTGAAGGAGCAGTACTGGTAGTTTAAAACCAGAAGTGCATTCCACTCTTATCTTAAAAAGATGGTAGCTAGGCTACCGGATCTTCTGCCCCCGAAAACCCTTCATTGGAGAATGTCACCCAGCCTATGAATGCGCTTCATTGCTCACGATTTATTTCTGGGCAGTTAAAAGAATAACTGCTTTCAGAATAGAAACACTTCTTTATTAAAGAACATAAAGGATGTTCATCATATTCCCACCCTTTCATCTTGATGGCTGTTAAAGACCATGGATAGGACTCAGTTCAGCTTAGTGAAGTTTGGAGAAGGGTTCTCTCTTGAAGTAGTTTTTCTTTTTAAATTTTGATAGAAAGACTTAATAAATCCATGTTATAGGACTTGTTTCACATGCTTTCATCTGGAGTCAATGCTGACTTGGAGGCATAAATAAATAAGTCTACTAACAACAGAGCATCAATCAGCTCCACCCTCAGGACTATTCCATCCCACCTGATGGAAAAGAAGAAGACCTAGAACATTCCCAACCAATGAAGTTCACTTTTCCAAAACTCATGAACATCTGTAACAGAAGGAGTCATATTGTCATGGTTACAAAAGCATGGATAATGATGATTATTATTCTGTGTGTGTGTGTCTGTGTTAGAATGCTTCTGATTGCCTCCAGAACTAACTTTGCATCCCTCCATCTTCGTCCTTTCCAATTCATTTAATTATGTGTATATGTGTAGATGAATACACATAGAAGACATACAAATTACCAAATACACATCTTCACATTATTCTGCATCTCCATGTTCACACATATTTTAAGGATAAAATGATTATGATTATTATGATTATTATTATTAGTAGTAGTAGTATTAGTACTATTAGTATTATTTCCAGAATTGCCTCAGGGACTACCACATCAACCCACAGGCAGGTTAGAAAATATTAAATGAATTGGGAAGGATGAAGATGGAGGAATGCAAAGTTAGTTTTGGAGGCAATCAGAAGTATTCTAACACACACACACACACACACACTCCCAAGTCTCTGGTAGAAGATTGAGAAAGAAATATACCATCAATTCTACGGAAATGTGTGTGTGTACATATGGCAGGAGGGAGTTTGTGGCAGATGATTGTCTGTCTGTCTATCCATCTGTCTGTCTCCCCCTCTATCTATCTGTGTCTATCTACCTATCTGTCATCTTTCTTTCTTTCTTTCTTTCTCTCCATCCTTCCAAGATGGATAAAATTAGACCCCAGATTGTTGGGCAATATGCTGACTCTGGAAACTGCTTTAAGAGGGCTGCAAAGTAGCGTGAAGCAGTATATAAGTGGTCTTGCTATCTATCATACTCCTCCCCCTCCTTCCTACATGTCTGCCTGTCTGTCTGTCATCATCTTTCTATACTGCCACAAGCTCTTGGCAATTTAACAAAAAATGCATGCCAATAAAATGTCTAGTGTACATTTAAAAACTCATCAAAACCAAGAAACCCAAATGTCAAAGCACCGGTGTTGCCATTCCAGAGGACTGGAACTGCTGTAGAAAGGCATTGTCTCTGAGCTTTAAGATCACCAGCTGGAAGATTTAATCTGATGGGCCAATTCTTGTAAACACTGATATTTATTTGCTACAATCTTGCATACCATTCCCCCTAAATAATACACTTTTCCCAAATCCTTGATTTCCTGTATGCTATTTCAAAGTAGGCAGCTGGGACGAGGTAATTGGGAAATGGGAGGAGTTCAATCTATATATCGATCCATGAACATTATTAATGTTGTCAGAACCCCTGCTAGAGACAACACAATATTCTGCCAAGCAGGGGTGGGATCCTACCAGCGTAACAACCGGTTTGGTGGGCTTTGCACTATGCAAGCACACACAATACTTGCAAAACAACTTATCCTGCAAGCAATCACCGTCTCCTGCTGACATGAGGCACTCAGCTGTGCTGCACAAAAGAACTAAGGTAAGAATAAAGGACAGCCTAGAGCCCAGGTGGGTGAGTGGGCCTCATCTAAGAAAAGAAGTTCTTCAGTGAGAATCGGTTTGATGTCAGCTGCTCTTTGGAGCTACCGGTTCTATAGAACCGGGCCAAACCGGTAGAATCCCATCCATGCTCCCAAGCAGATCCACATCCAAAGTTTTGGACCAGAGTTCCCCACAGGAGAGCAATTTTATTCTCCTTTTCTTAAGTAAGGCCAGTAGGTGGCAGCAGAGCAAAACACAGCAGAGCAAAGATTTTTTATGTCCAAAAAATGCAAAGCTTTTGTGTTAGGGAAGAGATAGAAGACATACAAATTACCAAATACACATCTTCAGATTACTCTGCATCTCCATGTTCACACATATTTTAAGGATAAGATGATGATGATGATGATGATGATGATGGAGGAAGGAGGAAGGAGGAAGGAGGAAGGAGGAAGGAGGAAGGAGAAGAAGAAGAAGAAGAAGAAGAAGAAGAAGAAGAAGAAGAAGAAGAAGAAGAAGAAGAAGAAGAAGAAGAAGAAGAAGAAGAAGAAGAAGAAGAAGAAGAAGAAGAAGAAGAAGAAGAAGAAGAAGAAGAAGAAGAAGAAGAAGAAGAAGAAGAAGAAGAATAATGTGGGATGCAAAAATGGCCAGAGTTTTTTATATCACTTTTTGGTCATATACAATTTTCTGGAGTTTTGCAGCCCAGATCTATTCCTTTCCATTCCATTCTATATAGAAAAATGAGAAGGAAGAGGAAAAAAAATGGGGAAAAATTGTTTACATCAAAACAATGGGGAATTTTAAATCCTCTGGTTCTTTCCTAATCACTCTGCATTTTAATGGCTCTTGCAAGATCCTTCAGCCATGCCATCAAGTCTCTATGGTGCAGTTGCTGAAAGTTAAGAATGGCATTTTATTTTATTTTATACTATGTTTATTTCTTTTATAAGTACCTCAAAGCAGCAAATATACCTAATACAGGGGTGTCAAACTCATGGCCCAAGGGGCCAGATGCATCACGCACTAGCCAGCCCTACGCCCATTTTAGTGAAGGGGAAAAGTCGCAATACATCACATGATGACAACTTGATGATACAAGTTTGATATCCCTGACCTAATACTTCTTCCTCCTCTTATTTTTCCCACAGCAATAACCTTGGTGGGTTGAGTTGAGCTGAGAGAGAGTGACTGGCCCATGGTCACCCAGCTTGCTTTTATGCCTAAGGAGGGACTAGAACTCACAGTCTCCATGTTTCTACCTTGGTACTTTAACTACTACAACAGACTGGCTCTTTTCATACAAAGATTCAAGAAATACGCACAATTGAAGTTCCAGCAAAACACTAGAAATTCTGCAAACATCCAAGCTGTCCTCAGAGAAATCCTGATCCTGTGTCCTTAGCCATGAAAACTGTAGATTATCATTCCAGGTTACTAGAAGGGTTCCTAGTCATTGGTACCTAAGTAACTGTCACTATTTTTACCAATCTGATTTGGGGTCAGGTGCAATCCAGTACAGTCTGAATCAAGGATTAGTTGTTTTAGTCTATTATACTAAATATTTATTTTTATTTATTTGTTTGTTTGTCAAACATGTACAAGAAAACAAGTATAGATATGAACATAAACAAGAACAAAGGGAGTAAATACAGATAAATGGAGACAGTAAGACAGGGACGGTAGGCATGCTGGTCAGCTTATGCACGCTCCCTTTAAGGACTTCTTAGGAATGGGGTTGAGATCCACAGTAGACAGTTTGAGGTTAAAGCTGCGAGGGGTTAAGGCTGTAACAACGGAGTCGGGTAGGGCATTCCAGGCGTTGACACTCTGTTGCTGAAGTCATATTTTCCGTAATGGAGTTTGGAGCGGTTTACCTTGAGTTTGTATTGGTTGTTTGCCTGTGTATTATTGTGATTGAAACTGAAGAAGTCATTGACAGGCAAGATGTTTATAGCAGACAATTTTGTGAACTATGCTTAGATTGGACCGCAGGCAGCACAGTTCCAGATTGTTCAGGCCCAAAATTTCGAGCCTGGAGGCATAGGGAGTTCTGTTATGAGTGGAGGAGTGGAGTACTTTTCTTGAGAAATACCTCTGAACCTGCTCAATTGTGTTAATGTCTGATATAACAATGTGGGTTCCAGGTGTACGAGCTGTATTTGAGAATTGGTCTGGCAAAGGTTTTGTATGCCCTAGTTAACAATTCAAATTTGCCGGAGAAGAAGCTTCTCAAAATAAGGTTAAAAATAGGTTGAGTAAATAATGATTAAGCTAACCAAAGATGAGAAAGCGACACAGACAAATGCTAAGGGATGCAAACTGTTGAGGGTTGCACTGCGAAGTTCAATAGTTTTTTCTTAAAACTGAATAATTCACCATGTATATTTTTAATTATTTATTTTATTTGGTTTGTCAATTGCTTACAAGATAATAGGTATAAATAAAAACATAGTTATGAATACATGGATGCATATAAGAAAAATAAAAGAAACAATAGGACAGGGACGGTAGGCACGTTGGTGCACTTATGCACGCTCCCTACAGACCTCTTAGGAAAGGGGTGAAGTCAACAGTAGATTCTAAGGTTAAATAAAGTTTTTGGGGTTATTTCAGGCTGCATTCAAATTTAGTTATAGCAAGCTAAAACTATAAAACCCACAACTCAGAGGTAGGAAACATCAGTTGACAAGATCTTTGGTGGCTGAGGCTGTACAAAACTGTAACTTACTAACATCTGGCTTGTTTCACAACTCATGTCCCATAGTATCTTTAAAAAACAGGTAAAATCATGGCCACTGAACCACAATTTATTTAAACTGAGACATTTCGTTATTCATCCAAATAACCTCCTACAGTCTGTATGGCAAGAGTTGATTCATTCCAACGACTCTCTGTCTATCCAACATTTCCATTTTGACTAAAGAAGTTACTTGGATGAGTAACAAAACATCTCAGTTTTAATAAACTTTGGTCCAGTTATCATGATTTAACCTTTTTAGATACTTTTGGCCTGAATGATTGAGTCTTCATTTACAGGAAACATCGTGTTCCATGGGCTTCAATAGAACTGCTCTAAGTTTGACTCTTTGCATCTATCCTGTTGACTGTCCTAATAAATATGCTTTGTTCTTATTTTTTTCTTAGTTTTTTTCTTCTGTAATTGAGAGGGAGATGAGAGGTTGCTGGATAATCCTATAACCATTAGGTGGTGCTAGATGAATAAAAAATGTTCAGAGAAGATAACTTTGCTGTAGTTCAAGCAACCTTTCTGTTTCTGAGATTTCTTTGTTAAGCTACATTCGAACCTTGTTGTTTGGACTTTGAGGGTGCTATTTCTTCATGCTCTTGGTTTCTGTACATCTGCTCTGTACCACATCATGGCTAAATACAGGCCTCCAAGGAAACTTTCAACGATGGTCAGAGTATAGAGCAGGGGTGTCAAACTCAATTTCACTGAGGGCGACATCAGGGTAAAGTTTGATCTGAGGGGCTGCCACAGGGAGGAAATGGTCAAACTATTTTCCAAAGCACCCGAAGGCCAGACAAGGAATAATGGATGGAAACTGAACGAGGAGAGATTTAACCTGGAAATAAGGAGAAACTTTCTGACAGTGAGAACAATCAACCAATGGAACAGCTTGCCCTCAGAAGTTGTGGGAGCTTCATCACTTGAGACTTTCAAGAAGAGATTGGACTGCCATTTGTCAGAAATGGTGTAGAGTCTTCCGCTTGGGCAGGGGGTTGGACTAGATGACCTACAAGGTCCCTTCCAACTCTGATTATCTGTTATCTGTTATCTGACCTCAGGGGCCAGATGAGCATGGCCAAGTTGGGCTTGGACAGCTGAACATCATTCGTGTCAGGGGCACCTCTCCCAGGCTCCATTTTCAGCTGCAGTAGCCTCCTGCAGGGCTCTGCCATGTGTTCCTCCTGAGCTCTGTTTTTACTCTCAGAGCGCTGCGAGAGGCTGTTGCAGCTGAAAACAGAGCTCAGGAAGGCTACGCACAGCCCACCCAAGCTCTGTTTTCACTGGCAGAAGCACTGTGGGCCAGTCTTTTGCTTTTTTCCAGGGCGGTCCTGTGGGCCAGATCTTAGCACCCCGCGGGCTGGATCTGGTCTGTGGGCCTTGAGTTTGACACCTCTGGTATAGAGAGATGTCTTGCCAGCAGAGCAGACTGTCTTGTTCTAGATGCTTATATTTTAAGCATTTGCGTTATATTGCACTAGTGAGGCCACACTTGTAATACTACATCCAGTTCTGGTTGCCATGACACAAAAAAAGATGCTGAGATTCTAAAAAGAGGGCAGACAGGAGCAACAAAGATGATAAGGTGACTAGAGGCTAAGCTATATAATGAACAGTTAAGGAAGCTAGGTACATCAAGCATACTGGACTGGAAGACATGATAATTGTCTTCTAGTACTTGAGGGGCTGTCATAGAGAAGAGGGGTTGACTTATTCACCAAAGCATCAGAAGGCAGGACAAGAAGCAATGGAGACATTTAAGAAGGGACTGGACAGTCATTTGCCTGAAATGGTCTAAGGCATGGGTGTGAAACTCGCTTTGTCATGTTGCCATCAACGTGACGTATCGCAATGTTTTTCCCTTCGCAGAGCTGGGGTGGACAGGGCCTGTGGGTGATAGGTCCAGCTCAGGGGCCACCAGTTTGACACCCCTGGTATAGGGTCACCTGCTTGTGTAGGAGGTTGGACTAGGAGACCTCTGAAATCCCTCCCAACTCTGTTATTCTGTTATTCAACAAATGGAAGCTTGTTAAAGAGAGATTCAACCTGGAACTAATTTCCTGACAGTGAGAACAATTAATCAGTGGGACAACTTGTCTCCTGAAATTGTGGGGGCTGTATCACTGGAGGTTTTCAAGAAAAAGTTGGATAACCATTTGTCTGGGGTGGTATAAGGTCTCCTGCTTGGGGCAAGAGGTTGGACTAGAACAGGGGTCTCCAACCTTGGCTCCTGGAAGCCTGGCGGACTTCAACTCCCAGAGTTCCACAGCCAGCAAAGCTGGCTGTGGAATTCTGGGAGTTGAAGTCCGCCAGGCTTCCAGGAGCCAAGGTTGGAGACCCCTGGACTAGAAGGTGTCCAAGGTCCCTTCCAGCTCTGCGATTCCAGAGGCAGAGATTATGGAAGGCCCATTTAGGTCATTAATCCCCTGCTTGGGACCACAAGTCAAATTAAAGCATTCCAGACAGATGGCTGCCTAGCTGTTGCTTGAACATATCCAGCAAAGGGAACCTACTCTCTCTCTCTCTCTCTCTGAGAGCAGAGGTCTTTTAATGTAAATAATCATTAAGGCTTATTGAGTGGTGGCAGCCTAGTGGTAAAGATGCTCACCTCCCTCAGAAGGTTGAGAGTTCTATCCTAGGTAGCGGCAGATGTTTCTCTCTTAGGGTGCAAAGAGAAAACAGCTACTGCAAATGCCATTCTAGCCAGTAAATGTTCGATGTCATCCAGTCATCCTGACTCTACCCCAAATTAAGGGACTACACCAAAAGTCTCCGTCTTTTAAGAGCCATGGTGGCGCAGTGGTTAGAGTGCAGTACTGCAGGCTATTTCTGCTGACTGCTGGCTGGCTGTAATTTGGCAGTTCAAATCTCACCAGGCTCAAGGTTGACTCAGCCTTCCATCCTTCTGAGGTGGGTAAAATGAGGAGGCAAATATGCTGACTCTGCAAACTGCCTAGAGAGGGCTGTAAAGCAGGTTATATATAAGTCTAAGTGCTATTGCTATTGCTGTTTGTGTAAACAGAGGGTAAACAGGTTTGCATAAACAGAGGGCATATGTGCCCATAACTCACATTAATCAAGCTGCATGTGCTCAGTCATCCCACATATTTGCCCACCGCTTCCGTGGCCTGGTTATGAATGGGCCATGGCCTGGTAATGGGCTGCAGCCAAGAGGTTGGGGACCCTTGGACTACAGGGTCATAAAAAGGAAAACAAATCAGATTTATGCCTTGGTTGAAAAATGTGGTAACAGACTCTGTTTTTGTCTACTATAGATGGTCTCCTCCTACACTGCCTGTTCCTTTCTGAGTAATAGCTGACACTGCTGAATTACTTTTATTGTTCCAATTTTTTTTTTAAATGCTGTCAGTTGGAATCTATCTTTCTTAAATTTCTTCTTCCGTGTTTTGCGTGCTGGAATGAGAGAACCAGTCTAGATCAACTTCCCTGTTGGAAGAGTGGTCTTATTTTTCTTCCTGCATTTTTTTTTATTTTGTAAACCAAACTTGTTCAAACATTCTTCATTGAACTTCTCGTCTCCCGATCAACTTCGCTGGATTGAGAACAAGTGGGAAGGATCCAAAGAAGGCTGTCAGATCTGATATTCTGGATTAGAGTTAATGAATGCAGAAAGAGAAATAAAATTATAGGCCCAATTAAGGAGCTTTGGGAGTGCAATAGTTAGAAATGCAGCCATCATCATTATCATCCATCATCTTTGCAGGGTGCAACTGAATGGAGCTAGCAGAGTGTTTATTGGCCAGATGCCTTTCCTGTTGACAGCACAGAGTTTTGTTCAGCAGATATATTCTCACTGTGCCCAGAGAGAGAAACATCATTCTCTACCTAGGATCAAACTCACAGCCTCCTGACTGTGAGGCGAGAGCTCCACCTCTAGGCCACTACTTTACTTCAGTGGTTGGAATGCAGTATTGCAGTCTTATTCACTGCTCACTGCCAGGAGTTCAATCCTCATTGATTCAAGGTTGACTCAGCCTTCCATCCTTCTGAGGTGGGTAAAATGAGGACCCAGATTGTTGAAGGCAACATGCTGACTGTAAACCGCTTAGAGAGGGCTGTAAAGCACTGTGAAGTGGTATATAAGTCTAAGCGACGTTGTTATGCACTAAAGAGCCTCAACGTATGAATTGGTGTAATACAGATTAACTGTGGATGGGGATGGAAGTCAGGAGAGCCAATTTGGTGTAATGGTGAAGGCATCAGGCTAGAAACTGGCAGAGTGTGAGTTCTAGTCCTGCCTTAAGCCCAAAGCCAGCTGGGACTTTGTGCCAGCCACTGTCTCTCAGCCCCAAGAAGGAAACAATGCCAATACATTTCTGAAAAGCCTCCCCTAGAAAAATCTGCATCCAGACTGGAAAGTATTGAAATAATTGCTAAAAAGAGCGCCTATATCATGGTGTCAGCCTTCAAGATTTTCTCTCTTTGCTTTGCATCTTTCAGCTGTCATAAGTAACGGGGGGAGGAGGGGGAGAATGATGATGGGAAGTAAGCTGGAGGTGTTACAAACCAGAACTGTATTAATTGGGGGGAAGTACATTCTTGCTTAAGTTTCTATTCTATCCTTAGGTTTCTATTTTATGCTATGTGCAGCTGCAACTCTTTATCAACCTATGTCAAGGTCAACGGACAGAAGCTGCATCACCACCTGGAGATGCCCACATGATGGGATACACAACTTTTAATTGGAGGAACCAATTGGAGGAACCAATTGGAGGAACTATTGGGGGTGGGAACGTTGCCATTACTTTGTATATGTGATTTACGCACCCATTTTCTCAGATTTAGAATTCTTTTGTTGCTACCACTTGATTTCCAGGAAAATATATCTTTTCTCTAATTAAAAGAGTCTAAGTATTTCTTTCTTGGATTTTCTTGGAGCACCAGCTGACACATGGGCCCTCAAAATGGTATAAAGAATGACCAGGCACAAACTGGGCAAAATCTTCTAGACGCAAAGTGAGTTTGGAAGGGATAGGATCAACGGCACTTAATACTCTGTGTAAAAACATGTTCATTGGTCCCTGGATCTACCCATTTAATGCCCTTTAGCTCAAATGAATCAAGAGTCCGGAAGTCAAGAGAAGATATGAGATTGAATTTCAAATGTTGGGACTAGAAAGCATGAGTTTAACATGGAGGTATGACAGGAGCAGAACCTTTTTGGGTGCATAGGAACAGTGGTGGGATTCAAAAAAATGTACTACCTATTTTTGTGGGTGTGGCTTGGTGGGTAGGTGTGGCTTGGTGACCATGGCTTGGTGGGCCTGGCATGGGAAGGATACTATTAATCTCCATTGCCACCTCACGCCAGGGGAAGGATACTACAAAATCCCCATTCCCTCCCCACCCCACTAACCTGATTTCCAGCTCCGTTCTCCTATGCAGGGCAACCAAAGATGACCCAGACAATCAGCTGGGACTCGGGAGGCAGAGAATAGATGGGGGCGGGGCCAGTCAAAGGCGGCATTTGCTGGTTCTCTGAACTACTCAAAATTTCCGCTACCGGTTCTCTAGAACTGGTCAGAACCTGCTGAACACCACTTCTGCATAGGATACGTTTGTGCTCATGACTGTTTTTCTGAAATTCAGTATGTAATTGCCCGGGGAAGTTCCAGTTGCTTTGCCTTCATCTGTATCTCTCGTGCCTCAGTTAAAGGAAGGATATTTTGTTTACAAAGGTAGGTTAACAACCCCCCTTCTCTCTCTCTTGCTTCTCAGTTGGATCTGTCTATCTGAGCTTTTCCCATATGTGTCATCTCAAGTTTCCCAAAATAGTTATTTCTATGTTACTTGTCCTTGGTAGGTTTCTCCCAGGGTAATAGAGTGTTGATAATGAGGACATGCCGCACATTATACAACAGTAAAAAATTTAGATGCTTTCTAGGATTTAAATAGAAACTCATAAGAATCTTTAATGTTCAGTATAAAGGATAGTTATCCAAATTGTGGTTCTGCAGCTGAAAACCCAAATGGAAAAGGAAGAATAAGCAAGCTATTATGTATCTTTTCATAATGCCTTTATCTACATTTAGCAGTTCACCTTTTTTCTCTTTCTTGATGAATCACCCGGGCCTGATGGATTACATCCCAGAGTTTTAAAGGAGCTGGCAGAGGTCAACTCAGAACCACTACACCATATTTTTCAAAAATCCTGGAGCACCGGGGAACTACCAGAGGACTGGAAAAGAGCTGATGTGGTTCCCATCTTCAAAAAAGGGAAAAAAAACAGACCCAGGAAACTATAGACAATCAGCCTAACATCAATACCCAGGAAGATACTGGAAAAGATAATAAAAAAACAGATCTGCCAACATCTAGAAACAAGTGAAGTAATAACTGGCAGTCAGCACGGGTTTGTTAAGAACAGATCATGCCAAACCAATTTGATTTCATTCTTCAACACAGTGACGAAATTAGTAGACCAGCAAAATACTGTGGACTTAATATATTTAAATTTCAGCAAGGCATTCGACAAAGTAGACCACAACCTACTTCTTAGTAAACTAGAAAAAAAGTGGAATAGATAGCACCACCACTAGATGGACTCGCAACTGGCTGGCAAACTGGACTCAACAAGTAGTCCTTAATGGGTCTAAGTCTACAAGGAGGGAAGTAAGCAGTGGGGTGCCACAAGGTTCCATCTTAGGCCCAGTACTCTTCAATATTTTCATTAACGACTTAGATGAGGGAATAAAAGGGGAATTTAACAAATCTGCAAATAATACTAAGCTGGCAGAAATAGCTAACACCCAAGAAGATAGGCTCAAGATCCAGATGGATCTTGACAGACTAGAACACAGGGCCATATCTAACAAAATGAAATTCAAGTAGAGAAAAGTAAAGTCCTACACTTAGGCAAGAAAAACCAAAAGTATACATATAGACTGGGTGAAACCAGGCTCAATAGCAATAAATGTGAGAGGGATCTTGGAGTCTTAATGGACAACCTTCTAAATATGAGCCAGCAGTGTGCAGCAGCAGCCAAAAAAGCTAATGCAATCCTAAATTGTATTGACAGAGGGATACAATCAAGATCAAGGGAAGTACTAATACCACTCTATAAAGCCTTAGTAAGACCACGCCTAGAGGACTGCATCCAGTTTTGGTCACCGCATTATAAAAAAGATGTTGAGACTCTAGAAAAAGTACAGAGAAGATCAACCAGGATGATTAGGGACTGGAGGCTAAAACATATGAAGAAAAGTTACAGTAATTGGGTAAGGCTAGTCTATTGAAGAGAAGCACCAGGGGAGACATGATAGCAGTCTTCCAATATTTGAGGGGCTGCCACAGAGAGGAAGGGGTCAAGCTATTCTCCAAGATACCTGTAGGCCACACAAGGAATAATGGATGGAAACTGAACAAGGAGAGATTCAACCTGGAAATAAGGATAAACTTTCTGACAGTGAGAACAATCAACTAATGGAACAGAAGTTGGCCTCAGAAGTTGTGGGAGCGCCATCACTTGAGACTTTCAAGAAGAGATTGGATTGTGTTATGTTCTGAGCATGGGCGCTAAGAATGGAGATGAGCCGGTGAAACGGTGAATTTCAGAACTCTTTATTATCATGGTGTAACAGCTCTAAACAATGGCTGCAATGGCCCCCTTTATATAGGCAAGCCATTCAGCCTTTAACCAATGAAAACCAGGGAGCACTAGCTCCGTTTAACCAATGAAAGAGGCTCGTTAACAGCCAATCAGATTTACCTGAATGGACCAATCTGATGTTGCTGTTAACGGCCAATCAGAAGTGCAGGGCCAGAACCCTGCACTTTACTTCAAGCTCTTAATAACTTTTATTAACACATTTATTCATTCACAACACCCCTTCCCCCCGGGTTCCGTTTAAGGGGTGCGGTTACATAGTCCTTGAGGTAGGCCGGTTGTTTTGTTAGTCTATTTGATTTTCATTGTGCACCCGGTATTTGGCTGCAACCTTGTTGAGTTAGGACGTTGTCTGGTGAAAAGGGTGCCTCTAGTTCTGTATTTGACTCTTCGTTGTCACTAGCGTTTTCAGCATCTCCATGAGGTGAGCTCGCCCCTATCCCTGATCCTTCTTCACCTGTTCCCACTGCGCTGTCATTCCTTTCGTTAAAGCTTTCTGCTATTTCGAGTTCATCTTCCTCCATATCTCCTCCCCCCTCACTTTGGAATTCAGGGGACTCGGAGATCCCTGATTGCAACCTTGAGCGCAGCTGATCAATATGGCGCTTCCATATTCTATTATCGCGACATTTCATGTGGTACGATCGGGGGCCGGTTACTTGGATTACAGTTGCCTTGACCCACAACAGATCACCCGAAAAATTCCTAGCGAAAACCAAGTCACTTACCTGGAAGTTATGGTATCACCCGCTGGATCCATGTGGTTTCTCAGGTTCGTACGATGGGTGCAGCTGGTCGAGGGGGGAGCGGAGCTTCCACCCCATTAGTAACTCGGCGGGAGTTTTGTTGTCGACACTGTGCAGAGTGATATGCTGTAAAAGGAGTATCCGGTTAATCTTTTCTTCAATATTGTCATAGTCCATTTTATGTAAAGTTTTCTTGACAAATTGTACCATGCGCTCGGCCCTTCCATTGGCCGCAGGATGCACCGACGAAGTCAGCGCATGGCGAATACCGCAGTCCGCCAGGTACTGTTCAAAGGACAGTGTGGTAAATTGGGACCCGTTGTCAGATACCAGAACGCTTTGACCCATGTCTCGATCTGCTTGTCGATGCCCGGCCACCATGCGTAGCTATGTGCGAGGGCTTTCATGCGCACGATGCCAGGGTGGCCATCGTGCAAGGTTTTTAGTACCGCTCGTTGTAGCTGCTCTGGGACAATGACTCTATCACCCCAGATAATGCAGCCCTTCTGTGAAAACAATTCCATTTGTCGACTCTTGAATGGGGCGTAGTCATCAGGTATCTGGTCCAATGGCCATCCGCGCTCGACCCAACTGAGGACTCGTGCTAAGATGGGGTTGCGCTTCGTTTCTATCACGATATCTCGGGCTGTTAATGGCGGTGTTCGAAGTGTCTCGATCTGCAAGGTTGTCACTGTCAGAGCGGGGTCATCAATGGTCTCCGGAAGTGGTGCACAGCTCAATGCGTCGGCGTGGGGAATGGCCTTCCCCGGGCGGTGTTGCAACTTATAATTATAGGCAGCCAAGAATTCTGACCAGCGAGTCATTCTGGGGGATAATATATAAGGGGTTGGCTTATCTCCCGCTATTATTCCCAGCAAAGGTTTGTGGTCAATCACTATAGTAAAGGCTCGACTGTACACATACTCATGAAATCTCTTGACAGCAGACACAATAGCAAGGGCTTCTTTATCAATTTGACTGTAATTGCGTTCTAGTTTTGAAAGCGTCTTTGAGAAATAAGCAACAGGGGCTTCGCTACCGTTTGGCAAAACATGGCTCAATATGGCACCCACTCCGAAAGGCGATGCATTACACGTGATCGTTAAAGGCAAAGTCTCGTTGTACTGCATCAGCACAGCATCAGAAGGCAATAATTTTTTACATTACGAAATGCCTGCTCTTCTCTGTGTCCCCATACCCAGATTGCTTTTTTGTCCAACAAGCGGTGTAGGGGCTCGGCTATGGTTGCTTTGTGAGGCAGGAAAATGTTATAAAAATTGATAAGGCCTAGAAATGCCTGGAGGTTGGCCTTATTTTGAGGTTTTGGGGCGTTTTTGATTGCCCCAAGTTTACTCTCGGTGAGGTGAATGCCATGACTATCAATTAAATATCCTAAAAATTCGACACGATCCGTGCACAGTTTACACTTGTTTTTCTTAACTTTAAGACCTGCGTCTTTGAACCTCTGTAGAACCAAACTCAGGCGATCCCTTAATATTTGCAGAGTCGGGGCAGTGATTAACACATCATCAAAATATGGGACAATGCCTTTTATCCCTTGTAATAGTCTTTCCATCAAACTTTGAAAGATTCCCAGGGCTACGCTTACTCCGAATTGGAGTCGGTTACATTTAAACGCACCTCGGTGCGTAACGATTGTTTGGGCCTCTGCCATTTTTTTGTCTACCGGCAGTTGTTGGTATGCCTGGGCTAAGTCTAGTTTAGCGAAGACTTTTCCGCCCCCCAGGGAATGGAGGAGGTGCTGCACCACCGGTACCGGATATGCATTTTGTTGAAGGGCGTGGTTCAGGGTGGCTTGGTAGTCCCCACAAATTCTTATCGATCCATCCGGCTTGATGGGTGTCACGATTGTGGTTTCCCAGGGAGAGTGATTGGTTGGTTCTAATACGCCCTGGGCTATTAATTTATCAAGCTGCCTGTCAATCTTTGGTTTAAGGGCAAATGGAAATCGACGAGGCTTAAGGCGGATGGGAGCTATTTTGGGATTGAGGTTAAATGATATCGGGGTCCCCTTGTACTCACCTAGTTTTTCTGCAAAGACGTCCTGGAATTCTTGGACGAGGTCCTCTTCCCAGTCGCTGCTGCAGATTCGGTGAATGCCGGCTACTTCAATTCCAAGTGGAGCAAACCATTGGAGACCTAACAGGCTAGGCTGATCCTTGTCAATGAGTCAGGGGTAGGAATGGTGTGCGGTTCTTGAACGATACCCGGACTCGGCTGGATCCTACGACTGGGATTCGATTCCCTTGATAGTCCTTGAGTATGAGTCTTTGGAATCTGAGGCCTTGCTGCCAGACAGTAGGGATGAGCTGCTTGAGGGTCTTCCAGGAAACCATTGAGAGAGACGATCCTGAGTCGACTTCCATCAGGCAGGGCTGGTTTTCGATGGCCACTTTCACTCGGATCTTCTTGGCATCAAGAGAGGAGGCGTGACCAATCTTGATAGTTTGGTGAGCCTCTTCTCACTTCGTGGGGTAGTTTAGGTTTTTGTTTCTGTAGGAGTGGTTGTTCCATTGGTGGTTCACGGGTTCTCGCCTTACAGGACGGCTTCCTGTCGGTTGGCGATAGTTAACCCCCTTCGAGGGCTGGCTGGGTCCTAAGTTACTTCTACAGACCCGTCCGATATGGCCTCGTTTCCCGCACACATGGCAGAGCGCGTCGAGGAATTTACATTCTGATCGGGGGTGGCTTGCCCCACAACCAGTGCATGGGTGCTGAGATCTCTGGCGTTGGTCTCGTTCGGACCGCAGTCGATGGACCTCTTCTTCATCGCTATCTGACGACGAAGAGAGATCCTCGTGGTGGGCCATTTGTAGCTGCCCTTCTGACTTGGGTGAGATTTCGTGGGTCGGTTGGTGAGTGCAGTTGCGGCGCATTCAGGCAGCCGACTTCCTGGTTGCTTCTGCTGCAGTAGCTTCATTAATAGCATCAGCAAGGCTGATGTTGCCTTTTGCCATCAACTTGCTTTGGATGTGTGGTGCATCTAGTCCCAGAACTATTCTGTCTCGCAGGGCTTCTTCGAGGTCAGCAAACCCACATAGGCCTCCCAGATTCCGGAGATCAGCTATGAAATCAGCAACACTTTCGCCCTTCTGCTGACTTCTCTGGTAAAATTCATGCCATCTAACGAGTGTTGGCACGATCGGTGTGTAGTGGGCTCTCAGTAGGGGTTCAAGGACATCCCAGTCCATAGACTTGACTTCTGCCAGTTTCGCTAGTGCCTTGGCCATCTTGAATACGGTCGGCCCGCAATGCGTTAGGAATACCGCCCGTTTCTTTCCGGTAGTGGCATCCTTCAAATTGTTGGTTTCCAAGAACATTTGGAAACGATCCATATAGGAGTCCCAGTCTTCTTGCGCTGGGTCGAATGGAGCGGGTGGTATGACGCTGCCGGACATGGTTCTGCTGTTGTGCGTTTTAGCCACGTGCTCGGTTATCGTTCTTCGTTATTCAGTCAGCTCTGACGTCTCCACATCCCATCCTCATCGCCAGTGTTATGTTCTGAGCATGAGCGCTAAGAATGGAGACAAGCTGGTGAAACGGTGAACTTCAGAACTCTTTATTATCATGGTGTAACAGCTCTAAACAATGGCTGCAATGGCCCCCTTTATATCGGCAAGCCATTCAGCCTTTAACCAATGAAAACCAGGGAGCGCTAGCTCCGTTTAACTAATGGGAGAGGCTCATTAACAGCCAATCAGATTTACCTGAATGGACCAATCTGATGTCGCTATTAACGGCCAATCAGAAGTGCAGGGCAAGAACCCTGCACTTTACTTCAAGCTCTTAATAACTTTTATTAACACATTGATTCATTCACAACAGACTGTCATTTGTCAGAAATGATATAGGGTCTCCTGCTTGTGCAGGGGGTTGGACTAGATGACCTACAAGGTCCCTTCCAACTCTGATTATCTGTTATCTCTTACCTTTCATTATTTTAACAATAATATACTTATTTTGAAATATAACAAGGACACCATTGTGAGGGTTTTTTTGGTAGAGGTATATGGGTATGTGCAATATGTGCAGATTTTTAATTAAATAAAAATCCACTTTCAAGAATAAAGCTTTGCATTCCCTTTGAAGACCGCAATCACATTTAGGAGACACGAAATCATTATCTTTACAGTCTAACTCAAAATTATGCTGTAATTGTGTTTCCCCTCATTTATATACAGTATATAATCAAATTGGTAGATTATGGAGTCAGATCTTGCTCACATTTTAAATTTTTAGTGCTGCTGATTTCCTATCCGACATCTCAACTCTACTTTTGTAAAAAAAATCCCTGATGGTTTGGCAGGAGGTTTTTAAATATTTTAAACAGAAGTTGCGCAGGGTTATTTTAGCTTGGATTTAACACAGAATAGCCTGAGTAAGGATTCCATGCTAAGATTCTATGATATTTGATAAATGAGATGAATAATACCCACCATTTGAGGATCCTGGAAAGCAACAGAATATTTTTTTTCTGTTCCTTCCCTGTATCCTGCATGTGATATTTTAAGGATGATTTCCCCCACTATCTTGCAAGGATCCAATTATGCAAAATATCCTAAAATGGTTCCCCCACCCTCAAATGGCAACTGGACTTTTTTTAGGTTTCTCACCCTGCTCTAATTTGAAAACATTTTGCTTCATGACTTGGATGTTTGAAAATCTCCATAGACACATACACAAAGTATCTTTTTAAAAAACTTTAAGAGAGAGAGTCCTAAATTTCCAGCTATGTTTTATCTTGAAAAACATGGAGGGGTATTGTCATAAAATATGATGATTTTCAAAATCTTGAGTCCTTCATTAATAGATTTAATGGAGTGGTTAAAAAGAAATCTGGACATGCATATTTAGATAAAGTTGAATTATTTCTACCCATGGTGGCACGATGGTTAGAATTGTATTGCACGCTGACTCTGCCCACTGATAGAAGTTCGATCCTGACCAGCTCAAGGTTGACTCAGCCTTCTGAGGTCAGTAAAAGGAGTGTTGAGGTAACTTCCTGTTAGGAGAATCAGTGCATACAGGGAGACATATTTGAGAGTAGTGCTTGAATAATACACATACAGCACACAGATACACTGTACAGTAAATGTAGGTTTTTACTTCCAGAAATGTTAAGCAAAGTCCAAACAAGCAATCCAAAGTCATTCACAGTAAATCAGTCAGTTTTTTTTTAATCCAGGGATAATTCAATAAAAAAGTCCAGTGTCAAAAACAGTTCAGTAGCAGACTTACATTAAATCCAGAAAATATCAGTCAATTAGGAAAAATGGCAATACTCTCCAACAGAAGGAAACAGAGACTTACTCACAATCTCTTCTGAGATGAAGGCTAAACAACCCAGGTTTCTGGCTCCATCTTATGGCCGTTTGAAAAACCACACCTAATTACAGTTTTGCATTTTCTTAAAGATACAGTTTTTCAAATGTTTATCCTGGTTTATATATTTCTAACCCAAATACCTGTTAGGTGATTTATATTCCTAACATTCTCCCCTTTTGGGTAAGACAATATATATAACCTTACATTCTAAGTCCATAATCTTCACAGCTAGCCTTATGCTTTATAAAGCCTTGGGCCTTTGTAAAATGATCTGCTATATTGTTTTCTGACATACAGTATTCTAGCCTAATCATTTTACTTTGCATGCATTGTCTCACATTTAAATATCTTAAATCTCTGTGTTTAATTCTTGTTTTAACAGCAATATTTGAAGCCATCTGTATTGTGGATTGATTATCTTCATAAACAACAATAGAATCTGTTACATTAATTCCCATATCAATTAATAATTGTTTATACAAAACTAAATCTGTACATAATAAAGACAAACATGAGAATTCAGCCTCCATTGTTGACAAACTTAGATGTTTCTGTCTAATAGATCTCCATCCAATAAATGCTTTTCCCAATAATACAGCATTACCTGATGTAGATGTATTTATGTCTGTAGCAAAACTTGCATCAGCATATGCAAATTCAGTTCATCTTTAGGCTCCAAATACAATGCATAATGCATTATTCGTTTCAGGTATCTTAACACATGTTTAGCAGCTTGCCAGTGCCTTTCAGTTGGCTCAGCATTAAATCTGGCTAATTGGTTAACACTGTATGCAATATCTGGCCTTGACCAATTACTGAGATAAGATAAACTATTAATCAAGGATTGATAAATGTTCTTATCAAAAACAGGACTTTGAACATCACTATGGCTAACTACTGGCTCATTGGTGTTTTAGCCGGCTTACAAAGTTCCATTTTAAAACTTTTTAGTAATTGGTTAATTTTATCTGCCTGTGAAATCTTGTATCCTCCCCTAGTTCTATCTATCTTTAAATCAAGATATTGTTTGATTTCTCCTTACTGTTTTATCTTAAATTTCTTTTCCAATAGTGAAATTATCTCAGTAGCTTCTTGTTCAGTTTTGGTGATTAATGCTATGTCATCAGTAAACAATAGCAACAATGAAATCATACCATTACTTTCTCTTTTAAACCAACATGGATCAGCCATGCCAGCTACAAAACTATCTTAGTTAATTCTTTAAGTATACATTGGTTCCACTCATAGCCTGATTGCTTCAAACCATAAAGACTCTTTTTCAATCTCCAGCAACCAGCTGTATTATCATTTGTTATACCTAAAGGTTTCTTTAAATATATAGTGTGTTGCAATGGTGCATGCAGATATGCCATCTCTACATCCAAATGATTTATAATATATTTCTCTTTAGCTGCCCATACTAATGCCGCCCTTAATGTAGTAGCCTTCAGACTAGGTGCAAATACCTCATCATAGTCATTTGCTGTCTTATTAAACCCTTGTGCTACTAACCTGGCTTTATGGATAACAGTCCCATCTACACCTGTCTTCAGTTTATATATCCATTTACTTCCTATGGCATGTTTACCTGGTGGTAACTTAACATTTTCGTATACCTCCAGTCTTTTTAAAGATTCTAGTTCCTTATCCATTGCTTTCTGCCAAGCAGCCTGATCCTTAGCAGGATACAGTTTTAGTTCACTATAATTACTTGGAATTGTATTCACTTGGCATACAACACTAGCCTGATATCTATCAGATGGTCATGTTACTCGGGTTGAACATCTAGGTAATACAGGGCTAACTGGTGGACTCTCCTGCGCCACCTGCTCCTGTTCTTCTACCTCCTCCTGTGCCTGTTCTACTACTTCCTCCTGTTCTTCCTCTTTAATAGCTATTTGGGGTTTACCGATTTTATCTTTAGGGACTATTTGGCTGTCAATAATAATATCATTGCTGGATTCCTGTTCCAGTTTATCCCATCCAATGTGCTCAAGAAATTTTGCACTAGCACTACAATAAACATGAACTGTGCCTTGATCCCAGAATCTAAATGATCTATGGTTGGCCTCATAACCCACAAAAAATAATTTCTTAGCTCTATGTTACCCTTTCAGTCTTACTGGTGAGGGAATATGCACCCATGCTGCAGCTCCAAATGTGTGTAGGTAACTTAAATTTGGCTTTCTGCCATGCCAATGAGTGAATGGTAATTCTCCAGTTGTTGTGTTAACTAAATTGTTTAAAACATGGTTACTACACATTATGGCCTCACCCCACAGTGTTTCAGGTAAACCTGAATCAGATAACGTAGTGCGAGCCATAGCTTGTAATGTTTGCCCTCTTTGTTTTATAAATGAGTTATGTTGTGGTCTGTAATGTGCAGAACGTTTATGCTCAACACCAGCCAATTTAGGCATACTTTGGAATCTTTTGTTAACAAACTCAGTCCCATTATCAGTTACTAAAGTAATTACTTTATTTTTCATTTTTCTCTCAGCAAACCTTAGCCAGTTAAAGAAATGTTGGAATGTTTCTGTTTTGTTTTTCATAAGATAGCAGAAATCATATTGTGAGTAATGGTCCATAATACTCAAAATATAACAGGCACCTCCTAAACTTGGTTTTTTAGGACCAATTATGTCAGCAAACACAATCCCTAAAGGTTCTTTGATCTTAAACCCATTAAGTCTGTTTATGGGAGTAACCTTACTCTTCTCTTGACTACAAGCATTACAGTTTAGATACTTGCTACAGGGTTTCAATTTTACTCCCTCTGACAATTCAACAGTTTGTTTGAGCATTTTAAAATTAATGTGCTCTAAACGTCTATGTAGTAAATGTATACATTCACCATGTGGCTTAACATTGTAATAAACTGAGTTAGCCATCTTCAACTGGTCATCATGTATCACATATAAATATTTTTTTAAAGTAGCAGTAACACTTTTACTCTCTTTCTCTATTATACAGTTATCTCCCCTAAAGGTTACTACATAACCAATATTAACTAAAGCCCTTACTAATAACAAATTAAATTTCAGTTTAGGTACATATAACATAGTTAAACATTCGTTTATACAAGAACAATATGCAGTACCTTCACCTGATGCTTTAATCTTCCATCCATTTGCCAATGATACAGGTTGTTTACTCGTGGACATCTTTACAAACCTTTTTCTATCTTTAGTAATGCACTGTGATGCTCCACTATCAACAACCCACAAATCATTGTTTACAGTTGAATTGCTAGACATAGCTAAACTAACATTCAACTTAGCCTACTGGTGTTTGCCAGTATTCTGTTGTTTTCCCTTCTTAAAGAATTTAGCTATATGTTCCCTAGCCCCACAAGAAAAACATTTCCTAACAGTATAAGCAGTTGAAGATAAATCCTCTTCTTGTGGTCGTTCCTTCCTCAGTTGGTCCCTATCCAGCCGTCTTCTTGCTTCTTCTAACAATCTTCCAGTTATTTCAGTCAATGTCAGTTTATCTCTGGGCAGGACTTCCAGTGAAGATGCATAATCATTGTAACTTTCATCCAATGAGGAAAGAATGATGTAAACTTGATGCAGCTCTGAAAATATCAGTTCTTTTTCATGTAGCTCTTGAAAAGTTCTTTTCATGAAGTTTCAATGAGCTAACATTCTCCACCTTTCAGAAGACGTGTTCTAAACAGTTTACATGTAAGATGTAAGTGTGCACCTACACTGTCATGAACATAAATCCTCTTCAAATTCTCCCAACACTTAGCAGCAGACTCTTCTCCACGAATATGGACTAGCTGCTGGGCACTCAGTATTAGTCCAATTAAACAAAGAGCTCGTTCGTTGTTCTGTTTAAAGTCAGCAATCTTCTTGGCATTATCCTCATTTTCTGGATCCCAAGCATTTACATCTGGTGGATCTTGAATTACATTCCATAAATCTTCTCTATGCAGAAGTAGACTGCATTTCATAGACCAGGAAACATAGTCTGTTCCATCTAACCAGGTTATCAGTGATAGACATGTTGAAGTGACTTGTGCCATCTTTACCAGGATAGTAAACCACAATTAAACAGTAAACAGCTGTCTGTATACAGTACTGTGCATTCACACTAACTCTCAGTTATCTGAGCCTGGTATGGCCTGGGTCCATAACCAGTGTTGAGGTAATTCCCCGTTAGGAGAATGAGCGCATACAGGGAGACGTATTTGAGAGTAATGTTTGAATAATACACATACAGCATACAGATATACTGTACAGTAAATGTAGGTTTTTACTTCCAGAAATGTTAAGCAAAGTCCAAACAACCAATCCAAAGTCATTCACGGTAAATCAGTCAGTTTTTTTTTTAATCCAGGGATAATTCAATAACAAAGTCCAGTGTCAAAAACAGTTCAGTAGCAGACTTACAATAAATCCAGAAAATATCAGTCAATTAGGAAAAATGGCAATACTCTCCAACAGAAGGAAACAGAGACTTACTCACACTCTCTTCTGAGACGAAGGCTAAACAACCCAGGTTTCTGGCTCCATCTTATGGCCGTTTGAGAAACCACACCTAATTACAGTTTTGCATTTTCTTAAAGCTACAGTTTTAAAATGTTTATCCTGGTTTATATATTTCTAACCCAAATACCTGTTAGGTGACTTATATTCCTAACAATGAGGACCCAGATTGTTGGGGATTGACATTTGTAAACCACTCAGAGAGTGTTGTAAAGCACTATGAAGTGGTATATAAGTCTAAATGCTATGACTATTGCTATTTCTGTGAGGAGGATTTGGTCATATGGGGAGCATGCTGCACTGGCAGGCTGTATTTTATTTTTTATACAAATAACTTAAGGCAGTGAATATGCCTAATATGAATGAATGAATTCTTTACTGACCAACCGTGATTAGATACACAATGAATTTGCCTTGGTGATATGCGCTCAGTGTACATAAAAAGAAAAGATACATTCCTCAAGAATCATAAGATACAACACTTAATGTAGTCATAGGGTATAAATAAGCAATCAAATCATACTAGGAAACAGTCAATATAAATCGTAAAGATACAAGCGACAAAATTACAGTCATACAATCACAGGTGGGAGGGGATGGGTAATAGAAACAATGAGAAGATTAATAGTGATAGTAATGCAGACTTTGTAAATAGTTGGACAATGTTGAGGGAATTATTTGTTTAGCAGAATGATGGCGTTCGGGGGAAAACTGTCCTTGTGTCTAGTTGTTCTGGTGTGCAGTGCTCTGTAGTGTCGTTTTGAGGGTAGCAGTTGAAATAGTTTATGTCCAGGATGTGAGGGGTCTGTAGATATTTTCACAGCCTTCTTTTTGACTTGTGCAGTATACAGGTCCTCAATGGAAGGCAGGTGGATATTAATTGTTTTTTCTGCAGTCCTAATTACACTCTGGAGTCTGTGTCTGTCTTGTTGGGTTGCAGAGCCAAACCAGACAATTATAGAGGTTCAGATGACAGACTTAATAATTCCTCCATAGAACTGAATCAGCAGTAGGAGCTTCCTTCCTCCTTCTGTTTTCCTCAGAACAACAACCCCGTGAGCTAAGTTGGTCTGAGAAAGGGTGACTGGCACCAGCCAGCCTTTATGCTTAAAATGGGATTAGAACTCACAATCTCTTGGTTTCTAAGCTGACATCTTAACCACTAGATCAAACTGGCTCTTGTCAATTACTTTAAGCAAGAGCTGTGATGGGACGATTCATTCATTCTTGTTTTCTTTGCTCTTTCAATATTCAATGTTAAACTCTGAGCTATAAATATTATCTTCTATTCAAGGAATCCTTCTGGGACAATTTTGGGGATGAGGGTGAGTATTCCCTCTCCTGTTTTATTGTGGTTCTTCTTCTTTCTCTTGGCTGGTTCCAATAAGTGTTGACAATTTGGGGAAAGATTGCTTCCATGGACCTTCATTAGTAGATTGCTACAGTATTTGATGTTCCTTTCTGTTTAACACCTACATGAAACCATTAGGTGATGTCATCTGCCAGTTTGGGGTCAGATGTCATCAATATATGGATTATATTTAGCTGTATATTTCCATGCAATGTAGTTTGGATTCCCAGGAGGAACCCTCTGCATTCCAGAGGGCCAAGAGAGTTGGGAGAAAGAAGGTCAAGTCAGTTCCTTCCTAGATGTTTGGAGAGTATAGTACTAGCAATAGGACTTAGACTTATATACCGCTTTAGAACCCTTTCTAAGTGGTTTACAGAATCAGCATTTGGCCCCCAACAACCTGGGTCCTGATTTTACCAACCTCAGGAGGATGGAAGGCTGAGTCAACCCTGAGCCTGGTGAAATTCGAACTGCCAAATTGCAGGCAGCTGGCAGTCAGCAGAAGTAGCCGGCACTCTAACCACTGCGCCACCATGGCTCATATAACTTTAATGATGCAAGTAGTTTGCTTTAGTCTGCAAGATTTCTGTTTATCGATAAGGAACAATGAAAGGAAGTAACTCTGTGTGTCCTTCTTGGTTTTGATGAGCCTGACGGTACCCTCAACCTCAGTGATGGCTAATCTTTTCGGTACCAAGTGCCAAAAGCATGCTAATGTGTGTGCACCCCTAAAATAAATAAACGTACCCCTTGCACATCTGCTGTCATCCCCTACACATACATACATGTCCCCAGTACATGTGCCCCACACATGCACATGTGTCCCCCATGCATGCATATCCTCACCCATGCATGTGAATTCCCATCCATGTGCCCTGCCCTCCATGCATGCATGGCAGAGACCCGAAGACCAGCTGGCTGGTGGGAGGTGCACACATGCATGCATGGTGGAGCTGAACTGGGGTGATGGCTTGCATGCCCAGAGAGGATTCTGAATGCCATCTCTGGCATGCATGCCATAGGTTTGCCATCATGGCTCTAGCTGGATATATGATCTAGTCAAAGCCCTAACTTAGTTCCTGGAAGCTGTGCAGGCCACTTTGGGAAGAAACAAGGTCCATTATGACATGATCAAGTGACTTTGATTGTATGGGCCCCACAGATCTAGATGTATTCCACTGAATATTATAAGCAGAATTAAATAGATTGTGAATATGTAAAAGAATATAAGGTAAACTTCTTCTTCTTCTTCTTCTTCTTCTTCTTCTTCTTCTTCTTCTTCTTCTTCTTCTTCTTCTTCTTCTTCTTCTTCTTCTTCTTCTTCTTCTTCTTCTTCTTCTTCTTCTTTCTTCTTCTTCTTCTTCTTTCTTCTTTCTTCTTTCTTCTTTCTTCTTTCTTCTTTCTTCTTTCTTCTTTCTTCTTCTTCTTCCTAAGTGGACATTTAAAGGCTTAAGTTTAAAGTATTTGGGGATGGGGGTGGAATGAGAGAGAGAGACAGCCATTATTAATTTACATCATATCCAGGCATAAAAATTCCTTGCTAAAGTTGTTTTATCTTTCCATTGTGGAACTAATAGCAGCTTTGGGGAAAATCAGAGGAAGGGAAAAGAGGACATAGCAAATGTTTCACCAAGGACTTTGAGGTGTAAGAAGAAGCAGACACAGAAAAAAGGGAAACTTAATGTTTTGTTTTTCTGGAATTAGCAGATGTGTTCTCTCTGAATCAGTCTTGCCAAGGAGCTGTTCAAATATCTCCTCAAATGATGTATTTCAACATCATTTAATCAATCCAGTTATCTGAAGTCTTCAATCTCAGCTCTGGCACAAATAATCCTAAAATCAAGTAGAAGACAAGAGATTATAACAAGGTCTTTGGTCATTCAGAATGCTCAGCTGATGTTTCAGCAAAGAGGGTTAATTTCTGGGAACTAATTTCCCAAGAGACTGAAAAATCACTTCATTTTTTGAAAAAGGAGAGCAATCAGGGCTTGGCGAAGGGAAATTAATGCAGTGCAGAAAAATTATCTTCCATTTCTCTTCTCTATTGGTTCTTGTTCAGTTGGACCAAAGAGAATTTGCTCTTCAACGTTTCTCTTTGAGCTTTGCTTATTTAGTTGTGAAGTGGCTAAGCTCTATGTGTGAATCATCTATCTGTCATTGTAGACCAATTTCTCCAGTGGTCTGCAGCCTTTCTGCTTCCCACAATTCCGTGAAATCTCAAGGAAAAACATTACATATGAACGTTTCTTTTTGAGTTTTTTCAGCTGGGAAGGATACTTTCTCAAGTATTCAGAGACTGTAAAATAATGTGAAAGCATGGCACAAAAAAACACAGCAGTAGAAGCTTCTTCAACCACATTCAACAATCAAGCAAATATTATAAGAATTGTTGGGAGAAATATCCATCTGGTTCAGTTCCAAGCTGGGACAAAGATACTGGAAACATGGAGGCTGATTGGAAAGATGGTTTATTGACGAACAGGACCACAAGGGTTTGAGGTCCTGGGCAGCTGATCACATGGAGTTGAGAATGAGGGTTATTTATACCTTCTCTTGGGCCTTGCTCTTGAGGTTCCTGTTCCTGTGCAAGAACATGTATTCTATTGGCTGTTGTAGGGGTCATAGCTAGGTTGTCTGAGAAGTTTGGTGGAAGGTTGTCTGAGAAGTTTGGTGGAAGCCTGGAGGGTGATGCAATGTCCCCAGGTTATTTTGCAATGTAGTGAGCTCTGCTGCTAGACAATCAGAGAAGAGCAACAAAGATGATAAAAGGGTTTGGAGGCTAAATAGTATGATGAATAGTTGAGGGAGGTAGTTATGTCAGGCCTATCAGAGAGGAGGATTAGGAGGGACATGATAACCATCTTCTAGTATTTGAGGGGCTGTCGCAGAGAAGGGGGGATTGACTTAATCTCCAAAGCACCAGAGGGCAGGACAAGAAGTACTGGGTGGTAACTCATTAAAGAAAAATTCAAACTAAAAATAAGGAGAAATTTCCTCCCAGTTCTGATTAAATTGTAGATGCTCCATTATTGGAGGTTTTCAGTAGGCTAGACAACCATTTGAGCAGGATGATATAAGATATCCTGCCTTGAGCAAAGAGTTGGATGAGAAGACCTGCAAGATTCCTTCCAACCATATGATTCTATGTTCTAATTCATTGGTCACAGGATATAATTGGTGAATGGATGATGCAAAAGTGCATGGTGTTGTGTTGTAAAGGAAGAAAATCTAGGGTCTATCTTTTAAACTTGATGAAGGTTGGTTTACGAGGCACCTGAACCCATAGACATATTGGATGGCTGTTGATTTTTATTTTTATGTTATGTGTTAGATATTCAATGGGGAAAAGTCAGTGATGTCAGTCTTCCCCCATTGGTTCATTTTCCAGGTGGGAAAATGAACAGCTGTCAGTGGCTAAAGTTGTGCACAGCAGCCTGTAAAAAGAACAGCAGGTACACAGAATAAAGAATAAAGAATTCTTTCCCCTCTCCCCATTGTCCTGCCTCTTCAATTTAGCCCAAATCTAACAGTTGGGGATTAGAGGACGGTGCCATGGCTACTAAAAAGACAGGCCACAGTTTCCCTCCTCCCTCCTTATTTTAATGCCACAGTGCAAAGGATATATTCCTTCCCCCCTTTACGTGGCACATTCAGCTTTGTTTCATTGCCATATTTCAATGAGCTGCTAATTGAGCAACTATAAATCGGACAATACCCTTGGATGTATTCCTTAACACAAAAATAAATATGATGTGCAATTAGCCCTTTTACATTTTTGTTGTTGTTACAGTGCACACGAGATCATTAGTTTCACAAAGAAACTCTGTCTCAAAATGCTATCCTAAGCACACTTCATCGATTAATGAAATTAATGTGTGGACGGGCAAAATATTAGTCTCATTTGTGCTTCCAAGATCAATAAATTCTTCCTTTTCTTCTCCTTCCCCCTTTCCCTATCTAAACAAAAAACAAAAACAAATACGTTGCCTTTTGTAGGAAATTCCACGACATTCTCGCCCTTTATTCTAATTGATTGATGCATTTGTTCTCTGAAACATTTGTAAAAATGCTTTTTTGTCTGTTCAGTAAATGCAGGTAGTCCTCGAATTAAGGACTACCTGACAGTTGAATTGCTTCAACTTCAACTTCTGAAGGCAAACTGTTCCACTGATTAATTGTTTTCACTGACAGGAAATTTCTCCTTTGTTCTAGATTGGACCTTTCATTGATAAGCTTTCTTCTGTTGCCCTCAGATGCTTTGGAGAGTAGATTGACCTTCTATTGCTGTGATGGTGAACCTATGGCACGTGTGCCGGAAGTGGTATGCAAGAGGTCGCCTGGAAGAGCCCCACTGCTCATGCATGCACACCCTACTGCTGGTTGTTGGGTATCTGCCGTACATGTGCAGAGGCATGCAGCATGCAGATGGGTTTGCATGTGCATGAGAGAGGTGTGCAGTGCGGAGGGTCATGCACACATGCGCAGGGGGTGGGGGGAGTTGTGCGTGCATTGCATCATGGGTGCAGGCACACAAATGTATGTGCACACACTGTTGGCACACAACATGAAAAAGGTTAGCCATCACTGCTCTATTGTCTGTAAAAGCCCCTGAGATATTGGGCAACTGCTATCATGTCACCCTTAGTCCTTCTCTTCATTGGACTAGACATACCTAGTTCCCTTAGTCGTTTGTTGCATGGCTTGGCTTCCAGTTTCCTAAAATCACCTGACTGAAAGAGCCAATTTCTGGTCCAGAAATCAAGCAGGCTTAAAGTCTGTGAATATGATTGGGAAAGATACCATATGCCAGCCTTTCATGAAACTGGCACGATTTGGGTCCAGCTCTGGTGTTCAGCCAGTCACACCTCAGGCAAAGGGCATCTGCAATGCTATTCCTCCTGTTATGACAATCTAAACTTTTATTGCATCTATAACTCATGTCAGGGTCTGCATATGCCACCTAGGTATGTGATACGAGTCTCTTTAGAAAATTAAGTATGTTGTGGTGGCATGCATTACTCACTTTGTGAACCCATGCTAAAATCAGTAGAAATAATAAAAATTTTAGGGGACGAGGAGGAGGGGGCCAATCACACAATTTTAATCAATGTTTTCCACAAAGCTTGAATAGCAGTATAGGTAGTCCTCAATTTATGACCACAAGTAGGAACTGTTCAGAGTTTTGCAGTGTAAATTCAGCACCAGAAAAGTAAACACAGATGGCTGATGCTTCGTTTAATGTCTTTATAAACATACTAAGTAAATTTTACAATACTAGTTGTAGATATCTACAACATGGAGCAAACTCATACAGAAGCAGACATGTTTCAGGTTTAGAGCAGAACAGCAACTCAACTTCAGCAGACAAGCAAGCAAGTTAGTTTCATTTTCAACAGACAGAATCAAAACTTAACATAGCTCCAGAGCTCCAGAGCTAAATAGACTAGGCTAGGGGTCACCAACCTTTTGGACCTCAGGGACCACCAAACACATAATTTTAAATCCCGGAGACCACTAATATGAATTTTGACTGATGGTGGCTTGCTGACATTGGTGGGAGAGAGAGAGAGAGAGAGATCTGATCTAACCTCTCTCTCCCTCCCTCCCTCCCTCCCTCTCTCTCTCTCTCTCACACACACAAACACACAGAGGCAGGGGTGAGATTCAAATTTCTTAACAACCAGTTCTGTGAGCATGGCCTAATTTGTGGGTGTGGCTTGGTGGTCATGTGACTGGCTGGGCATGCCTTGTATGTAAATATTATAAATATTTATATAAATATTGAATTTTTTATAAAAAAGAGCAACTTTTACCCAAAATCAGGCAAAGCAGGCAGGCAGATTGAGTTGCTTTCAGAATCGCAGATTCATTCAGAGATCTATCTATCTGCCATCAGCTAGCTGAGTCTGTCACATAAAATTTGCTTGCAAGGAAATCATAAAATTAACTCACAACACAACATGTATGTAAATATTGAATTTTTTTTTATTAAAAAAGAGCAAGTTTTACCCAAAACCAGGCAAAGCAGGAAGGCAGATTGAGTTGCTCACAGAATCAAAGTTTCACTTAGAGATCTATGATTCTGTTTAAAAGCAGAGCCGAAGATCTAAAGATTAGCTAGAAAGCAAGAAATCCAACTATTTCCTGCTTTCTAGCTAATCGAAATCTCCCAGCACAGCAGAACAGTTGATGGTCGGGGAAAAAAAAGGAAAAATAGTAACTTAGCAGGCAAGTTTTCCAGGTAAGGAGTGAGTGGGTGGAGTGGGTTCCCATGGGCCATGCGGGCTGCGCAGCCTTGTGTTCCTACGCAGCCTGGATTAATTGCTTTGTGGGGTGCTCTGGGGGGTGACATTTCTCTGCGGACCACCAAAATTTCCTTGCAGACCACCAGTGGGCCATGGCCCACCAGTTGGCGACTGCTGGTCGAGGCTACTTCTAGTTTCAGTTTCCAAACAATCCTCATTGGCTGACTTAGTTGCTATGCCCATTCATTGGCTGTCTTTTTTTTACCATGCTCTATTACAGTTCATGAATATACTTTGATAGGAACTTAATTTCCATTGCTGTTAAGTGTGTTGCGCCCAATTTTATGGCCTTTTTTTGCCATTGTTGTTAAGCAAATCACTGGAATGGTTAAGTCAGGGGAGTCAAACTCGCATTGTCACGGTGGTGTCATGTGACATATTGTGTCCTTCCCCCCCCCACACTTTGCTCAACCAAGCATGGGCATGGCCAGCACAGGATGCACCCATCCTGCTTGCCATGAGCTGGACACCTTTGGGTTAAGTGAATCACACAGTCCTTAAGTGAATCCAGCTTCTCCCATTCCCTTTCTTTTGGAAACTGGATTAGTGATCACCCTGGGGGTGTTGCAACTACAACTGTCGTAAATAGATACTGGTTACCAGGTGCCTAAACTTTGATCATATTACTTTAGGGATGCTATAATTCTTGTAAATCACCTTTTTTTTTAGCTCCACTGTAACACTGAAGAATCACTAAATGAATGGTTGCAACTTGCAAGTCTAGAATTGCCTCTGAATCAATCTGATACTGCCACTTTCTTTTGGCCTGCAACCAGTGAGGGCATTACAGCTCTAACAGTCTCATTTTCCAATATCCTTACTAACTGCATATCTCCAATGGAGCATGAAATTTTCTAGGCTGTCTGCTATGAACACAAGAATTTTATTTTTTAGTTTAAAAAGGCATATTGTTGGCAATTTCAGCTTTAACCAGTGAACTATCTCCATACAAGTTTTAGATGTTATCAGGGAGTCAAAGAAGACTGTCTGTGTTAGTCCCCTTGGGCAGGGCTGTCAAACACCCAGCCTGCGGGCCAGATGCGTCATGCACTGGCCACACCCATACCCACACCCAGTTTAGCAAAGGGAGGGGGGAAGTCCTGATATGTTACATGATGTGTTTGACACCCCTGCCCTTTGTGGATAGGTGCAGAGATGGTATTCAGCAGGTTCTGACCAGTTCTGGAAAACCGGTAGCAGAAATTTCGAGTAGTTCGGAGAAGCGGCAAATACCACCTCTGACTGGCCCTGCCCACATCTATTCTCTATCTCCTGAGTCCTGGCTGATTGGCTGGGTCTTCTTTGGTTGCCTTGCACAAGGAGAACAGAGCTGGAAATCAGGTTAGTGGGGTGAGGAGAGAATGGGATTTTGCAGTATCCTTCCCCAAGCCATGCCACGCCCACCAAGCCACACCTACAGAACTGGTCGTAAAATTTTTTGAATCCCACCACTGGATAGGTGGTAAGATGGAGAAAAGGGATTTGATTGAGGAAAGAAGTGTCTTGGTGTTGCAATGCATGCTCCACTCCCTTTTATGCAAATTGTCTCACAAAGAAGTGGAATCTCCATGTGTGATGCCTCCGTGATACTTTCATTGTTCTGATAACAAAGTAAGAACCTCGGGATGCCTCTGCAGACCACAGTAGCCAATACAACACCTCAGGAGTCAACCAGAGAAGAGGGAGCATACCAGCTTTGATCTCTTCCTTATCTTTTTATATTTATATAGAGAGTGATCCATAAAACTCTCAGCAGGCGGTAGCATTGACTGATATTATTGGAGGATGGAAATTAAGCAGGGCCAGTCCTGGTTATTTCTTGGATGGGATCTGTAAAGTGCCTTTGACTTTGGTACTGAAAAAGATCCCTCCCAAAAGTCAATACAGGTAATTCTCATTTAACAACCGCTTGTTCAGCAACCATTCAAACTTGCAATGGTGCTGAACTAGTGGTAGTTACGACTATCCGTGAAATTCCAGCCATCACAGAGATCTCACAATCATATGATCCCAATCCAGGGCATGCTTGTGATTATGATATTGCAGCATCCTATGGACATGTGACCATGATTTTCAACATTCTCTTCCAGCTTCCCTGGGGAAGTCACTGGGGAAGCCAACAGGAAATCGGAAGTTGCAATGACTTAAAAACTCCTCTGATTCTTAATGCCATTAAGTTTTAGTCCATACTATTAATTACCAGCTTAATTATGGTAGTTGGAAACCAACAGAACTGCTGTCCTTAAACAACACAGTTACATAATGTCACCATTTACGGCCTCATTGATTAGTGCTGGAAATTCTGATCTTAACTACCATTGTTATAGGATTACCTGTAACTTCTGGGTTGACAAGGAAGTTTCTGTTGTCCAGAAAACCTGTGGATATTTGGAAGACGTCATCAGAACTTAAGTTTGATTTAACAGATACTCTGATTTTGGTCTATAAATAATCTGAATCAGAAAAAAAAAATACCAAATTGTATCCAACTCATGATGAAATAAATAATTGCAAATTTGGAGCAGAGGTACATCTCAAATTTGGCAATTTATCTGGCACTAAGACTAAAGCTTATTGTCACTTATCTATTTTAGTAATGGAAATGCTTCAAAAATAATGTGCCTTTCATGTCATTCTGGAGAAACAACAGGGCAACTTCAACAGTGAAAGAAAAACAGATTGCATGGAAAATGCACACTCCAGGTTTGTCCTCTAATCCTCTGAAACAGCCTCCAGCACATGATGTTGGCAAGGAGAATAAATCAAAATATGTTGTGTGTGACATCCTGCGAGGCAGGAGCTATTTTGATGAAGGATCTAAAACCTCAAAAGTTGCCTGGAGATGTGGTTGGTGAAGATTGGGAACATAGCAAATTATAAAAAGTTACTTGGTAGTCCTTGTGGACCTGTAACTTTTTTTTCTTTCAGGATTGCAGATTTTTAAAAAAATGTTCTACATTTGCCAATCTCATTTTATCTCAAGTGCTCATGGGAAGATTCATAATGTTTTTGAGGGCTATTCCGTAACAGTTAAGAAGCAACAGAGCGCTTGTATATCAGCAGTACAACTCATATTTTAGATGCAAATTCTGGGTAAGATTGCAGGAGAACCAGAAAGAGATGTGATGCTGGTTACCAGTTGGTTGACTTCAAAAAAGGTTGGATATATTCATGGAAATCTTGGGGATCAATAGTGCTTAGCCTCAATGGTGGTGGGATTGCCTTTGAAGGTAAGGAAGATAAAGGGCTTCCTAGTGTAATTTGTTGTTCAGTAGCAAAGGTGTAACTGACTCTTCATGAGCCCATGAACATAGCACACCAGGCTCTCTTGTCCTCCACAGTCTCCCAGAGTTTGCCCAAATTCATGTCCATTGTGTCAATGACACTATCTAATCATCTCATTGGACACATTCGGGTCTGAGGATCTCATCTTCCAGCATAGTATATTTTAGCCTTTTGATAGTGTTTTCTTGGCAAGGAAACTGATGTGGGTTGCCATTTTCTTCTCCGGTGGGCACATTTTGTCAGGGCTCTCCACTAGAACCTTCCCATCTTGGGTGGCTCTGCACAGCTGAAATGGAGCAACTCGCCATGGCCAATTTGCCAGCATCAACTTGGCATGGCAATCTCGCCAGGGGACAACTTGTCACAGGATAATTCAATAAATACAAAAGTTAAATTAATTTTGACATATCCATGGTCAATAATAATAAAATAAGAAAGTCATTCCATGAAATACAAGAGTTACAATAATTTCTATGAAGATAGGGTCACCAATAATAAAAGTATGAATGAAATGATTAATACAGTGTTGAATTGTCCTGCAATGAGTTGGTCATGGCAGGCAAGTTGGCTGTGATAAGTTGGTTGTGATGAGTTGGTTGTGAAGAGTTGGCTGTGACGAGTTGGTTGTGATGAGTTGGCTGTGGCAAGTTGGCCATGGTGAGTTTTCCAAGACCCTTGCCCAGCATAGCTTATCACATCATTGAGCTGAGAAGCCCCCTTGCCATGATTGGTGTGTCACTAGGAAAATAGACTGCTAGACTAGCTGGACCAGGGTTCCAACCCAGAAGGGCAGCTAATTGTGCTTAGAGTACGTTCTTCAAACTTTAAAAAAGATTATCAGGAACTTCCAATATGCTTCTCATAGCAAAGAGAGGACTTACTGTACCATACTTGGTGTGATATAATCGATTTCTTGCTCACTCACTGGGGTGTGCTTTTAAAATAACCTCCATTTAGAAGGGCTATTTTAAAGCTTCATTGTTCTGTGGAGGAGGCTTTTGAATGGAGACCGTTAATGGGCAAAGAGGAGAGAAATTTCCTCTCTGAGATTGCTGCCTTACTTGGAAAACACAAAGACACATATGCCCAGGGACACATTAAAACTTCATGTGCTAAAGCCTTATGGCTCCAAGGAAGACATTTTCAAGGGTACCAAACTCCCTTTTGAAAATGAGATGTAGATGAAGGCAAGCATATGTGAATGAATGGGGGTCCAGGCAAGGGCTTCCTGTATTTAACGCTTGATTGGATATCTATGCTGCCTTTCCTATTCGTTCTCCTATTTTTTCCCATGACAACAGAACAGTCCTGAGAGAAAAGTTGGAATGAGAGAGAAGGCCTAATTCCAAGTCATTTCTGGGGTGGAGAAAGACTTGAATTTGAGTCTCCCCGCTCCTAATCTGTGATAGCAGTATTCTATGCTTTCACTGAGAAGAGTGCGTCAAGCTATTCTCCAAAGCTCCTGAAGGCAGAACAAGAAGCAATGAATGGAAACTAATCAAGGAAAAAAGCAACCTAGAACTAAGGAGAAATTTCCCAAGAGTGAGAACAATTAAATCAGTGGAACAACATTCTTCCAGAGGTTGTTGGTGCTCCAACACCGGAAGTTTTTAAGAGGAGACCAGACAGCCATTTGTCTCCAAATGGTATAGGGCTGTGATGGTGAACCTATGGCCTGTGTGCCAGAAGTGGCATGCAGAGCCATCTCTCCATGCATGCCAGCTGCCACCTGTTGCTCTTCTGGATTCTGTTGCATGCCAGCCAGCTGCTCCTTGCACACAGGAGCACCAGAAACCAGAAGAGCAGCTCCCAATGCATGCATTGGCTTCTTCTAAGTCGGTAAACTCGCATAGACCTCCCAGATTCCGGAGATCTGCGATGAAATCAGCAACACTTTTGCCCTTCTGCTGACTTCTCTGATAGAATTCATGCCTTCTCACGAGCGTTGGCACGGTCGGTGCGTAGCGAGCCCTTAGCAGTGGTTCGAGGACGTCCCAGTCCATAGACTTTACTTCTGCTGGTTTTGCTAGTGCCTTGGCCATCTTGAATACGGTTGGCCCGCAATGAGTTAAGAATACCGCTCGTTTCTTTCTGGTAGTGGCATCCTTTAAATTATTGGTTTCCAGAAACATCTGGAAGCGATCCATATATGAGTCCCAGTCTTCTTGTGCCAGGTCGAATGGAGCGGGTAATATGACGCTGCCGGACATGGTTCCGCCGTTGGTGCGTTCAGCCACGTGCTTGGTTATGGTTCTTCATCGTTCAATGAGCTCTGATGTCTCCACATCCCATCCTCGTCGCCAGTGTTATGTTCTGAGCATGGGTGCAAGGATGGAGACGAGCCAGTGAAACAGTGAACTTCAACTCTTTATTTACATGTGAAAACAGCTCAGCTCAATGGCCATGATGGGCCCCTTTATATAGGCAACTCTTAACTTATTTAACCAATGAAAACATGGGGAGCGCTAACTCCATTAACCAATGGGAGAGGCTCATTAATAGCCAATCAGATTCTCCTGAACGGACCAATCCGATGTCGCTATTATCGGCCAATCAGAAGTGCAGGGCCAGAACCTGCACTTTACTTCAAGCTCTTAATGATCTTTATTAAGCATTTATTGATTCACAACACTAGCCATCTCCAAATTCTGTAACCGTTTATCATATGTTTTAGTCTCCAATCCCCTATTTATCCTGCTTGCTCTTCTCTGCACTTTTTCTAGAGTCTCAACATCTTTTTATAATATGGTGAACAAAACTGGACGCAGTAACTTGATGAACATTTGGAGGTTTAATCCACAATGCCCATTGTTTTACGATGACTGTTTCTGGAACGTGGACCCTTTCATTCCACACTTTAACCACTCTACCACATGACTCTACATCACCCAGGCTTGTGTGTACATGTGGCGGGTGAGCCACCCTGTTTTCAAACTGGAACAGGGATTTCAGTATTTTTAAGGGCTTGTGCTTTGTACAATTTTGTACTGGTTTATTTTTGGTAAACTGCCCTTTGATTCTCGGACAGATTCATGCACACGTGGACATGCTTCCCACATGTGGAGTTACCCATAGCTCACTCCACACATCAGCTAAAATAGGCCCTCCATCTGCTCCTTCTAAATGTTAGAGGAAAAGATTTCTGGCAAGGGGTGGACTGGGTGACCTTTGAATATGGAGATAAAGATCAGTTTATGGCTGAATTCACACAACCTATTAAATGGAAATGCAGCTGGCTGATTTATGGCTCATGCTCAACTATAAACTCACAGCCAACTAGGTTAGCTCAGGAAAAGCATAGTTCACTCTAAAGCTAAGCCTCTCTGTTTTGGATATACTTAATCATACTTCTTGTTCCTCCTCTTGGGTATTAGTTTATTATATAAAGTATGAAAGAAAATGTCTGTTTGCATTTTCAAATGCAATTTCCACTTGTGTGTGTGTGTGTGTGTGTGTGTGTGTGTGTGTGTGCACAGCTTCTCTACTGCTGATGTACAGGTAATCCTTGACTTACAAACATTTGGTTAGAGACCATTTGAAACTACAAAAATACTGAAAGAAGTGACTTTCTTTTTTTTTTGTAAAAAGTGTTTTTATTTTTTGACAACAAACATAAACAAACAAACACAAAACAACAAATAAAACCTTCTTTCAGTTGTACAGTGTGTCGGTTGGTACATATTTCTTGTGCACAATATCTATTGCCTTTCTCTCTTAGATTTAAATTTATATTCATGTTATATTAATTAACTTTCCATATAATGTTATGTTATCATTACATCATCATTAGACTTTAGTTGAAAGTTCACATTGTCCTTTTAGAGCAAATCTCAAATTTTGACAAATTCTAACTTATATTATAGTTCTGAAAGAAGTGACTTTCAACTGGTCCTTTCACTTATGAACATCACAGCAGCCCTATGGTCACATGATCAAAATTTGGGCACTTGGCATCTAACATATATTTATGAGCCGTGGCAGCACAGTGGTTAGAATGCAGTACTGCAGGCTACTTCTGCTGACTGCCGGCTGCCATTTAAAGACTTCATGTTAATTTAACCATCTCTGAAGTATAGGTAAAACACTCTTCTTTTCCCCCTTATTTACTGTTTTCTTAAAGAGATAATCTTATAGTTGTGAAATTAATTAAGTCGGATTGTCTTTGAAAGCTGTTACCTAATGCGGCGTTTCTCAACCTCAGCAATTTTAAGATGAGTGGATTTCAACCACTTGAACCATTTGAAAGAACTGCAATGTCTGACATAAATGAGCATCTGGAAGAGTAAAGCCTCACAAACAAATGCAGATTAGTTAATGAAATAATTTTCCCAGTTGCTACTTATGGCTGTCAAACCTGGACTCTGAAAAATGCAGATAGGAGGAGGTTGGGCTCTGGTGCTGGAGGTGACTGTTACGCATCCCATGGACAGCAAAAGTAGACCAAACCTCACCAAAAATATCACTCGAAGCCAAGATCGCCAAACAGAGGATGTAATCAGGGGTGGGATTCTACCGGTTCGGACTGGTTCTATAGAACCGGTTATTATAATTTTGTGCAGTTTGGAGAACCGGCAAATAGTGCCCCGGCTCCCCCCATTCCTATCTGTCCACCCCTTTCCTCCCCATCCAGTCAGTCCTTATTGTGCATGCGTGACATCACACCCATGCCCAACATTGCTGACTGCATTCTCCCCTGCCCAGTCATTCCTTAAGGTATTTCTTTTTTCCCCCTCCTGATGATCAGCTGTTGCAATGATCAGCTATGCTGGGATCCCCCTCGCTGTCTTACTACTTTGCGCAGGAGGCTTCCCTGAGGCCCAGGAGGCAAAGAGGGGTATGCAGAGTGGGATGGTGGGGGCAAGGGGGAGCTGTGTGCACCCATGCACTCTGTAGTGTATTCAAATATAGACTTCTAATGCCACATTCCTATTGGTTAAATAACCTAGCTTAATGATTGGTTAATAATAACTATTTCCGATTGGCTGCCTAAGCGGCGGGAAGTTTGAATACATGCCATTGGTTGCGAGCCGTGAGCAGCCGCTATAAAAAGGGCTGCCGTGGCTCGACTTTAGTTGAAGTTACTGGTTGCTAAATAAAGAGCTGAATTCAACTCTGGTCTTCGAGTCTGCTTTATCCTGGTGACAGAGCACACTCCATTTTTTGCCTTTCAGGGGAGCTTCCTGGCCCCAGGAAAGCTTCCTGGGAGCAAAAATGCCTCCCAGAAGGCTTCTCTGATGCCCAGGAGGCCCAAAAACAGGGGAGGAAGGTTTGCTGCAAAAAAAAGGAAAAAGAAAAAAAAGACGAAACCATGTCCACCCAGTCGCATGGCCATAGCCACCTAGCCACGTTCATGGAACTGGTTGTTAAAAAATTAGAATCCCACCCCTGGCTGTCATATATATCATGAGAGCTGACTCTACAAAGAACGTGGGGATACAAAAAGGACTAATCTTATAAAGGAGATTTGTTAAAGTAGATAAGCTAATATTATTATTATTATTGAATTAATATCAATATAATGAATATTATGGTAAACATTTTGATTATGATTTCCTCAAAATAATTGTACCCAAACAGCACACTGTTTAATTGAAATTGAATTTTTATGTGTTATATAAATAAAACAAATGAAAAAATTGGAAAAGAAGATAACATTTAAAGTTTGTAGCAAATATCTCCTTTTAGAGCAGGGGTCTCCAACCTTGGCAATGTTAAGACTTGTGGACTTCAACTCCCAGAATTCCTCAGCCAGCAAAGCTGTTTTAGAGCCATGGTGGCATAGTGATAGAATGCAGTACTGCAGGCTAATTCTGCTCACATTGCCAGGACTTTCGATCCTGAGCAGCTCAAGGTTGACTCAGGCTTCCATCTTTCCAAGGTGGGTAAAATGAGGACCCAGATTGTTGGGGGGGGGGGGTGATAGGCTGACTGTCAGTGTGTGCTCCCTTCAAGATCCAAGAAAGAAATACTCAGACTCCATGGATTAGAGCAAAGTTATCCTTTTACTGGAAATCAAAGTGGAAGCTACAGATTGAATTCCGAATCTGAGGAATTGGCGCGCAGATCACATATACAAAGGAATGGAATTGTTCCCACCTCCCAAAGTCCAAATGACTCTTCCAATTAAAAGTTCTGAATATGATCATGTGGGCATCTTCAGGTGGTGATGCAGCCTCTGTCCGTTGACATTGACATATTTTGATAAAACTTCGCAGCTGCGCTAAGGGGATAGAAGCTAGCAAGGAAATGAAAAGTTAAAGACAAGAATTCACACACCCCCTCCCCTTGCTTACCCACAGCAAAGGAATGCAAAACACCTCCAGCTCTCTTCCCCTCCAAGTCCCCCCTCCCCCCCATTGCATGACAGCCGAAAGAAATGAGCATAGCAGCAGAGAAGATGCAGCAGATAGAATGCAGAAGATATAAGATGTAGAAGATATCTTGAGGCTGACACTGACTCTGTAAACCACTTAGAGACCTTTGTAAAGCACTGTGAAACAGTATATAAGTCTAAGTGCTACTGCTGTGACAGTTGGAGTATAGATATGACAGATGTTTGCTACCTTCCTTTTTGGTGTCTGATAAGCAAAGTGAATGGATTCACTTAACAGCTGCATGATTCACTTAGCAATTGCAGTGATTCGCTGAACAATGGTGCCAAAAAAAAGGTCATAAAATCAGGCAAAACTCACCTTGTTAAGTCTGGATCATGGGTGCGAATAATGGAGACGAGCCGGTAGAAACAGTGAACTTCAACTCTTTATTTACATGGTGTGACAGCTCAAACTGGAGGGCTGCTATAGCCTTCCTTATATAGGCAACTTATTAACTATTCAACCAATAGCAATCCTGGAGCGCTAGCTCCATTAAACAATGAGAATGGCCTGTTAATGGCCAATCAGATGCTCCTGAATGGACCAATCCGATCCTGTCATTAACAGTCAATCAGAAGTGCAGGGCCAGAACCCTGCACTTGACTTCAAGCTCAAGATAACTTTATTTGGCATTATTCATTCACAACACCCCTTTCCCCCAGCTTCTGCCCACGGGGCGCGGTTACATAGTCCTTGAGGTAGGACGGTTGTTTTATTAGTCTTTTTGATTTTCGCAAAGTGCTTGGCGATTGGCTGCACTTCTGCTGAGGTGGATCGTTGTTTAACGATAGGGGTGCCTCTGGTTCAGAGTTCGCGTTTCCGTCATCACCAATATCACTGGCCACTCCCTAAGGTGAACTCACTCCCGTCACCAGTTCCTGTTCCTGCGTTTCAGTTCCGTTATCAATCCCTTCAAAAAGATTTTCCTCTAGTTGCAATTTGTTTTCCTCTGTATCTCCCCCCCCTCAGTTTGGTCATAAGGGAGTTCGGAATTGCGTGACTGTAGCCGCGATCGTAGTTGATCTATGTGGCACTTCCAAAGTCTATTGTCAGGGCACTGAACGAGTATGATCTTGGGCCGGTTACGCAGATTATGGTCGCTTCTACCCACAGCGGATCGCCCGATAAGTTTTTAGTGAATACTAAATTGCCTACCTGGAAGATACGGCATCGGCCGCTGGATCCGAGTGGTTTTTCTGGTTCGTAGGCTGGGTGTAACTGATCGAGGTGGGAGCGGAGCTTTCGTCCCATCAGCAGCTCGGCGGGAGTTTTGTTGGTGACACTGTGAGGTGTGACGTGCTGTAGGAAAAGGATTCAGTTGATTTTCTCGTCGATGTTGTCGTAGTCTATCTTTTGTAGAGTTCTTTTGATGAATTGCACCATGCGTGCAGCCCTACTGTTGGCCGCAGGGTGCGCAGGCGAAGTAAGCACATGTCGGATACCACGGTCAGCCAGGTACTGTTCAAAAGACAGCGCGGTAAATTGGGGCCCGTTGTTGGATACCAAGACGTCTGATAATCCGTGGGTTGCAAACAGTCTTTCCAGTCTTTTGATGACCGCTTCGGTGGTCGTGTTCCTCATTCGGTGAATCTCGAGCCAATTCGAGTAGGCGTCGACGGTTAGCAAAAACGTGTGGCCTTTGGTCGGCCCAGCAAAATCCAGATGGATGCGGGACGTTCCCGCGGCGTCTCCCATTCGTTTGGGGTTGCCTTTGGTGGAGCGTTGCTTACTTCTTGGCATCTCTGGCAAGTTTTAACCCATGATTCGATTTGTCTGTCAATGCCTGGCCACCACGCATAGCTTCGTGCAAGGCCCTTCATGCGCACGATGCCAGGGTAGCCATCGTGCAAGGTTCTTAGCAGTGCCTGTTGGAGCCGTTCTGGGATAACGACTCTATCGCCCCAGATGATACAGCCCTTCTGCATCTGTTAGACGGCTTTTGAATGGTGCAAAGTCGTCTGGTACTTGATCCAATGGCCATCCGCGTTCCACCCATGTGAGGACTCATGCTAAGATGGGGTCGCGTTTTGTTTCTCTCGCGATGTCACGGGCAGTTAATGGCGGCATATGGAGTGTCTCGATCTGCAACGTTGTCATCGTTGGTGCAGGATCATTGATGGTTTCAGGGAGCGGTGCACCGCTTAACGCGTCGGCGTGGGGAATGGCTTTAGCGGGACGATATTGTAGCTGATAATTGTAGGCAGCCAAGAATTCTGACCAGCGGGTCATCCTGGGAGAAAGTATGTAGGGAGTTGGCTTGTCCCCAGTGATGATCCCCAGCAATGGTTTGTGGTCAGTTACAATGGTAAAAGCCCAGCCGTACACGTACTCATGGAATCTTTTAACAGCTGATACAATTGCCAGGGCTTCTTTATCGATCTGGCTGTAATTTCGCTCGGTTTTTGAGAGCGTTTTTGAAAAGTAAGCAACAGGGGCTTTGCTACCGTTAGGTAATACATTGCTCAAGATGGCGCCCACTCCAAAAGGCGATGCATCACATGTGATATTTAACGGCAAAGTCTCATTGTACTGCATTAGTACAGAAGTCAGAAGTCAGTAGTTTTTTTACATTATGGAATGCCTGCTCTTCTCTGTGACCCCATACCCAAATTGCTTTTTTATCTAGTAGGCGATGTAAAGGTTCAGCGACAGTCGCCTTGTGCGGGAAGAATACATTATAGAAATTGATGAGGCCTAAGAACGCCTGGAGGTCAGCCTTGTTCCGGGGTCTGGGAGCATTTTTTTATTGCTCTCAATTTGCAATTGGTAGGGTGAATACCCTGACTGTCAATTAAGTACCCTAAGAATTCAACACGATCTGTACACAGTTTGCACTTATTTTTCTTTACTTTCAGGCCTGCTTCTTGGAATTTTTGTAAAACCAGTCTTAAATGATCCCATAAAAATTTTGGAGTGGGGGCAGCAATGAGCACATTGTCAAAGTAAGGGACAACGCCTTTGATTCCCTGCAATAGTCTCTCCATTAGGCTCTGAAAGATCCCCGGGGCTACACTGACTCCGAATTGAAGCCGCATACACTTAAAGGCACTTCGGTGTGTTACGATAGTCTGTGCCTGTGCCGTTTTTTCGTCAATCAGCAGTTGCTGATAAGCCTGAGCTAAGTCCAGTTTAGCGAAGACTTTTCCGTCCCCCAGGGACTGGAGGAGATGTTGCACCACCGGCACCGGATATGGATTTTGTTGCAGGGTGTGGTTTAGGGTGGCTCGATAGTCCCCACAAATTCTAATGGAGCCATCCAGCTTAATTGGTGTCACGATTGGGGTTTCCCATGGGGAGTGGTCGGTTGGCTTTAAAACTCCCTGGGCTATCAACTTATCAAGCTGTTTGTTGATTTTTGGCTTTAGAGTGAACGGAACTCGATGAGGCTTAAGGTGGATGGGAGCTATCTTTGGATTAAGGCTAAAGGATATCGGGGTCCCCTTGTACTCACCTAGCTTTTCTGCGAAGACGTCCCTGAATTCGTGGCCAAGGTCTTCCTCCCAGTCACTGCCGCCGATTTGGTTAATGCCTGCCACTTCAATGCTGAGTGGTGCAAACCATTGCAGGCCTAATGGGCTAGGCCGGTCCTTGTCGATCACCATCAGGGGTAAGTTCAGTGAATTTTGCCCTATTTTATGACTTTTCTTGCCCCAGGTATTCAGTGAATCACTGGAATAGTTAATGTAGTAATATGGTTGTTAAATGAATCTGGTTTCCCCCTTGCCTTTGCTTGTCAGAAGGTAACGAAAGATAGTCACACGACTGGAGGATACTGCAACCATCATTAATTAATACCACACCTAGAGTACTGCATCCAGTTTTGGTCACCACACTATAAAAAAGATGTTGAGAATCTAGAAAAAATGCAGAGAAGAGCAAGCAGGACAGAGGTGGTATTCAGCAGGTTCTGACCAGTTCTGGAGAACTGGTAGCGAAATTTTTGAGTAGTTCAGAGAACCAGCAAATACCACCTGGGACTGGAGATTTTACAGTATCCTTCCCCCACCAAGCCACATTCACAGAACCGGTAGTAAAAATAAAAAACTTGAATCCCACGACTGAACCAGGATGATTAGAGGACTGGAGACTAAAACATATGAAAAACGGTTGCAGGAACTGGGCTTGGCTAGTCTAGTGAAGAGAAGGACCAGAGGAGACAGGATAGCAGTCTTCCAATATTTGAGGGGCTGCCACAGAGACGAAGGGACCAAGCTATTCTCTAAAGCACCTGTAGGCCAGACAAGGAATAATGGATGGAACCTGATCAAGGAGAGATTCTCTCTAGAAATAAGGAGAAATGTTCTGACAGGGAGAACAATCAACCAGTGGAACAGAAGCTGCCTTCAGAAGTTGTGGGAGCTTCATCAGTTGGGACTTTCAAGAAGAGATTGGACTGCCATTTGTCAGAAATGGTGTAGGGTCTCCTGCTTGGGTGGAAGGGGCTGGACTAGATGACCTACAAGGTCCCTTCCAACTCTGTTAATCTGTAAAACATTTTTAAAACCATCGTCATTAAGGAGATACTGCAATTGTCATAAGTGTGAAAAGTGGTCATAAGTCACTTTTTTCAATGCCATAAGGAATTGTTTTAATTGCTCAAAACAGAGTAGACATGCAACAATGCGATGACATCACACAACTTGGCCAGGAATTTTAAGGAAGAAGTTCAGGGGGTTTTAATTGTTTTTTCAGTGTGTAAAGCTTACTCAGTGGTTAATATACCACACTTAAATCACCAAAGTGAGTGACTGTCTATAGAGATTCACAACCATCCAGGTCATAGTTGTCTCAAAGGTGCTTTTCCAAAAAGCAACTGGACTTTGTTGGTTTTTTCCTAGAAAACGTTTCACTTCTCATCCAAGGAGCTTCTTCAGTTCAGTTCATGAACTGAAGGAAAAGGGTAAAAGAAAACCAGGAAAGCCCAGTTGCTTTTTGGAAAAGCACCTTTGGGTCATCAAAGGGTTTCCCCCTGTATTTTCTTGACACAAGATAGCAATAGCAATAGAACTTAGACTTATATACTGCTCCACAGTGCTTTACACCCCTCTCTAAGTGGTTTGCAGAGTCAGCATATGGCTCCCAATAATCTGGGTCCTCATTTTACCCACCTTGGAAGGATGGAAGGCTGAGTCAACCTTGAGCTGTGCAGAATCGAACTCCTGGAGTGAGCAGTAAGTTAGCCTGCAGTACATTTGTGATGACCCGAGGCATAGCACAAAGGCAACACAGCCAGAAAATAGGTATCAGTCCCTTTATTTGCTCCAACTTTGCCCCCAATGTCCTGGTACTCTCCAGCCTGGAGAAAAACTCTCCCATCAACCTACAACAGCTTCTGGCTGCAGATACTCCAGTCCATACACTGTAAGCAGAATGACTGCAATCAATCACTCCAGCAGGGCAAGATAATAAGTCCAATAATTCCAGCAAGGCAGATAAGCACACAGAAGCACAGCAATAATTCACACAGACAGGAGGAATGCCGGCTAAAACTCACAATACTACATGAATTCAACGTTTGTTCCGGACAAACACCCCTCCCAACTGCCTCTCCTTTAAACTCCATCGCCAGGTGTGCCTTGTGAAGGGAATTGGGGCCCTTTCCTTCTTTGTAAGCCATGCAACCCAAGTTGCTTTCTTCTGTGTTCTTCTCTGCATGCCCTATGATGAAGAGGGGATAGGCCTTGATCTTCATGTGAACTTCCTCTCCCTTGTTCTACTTCTTCCCTGCTCTGCCCTGCAGCCTAACTTTGCCCTTCCCCAGTTTCCTCCACAGCCAACGAGCCGCTCTCCTGCTCCCTGTCAGCTGTTCGGTCTTCCTCCTCAGATTCAGACTCTGACAGGGGCATAACAACATTCTAACCACTGCACCATCACAGATGCTGCTAAATTTCGGAGGATCACAAAGGGTAGAGGATCACTTGAAGTGACTGGCTATAGGCCTGCCCACACTTGTTTTAAATAACATCTGGACTTTGTCCAAACTGAAAAGCGTAAGGAAAGGTTAGCATAGCAGAGAGTCTTTATAAATTCATATTTGACTCAGTTTGCTAAAACCTCCAACTTAGAATCAATATTTAGCTAGATTACTGTGCATAGCAAGCAGGCTGGTAGGTGGCTGTGAGATCTGAGAGTGACTTAGAGAGAACAAGATGTCACAATTGGATGCTTGGAAGACAACTTGGGAATGGGGGGTAGAGGGGGATAGATTTGCAAGCTGTTTTCATGTGGCAACCAGGGTTTCATGTGGGTGATACAACTCTCGGATTGCTTTTGCTGCCTCTGTAGTTTTTGCAGACTTATTTATGGATTTGAGGTTTAGTTTGCCACCATGATGTGACCATCAGTGGTATACAGAAGGTTAGAATTGCAACTTTCCTCAATTTGGGGTCCTCCAGTTGTTAAGAATTTAACTTCCAGCATGACTAGTTGTGGAAAATGGATATAAACTGTCACAGTGATTGCAAAAGACATCATTTTTAAGGCACCTCTGTTACAGTTGGGGGGGGGGCTTTGAAACAGCTGGCCACACTGCCATTTGCATGCGCAAACAGAGGGTAAGATGGATGTGTCAGGAATAAAAGTGGCTGAAGGAGATGGACAAATTTAGTCTGAGGGGAACAGGTTTCCTTGCTTTAAACCTCTGCAAAGAGAAATACCCAAAGGCAGCCACAACAAAGGGAGTCCCTGTAGATTTTACTTTGCTAGTCATTGCCAACTATAGAGGGTAGTATTTATTTATTTATTCACATTTGCATGCTTTTAAACTGCTAGCTTGGCAAGAGCTGAGGTAAGTAATGGGGTCTCATCCGGTTGCACGCCGCTTGGATCTCGAACGTGGGCTGCTAGTGTTCCAGCCAACAAGCCCAGCATCTGAATCTCTGAGCCACTGTGCTGCCCAAAGGCAGCCTTGTTTTTCTCACTCCATCATATAGAACCTGGAATTATAGATTCAGAACACAGCAAGGCAGACATTTATTGAATGCTAGGGGGAAAAAACTTGTGAGGTCCTTGGCGCTCTACGATCTTTGTTATCTTCTGGCAGACATTTCATTGCCCAACTAGGTGACATCATCAATGCTAAAAAAGAGTGGGTCTGTCTGCTCTCTGTTTTATATACTAGTTGCTTGCCTAGTTGGTGGGAGTATTCCTGATTCCTGGCTATTGTTTACTGTGAGATTGATTGTCTGAGTTGGTAGTTCCTTGATTGGAGTATTATGTCAGCTTTGGAAGCCATATTGAGATCAGATGCTCCCACACTGCCATATCTGAGCCTGGGAAAGTGGGAGTGGGGAATATCTAAGAGTATATCTAGTTAGACATCATAACATTCTTCTTCTGATTCAAGGTCAGGTTGTGTTACGCATAACTGAGGGGAAGTCTTAACTGGAGACGGATGGTGATTGGGCCACTTGATGGATGTTGGGTGCAGGAGATGGATTTGTAGTTTTTACTTATTGTAAGGAAGCCCAGAACTTTCAGATTCAAGATTCCCCAGTTGTGCTAGTTACTATCCAAATAAAAAAGAACCTTTGAGACATGTCTGTCTCAGAGTTATTGGGTGGAATGGAGTGTTGCTGGAACTCTGACATATTGTTTACTGCTTGAATGACCAACACAGACAAACAATGTTATAGTAAACAGCACCCTAATCAAGAAACCATCAAGAGCACTCCCACCAACACTGACAGGGCAAGCCACTTATACAGTATATAAACAGAGCTCTCAAGCCTCACTCCTTCCTAGCATTGATGATGTTATCTAGTTGGGTAATGAGATGTCTGAAAGAAAACATCCAAACTCAGAGAGTACCAAGGACCCCACTGTTGTGAATCAATAAATGCTTAATAATGATCATTAAGAGCTTGAAGTAAAGTGCAGGTTCTGGCCCTGCACTTCTGATTGGCAGATAATAGCGACATTGGATTGGTCCGTTCAGGAGAATCTGATTGGCTATTAACGAGCCTCTCCCATTGGTTAATGGAGCTAGAGCTCCCTGTGTTTTCATTGGTTAAATAAGTTAAGAGTTCCCTATATAAAGGGGCCCATCGTGGCCATTGAGCTGAGCTGTTTTCACATGTAAATAAAGAGTTGAAGTTCACTGTTTCACTGGCTCATCTCCATCCTTGCACCCATGCTCAGAACATAACACTGGCGATGAGGATGGGATGTGGAGACATCAGAGCTTACTGAATGACGAAGAACCATAACTGAGCACGTGGCTGAACGCACCAATGGCGGAACCATGTCCGGCAGCGTCATACCACCCACTCCATTCGACCTGGCACAAGAAGACTGGGACTTATATATGGATCACTTCCAGATGTTTCTGGAAACCAACAATTTAAAGGATGCCACTACCGGAAAGAAACGAGCGGTATTCCTAACTCATTGTGGGCCAAACATATTCAAGTTGGCCAAGGCACTCGCAAAACCAGCAGAAGTAAAGTCTATGGACTGGGATGTCCTCGAACCACTGCTAAGGGCTCACTACGCACCGACCGTGCCAATGATCATGAGAAGGCATGAATTCTATCAGAGAAGTCAGTGGAAAGGTGAAAGCGTTGCTGATTTCATTGCGGATCTCCAGAATCTGGGAGGCCTATGCGAGTTTACCGACTTGGAAGAAGCCCTAAGAGACTGAATTCTGGGATTAGATGCACCAGGCACTCAGAGTAAATTAATGGCCAAGGGCGACATTAACCTTAAAGACGCCATAGCTGAAGCTACTGCAGCAGAAGCAACCAGGAAGTCGGCTGCCCAAATGCGCCGCACACATGCACCGGTTCGCCAACGAGCCTGCAACATTTCACCTCAGTCAGAGGGACAGCTAGAGACGGCCCACCATGAGGACCTCAACTCATCGTCAGAAAGTGATGAGGAAGAGGTCCACCGACTTCGGTCCAAACAGGACCAATGCCAGAAATCACAGTACCAATGCGCCGGGTGTGGAGCACGCCACCGCCGGTCATGCAAATTCCTCGATGCGCTCTGCCATGTGTGCGGGAAAAGAGGCCATATAGGTCAGGTCTGTAGAAGCAAGCCAGGACCCAGCCAGCCCTCAAGGAGGGCTAACTACCACCAACCGACGGGAAGTCGTCCCGCGAAGCGAGAACCCGTGAATCACCAATGGAACAACCACTCCTACAGAAACAAAACCCTAAACCACCCAACGAAGCGAGAAGAGGCTCACCAAACGATCACGATCGGTCATGCCTCATCTCTGGACGCCAAAAAGATCTGAGTGAAAGTGGCCATCGAAAACCAGCCCTGTCTGATGGAAGTTGATTCAGGATCATCCCTCTCGATGGTTTCCTGGAAGACCCTCAAGTAGCTCATCCCCACTATCCGTAGGCAAGACCTCTGGTTCCAAAGGCTCATACTTAAGGACAATCAAGGAAATCGAATCCCGGTTGTTGGATCCAGCCGAGTACGGGTATCGTTTAAGAACCGTACAGCATTTCTACCCCTGACTGTAATCGACAAGGATCGGCCTAGTTTGTTAGGCCTCCAATGGTTCGCGCCACTTGGAATTGAAGTAGCCGGCATTCACCGAACCTGCAGCAGCGATTGGGAAGAAGACCTCGTCCACGCATTCCAGGATGTCTTCACAGAAAAATTAGGTGAGTACAAGGGGACCCCGATATCGTTTAACCTCAATCCCGAAATAGCTCCCATCCGCCTTAAGCCTCGTCGAGTTCCATTTGCACCCATGCTCAGAACATAACACCCACCATTCAACTCTCAGCCATAAATATTCTGGAGGAAAAAACCTTACTGTCCTTAAAAGCAGTTCAGTGGTGGGACTGATCATCCAGAAAAGTGATGCCTTCAAATGGAGAAATAGAAGGAACTGGGAATGCCTAATCTAACAAAAAGAAGGACTATGTGTGATATGATAGCAGTCTTTCAGGAATTCAGGGCAGTGGTGGGATTCAATTTTTTTTACTACCGGTTCTGTGGGCATGGCTTGGTGGGCATGGCAGGGGAAGGATACTGTAAAATCCCCATTCCCTCCCCACCCTACTAACCTGCTTTCCAGCAGGGTAACCAAAGAAGACCCAGACAATCAGCTGGGACTCAGGAAGCGGAGAATAGATGGAGGCAGGGCCAGTCAGAGGTGGGGATTTGCACTTCTCCAAACTACTCAAAATTTCCGCTACTGGTTCTCCAGAACTGGCCAGAACCTGCTGAATACCACACTGGTTCAGGGGCTGTCCAGAGAGAAGAAGGGGTTTATTAGGAATATAAGTCACCTAACAGGTATTTGGGTTAGGGAATGCAAGAACATGTGATTGGGTGTGGTTTCTCAAACGGCCATAAGATGGAGCCAGAAACCTGGTTTCTCTTAGGTCTGAGTCTCAGAAGAGAGTGTGAGTGTATCTCTGTTTCCTTCTGTTGGAAAGTATTGCCGTTGCTCCATTTCTTCTAATTGACTGATATTACTGGATTTAATGTAAATCTGATACTGAACTGTTTTTGACATTGGAATTTGATATTTGGATTTGATATAGTTTCAGGCATGGGTGAAATGAATGGAGACAGTCTTAGTTGGTGAACTTTCAGCTCTTTATTACATAGTGACTTGTGTCTTTAATAACAACAACTCTGCCTTATATAGGCAACCTTAATGTGAAATAACCATTAGGGAGCTGTAAAATGCTAGCTTCAAAACCAATAAGAGTCCTTCGTTAAGGGCCAATCGGATTCTCTGAACCCAACCAATCCGATCGAGCCGCTTAACAACCAATCAGAAGTGCAGGGCCAGAACCCTGCACTTTACCCCAAGCTCTCTTTTATTTTAACTATTTACATACATAACACCCCTTCCCCCTGGCTCCTCAATTATTGTGCGACTATATAGTCCTTCAAATAGGACGGTTGTCTTTTGGGTCTATCAGATTTTCTTTGGACTGGCTGCGTGCAGTCCTGTTGAGGTAGAATGTTGTTTGGCAGTGGCTCAGCTTCTCGTTCTGGTGTGATTTCCCTTGGAGCGTACGATTCTTCCTCCTGCTCCATTTCCTGAGTTTCACTTGATTCATCACTTTATTGGAACAGGTTCCCTGGAATGTCGTCTTCTTCCATTCCTTCCCCCCCTCAGTTTGGTCGTGGGGGAGTTGTTGGCTGGCCGATATGAGTCATGACCGTAATTGGTCAATATGTCATTTCCACAATCTTTCATCAACACATCTTACAACATAGGATTTGGGCCCGGTCTCGCATATTATCATTGCTTCAATCCAAACCGGGTCGCCCAATAAATTTCTTGCATAAACGGGGTCAACTACCTTGAAGGTACGGTAGCATCCACTGGATCCTGCAGGCTTTTCTGGCTCATAAGCAGGGTGCAGTTGGTTGAGGCGGGAACAGAGTTTTCGGCCCATGAGAAGTTCTGCGGGAGTTCTGCCAGTAACGCTGTGTGGAGTGATGTGTTGTAGAAGTAGAATGCGGTTTATTTTTTCATCAATATTATCATAGTCCACTTTTTGCAAAGTCTTTTTTACAAATTGGACCATGCGTTCGACTCGGCCGTTGGTAGCAGGATGCACCGGCGAGGTGAGTGAATGGCGGATGCCATTATCAGCAAGGTACTGTTCAAACATTAGCGCTGTAAACTGTGGTCTGTTGTCGGACACCAGGATGTCCGGTAATCCATGAGTTGCAAAGAGTCTATTAAGGACTTTAATGACTGCTTCGGAGGTTGTATTGGTCATTCGATGAATTTCTAACCAATTAGAGTATGCATCGACAGTCAACAGCAATGTATGTCCTTTAATCGGCCCTGCGAAATCCAGGTGGATTCTGGACCAGGGTCCACGTGGCGTCTCCCATTCGGTCGGTGTAGCTTTTGGCGGTGCGTTGCTGGTTTGTTGGCACTTAGTGCAGGCTTTGACCCATTGCTCGATGTGTCGGTCCATGCCTGGCCACCAAGCGTAGCTCCGTGCGAGTGCTTTCATCCGCACGATCCCGGGATGTCCTTCGTGCAAGATTTGTAACAGTGTCTTTTGGAGTCGTTCTGGAACGACGACTCTATCGCCCCAGATGACACTGCCTTTTTGCGAAAAAAGTTCAGTCTGCCTTGTTTTAAATGGCGCGAAGTCATTTGGGACCTGGTCCAATGGCCATCCATGTTCTACCCAGCCTAGGACTCGAGCTAGGGTGTGGTCTCGTCTGGTCTCTCTCGCGATATCTCGAGCGGTCATAGGGGGCGAGTTGAGCGTTTTGATTTGTAACACCAATACTGTTGGTGCTGGATCGTCGAGAGTCTCTGGTAGCGGTGCTCTGCTGAGTGCGTCGGCGTGGGGAATGGCTTTCCCCGGGCGATATAACAATCGATAATTATAAGCAGCTAGGAACTCTGACCATCGAGTCATTCTTGGGGACAATATATAGGGGGTTGGTTTGTCCCCAGCGATTATTCCCAGTAAAGGTTTGTGGTCAGTTACAATGGTAAATGTCCTTCCATATACATACTCATGGAATTTTTTTACGGCTGACACAATTGCAAGAGCTTCCTTATCTATTTGTCCATAGTTATGTTCTGCTTGAGAAAGAGTCTTCGAAAAGTATGCAACGGGGGCCTCATTTCCATTAGGTAGCACATGGCTCAAAATGGCGCCCACCCCAAACGGTGAGGCATCACAAGTTATAACCAATGGTAATGTTTCATTATATTGCATAAGTACAGAATCAGATGTAAGTAAATCTTTTACATTTCGAAACGCTTTTTCCTCCCGGTAACCCCAAACCCACAATGCTTTCTTATCTAATAACCGGTGTAACGGTTCAGCCACAGTCGCCTTATGTGGTAAAAACACATTATAGAAATTGATAAGGCCTAAAAATGCCTGGAGATCTGTTTTGTTACGGGGTCTGGGAGCATTTTTTATCGCCCTTAATTTACTCTCAGCTGGGTGAATACCCTGACTATCAATGCGATAACCTAGAAATTCAACACTGTCGGTATACAGATGACATTTATCCCTTTTTACTTTCAGTCCCGCTTCTTGGAATTTTTTAAGCACACATTTTAAACGATTCTGCAGAATTTTTTTACTAGGAGCTGCAATTAATACGTCATCAAAATACAGAACCACGCCCTTGATTCCCTGCAATAATCATTCCATTAAACTTTGGAATATTCCCGGGGCTACACTTACCCCGAATTGCAATCGGGTACATTTAAAAGCACCTTTGTGCATTACTATCATTTGAGCTTGGGTTGTTTTATCGTCCATGGGCAATTGTTGATAGGCTTGAGCTAAATCTAATTTAGCAAAAACCTTTCCGCCTCCCAGGGAATGAAGGAGGTGCTGCACCATCGGCACTGGATATGCGTTCTGCTGGAGGGCGTGGTTTAGAGTGGCCCGGTAGTCCCCACAGATTCGGATTGACCCATCTGGCTTAATGGGGGTTACAATCGGAGTTTCCCATGGAGAATGATCAATGGGTTGCAGTACCCCTTGTTTAATTAGTTTGTCAAGTTGTTCATCTATCTTGGCCTTAAGGGCAAACAGAACTCGACGGGGCTTTAAACGGATCGGGGCGACCTTAGGGTCGAGGCTAAACGAAATTGGGGTCCCCTTATACTTGTCCAGACGATCTGCGAAGACATCGCTGAATTCAGAAATAAGGTCCTCCACCCACTCGCAATCACCGACTCGGTTCACGCCGGCTACTTCGATGCCGAGTGGCGCAAACCATTGGAGGCCCAACAAACTAGGCCTGTCCCTATTGATGATCGTTAGAGGTAAGTATGCCGTATGTTTTTAAACGAGACGCGGACTCGACAAGACCCAACCACAAGATCCGATTCCCTTGGTAGTCTTTAAGGATGAGACGTTGCATCCGAAGGTCTTGGCGTTGGATGGTAGGAATGAGTTGCTTTAATGTCTTCCACGACACCATCGAGAGGGACAATCCCGAATCGACCTCCATGTGGCAAGGTTGGTTCTCTATGGCTACTGTAACTCGAATCTTCTTAGCGTCCATGGCTGAGGCGTGACCTATAGTGATAGTATGGTGAGCCTCTTCTTTCTGCAACGCTCGATATCTGTAGGAGTGGTTTGCTGGATCTCACCTTACAGGACGGTTTCCTGCCGATTGGCGAAAGTTGGTTCCCTTTGAGGCCTGACTTGGTCCCGGTAAACTGCGACAGACTCGAATGATGTGGCCTCGTTTCCCGCACTCATGGCAGAGTGTGTCACGGAACTTGCAGTCTGCCCTGGGATGGTTTGCCCCGCAACCAGCGCAAAGGCGTGAGGGTTTAGGGCGAGGGTCCCGGTCAGACCGCAGTCGATGGACCCCTTCTTCGTTGCTGTCTGACGACAAAGAGAGGTCCTCGTGGTGCGTTGTCGCTAGCTGCCCTTCTGAGCTGGGTAAGATGTCGCCTGTCGGTGGGGTCGGTGGGTTTCAGCTTCGCCGTAGTTGCGCCGCGGACTTTTTGGTCTCCTCAGCAGCAATGGCTTCGGCGATGGCGTCAGCAAGGCCGATGTTGCCCTTCGCCATCAGCTTGCTTTGCACGCCTAGCGCATCTAATCCCAGAATTAAGCGGTCTCTCAGTGCTTCATCTAAGTCTGCAAACCCGCAGAGGCCTCCTAAGTGTCGGAGGTCTGCCACGAAGTCAGCCACACTCTCTCCTTTTCGCTGGCTTCTTTGATAGAACTCGTGGCGCCTCACGAGTGTAGGTACGGTTGGTGTGTAATGGTCTCTCAGGAGAGGTTCGAGGTCGTCCCAGCTTATTGCTTTCACTTCTCGAGGTTTCGCGAGTGCTTTCGCCATTTTAAAGACAGCCGGGCCGCAGTACATCAGGAACAGCGCCCGCTTCTTGGCTGGTGTGGTGTCCTTCAGATTGTTTGTTTCGAGGAACATTTGGAAGCGATCCATGTAGGATTCCCAATCCTCTTGGTTCGGATCGAACGGAGCGGGTGGTACGATGCCGCTGGACATGGTTTCTGTTGGTGGCGCCGTCTTAACATGTGCTCTGTTTTTCTTCCAAGTTCCTTAAGATCAGATGTCTCCAAATCCCACCTTCGTCGCCAGTGATATAGTTTCAGGCATGGGTGAAATGAATGGAGACAGTCTTAGTTGGTGAACTTTCAGCTCTTTATTACATTGTGACTTGTGTCTTTAATAACAACAACTCTGCCTTATATAGGCAACCTTAATGTGAAATAACCAATAGGGAGCTGTAAAACGCTAGCTCCAAAACCAATAAGAGTCCTTCGTTAAGGGCCAATCGGATTATCTGAACCCAACCAATCCGATCGAGCCACTTAACAACCAATCAGAAGTGCAGGGCCAGAACCCTGCACTTTACCCCAAGCTCGCTTTTATTTTAACTATTTACATACATAACAGGATTATCCCTGGATTGAAAAACTGACTGATTTACCTGTGAATGACTTTTGGACTGCTTATCTTGAACTTTGCTTAACATTTCTGGAAGTAAAAACCTACATTTACTGTACAGTGTATCTGTGTGCTCTGTGTGTATTATTGCTACACTACTCTCTATACGTCTTCCTGTATGTGCTCATACTCCTAACGGGGAATTACATTAACAGGGTTCACTATTCTCCATATTACCTGAAGGCAGGACAAGAAGTAATGGGTGAAAGATCATTAAAGACAGATCCAACCTGGAACTAAGCAAAAACTTCCTGACAGTGAGACCAATTATCAGTGGAATGATTTACCTCCAGAAGTTACCAGTGCTTCATCACTGGAATAGTATAGGATCTCCTGATTGAGCAGGAGTTTGGATTAGAAGACCTCCAAGGTCCCTTCCAATTCTATTATGCCATAGTCTATGTATGTCAAGGACTGGAAAAGGACAACTCAACACTGCCAATTCGCCATAACCAATTTGCTATGGCCAACTCATCACAGGACAACTTGCTGTGGGACAATTCAACAATTCAATTCAATTATTTAAAATAGTTTTAAAATATTTTAATTTTTGTCATTCACATTTCATTTTGTCCCCCCCTTTGGCACCCTTTCTTTAATTATTCTATTCCTCTATTTCTTTGATATTAATGTAATTCATGTCCCGTGGCAAGTTGGCCAGGGCAATTTGGCTGTGGTGAGTTTCCATTTGGACATTCAGACATTATTTCAATATCTATATAAAAGAAGTGGGATTTCATGCGTAACATTGCTTTCTGTAGAATGACAGGTTTGAAATTCCATAGACATTATTATCTACACTGTAGTGCTGACCTCCAAAATTTAAAATAACGTTTTGCACACCAATGTAGTATCTGAGAATCAAACCCAGGAATTTCTCCATATAAAACCAAGCGACTATGAGAAAAGGCAGCCAGATGTGAAATGATATTATTTCTCTTTATAATGCAGTTTTGCTGCTGCTGGCCTTGTATTATTTTATAGGATGCTTTAAGTTATCACTACATTACCAGCTGTAGATTGAACCAAGTGCTGTAGCTTCAAAATCCATCTTTGCTAGCTGAATTCAAATGCCGTGCTAACTATGGCTTATTTTAATGATGTTTTGTTGAATAAGTCCCAATACCTTGACACACAAAATGCTTCCCTGGCTGAATAGGTTTCTCCAGTTTTAATTCATCAGGATAATTAGAATAACCTGCCATTTCATAAGACAAAATATACCTTGTCGTGCAACACACAAAAAATCCAGATCTGACATGGGTCAAAGCTAATATTAAAATTGATAAGAAACCTATCCATCTTCTCTGTCCCTTAGATGAAAAGAAGCAAAACATGGATTTCAGGGTCATGAAATGGCAGCCACTTTTACAAAAACGTTTTCTGATTTTAAAAAAAGACAGATTTTTTTAGGATCTATCCTAAGATTGGGGTGGAATAAGCCTCATGTGCCACCATTAGCAAAGCTGCTGCTTCACATTATGTTAATTAATCTGCCTTGACGATTGATGGATTTTACTTTGCTGTGGAAGCTCACCTTGCCTTGAGCTCTCTTTATTGCAATTCAAAGCTAATCCTTCTGCCTTACTTTCCAGAAGAATATATATTGTGAATATATACTGTGTGTGTGTGTGTATATATATGTATACCATACTTGCAAGTACCCACGAAAACTTAAGAAAACACACACACACACACATATATATGAATCTTTGGTTATAAGATAAGATAAGATAAGATAAGATAAGATAAGATAAGATAAGATAAGATAAGATAAGATAAGATAAATTTATTGTCATTGTGCTCAGGAACCTGAGAATAACGAAATAAGGTGCTCTTTCGCAACATACAACTAAACAACACCAAAAAATGTATACAAATAACAATATAAAACAAATTAAAACAAATAACAATTTAAAAACTGTACAACCAGGATATATATATGTTAAGACCACCAGATTCATAACTCTGCATTTAACTTGATCATGGCACTTGGGTAAAAGCTATGTTGAAATCTACTTGTCCTGGCTTTCAGCACTCTATATCATCTTCCTGATGGTAGGATCTCAAACATCGGGTGGCCTGGATGCGAAGGGTCTCTCAAGATCTTTTGTATCTTCCTTCTACATCCCATGTTGTACAAATCCTCCAATGAGGGAAGAGGACATCCACTGATCTTATGTGCCCTTTTTATCACTTTTTGGAGTGACTTTTTCTCCGCCTCTGTACAACTCCTAAACCACACACAGAGGCAATAAGATAAAATGCTCTCTATAGAGCTTCGATAAAAGGCAAGCAACAGACTTTCTGGCAGTTGTTGTGATCTTAAAAGTTTTAAAAAATACAGTCATTGATGAGCCTTTTTTTCTAGGGCTAAAGTATTTGCCCCCCATGTTAGATCCTGTTTCAGGGTGATACCTAAAAGCTTACATTCTGCCACCTGTTCTACCAAAACACCATCGATGTACAACGGTTGAATGTCCGAACTGCTCTTCCTGTAATCCACTATGAATTCCTTCGTCTTATTTATATGAAAAATAAGATTGTTTACTTTGCACCAGAGGGACAGCTGATGAACTTCATCCCTGTACGCAGACTCATCATTATCAGAAATGAGTCCTACCAACGTTGTATCATCTGCAAACTTAATGATCTTCTTACTCAGATGAATGGAGGTGCAATCAGACGTATAAATAGTGAATAAAAGTGGACTCAATACATAGCCCGTGGGAGTGCCAGTATTGAGGATCTTCACAGAAGAGATATGTCCATTCATCCGAACCCTTTGTGAACGATGTGATAAAAAGTTTAGAATCCACCAACATATGGAGTCCAGTAGCTTCAGATCTTTAAGCTTAGACATCAATCTGTGGGGTAATATTGTGTTGAAAGCAGAACTAAAATCAACAAATAATATTCTGACATACGTTCCTTTTTTCTCCAAGTGAGATAGAGCAGTATGAAGAACAATATTGACAGCATCCTCAGTAGAGCTGTTTGTTCTATAGACAAACTGATAATTGTCAAAGGTAACAGGAAGGCAAGAAATAATATATTTCCGAACTAGCTGCTCAAAGCACTTCATTATCACAGAAGTCAATGCTACCGGTCTGAAGTCATTTAAAGCATTTGCAGGTGACTTCTTAGGTACTGGAACAATAATAGAAGCCTTTAGACAAGTTGGAACAAGAGACTGTAGCAAAGAATGATTGAAAATCTCAGTCCACACCCTGACTAACTGATCTGCACATTCTTTTACTACACAACCAGGAATGTTATCAGATCCTGCAGCTTTTCTAGAGTTTACCGCTTTCATTATACACCTAACATCATGCTCCTTCACAACAAGAGGAGCACAATGCTCGGTCCACAATGGTAGTGGTGATGGTAACTCCACTTCCAGTTGGTTCATCTCAAACCGGGCATAAAAGGTGTTTAATTCCTCTACCAACTCATGTTCTCCACCCATACTAGCCTTTTGTGCTTTAAAATTAGTTAATTGCTGAATCCCCTGCCAAGCTTGTCTCAGGTTATTATTAGATAACCAGTCTTCTATCTTTGCCTTGTATGCAGCCTTGGCTTGTTTAATACCACGCTTCAAATTTGTTCTAGCCACACTATACAGTGAGGCATCTCCAGACTTAAATGCCTTATTTCTCTTGTACAAAAGGGACCTAACAGTGCCAGTCATTCATGGTTTTTGGTTTGGGTAGGATCGAATACACTTGTTCGTCAAAACAGTATCAATGCAATGGGCCATATATCCCAAAACTGCAACTGTATAATGCTCTAAATCTTGATGTTCAAAAATATCCCAATTGGTTCGCTCAAAACAATCTTGAAGCTGTGTAATCACCCCCTCAGGCCAACATTTCACTGTCTTTACTACCGCCCCCCCTTCTTTCTTTTAGAAATATACTCAGGAGCCAAAACCAGAGATAAATGGTCAGACATGCCCAGATGTGGTAGCTGCAGAATCCTATACCCCTGTGCAATATTTGTGTAAACTTTATCTAAAGTATTCAACCCCCTGGTCGCACATCTCACATGTTGATGAAATTTAGGAAGAACGACTCGCAAATCAACATGGTTGAAATCTCCTGCTATGATATATACAGCATCTGGATACTTATTTTGCAAATTACTAACTTCATCACCAAGTAATTCAAAGCTAGATCCGCTTTTGCATCTGGTGGAATATAAACAACCAATATGATGACAACATTAAATTCGCGTGGCAAATAAAAAGGTCTAATCTTATAGTCATATATTCTACTTCAGCAGAGCAGTGGCTTGTTATAATCTTTGAGTTTGTACTCCAGTTTTCTCTCACATACATACAAACCCCTCCTCCTTTAGTCTTTCCAACAGTCTTATCTCTATCAGAGCGATGTAGCAAGAAACCATCCAGTTCTATTTCAGTGCATGGAATAGTGGGGTTTAGACAGGTCTCGGTTATTAACAGCACACAGCAATCTTTAACATATTTGCTTGAAGAAGCCATTAACCTTAGATCGTCCATCTTGTTTACAACTGACCTGGCGTTTGTCAGAAAGAGGCTTGGGAGCGGTAGTCTCCTCTTTTCTTTTTTCATTCTATATAAAACACCAGCTTGACAGCCCCTCTTTTTCTTCCTTTCTGAACGTTTCCTTCGTCTGTTTCTTCATCCACTCACCAGAGCATTAATCCACCGGGAGCCGGGAGGCCTTGCAATCTCATCTGGGATGTTAAAACGCCAAAGAAAATCAGCTGTTATCGCCTGTTTACTTTGTAAACCAACTCCACAAGGTCCCATCTGCTGTAGAATTTGTTCGCCTCACAGGAGGTACTCACAATACCCGATAATACAACCACAAACAGCCACAAACAACACATATCCACAGAGCACTGAGCTTCAGCAAGTGATTGCTCCGCCATCTTGGAAAGAAAAAAAAGAGTGAGAAGCACAGAGCTGAAGACACAAGCCTGAAGATGATGAATGAGAATTCATTGAAACGTTGCCTAGATACTTCCAATCTTACGTGGGAGAATACCCGAATAACCAAAGATCTGCATACAAATACCCGCGAGAACCTCAGAAAACATATATAGAAGTATAGTAAAACATATAGAAGTATAGTACACTATACAGAAGCCTGATGATGGCAGATGAGATTCTGCTGAAATGTTGCTACAACTTTAAAAGCACAACTACAATGACATGCGAAAATACCCAAACAAAGCTGAATGCCAGACATGTAAGTACCTGCGAAAACTTAAGAATATATATATATATTGTGACTGAAAGGATCGATCCTGCTGTGAGTTTTGACTCTGATGACTCTGAAGATGAAAGGGTGGAGCCTGCTGTGAATGTGGAGTCTGAATTATCAGAGGACACAGATGTGAGCCAGGAGGATGAGAGATTATCGGACAGACAATCCTCGCCAGAGCCTTCGAATTCACTCATGTCAGCAACTGATCCACAAAATGAGTCAGAGGCTTCTAATGGGGAAACTGACAGATCGTGGATTGATGCTAGAATCAGGAGAAGAATGAAACGCCAAGTTGAAGGGAGGCGTCAAGCCACACATTGATTAGAGAGACTGACATGCCCATCCAGGTGATTTAAGGAGGATTGCTGATTCTCAAACTTTGCTTGGAAGCAAAGTGTTTGATGTGTCAAAAGGATACGTGTGGAGCGGCCTTTGTAATTTATGGACATTCTGAATTACCAGACAGATTCCGGGAAGTTGCCAAGGATTGGAATATAGTACTATTAACTCTTTTTTAGTCTGGCTTTGTTTTGTTTGAATAATTTGAACTGTGGAAATCTGAATTCTCACTTGTGAATATCGGTGAGACATACATGTAAGTACCTGCGAAAACTTAAGAAAATATATATATATATATATATATATATATATATATATATATATATATATATATATATATATTTTTTTCTTAAGTTTTCGCGGGTACTTACATGTCTGGCATTCAGCTTTGTTCGGGTATTTTCCCACGTCATAATAGTGGTGCTTTTAAAGTTGTAGCAACGTTTCAGCAGAATCTCATCTGCCATCATCAGGCTTCTGTTTGTCTGTGAGTCAGACTTTTACAGTGGTTTCACATTTAAATTTGGGGCAGCCTATTGCTGTGTCAGAATGGTTTTTTCTTCCTCCTGATTGGTTAAGAGTCTTGGTCTGTGTTTATTGGTCTTGGAGTTTGCTGTGTTCTGCTACTAATATCTTCTGTCTGTTTTTTTTTGGGGGGGGGCTCTTTTTGTATCTTGATTGGCTGGCAACATTGTGTTACTTTATTGGAGGCCTTTAGTGCAGCTTGGCTTCGGGTAAATGGACGGCTATCATTAGTTAGGAAGCTGGGTTTCATCTGGGTGCCTGGTTGGGGTGTGTTTGAGCTGGAGGTATCAGGGGGGATCTGTTTGTGCCCAGGTGTTTGCCTGGCTTGTGGTGTGGAGATTTTTTTGTTTGTGAGTGCAGGCTTCCAAATGATTGAGAGCCAGGTGGAATCATCTCTTCTGTTCATGCTTTCTGGTCTTTTTTCAATCTCTATGGCTTCTCTGATGATTCTGTGGCTGGGATTTTCTATGGTGGCTAGGGTTTTGGTGCCATTGAAGTTGATGTTATGACCTGTGGCTTCCATGTGTTGGACGAGTGAGGAAGTGTGTTCCAGCTTTTTGACTGCATTTTTGTGTTCATCCAGGCGGGTGCTTATTCTTCTATTGGTCTGTCCAATGTATGTGGCCGGGCATGAGGCACAGGGGACTTCATATATGCCTTGGTTTTCCAGGTCAATTTTGTCTTTGGGGTTCCTGAGGATGGCTGCTATTTTTCTGTCTGTTTTGAAGGCAGTCTTGATGTGGTGTCTGTATAGAATCTTACTAATTTTGTCTGTAGTGCCTCTTATGTAGGGCAGGACAGCTGTTCCACAGGTCTGTTCATCTTCTGGGTCTCTATTATGTCTCAGTGTGTTTTTGTGGATCAAGTTGGTGATATTGCTTTTGTGGAAGCCGTTGGCTGTCAATATTTTAGTCAGGGTGCATAGTTCAGTCTTAATGTGTGTCTTGTCTGCCAGGCGTTTGGTTCTGGTAATTAGTGTTTTAGCCACGGAGTTTATCTGTGCTGGGTGGTGGTGGGATTGGGCGTTGAGGTAGCGGTTGGTGTGTGTTTTCTTCTGGTATATGGTGTGTCCTAGTGTGCCATCTGTTTTCTTGTAGATTAGGACATCTAGGAATGGTAGTTGTTTGTTTGTTTCTGTTTCCATGGTGAACTTGATTTTGGGGTGTGCGCTGTTTAGGTGTGTTAGGAAGTTGTTTAGGTTTTCTTGTCCATGGGGCCAAATCACGAATGTGTCATCGATATATCTTAACCATAGTTTGGGTTTGAGTATGGCATTAGCCAGGGCTCTGGATTCGAATTCTTCCATGAACAGGTTTGCAATGACAGGTGACAGTGGTGATCCCATGGGGGCTCCTTCAATTTGTTTGTATCTTTGTCCTTTGTATATGAAATATGTGTTGGTTAAGCAGTGTTCTGTTAGTTCCATGAGGTGTTTAGCTGGTTGGTATTTATTTTTGATGATTTCGAGGGTCTCTTTTATCGGGACTTGAGTGAATAGTGAAACCACGTCAAAACTTACAAGCAGTTCTTTTTGCTCCACGTGTAGATCTTTGATCATTTCCAAGAAGTGGTATGAGTTTTGTACATGAGAAGCTGCTGTTTCAGCATGGGGCTGTAGCTCTTTTGCTAGGTGTTTAGCCAGGTTTTGTAGTGGTGCTCCTCTGGAGCTGACTATGGGTCTGAGAGGTATGCCTTCTTTGTGTATTTTTGGGAGGCCATATAGTTTGGGGCATCTGGAAGATTTCTCTCTGGGTATGATCATGTGTTGGATCTCTTTGCTCATATGGCTGGTTATAATTTTCTTCTTGGTTAATTTTTCCAGATATGTGGTTGGGTCTGTGTTTATGGGTTTGTATGTGGAGTCTTGGAGTAGGTCTGTCAATTTAGTTTCATAGTCTTTTCTGTCCATTACTACCCCACAGAATCCATCATATGTGCAGTAGAATCCAGCCTAACTTAATTAAATACAGATGAAGCTGATAAAATGAGACACCAAGTTACCAACATTCTATGCACAAGCAAACCACCCAAAAGCAACTTACAGCAAAATGAAATTAAAGCACTGAAAAGAGAAAGCAGCATAATCATCCTCCCAGCAGATAAAGGGAATGCCACTGTAGTAATGGAGAAAGCATGAACAGACCAGAAAGCATGAACAGAAGAGATGATTCCACCTGGCTCTCAATCATTTGGAAGCCTGCACTCACAAACAAAAAAATCTCCACACCACAAGCCAGGCAAACACCTGGGCACAAACAGATCCCCCCTGATACCTCCAGCTCAAACACACCCCAACCAGGCACCCAGATGAAACCCAGCTTCCTAACCAATGATAGCCGTCCATTTACCCGAAGCCAAGCTGCACTAAAGGCCTCCAATAAAGTAACACAATGTTGCCAGCCAATCAAGATACAAAAAGAGCCCCCCCCCCAAAAAAACAGACAGAAGATATTAGTAGCAGAACACAGCAAACTCCAAGACCAATAAACACAGACCAAGACTCTCAACCAATCAGGAGGAAGAAAAAACCATTCTGACACAGCAATAGGCTGCCCCAAATTTAAATCTGAAACCACTGTAAAAGTCTGACTCACAGACAAACAGAATATTCAAACAAAACAAAGCCAGACTAAAAAAGAGTTAATAGTATATTCCAGTCCTTGGCAACTTCCCGGAATCTGTCTGGTAATTCAGAATGTCCATAAATTACAAAGGCCGCTCCACACGTATCCTTTTGACACATCAAACACTTTGCTTCCAAGCAAAGTTTGAGAATCAGCAATCCTCCTTAAATCACCTGGATGGGCATGTCAGTCTCTCTAATCAATGTGTGGCTTGATGCCTCCCTTCAACTTGGCGTTTCATTCTTCTCCTGATTCTAGCATCAATCCACGATCTGTCAGTTTCCCCATTAGAAGCCTCTGACTCATTTTGTGGATCAGTTGCTGACATGAGTGAATTCGAAGGCTCTGGCGAGGATTGTCTGTCCGATAATCTCTCATCCTCCTGGCTCACATCTGTGTCCTCTGATAATTCAGACTCCACATTCACAGCAGGCTCCACCCTTTCATCTTCAGAGTCATCAGAGTCAAAACTCACAACAGGATCGATCCTTTCAGTCACAATATATATATATATTCTTAAGTTTTCGCAGGTACTTACATGTCTGGCATTCAGCTTTGTTTGGGTATTTTCGCATGTCATTGTAGTTGTGCTTTTAAAGTTGTAGCAACGTTTCAGCAGAATCTCATCTGCCATCATCAGGCTTCTGTATGGTGTTTCTCTGTGAGTCAGACTTTTACAGTGGTTTCAGATTTAAATTTGGGGCAGCCTATTGCTGTGTCTGAATGGTTTTTTCTTCCTCCTGATTGGTTGAGAGTCTTGGTCTGTGTTTATTGGTCTTGGAGTTTGCTGTGTTCTGCTACTATAGTATCTTCTGTCTGTTTTTTTTTTGGGGGGGGGGGCTCTTTTTGTATCTTGATTGGCTGGCAACATTGTGTTACTTTATTGGAGGCCTTTAGTGCAGCTTGGCTTCGGGTAAATGGACGGCTATCATTCGTTAGGAAGCTGGGTTTCATCTGGGTGCCTGGTTGGGGTGTGTTTGAGCTGGAGGTATCAGGGGGGATCTGTTTGTGCCCAGGTGTTTGCCTGGCTTGTGGTGTGGAGATTTTTTTGTTTGTCAGTGCAGGCTTCCAAATGATTGACAGTCTGGTGGAATCATCTCTTCTGTTCATGCTTTCTGGTCTTTTTTCAATCTCTATGGCTTCTCTGATGATTCTGTGGCTGGGATTTTCTATGGTGGCTAGGGTTTTGGTGCCATTGAAGTTGATGTTATGACCTGTGGCTTCCATGTGTTGGACGAGTGAGGAAGTGTGTTCCAGCTTTTTGACTGCATTTTTGTGTTCATCCAGGCGGGTGCTTATTCTTCTATTGGTCTGTCCAATGTATGTGGCCGGGCATGAGGCACAGGGGACTTCATATATGCCTTGGTTTTCCAGGTCAATTTTGTCTTTGGGGTTCCTGAGGATGGCTGCTATTTTTCTGTCTGTTTTGAAGGCAGTCTTGATGTGGTGTCTGTATAGAATCTTACTAATTTTGTCTATAGTGCCTCTTATGTAGGGCAGGACAGCTGTTCCACGGGTCTGTTCATCTTCTGGGTCTCTATTATGTCTCAATGTGTTTTTGTGGATCAAGTTGGTGATTTTGCTTTTGTGGAAGCCGTTGGCTGTCAATATTTTAGTCAGGGTGCATAGTTCAGTCTTGATGTGTGTCTTGTCTGCCAGGCGTTTGGTTCTAGTAATTAGTGTTTTAGCCACGGAGTTTATCTGTGCTGGGTGGTGGTGGGATTGGGCGTTGAGGTAGCGGTTGGTGTGTGTTTTCTTCTGGTATATGGTGTGTCCTCGTGTGCCATCTGTTTTCTTGTAGATTAGTACATCTAGGAATGGTAGTTGTAGGAATGGTAGAGCTCACCAAAACAGAAACAGAAGTCCTAACCAAAGGCTTCAATTATGCTATAGCACCCCAAAAAATCCCCACAGAATCCATCATATGTGCAGTAGAGTCCAGCCTAACTAAATTAAATACAGATGAAGCTGATAAAATAAGACACCAAGTTACCAACATTCTATGCACAAGCAAACCACCCAAAAGCAACTTACAGCAAAATGAAATTAAAGCGCTACAAACCCTGAAAAGAGACAGCAGCATAATCATCCTCCCAGCAGATAAAGGGAATGCCACTGTAGTAATGGACAGAAAAGACTATGAAACTAAATTGACAGACCTACTCCAAGACTCCACATACAAACCCATAAACACAGACCCTACCACATATCTGGAAAAATTAACCAAGAAGAAAATTATAACCAGCCACATAAGCAAAGAGATCCAACACACGATCATACCCAGAGAGAAATCTTCCAGATGCCCCAAACTATACGGCCTCCCAAAAATACACAAAGGCATACCTCTCAGACCCATAGTCAGCTCCAGAGGAGCACCACTACAAAACCTAGCTAAACACCTAGCAAAAGAGCTACAGCCCCATGCTGAAACAGCAGCTTCTCATGTACAAAACTCATACCACTTCTTGGAAATGATCAAAGATCTACACGTGGAGCAAGAAGATCTGCTTGTAAGTTTTGACGTGGTTTCACTATTCACTCAAGTCCTGATAAAAGAGACCCTCGAAATCATCAAAAATAAATACCAACCAGCTAAACACCTCATAGAACTAACAGAACACTGCTTAACCAACACATATTTCATATACAAAGGACAAAGATACAAACAAATTGAAGGAGCCCCCATGGGATCACCACTGTCACCTGTCATTGCAAACCTGTTCATGGAAGAATTCGAATCCAGAACCCTGGCCAATGCCATACTCAAACCCAAACTATGGTTAAGATATATCGATGACACATTCGTGATTTGGCCCCATGGACAAGAAAACCTAAACAACTTCCTAACACACCTAAACAGCGCACACCCCAAAATCAAGTTCACCATGGAAACAGAAACAAACAAACAACTACCATTCCTAGATGTACTAATCTACAAGAAAACAGATGGCACACTAGGACACACCATATACCAGAAGAAAACACACACCAACCGCTACCTCAACGCCCAATCCCACCACCACCCAGCACAGATAAACTCCGTGGCTAAAACACTAATTATTAGAACCAAACGCCTGGCAGACAAGACACACATCAAGACTGAACTATGCACCCTGACTAAAATATTGACAGCCAACGGCTTCCACAAAAGCAATATCACCAACTTGATCCACAAAAACACATTGAGACATAATAGAGACCCAGAAGATGAACAGACCCGTGGAACAGCTGTCCTGCCCTACATAAGAGGCACTACAGACAAAATTAGTAAGATTCTATACAGACACCACATCAAGACTGCCTTCAAAACAGACAGAAAAATAGCAGCCATCCTCAGGAACCCCAAAGACAAAATTGACCTGGAAAACCAAGGCATATATGAAGTCCCCTGTGCCTCATGCCCGGCCACATACATTGGACAGACCAATAGAAGAATAAGCACCCGCCTGGATGAAAACAAAAATGCAGTCAAAAAGCTGGAACACACTTCCTCACTCGTCCAACACATGGAAGCCACAGGTCATAACATCAACTTCAATGGCACCAAAACCCTAGCCACCATAGAAAATCCCAGCCACAGAATCATCAGAGAAGCCATAGAGATTGAAAAAAGACCAGAAAGCATGAACAGAAGAGATGATTCCACCAGACTGTCAATCATTTGGAAGCCTGCACTGACAAACAAAAAAATCTCCACACCACAAGCCAGGCAAACACCTGGGCACAAACAGATCCCCCCTGATACCTCCAGCTCAAACACACCCCAACCAGGCACCCAGATGAAACCCAGCTTCCTAACGAATGATAGCCGTCCATTTACCCGAAGCCAAGCTGCACTAAAGGCCTCCAATAAAGTAACACAATGTTGCCAGCCAATCAAGATACAAAAAGAGCCCCCCCCCAAAAAAACAGACAGAAGATACTAGTAGCAGAACACAGCAAACTCCAAGACCAATAAACACAGACCAAGACTCTCAACCAATCAGGAGGAAGAAAAAACCATTCTGACACAGCAATAGGCTGCCCCAAATTTAAATCTGAAACCACTGTAAAAGTCTGACTCACAGAGAAACACCATACAGAAGCCTGATGATGGCAGATGAGATTCTGCTGAAACGTTGCGGGCCACATCTAGCCCATGGGGTGCTTAGACCTAGCCTGTGGGGCCACCCTTGAAAGAGCAAAGGACCAGCCCTTGGCCCACTTGCGTTTCATTTTCACTGGCAGAGGCTGCAGGGGGCCTTCCATGGCTGAAAATGGAGTCTGGGGGGGGGGAGGGCCACACACATCCCCCCATTCTCCATTTTCACTTGCAGAGGACTAGCAAAACAAACCAAGAACAAAACAAAAGGATAAATGCTTCTCATTTTTCATTTGAACATGCAAGAAGAGACAGGAAAGGAGAAAGGAAAAGAGGAAAGATGGGAAGAGAGTAATATATAATAGAATAATAGAATTCTACCTTCGTCAAGGGTCAAGAATCATCAGGTACAACACTTAATGATAGTCATAGGGTACAATAAGCAATCAAATCATACTAGGAAACAGTCAATGTAAATTGTAAGAAAACAGGCAACAAAGTTACAGTCATACTACAGTCATAAGTGGGAGCAGATGGGTATTAAGGAGTGATGAGAAGATTAATAATGATAGTAGTGCAGACTTTGTAATAGTTGGACAGTGTTGAGGGAATTATTTGTTTAGTAGAGTGATGGCGTTCTGAGAAAAAAAACTGTCCTTGTGTCTAGTTGTTCTGGTGTGCAGTGCTCTATAGCGTCGTTTTGAAGGAAGGAGTTGAAACGGTTTATGTCCGGGATGTGAGGGGTCTGTCAATATTTTCACAGCCTTCTTTTCGATTTGTGCAGTATGCAGGTTGGTAGCAAATGTTTTTTCTGCAGTCCTAATTACACTCTGGAGTCTGGTTCTGTCCTGTTGGGTTGCAGAACCAAACCAGACAGTTATAGAGATGCAAGATGATAGATTCAATAATTCCTCACTGTATCAGCAGCTCCTTGGGCAGTTTGAGCTTTCTGAGTAAAGAAGAAAAAGTAAGGAAAGAGGGGAAGGAAGAAGGAAGGAGAATGAAGAGGGAAGGAAAAAGAAGAAAAGGAAGGAAATAAGGAGATTATAACAAGAGTGAGGGAGCATCTGAGGGAAGTCCTGCCTTAGCACTTGGCCATCCCAGGTGCTCCCAACACAAATGACAATGAGCTGTCCCCCCCCCCCCCGAGGTCAATCACAACCATGATGTGGCCCTCAATGAAATTGAATTTGACACCCTAGATCAGGGGTGTCCAACCTTGGCAACTTTAAGGCTTGTGGACTTCAACTCCCAGAGTTCCTCAGCTGGCTGAGGAACTCTGGGAGTTGAAGTCCACAAGCCTTAAAGTTGCCAAAGTTGGACACCCCTGCCTTAGATCATGAGGCTTGGCTGAACAAGGATATTGAAAACCACGCTCCTAGCGATCAAACCAAAGTTTGATTTTTGGGCAATCCAGGAAAAAGCGTGATTTGGGGTTAGTGTTACAGGTAGTCCTTGACTTATCACCACAACTGAGCCCAAAATTTATGTTGCTAAGTGAGACATTTGTTAAGTGAGTTTTGCCCCATTTTATATGACTTTTCTTGCCGCAGTTGTCAAGTGAATCCTTGCAGTTGTTAAGTTAGTAACCGGGTTGTTAAAGGAAGCTGACTTCCCCTTTGCCTTTGCTTGTCAGAAGGTTGCCAAAGTTGATCCTACGACCCTGAGACATCACAACCATCATAAATACAAACCAGTTGCCAAGCATTTGAATTTTGATCCCATGCCGAGGGATGCTGCAATGGTCGTAAGTCTGAAAAACAATCATAAGTCACTTTTTTCAGTGCCATTGTAAGTTTGAACGCTCACTAAACGAACTGTTGTAAGTCAAGGACTACCTGTATTAGATCTGGACTGTAACATATCAGAAAGCCCACTAGATGGAGGCTGGGACATCTAGAACTTAAACTTATTGCTGCCATCTAGTGGTCATCTAGATTGTTGCAGCCCAGACCTGCTGGACCTGGTTCAGAGTAGGCTCCTCCTAATTCTGTGTATATGTATAGGTAGTCCATATACATGTAGTTATGGGATTATCTGTGTATATGTATGTGTATATGTACTACGTATGCATATGTATCAAATAAATTGTTTTTAGAGTATGATTTCCTCCATTAGGCCTGAATATTTATATTTCTTTTGGATCCCATTCCTTTCATTTTCTAAGTGCTTAATTTTAAATGCTTACTATTTCTCACTTATTTTATGCACTTTGCACAGTGCTGTTTCTCTGGAAGGGAATAAGATGATAGTTATGTTCTGTTTATGCTCTGTATATCTGCATACTGATCAGATTTGCCAGCAGGCTTTGATATATATAATTGGATACTTGTTTTCCCCCAGAAATAGATTCAATACTTTTCCAAAAGCAAAATTAGTAGAAATTTTACAGATCTGACTTTACAAACACTGCACCTGCTGGATGATGATATAGCTCTTTTTAAAAAAGAACAATTTTCTACAGATTATCAGAGAAAGAAGTGAGATTTCATTTCCTGCTTTGTAGAACTACATATTAGCTTCATTTAAAACTTGAAATCTACATTTTGTTTGGTTGTTAAGATTGGGAGGTGGGCAATGTTTCCTTGGAGATATCTTAACTCACTCTTTTCCATCGCTTTTTTCTAAGTTCTCCAAAGGAAAATGTGAAGGCTGAAAACCCTGCCCCTCCCAAAATATACCCCCTTGCATTTTATTGGATTTCCTTTTCCTTGTTTTGGGGCACCAACACAAGAGCCGTAGCTTCTGAAGACAGCTCTTGACCTCAGTCCAACCTTCTAAGAATCAGGTTCTGAGATGTCTATGGAAATTTTCAATCATCCATGTTAGATCGGAGGTGGATCGGTTCGACAGAGACGCGAGACCATTCTGTGAGTTCAGCTCTTTATTAGGTTTAGGTAAAGGTCTGGGGATGCGAGCCGCGGCAGCCCTTCATATAGTGCTGGCTCGCGGCTCGGCAGCCAATGACAGCACTTTGAATCTCCTGCGATCTGCACAGCCAATCGCGGTAGATTCCTAGCACTCCAATCATGGCTGACCTGTTGACCAATCAGGTCTTCGCTGGTCTGGACTAATCGGATGCGAGGGTTTCTGAGTATGCTAATACTGTACACCCCTCCCCTCTTGGTTTTGTCCTGAGGTGCGTAGTGATGTAGTCGCATAGATAGGCGGGGCTTTTTCCCTGCCTCCTTGACCTGCGCGGTTCAGTTCTGGTTTGGTCATCGACCGGTTTGGATGCCTCCTCTGTCGCTCCGGTTCCTTGGAATGGAACCGCCTGGAATGTTGAGCTGGGCCTTTCTTGGTGGCTCCCTGCCGGTTCTCCTGGGCTGGTTGAGCTGCCGCTTCTGCTCCCGCTGGGCTTTTCCTGGCCGGGTGAGCTGGTTTGGCTGCTCCTTCCAGGTGAAGACCCCGGGGTTTCATGCTCCATTGGTCCTGCGTCTATGGGTGAGTAGTGTTGGTTTATTGGTTTATTTATTCTTGGTGGGGGGTGTTCTGTTTGCGTCAGTTGGTTTTCTTCGGTTCCTTCTCTCTCGCTTACCGGTTCCTCCCCTCTTCTAGTTTCTTGTTCGGGTGTTTGGTTGTTTGTGGTGGCTAGTCTTGACCTAAGTTGGTTTATGTGCTGTTTCCAGTTTTTTCCTTCGCTAGTTTCCAATCGGTATGATAGGGGCCCGGTTATCTGGCTGATTGTAGCTGGTACCCAGAGTGGTTCTCCTGTGAGGTTTTTTGCATATACTGGGTCCCCTATGTTGAATGTTCTGTGTTTGCTGGAGGAACCTGGGGGTTTGTCTGGGTTATATGTTGGGTGCATTCTGTCAAGTGTTGAGCATAGTTTCTGGCCCATCATTAGTTCCGCCGGGCTTTTATTTGTGGTTGCGCTAGGTGTAATGTGTTGAATGAGGAACATTTTATTGATTTTGTACTGTATTTTGGCTGTTTCTATTTTCTGGATAGCTTTCTTGGTGTATTGGACCATGTGTTCCGCCCGCCCGTTCACCGCCAGGTTTGCCGGTGTGGTTAATGCATGGCGTATCCCTTGGCCTGCCAGAAATTGTTCAAACACCAGTGCGGTGAACTGGGGCCTGTTGTCTGACACTATTACATCTGGCAGGCCGTGCGTAGCGAAGAGTTTGCTCAGTTTCCTTATCACCGCTTCTGTCGTGGTTGACTTCATAGTGCTTACCTCCAGCCAGTTGGAGTAAGCATCTACTGTGAAAAGGTACATGTGTCCCTTGGTTGGCCCCGCGAAGTCTATATGAATTCTGGACCACGGACCTCTTGGTTTTTCCCATTCTTGGGTTGGGGCGGTGGGTGGATTGGCTCTGGACTCTTGGCATTGTTTACATTTGGCAACCCAGGTTTCGATCTGTTTATCCATTCCTGGCCACCATGCGTAGCTTCTCATCTTAACCATCCCCGGATGCCCCTCATGAAACATTCCCAATACCTTTTCCTGTAATTTTTCAGGAATTACCACTCTGTCCCCCCAAAGTATGCAGCCCTTTTCGATAAAGAGTTCGGTTTGTCTGTTCCGGAAGGGTCTGAATAGTTCGTCTATGTCCCCTTCCGGCCACCCTTTTCCCACCCAGCTCAAGACTCGCGCCAGCCGTTTGTCTTTATTTGTTTCTCTGGCAGTGTCTGGCATGGTCACGAGTGGGTTGGATATTGTCTCTATTTGGAGTACCTCTGTTGTGTGTGCTGGGTCATCTTCCCAGTCCGGTAAGGGTGACCGGCTTAGGGCGTCTGCATGGGCGATGTCCTTGCCGGGCCGGTGTATCAGCTGGTAATTGTATGCTGCTAGGAATTCGGACCACCTCGTCATTCTTGGCGATAGAATGTTCGGTGTGGCCCTGTCCCCCGCCAGGATTCCTAGCAGTGGCTTGTGATCCGTGATGATTGTAAAAGTCCTACCGTAAAGGTATTCGTGGAATTTCTTGATGCCGGCGACGACTGCTAGGGCCTCCTTGTCGAGCTGGCTGTAGTTCCACTCTGGCTTTGAAAGTGTCCTTGATGAGAAAGCGATGGGTGCTTCCCTCCCGTCTGGTAGCTGGTGGCTGAGGATGGCACTGATTCCAAAGGGTGACGCATCGCAAGTTACCGCCAATGGCAGAGTCTCGCTGTACTGGATTAGTACCGCATCGGATGTTAGCAGGTTCTTTGTGTTGTTGAAAGCACCCTCCTGCTGTGCTCCCCAGGTCCAGGTGGGTGTTTTATCTAACAGCCTATGTAGCGGTTCCGTCACGGTCGCTCCCGCGCTGATTGGAGATGGTGGATCTCCTCCTCCTCGTCTTCGGTTTCTGAGAAGGAGTCGATGTCGCCATGGTGTGTGGTTGTGTGGTCTGTCACGGGCTCCCTCTCGGGGGTCGATGTGGCCTCTCCGGTCGCTGCTCATGGCATGATGCTCAATTGTCGCATCCGGGTCGCTGGTTTCTTGGCCGCTTCCGCTGCAGCGGCTTCGGTGAGGGAATTGGCGAGGGAGATGTCTCCCTTTGCCATGATGCGGCTCTGGAGGACGGGGTCTCGGAGTCCCAAAATGACGTGATCTCACAGGGCCTCGTCCAGGTTGGTGAACTCGCATAACCCCCCCAGGTCCCGTAGTGCTGCTATGAAGTTGGCCAGCCCTTCGCCCTCGCGTTAATCCCACCGGTAGAACTCATGCCACTGGATGAGGATGGGCACGACGGGGGCGTAGTGGCTCCGCAGCAGGGGCTCGAGATCGTCCCACTCCATCGTCTTGACATCCACTGGTTTGGCCAAGGCTTTGGCCATTTTGAAGACTGCGGGCCTGCAGTGCGTGAGGAACACGGCTCGTTTCTTGTGGCCGTTGGCGTCCTTGAGGTTGCTACTCTCGAGGAACATTTGGAACCTATCGGTGTAGGATTCCCAGTCCTCAGTAGCAGGGTTGAAGGGAGCGGGTGGTGAGTTGATTCCGCCCATGTTGCTGGTTGCCGCATGCCACCTCGCCACGTGCTGGGTGGTCTCTTTGTCTCACGATCCCACCCTCGTTGCCAGTGTTAGATTGGAGGCAGATTGGTTCGACAGAGACACGAGACCATTTACGTGAGTTCAGCTCTTTATTAGGTTTCGGTAAAGGTCTGGGATGCGAGCCGTGGCAGCCCTTCATATAGTGCTGGCTCGCGACTCGGCAGCCAATGACAGCACTTTGAATCTCCCGCGATCGGCACAGCCAATCGCGGTAGATTCCTCGCGCTCCAATCATGGCTGACCTGTTGACCAATCAGGTCTTCGCTGGTTTGGACCAATTGGGTGCGAGGGTTTCTGAGTATGCTAATACTGTACAATCCAGGTCATAGTTGTGGCAAAGGTGCTTTTTCCAAAAGGTAATTGGACTTTCTTGGTTGTTTTTCCTTTGAAAACATTTAGTTTCTTGGTCAAAAATATTAAAAAGGCAGAATATTTCCCCTAAAAGAGAAATAGAAATCTTAAGGGACACAGAAACTCAGCCCCAGCTCTCTGTCTCCATCAGATATTTTGGTGCCAGCCTATCTACAAAACAAAAAAACCTTCAGACAGGGGTGGGATTTAAAAATCCCAGCAAATGATTTGCTGCCCAGTTGCTGGGTGGGCGTGGCCATGGGTGGGTGTGGCCTACTGTAACTTCCTGTTTCCAGTTTCTGGTGGGCCTCCAGAGACTGAGAGAGGCTGTTTTTGCCCTCCCAAGGGTCCAGAGGCCTCCCCGAGCCTCTGAGAGGGTGAAAATGGCCTCCCCTGGGCTCTGGAGGCTCTCTGGAATCTGGAAACATGCCCATTTCCAGACTTCCAGAAGGCCCATTTCCCCCCTCCCAGAGCCTCAGCGTAGACTTTGCACTTACCTCCACTGAAAATGGGCCACATGGAGACTCTTGGGAGGGGAAGGGTGGGAGGGGCGGGGCCAGCCAGTCAGTTGAAATACTGGTTCAGGGAGAAGGCGGAGCTTCGTGCCGGCGTTACAGCTGCGATCTCGGGGCTCTGAGATCGCAGCTGATATTTTCGCCCCTGGTCGGTCCTAACGGACCTAAATCGTCCCGGAGAGACGGTGATTGTGAAGGGCACTGTTCCAGGATCCCAGAGACATCGCAAAGTCTCTGGTTAGATTCAGAAGAAGCCCTTTTGCTGGCGGCGGAGAGGCAGCCTCCATAGCTGCTGAAGTCGGGACAGCTCCGAAAAGAAAGTGACTGGATTGAAGTGTGTCGGTTGGGTGAGAAAAACTCTTTTGTGTTGAAAATTCGCTGAGGTTGGAAAGTTCATTCTGAAGAGAGGAGGAAGCTGTGAGATTTTTTTTTTGATTGAAATTGTTTGAGCGGCGTTTTTAAAGTGCTGTCAAATTGAGGCTTGGGGTGTTTTTTTTTTTTTTTTTTCTATATTCCATGGGAAAGATTTTATTGTGACTTAGGTAACCGGACTGAATTTTCTTTTATATATACTTTTAGGCTCCCTTTGACTTTTTTATTTTTTTTAGGATAGAGGCTTCCTTTGGCTATTTTTTTTTTCCTTTTTTTTGTATATATTAATTCTTTTTTCCGGTTGGGGCTGAGAAAGAGCATTAAGAAACTTTGTAACACTGCCAACTAGAGGCTTGAAAGTATTCTATTTGAATTGGAGAGAATTGCAAAAAGACCTCATCTCAAGGACTTTGTAACGTGATAAGATAGAGGGAGAGCACAGCAAAATATTATTGCAGGTGCTTTCCTGGACTGTTATCAACACTTGAGGTTTGGCTTTGAAGCTGCTGGAGAAGAGAGTCATAACAAGAGCCTTGGATAAATAACAAAGTGCAGTGTGTTTTCTTATATGTACCCCATTCGCTAGCTTTTTTTTTTTAAATCTTAATTTTTAGTAATATTTTTATTTTTGCCTTTTACTTTAAAGGGAAAGCCTCAGAGTCTTTTCTCTTTTCTTCTTTTTTTTTTTTCCTTTTTCCTTTTTATTGGGACTTTTTTGCTTTTCATATTTATCTTTTTGGATTATTCTGTTGTCGTGGTTGATTTTTTTTTTTATTTTTCTTCTTCCTTTTTTGGATTATTTTTTGGATTATTGAGATTTTTTAATTGGATTAAGGTGTGAAGATCCTGAAGGAACTTTTTGTTTTTTGTTTTTCTTTTTTCTCTTTTTGCTTTTTCCTTTTTCTTTTGCTCTTAATTAATATTATTATCTTTTGGATTTGTTTGTTTTTTCCTTTCTATTTTTTCCTTTTTTATGGTGGACTATTTCATAATTGGATTAGGGTCTAGAAGAACCTGAAGATCTTTCTTCTTCCTTTTTTTCTGTTTCTTCTTTGGTTTCGTGTTTTTTACTATTGGAGTTTTCCATTTTGGATTATAATTGGCTGCTCTACCAGTTGGGTTAAAAGTTAAGAAGAATTTGAAGTTTTGGAAACATTGAAATGAGCAAGAAACCAATACCATCTGGCATTGCTGCTTCTACCTCTGCTTCCCCACCAGCTGGAGGACAACGTTTAATTCAGACAACGTTGAAGCAAGATAAGGAACAAGAAAAAATAACTTTACAGTTACAGATGATTATGCAAGGAATTCAAGAACTTAAGACAAAATCAGATATTATTGAACAAAGAACAGGAAATATTGAACAAAGAACAGAAAATATTGAACAAAGAATAGAAAATATTGAACAAAGAACAGAAAATATTGAACAAAGAATAGAGAAGACTGAAGAAAAAGTGGAAAATATTAAACAAATGATGGTTAAGTATGAGGAGAGATTCCAAAAAATTGAGGAAGAAGGAAAACAAAGAGAGAAGAAGATTGGAAATATTGATAGCAGATTAACAGCGGTCGAACAAGAAAAAGGTGGGATGTTGAGGTGGGAGATGGAAAGGTCAGAATTTTACCTTAGATTTCAAAATATAGAGGAGGAAAAAGGAGAAAATTTGGCAGCGGTAATGATAGAAATTTTGGCAGATGCTTTGGAAGTTACAGAGGAAAAGATGATGGATGGAATAGATGAGATATATCGAGTCTATACAAGATATGCGATGAGAAATAAATTACCCAGGGAAGTCCATATTAGATTTACCAAAAAATCCATTAAAACGCAAATATTACAAGTAGCAAGAGAGAAAACACTGAAATACAAGGGTAAAGAGGTTGTGGTTTTAAAACAAATACCTAGAAGAGTGAGAGAGATGAGAAGAGAATATCGATTTCTGACCAAAATACTATTGGAAAACGAAGTGAATTATAGATGGCTGATTCCAGAAGGATTAATGTTTACGTGGCAAGAGCAGAGACATAGAATTGACTCAATTGAGAAAGCAGAACTTTTTCATGCAGAATTTTTTGGAGGAAGAAAAGAGGAAGCAGAGAAAGAGGTTTCATTAATTGAGTTTCAAGATGAACAACTGGAGACTGAAAAAGAGAAAGGAGCAATAGGGGGACAGATTGATAGTAAAGAACAGCGTGAAGTGAGATCCACGAGAGCTGTTAGACCTAAATATAAAGCATAATTATGGAGGAAAAAAAACTGATTACAATGAATATAAACGGACTTAATTCAGCTGTTAAAAGAAGGAAAACTTTTCATAAATTAGAGAAATTAAAATTTGATATAATTTGTTTACAAGAAGTTCACATTAAAAAACAACATGAACAATTGTTATTACAGCCAAAATTAGGGAAAACATTTACCTCTTTGACCCAATGTAAGAAAAGAGGTGTGGTTTTATACATTAAAGAGGCTATTCCAGCAAAATTGATTTACTCGGATGAAGATGGAAGAGTATTAATGGTAGAAATAATGGATAATAATATAAAAATACTCTTGATTGCAATTTATGCTCCGAATGATAAACAAGAAGAGTTTTATAAAAAACTGCACATGAAAATAATTGGACTGGACTATGTTAATATAATTATGATGGGAGATTTTAATGGAATTGTGGACAATAAACTGGACTATATAGCAACAACAACAAAGCAAAATAGAAAGGTTCTCCCAAGGTCTTTTTTTAAAATGACAGATGAATTAACTTTAAAAGATATTTGGAGAGAAAGAAACGTTAAAGCTAAACAATATACTTTTTATTCAAATAGACATTTATCATGGTCCAGATTAGATATGATTTGGATCTCAACAGAACTAATATCTAATATTAAAGAAACAAGCATTGAAACAAGTACCTGGGCAGATCATAGCCCAATGACAATTAAATGGAAGGGACAAAAAAAAAGATCGAGATGGACATTAAATAATACTATTTTAAAGGAGAAAGATTTTACACAATGGATGGAGAAGGAATTGGCTTTTTTCTTTAGAGAAAATAAAAAAGAAGATACTTCAACGCAAAATGTGTGGGATACTATGAAGGCATACGCTAGAGGTTTGATAATAGATTATACAAGAAAAAAGAATATTAGGAAAAGGCAAGCTTCTAAGGCCTTGGAAAATGAGTATAAAACTCTTGAAAAAGAATTACAGAAAATGCCACAGAAAAAGGATATTAAATTGAAGCTGGATGTAATCAAACATAAAATGGAATTAATAGAGAAAGAAGAATTGGCACAGAAAATTAGAAACTCTAAACAGAATTATTTTGAAGATGCAAATAAACCAGGTAGATGGCTAGCATATAAATTGAGAAAAGAGAAGGAATCAAGAAAAATATTGAAGTTAATAGATGAACAAGGCCAAGTTTGTTATGGGAACAAGGAGAAAAAAGAAATTATCCGAGATTTTTATGGGCAATTATATAAACAAGAGAATATTGATGAAGGAAAAGTCAAACAGTATTTACAGGAAGCTAATTTACCAAAGATACCTAAAGAGACTGAAGAAATGCTAGAAAGCAATATAACAATGATGGAACTAAATGAAGCATTTAAGAGACAAAATAATGGGAAAGCTCCGGGCCCAGATGGGCTTCCAGTAGAATTTTATAAAACATTTCAAGAATTATTGAGCATCCCATTGTTAGAAGTTATGAATGAAGTTATGTTAAAAAAGATGATACCTAAAACATGGTCAGAGGCTTATATTACACTTATACCAAAGGAAGAGACTGACCCATTGCAAATTAAGAATTATAGACCTATTTCTTTATTGAATGCAGACTATAAAATTTTTGCTTCAATTTTAGCAGAAAGACTTAAAAAATATTTAAATAATTTTATTCACTCAGATCAAAATGGATTTCTGCCAAAGAGACAAATTAGAGACAATATGAGAGTAATCTTGGACACTTTGGAATATTATGAGGCTCATCCTGAAAAGCAAATGGCTTTGATATTCCTAGATGCTCAAAAAGCATTTGACAACGTCAACTGGAGATTTATGTTATTATTATTGGAGCAGATGGGTTTTGCTAAAAAATTTATTCAAGCAATAGAAGCTATATACAATAAACAGACAGCAAGGGTAATGATGGAGGGGGAACTTACAGATTTTATTAATATAAGGAAAGGCACAAGACAAGGATGCCCCCTATCTCCTTTGCTATTTGTGTTGACCTTGGAAGTCTTGAATAGAAATATTAGGGATGATAAAAGCATAAAAGGAATGAAAATTAAGAAGGAAGAATTTAAGCTACAAGCTTTTGCTGATGATTTAGCTTTTATTTTGGAAGATCCGATTGAAACAGCTCCAAAGTTACTGGAAAGGATAGAGTCATATGGAGAGGTGGCTGGTTTGAAAATAAACAAAGATAAAACAAAGATTTTGACAAAGAATATGTTATTGAGACAGAGAGAAGAATTGGCAGATCTTTTGAAAATTCAAGTTACAAATAAGGTTAAGTATTTGGGGATATATTTGACAACAAGATGTAGCACATTAAAGGAGAATAATTATATTAAACTTAAACAACAGATAACTACAGATTTGAAGAAGTGGGAAAACTTGCAATTGTCATTAATAGGGAGAATTTCAACAATTAAGATGAATATCTTACCTAGAATTTTATTTTTGTTTCAAACAATACCAATTAGGCTTGGAAAAGACTATTTTGAAGATTTAAATAAAATTATGTTGAAGTTTATATGGCAAGGTAAAAAAGCGAGAATAAAGTTAAAGCTTTTGCAAGATGCTAGAATTAGAGGAGGTTTTGGTCTGCCTAATTGGGAATTGTATTATCAAGCTGCAAGTTTGATGTGGGTCAAAGAATGGATAACATTAAGGAAACATAGGTTGTTGACACTAGAAGGGCATGACTTGCTGTTGGGTTGGCATGCTTTTTTATGGTATAAGGGAACTAAAACACAGGGTTATTTTAGAAGACATTATGTACGGGAGTCTTTGTGGTTAAATTGGGAGAAGATAAAAAGACAATGTTATTTGAAAATTCCAGTTTGGTTATCGACCATTGAAGCATTTTCCTATCCTATAATTTACAAGAAGGAACAAACAGTTAGATATGGGGAACTTTTGGATGAAAAGGGTGAACTTAAATCGATCCAAAACTTAGAAGAACAAGGTATAAGGATGAATTGGTTTTCATATGCACAAATACACTCAAGGTATGATGAAGATTCTAAAACGGAGGGATTTTATGATAAACAGACTGATTTAGACAAGATCTTGATGGGTACTGATGAGAAGGTGATTAAAAAATTATATGGTTATTTACTGGGAATGAAATTAGAGGAAGAACAAGTCAAAGAAACTATGATTGTTTGGGGGAAGAATTTTGGATATGGGATTGATTTGGAGAAATGGCAGAAATTGTGGTCTCAAAATTATAAAATGACAATGTCAACAGCATATAAAGAAAACTTGTATAAGATGTTTTACAGGTGGCACTTTCCTCCGACAAGAATAGCAAGAATGTTTAAGAACAAATCTGAAAAATGTTGGAAATGTCATCAGATACCCGGCTCGTATTACCATATGTGGTGGACTTGTGAGGATGCTAGAAAATAATTCGCATGTGGTTGGAAAAAATGACAAAGAAACATATAGATTTGAAACCAGAGATCTTCTTATTGGGAATTTTACCTGATATATATAGTAAAGATTTGAAATACCTGATTGTAAATGTATTAACAGCGGCCAGGATTGTATTTGCTAAAAATTGGAAGAATGAGAAAATACCATTACAGGAAGAAATTATTAAGAAAATATTGGAATGTGCTGAGATGAGCAGATTGACATTTGAAATTAGAGAGCAAGAGGATAAACAATTTTACGAAATTTGGGATCTTTTTTATAAATGGCTAGATGATAAAATACGATAATAGAATATTTAGAATGCTAGAGAGTAAGGATTATCTTTATTTTGTCATTATTTTGCTATTTGATATTATATTTATAAAGGATTTTTTAGGATTGATTTGATATGATTAGATGATTTGTTATAGAGTAAACTGGTTTAAAGTATTGTTAGCTCATTAAGCATAAATGATTAAAAATATAGTCAAAAATTTCTTTTTTTAGTGATATTAGGATATATAATTTTGGATTGACAATATGAGTTGTTATGTAACATAATTGTAATTGAGACTACAGAATGAATGCACAAAAATGATGAACCAACTGACACACTGGATGTACATATAAGATTTGATGTTTTTATGTTTTGTTTGTCTTGTTTGTTTGTAGAAAATTAATAAAAACTTTTTCAAAAAAAAAAAAAAGAAATACTGGTTCAGCAAACCATCTGTAACTTTAATATCTGGTTCGCTTGAACCGGTAGAATCCCATCCCTACCTTCAGCTCCAGGATTATCCTTCAGAGCAAAGCCATTCAGCCACAATAGAGACTGCACAAGAAATCCCCTTCATTACCTCAGACCAAGGTTCAACCAAACTTGATTCAGACCGCAGAGTCTGACAGAAACCAATACAATATATGTCCTTGTCACAGGAACAGAAAGCTCAAGGGCAAGGCCCAAAGAGAGGGTATAAATAACACTCACCGTCCACTCCATGTGTTCAGCTGCACCAGGACCTCAAACCCATGTGGTCCTGTCTACCACCAAACCATCTTTCCAATCAGCCACCAGGTTTCCAGTTTTTTTCTCCCCACTTGGAACTGAACCCAGATGGATATTTCTTCCAACACTTTCATGGACTGTAGGATTGTAGTTCCATCAATAACCATAACCAAGCCTTGACATGGTTTGTCTTTTCATATTGCCACTTGGGTAACCCCGACGTAATTTCCTCTTTGCTTTGGCAATGTAACTAGAACACGCAGAATCATGTTTGCTCCTATGCAGATTATCTCTCTCCTAGCAGCAAATGTTATTCGCCCCCGTTGGCCTCAAAGCAAAAAGCTTTTGCTCTGCTAATGCAACCTCATTATCTCTTCCCACCTCCCCCTCAACCAATCATATTTACATTCTCCCCTCCCCACTCCATGGAGTCTCTAGGCAACCATCCCACACTTCTTCCTTCCTTCCAGATGTCTTAACAAGCTTAACTACTCAAGGTAATTGGGTCGTGAGAGCACCCTACTGCTTGTCACTGAAATAAGTGGTGAAATCAATAATTTGGGGGCAGATGTATTTAATAGCTTAGTTGTTATCACCGAGTAGCTGAAGGAACACCTTCTGATGTAATGCCCTCACCTCCCTGCCCCCATAATTCCTGGCATAATAAATTAAGCTGGTATTCAGGGAAAGCCCCAGGAAAGCAATCTTCTTTTTATGACTTGCAAATACGTTCCATGTTTTGCAATGAAAAACAAATAATATTCCAGTTCGGATGGATGCTGCTTCCCATCAGCTTTGCAATTTTCTTACCAAGGCAAGATCTATGCATGATTCTTATATTTTGGATTAACACTGGTACCAAGTTGGAAAATTCTCCTGCATTTTTTTTTCCTTCCTGTTCTCATTGGGTTGGAGGAAGGAGATTTTGCTTTTCAATTCTTCCAGAGGAAAATGGGATTTTAGAAGAATTTGGATGAGTAGAAGATAGGCTTCTTTCCCCTAATGGAGTAACCAGGTGAACAAGGGTCCTTGTAAATGCCTCTCTTTCAAAACTTTCTCCCTAGCTTCCCCATTTGGAGTTTTGTGTCCAGTTCTGAGCACCACAACTCAAAAAGGACATTAACAATTTGAAGGATGACTACCGAGACAATGAAGAATCTGGAAAGCAAATTATGTGAATTATGGTTAAAGCAGGGGTCTGCAACCTGCAGCTCTTTTGTCCCTCTGCTGAACTGGCTGGCTGGCCCCTCCCCTCCCCATCACTTTTTGCCTGGCCTGAGAAGGTAAGGGTGATGGCTGGGGATGGAGACTCGTTCCATATTCCAGTGCAGGAGGTGACTGGGTGGGAGTGAGAGAAGTTGAGTTCGCCATGCCAACCCAGTTACATCGGTTGTTAAATTATTGACTCCCGGTGTTTTCTTTTCTGTGGGAAACAATCTAAATGGCTCTGTTTAAGGATTAAAGACCCCTGGGTTAAAGGATCTGATTAAATTGAGCCTCCAGAAAAGAAAAGATAGTCATTATGATAACAGTCTTCAAATCTCTGAAGAATAAGTGGATTTATTTTCTATTGCTCCACATGGTAGGACCAGAAACAATGGGTTAAATTATAAGGAAGAACAATTAATCAGAATGAATGATTGAAGGAATGAATGAATTCATGTATGAATCAACCAACCAACCAACCAATATATGATTAACCTAGCCTTCATATTTAGCTAGAGCTAGCTAAATATTTCTCTATCTATTTGCTGAAAATTCTGGTTGTCTGGATTTTTGCAATCCAGGACAAAAAATCTGAATATAGACTAGACTAGACTAGACTAGACTAGACTAGACTAGACTAGACTAGACTAGACTAGATAGACTTGAATAGAATAGAATAGAATAGAATAGAATAGAATAGAATAGAATAGAATAGAATAGAATAGAATAGAATAGAATTCTTTACTGGCCAAGTATGATTGGATATACAAGGAATTTGTCTTGGTGCCTATGTTCTCTGTGTACATAAAAGAAAAGATACATTAATTTAATGTGTTATATGAATTTCCCAGTCCAGATCTATTAGCCATACTTTAAGTGCCAGCAAGTAATATACTTCTTTCCCTCTGTTACTCCATTGCAACTGGTGTTTGGAAATTTGCTATCCCGAACTTGAAGGTGACACTCAACCTTTAAGACTAATAGCCTCTGATAGAGTTCTGCCCCATTCATGTATCCAGTCCCCTGCAAAACCATCCAAGTTAGTAGCCCAAAAAGCTGGTGTTAATGGATTCCATTGGTTAATAGTTAATTAAGAAGAGCATTATTTGGTAATTCTAAATCTCCTTCATTGGATGGTCTTTGGCCTTAGTTTTAGGATGTGATGAAGTGGGGAAGAGGATTTCTCTTTATCCACTTTCTTCATGCCTTCATGATTTCATTAAAAAAACCCTCAATTTTTATGACCTGTGATCCCTTAAAATTCAAGATAGAGTGAATGTATGGAGCTGAGCATTTACTGGCCGGATGCCCTTCCCAACGCCATGTGGAGTGGCAGCAGAATTTTTTCTTTGCCCCTTAGGGAAGAAGCATTTGCCACTACCTAGGATTGAACTCTCAACCTTCCAAATGGAAGGGAATGTCTTCACCACTAGGCCACCATGCCACTCTGCCATTGTGATTTCATGTAGCCCAATAAACTCCCCTTTCAATGGCTTTTTTAAAGAGAAATATTGCAAATACTCTTTACATCTTTTGTAGGGGAATTGTTTAAGCTTTTGACAAATGATGTTGGTTACCTACTTCTGCACTTCGTTCAAAGGGTGAGGTCAGTTCAAACTCCCATTATAGCCCAGCAGACAGGTGAAGCACTTATTCTTTTCAGAAGAAGAAATGTAGAGTAATTGTGGAGCCCTTTCCCTTGTATACAAGAGGTCAATGGTTCAATTCCCAGCATTTCCACTCAAAACAATCTTATGTAACAATTGAAGAGCAATGACCAAAAGGCTGGTCAAGTCCCCTTCATAATTCATACAGAGACTTGACAGAGAGAGGATTTAATTGGGATTCTTGAACTAAGCAGTAGTAGGTTTGGCCTGATGACCTCAAGGGCCACTTGCTGCTCTAAAATTCTGAATGTTGAGTGAGTCACCGAAAAGTGATGCTACTCGGGTGATACTTGACCTATCTACAATTAAATTCTTATATGAGTCAGAAGACAGAATTAACTATAAGAGGAGCTTAAAGTGTAAATGTAAGCATCTTAGAAAATAGTAAGTATCGTTCACTGAAGTGGATAAAGACAAAATGTAATGCTGATGTCATTGTTTTGATCCCTCCACAAGAGAAATAAAGAGTTGAAAAAGACAATACTTTGATAAGAGCTTGATTTTTATTCAATGTGTTAGGAAAGAGTGTTAAATCTCAGCTCACCTATGACAGATGTAGAGAAAGGGAGATGAGAAATAGATGAAAAGAGATCAAGTGAAAATAAATGAAATTGTATATTATTCATTTGAGTATCTACTAGTGCTATTAGTTTAGAAAAGACAGACCCTAATAGTGCTGCTATTAGGTGCAATGGCACTTAGTGTAGTCATCACAGTGAGCTCTTCACATCAATTTCAAAAAGATCTAATTGCGACTAACTTAAAACAGTTTTAACTTAGGGACTAAGTGATTACCTTAGATTGGATCATTTCTAAGTCTGGTAGCTTCATGCAACTTTGTATTCTCCATCGTGGAAGGAACAGGAACTATTTGAATTTGGCCACTGCAGATGGGAGAACATTGCTTGGTTCAATTTTATTTTTGTTATCAGTAGTTTGTCTGAAAATTTCTTACTACCAAAGCAGAAAGAAACCACGATAAAACAGTAAGAGCGGTTAACCACTGGGATGGGTTGCCTCCCTTTTCGTTGGTGGTCTTCAAAGAAGTTGATGGTGTTCTCCATTCAGTCATGTCTGACTCTTGGCTACTCTATGAGACAGATCTCTTCACTTCTTCGGATCTTGCACTCCTTGATCTATGCTAGTGAGGGCTAACTTTTTTGGCACTAAGTGCCCAAAGCGCATGCTTGTGCATGCATCCCCAAAATGCAATATGTGTGCATTCCCTCCGCATGCACCCTGCCCCCCATGCATGACCGTGTGTCCCCATGCATGTGTACATGTCCCCAGTGCATGCACCCTACCACTGTGTATGCCCCCACTCTTGTGCATGTGCTTATGTCTCCCACACATGCGCCCCATCCCTGCATGTGCCCCTCCCATGCGCATGCACAGCAGCCACCCAAAGACCAGCTGGCCAGCAGGAGGCACATGCGTGGCAGAGTTGAGCTGGGTGATGGCTCATGTGTCCTCAGAGAGGGCTCTGCGTGCCACCTTTGGCACAAATTCCACAGGCTCGTCATCATGATTCTGTGCTCTGGCTGCTGTCATCTTTGATGGTGTCCAGCCACCACATTCTTTGATGGCTTGGTTTCCACTACCACCAACTTTTCCAAACATAATAGCTTTCTCCAGCGAATTTCCCCACACACCATGGCCAAAAGAAGACATTGTCAAAGAAGACTGGAATATCGGCTGCCTGAAGTTGCTAATGGCCTTAAAACCAAAGGGATGCATTAGATGATTTCTGATTCTTCTATCAACTCTGGGATTTGGGTTATAAATGACATATGCTTTTTCATCTTTCAGTCAGATGAATCTGGTCTGAAAGATTTTTTTTTGTACGCTCATGTGATTTACAAGTGTATGAATGTGCCCATAGTCTTCACCCCATAGTCTTAGAACAGGAGTGTCAAACTCAAGGCCCATGGGCCAGATCTGGCCCATGTGGTACTTAGATCTGGCCCACAAGACTACCTTGGAAACAGTGAAAGACTGTCCCGTGGTGCCTCTGCCAGCAAAAATGGAGCTCAGGAGAGCCACATAGGCCGCTCCCAAGCTCCGTTTTTGGCTGCGATGGCCTCCTGCAGCTCTCTGCCAATGAAAACATTTTCACTGCCAGAGCACTCGGGCCACCACAGGTGCCCCCGACACAAATGTTGTTGAGCTGGCCATGCCCCTTCCTCCCCCTTGAAATCAAATACATCCCCGATGTGGTCCTCAATTAAATTGAATTTGACACCCCCATATTAGAATCCTGGTGGGGCTTCAAATTGTAAGAAGAGTCTTTTTGAATCAAGCCGAAAGCTGATTTAGCTAAGTAATCTGTGTCACCCAGTAGCCAATCAGAACCAAATCCCAGAGTCCCTTCCACTATGGCTCCCTAGCAACTGGTATTTAGCAAGAGAAGGCAGCTATCGTGCAGTCCCTGATATCTCCATGAATGCTAATACGGTGTAAATTAATCACATTTATCATGTCAGATGTCACAGAATGTCATGATTTAAATGAAAACGTACATCAAGGGCTACTGATGGGAGAGCAAAGAAAAAACAATGTAAAAAAGCCTCTTTCACGGTTTCTCAAAATATTACTTCCTTGGCAAAGCAGAATATTCTGCTTGACTCTTGGAGTGCGAGAGACTTTCTTTTAGCCTGCTCTTGACAGATCTTCCAAGCTTATTCTGGAGATGGTAAAGAAAGCTACTGCTTACTTTGGTACCTTTCGGTGACACTGGTTTTCATTATCAGTAAGGGAGAATATTTGTAGCTCAGGGTTGAAATGAGAAGTCCTTCGTGCTCTTTGAGCTTGGTTGTTTCCTTACAAATGTTTCATTATCCAAATTAGGTAACATCATGATATTACCTAGCCTGGGTAGAATAGAATAGAGTAGAGTAGAGTAGAGTAGAGTAGAGTAGAGTAGAGTAAAGTAGAATAGAATAGAATAGAATAGAATAGAATAGAATAGAATAGAATTCTTTATTGGCCACATGTGATTGGACACACAAGGAATTTGTTTTCGTGCAAATGTTCTCAGTGTACATAAAAGAAAAGATACATTCATCAAGAGTCAAGAATCATTAGGTACAACACTTAAAGATAGTCATAGGGTACAATAAGCAATCAAATCATACTAGGAAACAGTCAATATAAATCGCAAGGATACAAGCGACCAAGTTACAGTCATACAGTCACAAGTGGGAAGGGATGGGTGATAAGGAGTGATGAGAAGATTAACAGTAATAGTAGTGCAGACTTTGTATTAGTTGAACACTGTTGAGCAAATTATTTGTTTAGCAGAGTGATGGTGTTCGGGGAAAAATTGTCCTTGTGTCTAGTTGTTCTGGTGTGCAGTGCTCTATAGGGTTGTTTTGAGGGAAGGAGTTGAAACAGTTTACGTCCAGGATGTGAGGGGTCTGTAAGTATTTTCACAGCCCTCTTTTCAACTTGTGCACTGTACAGGTCTTTGACTGAAAGCAGGTTGGTAGTAATTGTTTTTTCTGCAGTCCTAATTATCCTCTGAAATCTGTGTCTGTCCTGTTGGATTGCAGAACCAAACCAGACAGTTATATAGGTGCAGATAATAGACTCATAGAATAGAATGGAATGGAATGGAATGGAATGGAATAGAATGGAATAGAATAGAATAGAATAGAATAGAATAGAATAGAATAGAATAGAATAACAGAGTTGGAAGGGACCTTGTAAGTCATCTAGTCCAACCCCCTGCTCAAGCAGGAGATCTTAATGAAACACCTGCAATGTAATAAAACATTTGCAAGAAAACAATCAAGCTCAGAGAGCACTGAGGACTCTTCATGGTTTTCATTACTTTGCTGCCTCTTTGATTGCTTCACATTTCCCAGTTGGGAAAGAGGAATAACCTCCATGGAATTTCATTCATGACATCTTCTTTTGGGATTTGATTGACCAATGAGAAGCCAAGTGTCAGAGTTCCAAGTAACAGATCCAAGACAATCAAAACTCTGAGGCCTGAGTGTTTTTCAAAGTACAGATTTATTAGGCATGTCATATCTGCACGTCTGGGGAACACCCGACTCTAAAAGTCCTGTGGTTTCCCTACCCAAATTAAAAGTAAAAGTTCTCCCCCACCCTTCCACATGACCATCATATGGTCCAATTAGGTCACAGTCCAAACTTCAGTTGGGGTTTCAGTCCATGCCTTCCCAGTACCTGGTGAGAACATCCCTAGTTCTCAGGAGAAAGAATTTTATTTTGTCTACAAGTCCCCAGTTATCACTATTCACCCCCTCTGTTCCCACAGCTTCAACAAGTCCTGTTGTGGTAGCTCTGAAGATGTTCCATAATGGCTGCAGGGTTGACACCAAGGATCTGCAAATCACAGATGAAGCAGAGGTGGTATTAAGCAGGTTCTGATCAGTTCTGAAGAACCAGTAGCAGAAATTTTGAGTAGTTCAGAGAACTGGCCCCGCCCCCATCTATTCTCTGCCTCCCGAGTCCCAGCTGATTGGCTGGGTCTCCTTTTGTTGCCCTGCACAGGAGAATAGAGCTGGAAAGCAGGTTAGTGGGGTGGGGAGGGAATGGGATTTTGCAGTATCCTTCCCCTGCCACACCCATCAAGCCGCACCCATAGAACCAGTAGTAAAATTTTTTTGAATCTCACCACTGGATGAAAGGATTGTAGAATGACAGCCAAACGCTCTCATGCAGGCATACTATTTCAACCACCATTTTAAGGGGTAAGCCCTCCATCATTAAAAAATGAAAGCCTTCTACCCTTTGAAAGAAATTCTAAAGTGATTTTTTTTCTTCTGTCAGGTTGAATGAAACTTGGACAGGAGAAAAATGCAGGATTTCTCTCTGCCCCACGTAACATTGAAGCAAGAAAGTAGTGAGCAGAGTTCAGAGAGGAAAAACCAAGTCAGAGAAGACATTTTGCAAGTTATACAATGGAGCTAATAAACTTCTGATCCCCAACATCGAGGTTGCTATACTTCAACATCTCAATTATTTCATGATGTGAACTTTAGCCTGACAATGTCTGAAGAGCTGCAGATTTTTTTTTACTAAAAACCAGAAGAAAAACTGCTTATGGGGGTACAAGAAGAGAAATAAGACAGCATAAAATGGGCAGTAGGAATAACTTTAATGAATAGGACAAAAAAGAGCCATGGCCAAGACAAGAATTAGATAAAAGAAATTTGAGTCCAAAGCAGAAAAGTAAATTGAGAATTTGAACTTGAATTTGACTTTCTCTAGATTTCATGAAGATAAAAGAAGAGAAGAGAAAGTTTATGGTGATTCTTAATCATCCAGGTCATGATTGTCCCAAAGGTGCTTTTTCCAAAAGGCAACTGGAGTTTCTTGTATTTTTTTTTTCCTGCTTCTTTAAAAATGTTTCACTTCTCATCCAAGAAGCTTCTTAAGTTCTAATTGATTAGTAGAAAATGGAAGGATTTGTATTTTTTACAATCATCCAGTTGTTAAAGAAGAGAACCTATAAGATTCTGTTATTGCAGCCTTATAATAAAAGTATTATTTATCTATTCATTCATTCATTTTTATGCCACCCATCTTCTCTACAAACTCTGGGTGTATTAATATTTGTAACTTTGGTTTTCTAATCTTGCCTATCCTATTACTCTTATAATAACACTATGATGAGCAACGGAAGAGAATTAAGAAAGAGAAAGATGGGCTACCTTGAGACAGAATGAGCATTTGTTATGGAATGACCACTAATGAAAAGAAAGTCACGCTTTAAGAGTTATGCTTTCTTTAAGGGAAAAGGTGGGGTGAGATGGAACTTGAAAGAGTTTTGAATAAGGCTGAATTGTTTAAGATTTATGTGATGCCACTAGAATGAGTAGGCACTGCTCCAGTATTAGTCATGCCATCCTGGAGAATCTTCAGCAGGGTTGGAAGTTTGGGAAAGTACTGGTGTTTTAGTAAGGTATGTCTAGTTTGAAAAGAAGGACCAGGGGAGACATGATAGCAGTATTCCAATATCTCAGGGGCTGCCACAAGGAAGAGGGAGTCAACTTAATCTTCAAAACACCTGAAGGCAGGACAAGAAGCAATGGATGCAAACTACTCAAAGAGAGAAGCAGGAGTGGGTTTCTACCAGTTCCCACCTATTCACTAGAACTGGTTGTTAACATTCTAAGCATTTTGGAGAACCCGTTGTTAGAAGAAATTACTGGCCTAATCCTGTAAGGAAGGCAGGAAGGAAACATTCTGGTGTTGCTTACAGAAACTGCCTCTCCATTAACCCTCATTACATTCTTGGCAGGACTAGACTTACTGTCCCAGGAACTTCTCTGGAGTTGTTTTTCCTTCCTTAGCTGGTACTTTGCTTGTGTGGAGTGACCATTCAAAGTTACAACGGCACTGAAAAAAGTGACTTATGACCATTTTTCACACTTACAACTGTTGCAGCATCCCTACAGTCATGAGAGGCCAGGCAAGGAGATGCATGCCTCAATGTGAGTGATATTGAGTTGGCCACACCCAGCCAATAACATGACCACCAAGCCATGTCCACCCAGTCACATGACCACCAAGCCATGCCCACCACCTAAGCCACACCCACAGAACTGGTTGTTAAAAAATTTGAATCCCACTCCTGGAGAGAAGCAACCTAGAACTAAGGAGAAATTTCCTGATAGAACAATTAAGTAGAATGACTTGCCTTCAGCAAGAGATTGGAGAACTATTTGTTTGAAGTCATACAGGGTTTCCTCCCTGAGTAGGGGGGTTGGACCGGAAGAAAAAATAACAGAATTTGAAGGGACATTAGACGTCTCCTAGAGTTCTAGGCTGGCTCATATTTAAGTGATTGTCCACTAAGACTGGGGAATGGGTGGGATTCTACCAGTTCGGCCAAACTGGCCTGAACCAGTAGCTCCAAAGATCATCTGGGAACGAACTGGTTTACTCCGACGAACTGCTGTTTGGCCCACTCACCAATCCGGACTCCCATATTGAACATTATTTCCTGCTTTTGAAGCACAACTACTTTGTGTGGCACAGCAGATTGCCACGCGTCAGCTGTTGAAGACACAGGGAGAGTGCAGGTTTGCAGGAGGTGAGTAGGAAAGCCTCTGCACATGTGCAAAGTGCATGTTTGGCACGCCCTCCGAACCGGTGGTAAACCACTTTGAAACCCACCACTGACTAAGACTCCAAGGTGCCAGCTCTGGTGGCCTAGAGGTGGAACTCTCACCTCACAATCAGAAGACTGTGGGTTGGATCCTAGATAGAGGCTAAAATTTGGAATAGACTCTCCTGCTTAAGCAGGGAGTTGGACTTGATGACCTTCAAGGTCCCTTCCAACTCTGTCATTCTATGTTCTATCCCTCTCACAGTCTCTACTATTGAACTTGTACTATACCCACGGATTTGTTTTTTCCTGCCTGAACATAGAACCTTACTTTCCTCACCATTGAGTTTCATTTTATTACATAAGGACCAATGTTCAAGTCTGTCAAGATCTTTCTGTATCTTTAACCTATCTTCTGGAGTGTTGACTGTTCCTGCCCAGGAATATCTCTGTAAAAAGTGCAGTGTTGGAGCATGCACAACTTCTGGAAGAAAGCTCTTCCACTAATGAATTGTTCTAACTGTCAGAAAATGTCGCCTTAGTTCTAGGTTTCTTCTCTCCTTGATTAGTTTCCATCCATTACTTTTTTTTTTTTTTTTTGATAAAATTTTATTGATTTTAACGACAAACAAAAACATATAAAACATAAAAAAATATCATTCTTCATAAATTTACAGTGTATCGGTTGGTTTACCACTCCCTTTTGTGCATCCATTTCATAGTCATCGAAATAATTATATTACATAATAACTCACATTATCAATCATCAGTTAAATATCCAAATATCATTATTGGACAATCATTTGACTATGATTTTACTAATACATACTTAAGCGAGATAACTATAATTGAGTTAAATTATTTTGTAACAAATCATAGAATCATACCAAATCTTAATAGAGTATTCTAAAAAATTATCAAAACCAAGAAAAATTATATATTCGTTATTTCCTAAATTTCTAAATATTCTATTATTATATTGTATTATCTAACCATTGATAAAAGAGATCCCAAACTTCATAAAATTGTTTATCTTCTTGTTCTCTAATTTCAAATGTCAATCTACTCATTTCAGCACATTCCAATATTTTCTTCCTCTAATGGTATTTTCTCACTCTTCCAATGTTTAGCAAATACAATCCTAGCTGCTGTTAATACATTTACAATCAAATATTTTAAATTTTTATTATATATATCAGGTAAGATTCCCAATAAAAAAATCTCTGGTTTCAAATCTATGTGTTTCTTTGTCATTTTTTCCAGCCATATGCGAATTCTAGTCCAGTATTTCCTGGCCTCCTCACAAGTCCACCACATATGATAATATGAGCCAGGTATCTGATGACATTTCCAGCACTTTTCAGATTTATTCTTGAACATTCTTGCTATTCTTGTCGGGGGAAAGTGCTACCTGTAAAACATCTTATACAAATTTTCACTATATGCTGTTGACATTGTCATTTTATAATTTTGTGACCACAGTTTTTGCCATTTCTCTAAATCAATCCCATATCCAAAATTCTTCCCCCAAGCAATCATTGTTTTTTTAACTTGTTCTTCCTCTAATTTAATTTCCAACAAATAACTATATAGTTTTTTAATCACTTTTTCATCAGTACCTGTCAAAATCCTATCTAAATCAGTCAATTTATCATAAAATCCTTCTATTTTAGAATCTTTAAGATACCTTGCATGTATTTGCACATATGAAAACCAATTCATCTTTATACCCTGTTCTTCTAAATTTTGCATCGTTTTAAGTTCACCCTTTTCATCCAATATTTCCTCATATCTAACTGTTTGTTCCTTCTTATAAGTTATAGGATACGAAAAAGCTTCAATAGTCGATAACCAAACTGGAATTTTCAAATAACATTGTTTTTTAATTTTCTCCCAATTCAACCATAACAATTCCCGTATATAATGCCTTCTAAAATAACCCTGTGATTTAGTTCCCTTATACCATAAAAAAGCATGCCAACTCAATAATAAATCATGACCTTCTAATTCCAACAATCTAGTCTTTCTTAACGTTATGCATTCTTTAACCCACATTAAGTTTGCAACTTGATAATACAACTCCCAATTAGGAAGGCCAAATCCTCCTCTAATTCTAGCATCCTGTAAAAGTTTTAATTTTATTCTCACTTTCTTGCCATATATACTTCAACACAATTTTATTTAATTCTTCAAAGTAATCCTTACTTAACCTAATTGGTATTGTTTGGAACAAATATAAAATTCTGGGTAAAATATTCATCTTAATTGTTGAAATTCTACCTATCAATGACAATTGTAGGTTTTCCCATTTTTTCAGGTCGGATGCTATCTGCTGTTTAAGTTTAATATAGTTATTCTCTTTCAGTGTAGTACATCTTGACGTCAGATATATCCCCAAATATTTAACTTTGTTCGTAACTTGAATTTTCAATAAATCTGCCAGCTCTTCTCTTTGTCTTAATAACATGTTCTTTGTCGGAATCTTTGTTTTGTCTTTATTTATTTTCAAACCAGCCATCCCACCATACATCTCTCTTTTCCAATAGTTTTAAAGCTGTCTCTAAAGGGTCTTCTAAGACCAAGTCATCCGCAAAGGCTTGCAATTTAAATTCCTCCTTTTTGACTTTCATTCCTTTTATGTTTATATCTAATATTTCTATTCCAAGGTCAATACAAATAACAAAGGAGATAATGGGCATCCTTGTCTTGTACCTTTTTTTAAATATTGATAGAGTCTGTGAATTCTCCATCTATCATTACTTTTGCCCTTTGCTTATAATATCCGGTTCTATTGCTTGGATAAATTTTCTAGCAAAGCCCATCTGTTCCAACAGTAATAACATAAATCTCCAGTTCACATTATCAAATGCCTTTTGGGCATCTAAGAATATCAAAGCTGTTGTGAAGGCATAATACCAATAAAGTTATCATTGAGCTTGAAGTCTAGTGCAGGGTTCTGGCCCTGCACTTCTGATTGGCTGTCAATGGCACGATCGGATTGGCCCATTTAGAAGCATCCGATTGGCCATTAACAGACCAGTCCCATTGATTTAACGGAGCTAGCACTCCAGGTTCGCTATTGGTTGAATAGTTAATGAGTTGCCTATATAAGTAAGGCTTGAGAAGCCATTGAGCTGAGCTGTCACATTATGTAAATAAAGAGTTTGAAGTTCACTTTTTCTACCGGCTCGTCTCCATCATTCGCACCCATGCTCCAGACTTAACACTGGCGATGAGGATGGGATTGGATGACATCAGAGCCAACTAAGCACGTGACGGAAGCGCACAACGGTGGAACCATGTCCGGTGGCGCAATACCACCCGCTCCATTCGATCCAGCTCAAGAGGACTGGGAGTCCTACATGGATTGTTTCCAAATATTTTTAGAAACAAATAATCTGAAGGATGCAACGGCCGGAAAGAAACGGGCAGTATTCCTGACGCACTGCAGCCCAATGGTTTTTAAGATGGCTAAGGCATTAGCAAAACCAGCTGAGTGAAGGCCATGGACTGGGACATCCTCGAACCGCTGCTAAGGGCCCATTATGCACCCACTGTTCCAACGCTCGTAAGACGACATGAGTTCTATCAATGGAACCAGCGGAAGGGAGAAAGCGTCGCCGATTTCGTTGCAGACCTCCGGAACTTGGGAGGCCTTTGCGATTTCGCCAACCTGGAAGAGGCTTTGAGAGACAGAGTAGTCCTTGGACTAGACGCTCTAAACGTACAGAGCAAAATAATGGCAAAGGGCAACATCACCCTTAAAGACGCCATAGCTGAAGCTACAGCAGCTGAGGCAACCAAGAAGTCAGCTGCTCAACTACGCCGAATTCGAACTCCAAACCACCAACCAGACGGCGAAATTTCACCCAATGCAGAATGGCGACGTTCAACGGCCCATCATGAGGACCTCTCTTCATCATCAGACAGCGACGAAGAAGAGGTCCATCACCTACGGACCGATTGGGACCAACAACCAAAGTCCCAACAACCCTGCGCTGGCTGCGGGGCCAACCATTTTCGCGCTGACTGCAAATTCTGCGATGCACTCTGCCATGAGTGCGGGAAATGAGGCCACATCGGGCGGGTCTGCAGAAGCCTCCTCGGACCCAGCCAGACCTTGAAAGGAACCAATCTCTGCAAATCGGCAGGGAATCGCCCTGTAAGGCAAGAACCAGTAAACCACTCCTACGGAAACCGACCCATGAATCATCTAGCGAGACAAGAAGAGGCTCACCAAACACTCACTATTGGTCATGCCTCTTCATTAGATGCTCAGAAAATTTGGGTCAATGTGAACATTGAAAATCGGCCCTGCCCAATGGAAGTAGACTCGGGATCGTCCCTCTCGATGGTCTCATGGAAGACCCTCAAGCAACTCATCCCCATGATCCGGCGCCAAGACCTTCAATTTCAACGGCTCATCCTAAAAGACTAACAGGGGAACCGGATTCCAGTTGCAGGATCCAGCCGAGTCCGGGTGACCTTCAAGAACCGCACAGCGTACTTACCCCTGACGGTGATCGATAAGGACTGGCCTAGCCTATTGGGCCTACAGTGGTTTGCACCACTCGGCATCGAAGTGGCAGGCATTAATCGAATCAGCGGCAGTGACTGGGAGGAAGACCTCGCCCGTGAATTCAAGGACGTCTTCGAGGAAAAACTAGGTGAGTACAAGGGGACCCTGATATCCTTTAGTCTTAATCCAAAGATAGCGCCCATCCGCCTTAAGCCTCATCGAGTTCCGTTTGCTCTAAAACCGAAAATTGACGAGCAGTTGGATAAGTTGATTGCCCAGGGAGTCTTAAAGCCAACGGATCACTCCCCTTGGGAAACGCCGATTGTGACACCCATTAAGCTGGATGGCTCCATTAGAATTTGTGGGGACTACCGAGCCACCCTAAACCACGCCCTGCAACAGAACCCGTATCTGGTGCCGGTAGTGCAGCACCTCCTCCATTCCCTGGGGGCGGAAAATTCTTCGCTAAATTAGACTTAGCTCAGGCTTACCAGCAATTGCCGTTTGACGAAACAACGGCACAGGGACAGACTATCGTCACACACTGTGGCGCCTTTAAGTGTACACGGCTTCAATTCGGAGTCCGTGTAGCCCCAGGGATCTTTCAGAGCCTAATGGAGAGACTATTGCAGGGGATCAAGGGCGTTGTCCCCTATTTCGACGATGTGCTTATTGCTGCCCCCACTCAAAAAATCTTGCGGGAGCGTCTAAGATTAGTATTACAAAAATTTCAGGAAGCAGGCCTGAAAGTTAAAAAAAACGAATGCAAAATGTGTACCGATTGTGTTGAATTCTTAGGGTACCTAATTGACAGTCAGGGTATTCACCCTACTGATAGTAAATTAAGAGCAATAAAGAACGCTCCCAGACCCCAGAACAAAACCGACCTCCAGGCGTTCCTAGGCCTCATCAACTTCTATAATGTTTTCTTGCTGCACAAGGCGACTGTCGCTGAACCGTTACATCATTTTTTAGACAAAAAAGCAAACTGGGTATGGGGTCACAGAGAAGAGCAGGCGTTCCGTAATGTAAAAAAACTACTGACTTCGGACGCCGTGCTTATTCAGTACAATGAGACTTTGCCAATAAACATAACCTGTGATGCATCGCCTTTTGGAGTGGGCGCCATTTTGAGCCATGTGTTACCCAACAGGAACAAAGCCCCTGTTGCTTACTTCTCAAAGACGCTCTCAAAAACCGAGCGAAATTACAGCCAAATCGATAAGGAGGCTCTGGCTATTGTATCAGCAGTTAAAAGGTTTCATGAGTACGTGTACGGCAGGAATTTCACCATTGTAACTGACCACAAACCATTGCTGGGGATCATTGCTGGGGACAAACCAACTCCCTACATACTATCTCCCAGAATGACCTGCTGGTCAGAATTCTTGGCTGCCTACAATTATTGGCTACAATATCGTCCGGGTAAAGCCATTCCCCACGCCGACGCGCTGAGCCGTACACCGCTCCCTGAAACTATTAGCGATCCTGCACCAACGATGACAGCGTTGCAGATTGAGACACTCCACACGTTTATCATTCGGGGCATAAATTGCAACCAAGAGTGTTTTTATATTATTATCCACTATTTCAACTATTAATACTCTTCCATCTTCATCAGTATAAATCAGTTTGGCTGGAGTGGTTTCTTTGATGTACAAAACCACTCCTCTTTTCTTAAAACGTGTCAGAGAAGTAAATATTTTCCCTAACTTTGGTCGTATCAATAATTGTTCATGTTGTTTTTTAATGTATACTTCTTGTAAGCAAATTATATCAAATTTTAGCTTCTCTAATTTGTAAAAAGTTTTCCTTCTTTTGGTAGCTGAATTCAGTCCATTTATATTCATGGAAATCAGTTTTTTTTTTCTCCCATGGTTATGCTTTATATTTAGGTCTAACAGCTCTCCTAGATCTTATTTCACGTTGTTCTTTGATCTCCATTTGTCTAATCTCTCTCACTTTTCTAAGTACTTGTTTTAAGACCAGAATCTCTTTGCCTTTGTATTTCAACCCCTTCTCTCTTACCACTTGTAATATTTGGTTTTTAATAGTTTTTTTGGTGAATCTAACATGGACCTCTCTTGGTAATTGGTTCCTCGTCGCATATCTTGTGAAGACTCGATATATCTCATCTACTCCATCCATCATCTTTTCCTCTGTTATTTCCAAGACTCCAGCCAGAATTTCAATCATTACTGCTGCCACGTTTTGTCCTTTTTCTTCCTCGATATTTTGAAATCTAAGATAAAATTCTGACCTGTCCATCTCCCACTTCAACATCCCACTTTTTTCTTGTTTGACCATTGTTAATCGATATTTCCAATTGTATCATCTCTTTGCTTGTCTTTCTCTTCTATTTTTTGGATTCTCTCATCGTGTTTCACCATCATTTGTTGAAAATTTTCAAATTTCTCATCAATCTTTCCAATTCTTTGGTCAATACTCTCCATTCTTTGTTCAATACTCATTTTAAGTTCTTGTATTCCTTGCATAACCATCGTTAAATCCACTTGAGCTTTATCTTGCTTCACCATTGTTGAGAGTCGTCCTCCAGATGACGGGAAGACAGGAGCAGAAGTTGAGATGCCCGAAGGTAAAATTTTCTTACTCATTTCGATAACTCAGGGTCTTCCGGGTCTTTTAATCCAATTAGTGAGGTAGCCAATTATAATCCAATTAAGAAAAAGGAAAACACCATAAAAAACAAAAAACAAAACCAATAATAAGTAAAAAGCCCAAAATTAAAAAGGAAAAATTCTTCAGGTTCTTCAAGACCTTAATCCAATTGTAAAATATGCAATTATAATTCAAAAGTAAAAATTAAAAATGAAGAGAAAAAGAGAAACAAAATAAAGCCCAATAATATCAAAAAGTAAAAAGCAAAAAAAAAAAGGAAAATGAAAAAAAAAAAGAGTGCTTCAGGTTCTTCCCACCTTAATCCAATTGAAAGACCTCAGAAAATGAAAAATAGCCATAAAAATAAGTCAAAAATAGAGATCAAGAGGCAGACATCCCTATGAAAAAAAGAAAAAAGCGAAAAAAGAATATTCTGAGACTTCCCCTTTAAAAAAATAAAAATAAAAATGAGGTATAATAAAAAATAAATATATCAATATTACAAAATGCTGTGGGGTTGGAGGAGAGGAATAAAACAATTAATAAGGAATTGAAAAAAAAAAAACGCACACTGCCTTTTATTTATCCAAGGCTTTTATTTAGCTTCTCCACAAATTTCAAAGCCAAACTTCAAATATTCAGTTAATAATAGAAGTTCCAAAGAGCACCTGTATAAACATCCTCCAGTACTCTTCCCTCTATCTTATCATTTCCAGTAGTCTTGAGAAAAGTTTTTCAAACAAGAGTTTTTCAACTTCAAACAGAATATTTTCAAGCCTCTGGTTGGCAGTGTTACAAAGTTTCTTCAAAAAAGCCTGAAAAAAGCCTAAAAAGAAATATATATATATATATGTATATTTATGTATATTAAAAAAAAATATTAAAGGGGGCCTCTATTTTAAAAAATATAAACAGTCAGAAAGGAGAAGAGAGAGCAAGTAAATATAAAAATATAAAAGAAAAAAACCAGTCTGATTAACTAGATTGCAATAGAAATTCAGTAAAGAAAAAAAAAAAGTAAAAATAAAAAGCCAAGCCTCACTTTGACAATACTTAAAAAAAAAAAAAAATCGCTGCTAAGTCAAATTCTGTCAATAATTTTACAGATTTCTTCTAATATTAGAGTGTTCTTGAGTCCCAAGCAAAAAAAAAAGATTCTCACCAGCCGATACACTTCTTTCTATCCCGTTCTTCCGGAGCTGTCCCAGCTTCAGCAGCCTAATGGCTGCCTCTCCGCCGTTGGCAAAAGGGCTTCTTCTGGATCGACCAGGGACTTGCGATGTCCCTGGAATCTACAGAACGCACCCCTTACTGTCCCTGTCACTATGAGACGGTTTAGGTCCGTTAGGACCGACCAGAGGCGAAGATATCAGCTGTGATCTCGAAGCCCCAAGATCGCAGCTGTATCACAGCGACGAAGCTCCGCCTTCTCCTCCATCCATTACTTCTTGTCCCGCCTTCAGGGGCTTTGGAGAATAGTTTGACCCCATCTTCTTTGTGGCAACCTCTGAGATATTGGAACACTGCTATCATGTCTCCCTAGTCTTTTTCATTAAACTAGACATGAAAAGAAGGACTAGGAGTGACATGATAGCAGTGTTCCAATATCTAAGGGGGTGCTAAAAAAGAAGAGGGAGTCAAGCTATTCTCCAAAGCACCTGAAGGCAGAACAGTCCTCCCTTCTGCCACCATAAAAATTGCAAATGGCTGGCAAATTTTTAGAGGGGATCTAAGGCCACATTAAAGCTTACAAGCTCCAATTCATTCAAGAGCTTCAGGCTATGCATCCCGAGCTTAGAATATTGTAGTTGATGTTGACATTCCTATTCTATAACCTCATTCATAACTCCGTCTGACAGCATGAGCTTTATGTGCAAATGAGGCCTTCTCTGCTCACCGCCTCTCTGCTCCCCTTCCATCAGTAAGCAATTTCATAAAAGCCTTAGTCAGTATTCTCCTTTATTAAAACTTGCCCATGCAGGGAAACAAAATCACAACTTATTTTCTCCACTCTTCTTGGACAATTACAAGTGTTTGGCTTGAAAGCCATGTCCCATCGTTCGCCAGAGTTGTAATCTTCTGATTCCCACTCACTGTGAACATATGAAACTGGGATGGCAGAATTGACTCCAAGATTTTTTATTTTATGCACGTTAGAAGCAAAGAAGAGTTGGTACAGAAGAGACCAACTCACATGCTAGAGGTTCCAAATCTGGAAAGAATAATGTGGAAACATATTATATACTACAGTAAAAGGCATAGTGGTTCAGTGGCTTAATGATACTAAAGATGGTGTCAGCAATGGAGGTTCGAGCCCAGGCACTGCATGGCAGGGTGAATCCCCATCACTCGCCTCAGCTTCTGTCCACCTAACAGTTCGAAAGCATGTTTTATGCAAGGCACCACTTTGGTGGGAAGATGAGCTGGTGCTCTGTGTAGGCAGTCAGACAGATATGGTATTCAGCACGTTCTGACCAGTTCTGGAGAACCAGTAGCAGAAATTTTGAGAGTTTGGAGAACCGGCAAATACCACCTTTGACTGGAGATTTTACAGTATCCTTCTCCTGCCACTCCCACCAAGCCGTGCCCACAGAACCAGTAGTAAAAAAAATTTCAATCCCACCACTGCAGTCAGATTCCTGACAGCTCTGAACTTTCCCAACTGTGGCACCAACTTGCAAGACTTAGACTTAAATACCACTTTACAGTGCTTTTTCAGCCCTCTCTAAGCAGTTTACGGAGTCAGCCTATTGCCCTCAACAATCTGTGTCCTCATTTTACTCACTTTGGAAGGATGGAAGGCTAAGTCAACCTTGTGCCTGGTGAGATTTGAACTGCCAAATTGCAAGCAGAAATAGCTTGCGGTACTGCACTCTAACCACTGTGCCACCGTGGCTCATATTCCTGTTCATTGCATCACTGACATTATCTAACCATTTTATCCTGTGCTATCTCCTTCTCCAGCCTTCCATTTTCCCAAGGTCAGGGCCTTTTCCAATGAGTCCTCTCTTCTCATCAGATGGACAAAATATTTGAGCTTCAGCTTCTGTGTCTGTCCTTCCAAAGAAAAATGAAATATACTGGCATATTACAAGCAATTGTAATTTCAGAATCTACTCAAGTGAAAGAGAGGCATTTAAAAATGATACCCTGGACACATATTTCAGTGCAGAATTTATCCAGCAAACAACCTGATGGTGATATCAATTGTTGTGAATTTTCAGGTAAGCGGTGGCAAATGAGGTCACCACATTTCACCTCTCTGCCTTTTTGCAGCTTTTTTTGAGGATGCAAAAGAACGTCTCTATTAAGTCTCCATACCGTTTTTCTATTACAGACGGCATTAAAGATGGCTGAGTGCAATAAAATCAAACAGACATAAAATTAAACATGATCATAAAAACAAAAAAAATGTAGAATAAAAAAATTGTTGGAAGCACCCCAAATGAAAAGGAAATTTGGAAACGCATCCAACCCAAACCCTCTGTCTGAATGTGTGTGTGTGTGTGTGTGTCTTGAAAAGTAGCCTGTCTTACCAAAACTGTGGTTGAAAACTTTATAGAATAGAATAGAATAGAATAACAGAGTTGGAAGGAACCTTAGAGGTCTTCTAGTCCAACCCCCTGCTTAGGCAAAAAACCCGACACCACTTCAGACAAATCCAGTGTTGGAGCATTCACAACTTCTGGAGGCAAGTTGTTCCACTGGTTAATTCTTCCCATTGTCAGGAAATTTCTCCTTAGTTCTAGGTTGGATCTCTCCTTGTTAGGTTTCATCCATTGTTTCTTGTCCTGCCCTCAGGTGTTTTGGAGAATAGCTTGACTTCCTCTTCTTTGTGGCAGCCCCTGAGATATTGGAAGATGCTATCATGTCTCCCCTAGTCCTTCTTTTCATTAGAGTAGACATATCCAGTTCCTGCAACCGTTCTTTATAGGTTTTAGTCTCCAGTCCCCTAATGATCTTTGTTGCTCTTCTCTGCATTCTTTCTAGAATTTCAACATCTGTATTACATTGTGGCAACCAAAACTGAAGACTACAGGTAATCTTCAACTCACAACAGTTCATTTAGCAATTGTCCAAAGTTATAATGGCACTAAAAAAAAAAGACATATGACTGTTTTTCACATTTACGACCTTTGCAACATTCCCATGGTCACCTAATCAAAATTCAGAGGCTTGGCAACCAACTCGCATTTATGATGGTTGCATTGTCCCAGGGTCACGTGAACCCTTTTTACGACCTTCTGACAAGCAAAATCAATGGGGAAGCCAGATTCACTTAACAACCGAGTGACTAACTTGAGAACTGCGGTGATTCACTTAACAACTGTGGCAAAAGGGTCATGTAATGGGGAAAAAAAAACTCACTTAAGCAGGCGGGGCAGATGATTCCTAGAATGTTTCTAGGAACATTCCTGGCATATAATTTCCAATGATTTTCTAATCTATAAAGCGTTAGGGAGCATATGGATTTTTCCCCTGAATCAGAGGTGAATAACCGGAAGCAAAATATTAATATATTTAGTTATTATTTCATAGTATATATTTAATTGGGAAATTTATATTCCACCACAATCTCAAGGACTCAAGGTAGGAGACAGGAGCACTAGTCTAGAACAAAATCAGTGCAGCACATAATAAATATGGAACAACCAGAATATATTCTGTATGATAATAATATTCATGCATGGTGCTACTCAACCATTCCAATTAAATCCCCAAATTCTTTCAGAACAAGTGAGATTTTACAAGCTTGTGTAGGCTTCTGAGGCCATAATAACTGAGTTTCCTCCCCTTTTCTTGGATCAGGAAATGATTTCCAACCTGGCAGGCATTTCTTTAATTATGAATTCATTTCTTTATATGTTTTATTTATATCTCAACTTCAGAGGCTCATGATAGTATAGTTCTTTTCCCCATATTTTTGCACCATCGCCTTGTAAGTGAAATAGGATAGCCTGAATAATAGAGATCATTTCTTTACTAGTAACTTTTAGCATTATTAACCATTCAACTGTTGTTGAAATGAAATGCAGATAGTTCTCCACTTATGACCACAACTGAGCCCAAAATTTCTGCTGCTAAGCAAGGCAATTATTAAGTGAGCAGCATTCACTTTTTACAATCTTTTTTTTTTTTTTTTTTGCCACAGTTGTTAAATGAATCGCTGAAGTTGTTGGGCGAATCATGGGATTGTTCAGCAAATCTGGCTTCCCCCATTGATTTCGCTTGGGAAAGGTAACAAATGGTGATCACATGACCCTAGGACAGTGCAATTGTCATAAATACATAACAGATAATCAGAGTTGGAAAGGACCTTGTAGGTCATCTAGTCCAACCCCCCGCCCAAGTGGGAGACCCTACACCATTTCTGACAAATGGCATCCAATCTCTTCTTGAAAGTCTCAAGTGATGACGCTCCCACAACTTCCGAGGGCAAGCTGTTCCACTGATTGATTGTTCTCACTGTTAGAAAGTTTCTCCTTATTTCTAGGTTGAATCTCTCCTTGTTCAGTTTCCATCCATTATTCCTTGTCTGGCCTTTGGGTGCTTTAGAAAATAGCTTGACCCCTTCCTCCCTGTGGCAGCCCCTCAAATATTGGAAGGCTGCTATCCTGTCTTCCCTGGTCCTTCTCTTTACTAGACTAGCCAAGCCCAGTTCCTGCAACCGTTCTTCATATGTTTTAATCTGCAGTCCCCTAATCATCCTGGTTGCTCTTCTCTGTACTTTTTTTGGAGTCTCAACATCTTTTTTATAATGTGGTGAGCAAAACTGGAGGCAGTACTCTAGGTACATAAATATATGCTGTTAGGGTTCCAAGTAACATACCCACAGAAAACAAAACTCCAAGGCAGGTAGATTCCCCAAAGAATACTTTTATTGGATATGTCATATTGGCACAGATCTGGTGAAAACCAACTCTGAAGTTTCCTGTGGTTTTCACCTAATTAAAAGTAAAAGTTGTGAAAAATACCATGATATCATGGGCCCAGAATTTTGGACATAATATTGATCTAAATGAATGGGAGAAACTATGGATTACAAATTATAAATTAATGACATCTATGGCATACAAAGAAAACTTATACAAAATGTTTTACGGGTGGCCCCTGGCCCCAAAGAGATTGGCTAAGATATACCCCAACACAAGTCCAAAATGCTGGAAATGTGAATAAAATGATGGTACCTTCTATCATATCTGGTGGCTATGCCCAGAGAACCAGGAAATACTGGATTAAAATAAAAGAAATTACCATGAAATTACTATATGAAATTACCAAGTATCAAATTGAACTTAAACCAGAACTTTTCCTATTAGGAATAATTACAGATCAACATCCAATATCCGATGGCAGCCAGAATAACTTTTGCAGAAATGTGGAAGAGACCCAACATCCCATTAGACGAGTTAATTATATGTAAAATACTGGAATGTGCGGAAATGGATATGCTCACATTAAAAATGAAAGAGAAGCAAAATTAGAATATTAGGCAATATGGCATAAACGGCATGAATGATTAGAGAACAGATATAAAAAGTAAGAAGATTAGAGTAATGTAACCAATTTAAGAGGCCTTAAGAGAGTAATATGATAGACATATAGAACATAACATACACTGCTCAAAAAATAAAGGGAACACAAAAATAAGACATCCTAGATCTGAATGAATGAAATATTCTCATTAAATACTTTCTTCATTTCATAGTTGAATGTGCTGACAACAAAATCACACAAAAATTATCAATGGAAATCAAATTTAGCAACCCATGGAGGTCTGGATTTGGAGTTACACTCAAAATTAAAGTGAAAAAAAAAAAACACTACAGGCTGATCTAACTTTGATGTAATGTCCTTAAAACAAGTCAAAATGAGGCTCAGTAGTGTGTGTGGCCTCCACGTGCCTGTATGACCTCCCTACAATGCCTGGGCATGCTCCTGATGAGGTGGCGAATGGTCTCCTGAGGGATCTCCTTCCACACCTGGACTAAAGCATCCCCCAACTCCTGGACAGTCTGTGGTGCAACGTGGCATTGGTGGATGGAATGAGACATGATGTCCCAGATGTGCTCAATTGGATTCAGGTCTGGGGAACGGGCGGGCCAGTCCATAGCATCAATGCCTTCACCTTGTGGGAACTGCTGACACACTCCAGTCACATGAGGTCTAGCATCGTCATGCATTAGGATGAACCCAGGGCCAACCGCACCAGCATATGGTCTCACAAGGGGTCTGAGGATCTCATCTTGGTACCTTGGTACCAACCTCAGGCTACCTCTGGTGAGCACATGGAGGGCTATGTGGCCCCCTAAAGAAATGCCACCCCACCCCATTACTGACCCACTGCCAAAACGGTCATGCTGGAGGATGTTGCAGGCAGCAGAACGTTCTCCATGGCATCTCCAGACCCTGTCACATCTGTCACATGTGCTCAGTGTGAACCTGCTTTCATCTGTGAAGAGCACAAGGCACCAGTGGCAAATTTGCTTATCTTGGTGTTCTCTGGCAAATGCCAAATGTCCTGAACGGTGTTGGGCTGTAAGCACAACCCCCACCTGTGGATGTTGGGCCCTCATACCACCCTCATGGAGTCTGTTTCTGACCGTTTGAGCAGCCATATGCACATTTGTGGCCCACTGGAGGTCATTTTGCAGGGCTCTGTTAGTGCTCCTCCTGTCCCTTCTTGCACAAAGATGGAGGTAGCGGTCCTGATGCTGGGTTGTTGCCCTCCTATGGCCTCCTCCACATCTCCTGATGTACTGGCCTGTCTCCTGGTAGTGCCTCCATGCTCTGGACACTACGCTGACAGACACAGCAAACCTTCTTGCCACAGCTCACATTGATGTGCCATCCTGGATGAGCTGCACTACCTGAGCCACTTGTGTGGGTTGTAGACTCCGTCTCATGCTACCACTGGAGTGAAAGCACTGCCAGCATTCAAAAGTGACCAAACCATCAGCCAGAAAGCATAGGAACTGAGAAGTGGTCTGTGGTCACCACCTGCAGAACCACTCCTTTATTGGGGATGTCTTGCTAACTGCCTATGCTTTCCACCTGTTGTCTATTCCATTTGCACAACAGCATGTGAAATTGATTGTCAATCAGTGTTGCTACCTAAGTGGACAGTTTGACTTCACAGAAGTGTGATTGACTTGGAGTTACATTGTGTTGTTTAAGTGTTCCCTTTATTTTTTTGAGCGGTGTATATAAGTTAGAAACAAATATAGATAAGATACAATAGATATGTGTTGATGTATATAAAGAAAAATGTATATAATAAGATTTATATGACATATATATTTGTTGATGCCAATGCACTGTTAAAAATATAAATGAGATTGGTACTTGTGGAAAACACAATAAAACTCTATTTATAAAAAAAGTAAAAGTTTCCCCCCTCCCCAATCAGTCACATGGTCCAATTAAGGTTCTATCTGGTTGCCTGGTGACATTACTCCTCCTTCCTCTGACCAGGTGTGAGAATGCCCTTGGTTCCCAAGAGAAGGTATTTTGTTTTGGCTACAAAACCCAAGCTATCTCTATTCCCCATTCCCTATTCCTCAGCTCCAATGTGGCAACAGTGAAGCTCCAAGATGGCTTCGGTCAAGTCAGCTGCAGGGTTGACACACACCACTTGCACGTCCAAATTTTGATCACATGATCAGGGGGATGCTGCCACAGTCATAAGTGTGTAAAACGGTCATAAACTTTTTTCCGTGCCATTGCAACTTCGAGTGGTCACCAAATGAAGGGTTGCAAGTTGAGAACTACCTATGAACCTGTCCTAATTAGTTTTATTTTGGCACAATGTTTGGATGAATATCTCTAAAATGCTAGTGATTGGCCCAAAGACTTTGTTTAATGGTGACTTAAACTTTGGTCTCCTGGACCCTAATCCATCATTTTAAGCATTAAACCATGGCTTAGAACAGCCGTCACCAGGGCCAGGGTGGGCCAGGGACCACTGGTGGTCCGTGAGAAAATTTTTGTGGTCCACAGAGAAATGTCACCCCCAAAGCAATTAATCCAGGCTGTGCGGGAACACAAGGCTTGCATCGCTTGCATCGAGAACAACATGAGGTAGTGGGGGGGGGGAAGAGGGGGGAATTTGCTCCACTCACCCCACATGCCTGGCCTGGCCTCTGGGCTGCTTCTTTCTGCTTCTTTCTTCTTCTGCTTTTGGCTACACACAAGGAAAGCAGCAAAAGTCTTTCTTTCTCTCCCCCAAACTCTGCCAGAAATGAGTCTTTGGGACCCTATAAGGCATCCTGCTCTAAGAGGCTGCGCTGGCAAAGACTCATTTCTGATAGAGTTTGAGGGAGAGAAAGAAAAACTTTTGTTGCTTCTGATGCTTTCCTTGCATGAAGCCAACAGTCAGTCAGTCACTCAGTCTCTCTCTCTCCCTCCCTCCCTCCCTCCCTCCCTCTCTCTCCCTCTCCCTAGGAACGGAGCTGGAGATGGTATCCTGCGATCCCAAATAAAGAATGATCGATTGGTAGGAAAATGGGATGGGGAATCTTCCTGCAGACTTTTTTTGGGGGATTTCCCCAGGGTCTCTGGTCTGCAGGATTTAAAATGATGAGTTTGGTGGTCCCTGAGGTCCAAAAGGTTGGCGAACCCTGGCTTAGAAGAAGAAGCCAAAATTAGGAAACTAACTCACACCATTAGGAAACTATGAATAAATTTCCTAACAGGGAGAGCAATTAACCAGTGGAACAACCTGCCTTCAGAAGCTGTACGTGCCCCATCCCCAAAGGCTTTAAGAAGAGACTGGACAGCCATTTATCTGAAATGGTATAGCTTTTAGGCTTGTGGATTTCAACTCCCAGAATTCCTCCTCCAGTCATGTGAGCTCAGGAATTCTGGGAGTTGAAGTCCACAAGTCTTAAACTTGCCAAGTTTGAAGACCCTTGGTAGAGGGGTTTCCTGCCAGAGAAGTGGGTTGGACTAGAAGACCTCCAAGGTCCCTTCCAACTCTGTTATTCCATGTTCTGAAGTGATGGCATATTGTGCAAGTTCTGACTATTTCTAAGTGAGGCAATTTCTCATCTTCAGGTGCCTTTGAGCATACGTCTAGGAGAAGATGACCGATGGAGATACCATCCTTATCTTCTCAAATCTATTCTGACATTTAATTAACAATTCTGAGATTTAATCAATTTAATCAATGATTCCCTGAGATTCTGACATTTAATCAGCCGTTCAGAATGAGGGTAGCAACACTGAGCAGAGCTAACCAGAGGAATTGTAAAGGAAGCAAATGTGAGACAGGTCCTATCATTAGCTGAAGGTTGAACATCTGCAGGATTTGAATACTACTTTTAAGGGAATTGAAGTGAACCTGAAAGAAAAAATATATAATCCCCAATTGTATTAAGAATTTTTTATCCAACTACTCAATTTATCTAATTACGTTGTTAAGATCACAGATCACAGACTGGTGAAGATTTTAAGGCAACCTTCCTTCCATCGGTAATCATGTTCATTTTTGCAACTAAAATAATGCCAGACAGAAATACCGTATATACTCGAGTATAAGCCGAGTTTTTCAGCCCATTTTTTGTGCTGAAAAAACCACCCTCGGTTATACCTTATACTCGAGTCAGATTCCCCTCTGAAAAAAAAATGGTGTGGAGCTCTGGAGCTGGGCAGCCGCTTCCCTGCTTCCGTGTTTCCTTTGCAACTTTTAAGCATGGGGGTAATCGGAAGCAGAAAAGTTCTTGCATGAGGATATATAGTTTTTTCTTTTTTTAAACTGTTTTTAGGGGAGGAAAAAGACCCACCGCCATGTGAGAATGCTCAGACACGAAATCTATCTGACCGAAAATAAGTGTGTGTGTGGGGAGGGGATTTTAACGGAAAGAAGATGTAGGGAGAAGGCAAAAGCGACGGAAGATCCTTCAGGGGAAACTGAGGGGGAGACTCACCCTTGGTCCAGATGAGCCCCCTTCCCCGCCCCTAAGGAAGCAGAGGCAGCCAGCAAGGGCAGGCAAGCCCCACTTCATGGACTCCGTCCATCCTTGCTCCCACCCACTCACCCACCCACCCACCCAAAGCGACGAAGTCCCCCAATCGTGCAGCCCAGAATTGCCCTCCCCTCAGGGGGCAGCAACGACGCCCAGTGTTTCCCGAGACAAGAAGCTCCGCCGTGCAATGAAAACGCCCTGGCTCTAGGCTCAGAAAACAACGCGAGCCGAGGTTGCTTCGGCTCCACTCAGCTTCATTTCCTCAGCTCCAGCTGCTTTCAGTCCACTCGGGAGGAGGGGGAGGAGGTGGTGGCGGCAGCTTGCGTTGTTTTCTGAGCCCGTGAGCCTAGAGCCAGGGCGCTTTCATTGCACGGCGGAGCTTCGTCTCGGGAAATACCGGGCGTCGTTGCTGCCCCCTGAGGGGAGGGCGATTCTGGGCTGCGCAATTGGGGGACTTCATGGCTTTGGGTGGGTGGGAGCGAGGACGTTGACTTTAAGCGCTGCCAACCAAGTGTTTCACAAATACCAGTGGGACCTCCGTCCACCACTACCCCTCCCTCTTTTGCCTCCTTCTGATCAATCAGGTTTTCCCAGTATTTGCTCACAGCTGCGTTTTCTCTTCTGCCATGCTAGGCATTGAACGCGGGGATTTCTGATTCCCTTTACACACGCATGGATATGCCACAGGGCATTTTCTTCCAAATGCCCCACTGGCAGAGAACACTGACTTTCAGGATAGTGAGATCATTTCCCAAATTAATTGATTCACTAACCCAAAAGAAGATGTTGATGACAGTGGGAGGCAGGAGTCACTCTCTCCCTTGCAAGAAAAAAGCAAGAGCCGTTCTTATGATCTCACCCTCTCTCTCTCTCTCCCCGTAATACAGTCAAGCCCTTTCCAGCAATTGTTATGGGTGGGTGGGTGGGTGGGAGCGAGGATGGACGGAGTCCATGAAGTGGGGCTTGCCTGCCCTTGCTGGCTGCCTCTGCTTCCTTAGGGGCGGGGAAGGGGGCTCATCTGGACCAAGGGTGAGTCTCCCCCTCAGTTTCCTCTGAAGGATCTTCCATCGCTTTTGCCTTTTCCCTACATCTTCCCTCTGTTAAAATCCCCTCCCCCACACACACACTTATTTTTGGTCGGATAGATTTCATGTCTGAGCATTCTCACATGGCGGTGGGTCTTTCCCCCCCCCTAAAAACAGTTAAAAAAAGAAAAAACAATATATCCTCATGCAAGAACTTTTCTGCTTCCGATTACCCCCATGCTTAAAAGTTGCAAAGGAAACATGGAAGCAGGGAAGCGGCTGCCCAGCTCCGGAGCTCCACACCATTTTTTTTTCAGAGAGGAATCTGACTCGAGTATAAGCCGAGGGCGGTTTTTTTCAGCACAAAAAATGGGCTGAAAAACTCGACTTATACTCGAGTATATACGGTAGGTGGAAATGGTGCAACAGTTATAAGTGTGAAAAATGGTCATCAGTCACTTTTTTTCAGGGCTGTTAGAGCTCCGATTGGTCACTAAATAGAGAATAGAATAACAGAGTTGGAAGGAACCTTGGAGGTCTTCCAGTCCAACCCCCCTGCTTAGGAAGGAAACCTTATACCACTTCAGACAAATGGTTATTCAACATTTTTAAAAAAACTTCCAGTGTTGGAGCATTCACAACTTCTGGTGGCAAGTTGTTCCACTGATTAATTGTTTTGTCAGGAAATTTCTGCTTAGTTCTAGGTTGGTTCTCTCCTTGGTTAGTTTCCATCCACTGCTTCTTGTCCTGCCTTCAGGGGCTTTGGAGAATAGCTTGACTCCCTCTTCTCTGGGGCAGCCCCTGAGATATTGGAACTCTGCTATCATGTCTCCCCTAGTCCTTCTTTTCATTAGACTAGAGATACCCAATTCCTGCAACCATTCTTCATACGTTTTATCCTCCAGTCCCCTAATCATCTTTGTTGCTCTTCTCTGCATTCTTTCTAGAGTAAGTTGAGTGAATAAGTTGAGGACTACCTGAAAAATACAAAGGAAAAGAAAGGTAACTGGGACATGGGAAAAGGAAAGAAAAGGGAAAAGAAAGTGTGTGATAACGGGGAATTTAAAAAAAATTGGCTTCCAATATTTATCAGCACATTAAAATACAAAATAAAATTGCAGCCTGAACGTTTACTTTTACATACAGTACTTAGCACTGTCTAGTACTTAGTATTAGTCATTTCTATAACAACATACTAATCAGTAAAACCCCAAATCAATATTTCTAATTTTGTTAGTTTGTCTCAACCACAAAATCTAGAAGCAGTTTCTAGAAAGAAACAAAACTGGATATCCTCTCTTCTTTGATTAAAACAGTTAATGTTGCCATTTCTGCCAGCTCCTTCACTTTTTCCATCCATTCTTCCATTGTAGGGATTGTCATATCTTTCCATTTTTGTGCATAAAGAAGTCTCATTGCAGTCAACCTATACTATAAGAAACTTCCAATTTGTTGGGGAGAGACTGGCTGAGCTAGGGGGAGGAGTCAAGTGGGGAATTAGTCTGGAATCATTACATAGTCCTAAGAGAGCAAGGCCAGACTCTCATTGAATGCCACTGAATTTTATTTAATCTGGCCCAGGTGCATACTGCCAGTATGGGAAGATTCTTGTAAAATAGACATGAGCAATAAAGTAACTAATTGAATTCTTCAGGTGTGGATCTAGTTCTGTATACTGGACAATACTCCCCCCAATTTTTTTTATCTATGGGGGCGGGGATTGTCTTGAAAACATGCTGGATTGCCAAGCTGTGGCAATAGCACATCCCTGGACTGTAATAAAATGCTATAAAACATGAATCTGGAGTGAGCTAATTACACCCACAATAAAATTAAAATACCTATAGAGGTTGCTCAGGGAAACTGCAGAGCAGTGAATTTTAAAAACTTTAAATGACTTCACTGTAATGGTGTCACTATCTGAAATTCTTGGGCTGAATTTTTAAAATGTGCATGAAAGAAGCATCTCTGAAGACCCAAGAGAGAAGCTCAGTCATGTTGCAGACCAACAGCCAAAGCAAAAATACTGGAAAATATGCAGGATAATCAAATGGAAATGGCACTGCAATTCACACACATTCCTTGGTCATCTTTTTAGACCAGGGATTCCCAACTTTGGCAAATTTAGACAACTGGACTTCAACTCCCAAAATTGCATGGGTGGCTGGGTAATTCTGGGAGTTGAAGTCCATATGTCTTAAAGTTGTCAAGATTGGGAAATCCTGATTTAGACACACAGCACATATGGCTGTTGTCTAGATTTTTTTTACACCTCTTTAAAGATGCTCCTGTCCCAGTGCAACATCTGGCTCCCCAAAGTCTTGGGAATAACCAAGTTGTTGTTGAAACAAAATTCTAACAATTATGAAAAAGACAACATACTGAATGTATATGTAGGGGATGATATCATGAAACATATTTATTAAATGTCAATGTCAGTGTAAAAACAATCCAGTTTTTGTTCTGACCTATACCATCATTATATGCTGCCATATTTTCTCTTCCATTCATTCCCCAATTTTCTCATCCAGTTCTTTTTTATTGCATTCTTCCCCACTGAATGACTGAAAAGAAATAAAGGAGAAATTTCAGCACAGAGAATCAAAACTGTAGCAGCAACAACAACAATAACAACAGTCCTTAAAATGTCTGGTGGGAATCTACATAATATTTCAGCTTCTGAGAAGACTTATCTGTATCAACAAGGAACCTGCAAATTTATAGTAAACCTTGGTTCATAGCTAAACTTCCAAAGAGGAAGCCTACAGAAAAGATGACAAAATGCTATACAATCAGGCCAGAAACATATTAACAGGGAGATCAGAGAAGCAAAAAGAAGCTACTCTGAAAAGTTAAGGAATCAGATCTCAACAAATGAACAAGCAAACATGTGGAAAACTCAAAAACATCACTGGCTGCAGAAAACCTCCTTCCCAGGAAGAAGGAAATCAACAACTAGCAAATGACCTGAATGTGTTATACTGCAGGTTTGAAAGGAAACTATAGCCACCTTTCTCCACAACCCCCATCTCAAACACACCAACAACAGCCAAGCCTCCTACAACTGACTCCAATCCATTGGGTTCACAACCTCTGGTGATCACAGAAAAAGAAGTGCAAGATCTATTTCACAGACAAAATTCAGGAAAAGCACCAGGGCCAGACAAGATAACCCCTTCTTGCTTAAAAGTCTGTGCTGACCAATCTTCACTCGAATCTTCAATAAATCACTAGAGATGTGCTATGTTATGGACTATTATTTTGACTATGCTATGAACTCATAATGGAATAAACTATATTTTTGATAACACAAGCGTATCTGTTATTTTTACTGTATGTTAACAAACATACAAACTTATATCACTCATTTATCTGTTTGCCTATCTTACTAACGCTGCACATTCTGTTTAGCTTGTCTCCTTAACCCTGGTTGGGGAACCCAGGCTTAACACTGGTTATGGGCCCAGAGGCTGCAAAGTCAGTTTAACTAGGATAAAACAGATTTATGTAAAAAGTGAGTTTGTGTTGTTATACATTACAGTAAACAGACAGCTGTGTTTTATTAATTATAGTTTTATATCCATATAAGAAAACATGGCACAAGTCAATCTACAAAGTTTGTCCCTTATATCCAAGTTGGATGGAACAAACTATGTATCATGGTCTATGAAATGTAGTCTACTTCTACGAAGAGAAGGTCTGTGGAACATAATTGAAAATCCACCAAACGTAGAGGAATGGGATCCAGAGATTGAAGAAGATAGACTAAAGATAAAAGATTTTATGCATAAAAATGAACAAGCTATTTGCATAATAGGACTAACACTGTCTGACCAGCAACTTGTTCATATCCACGGAGAACAAATGGCTATTGGGTGTTGGCAGAAGCTGAAGAGGATTTATGTCTGAGATAACGTTGGTGCTCACATAAATCTAACACAGAAGCTTTTCAGGACACATCTCCAGACGAATGGTGATATGCTGAGTCATTTGAAAACTATGCAAAGCACTTTTCAAGAACTGCATGAGAAAGAGCTTATTTTCTCTGAACTACACCAATTCTACATAATTCTATCTTCACTAGATGAAAGTTATGACAACTACATCACTTCCCTTGAAATTTTGCCTAAGGAAAGTTTAACTTTAACTGATATAACTGGCAGATTGATTGAAGAGGCAAGAAGAAGACTTGAAAGATATCACTTAAGGAGGGAGCAACCTCAAAAAGAAAACAATGAATCTCCTACTGCATGCGCAATTAAAAAGTGTTTTAATTGTGGAGGAAGAGGACATTTGGCAAGATTTTGTAAAAAAGCAAAGCGCCAGAACGCTGGCCAGAATACTAAAAGTCATCAAAAGATAAATAAAAATTTAGAGTTAGCCATGTATACTAACGGAGCTGTAAAAAATAATTTATGGGTGGTTGACAGTGGAGCATCCCACTGTATAACAAATGATAACAAAAATTTTATTAAAATGTCCAAGAGTACACAGCAGATATCGTTAGCCAATGGCTGGAAACTGAAAGCTAAAGGTCAAGGTATAGCATATTGTTCTTTCATAAAAGAGAATGTAAAAATATTATATGTACCACAACTTAAGTTTAATTTAATTTCAGTTAGAATTTTGGTTAAACTAGGATATGTAGTTACCTTTAAAGGAGATAACTGCATAATTGAAAAAGAAGATAAGAAAATTACTGCTTCTTTAAGAGGTGAATTATATGTGTTAAATGATAATGGTTTAAAGGTGGCTAACACAGTTTATGAAAATAAGAAATTTAAATTTTAAAATGCTTAAGAAAACTGTTGAATTATCTAAGGGAATAAGTTTAAAACCTTGTAATAAGTATTTGCAATGTTCTATTTGTAATCAAAGTAAGGCCAGGGTCACACCGGCTGATAGAGTTGATGGATTTACTACCAAAGAGCCTTTAGAAGTAGTATTTGCAGATTTAATAGGTCCAAAAAAACCAAGTGTAGGAGGAGCTCGATACATACTAAGTATAATGGACCACTATTCTAGATATGGGTTTTGCTATTTAATAAAGAGCAAAACTGAAACGTATCTAAATCTCTTTAATTGGATAAAATTTGCTGAAAGGAAAACTAAAAAGAAATTAGAAACTCTTATAACAGATAATGGTACGGAATTTACAAATAATAAATTCCAGAATAGACTTAGAATGTTAGGTAATCAACATAAAAAGTCTGCACCATATAGGCCACAACATAATGCCTTTATAGAGAGACAAGGCCAAACACTACAGTCAATGGCATGTACTATGATATCTGATTCAGGATTACCTGACAATTTGTGGGGAGAAGCAATAATGTGTGGTAATCATATATTAAATAATGTTGTTAATTCAACAACAGGTGAATTACCATTCACATTGTGGCATGGTACAAAACCTGATTTAAGTTACATGCACACATTTGGCGTACCAGCATGGGTGCATATCCCTTCACAACTCAGACAAAAAGGACAGCATAGAGCTAAAAGATTATTTTTTGTAGGATATGAATCTAATCATAGATCTTATAGATTCTGGGAACCAGGTACATCTAGAGTTTACACCAGTGCTAGTGCTAAATTCCTAGAACATATAGGATGGAATAGATTAGAGCAAGATTTAAATAACAAAGTACCGTATATACTCGAGTATAAGTCGACCCGAATATAAGTCGAGGCACCCAATTTTACCACAAAAAACTGGGAAAACTTATTGACTCGAGTATAAGTCGAGGGTGGGAAATGCAGCAGCTACTGGTAAATTTCAAAAATAAAAATAGATGCCAATAAAAACTTTCACTAGGACAGTTGAGAATAAGTTTGATGTTCACAATTTCCTCTTTGAAAGAGACCAGTAAATAGGGAACAAGAAGATGAAGAAAAAGAAGTGTGTTTTTTCACACTTTTCACACTGAAGTGAACAAAAATGGCATCATAGGAACAAGCTTATTCTCAGCCCAAAGGTTTGTTTCTGATTTCTTCCCTGATTTAAGGGAAATTTGGGAAACGATCTCACTATCATGAAAGGTTTGATTGATTCACTAACGCAAAAGATGATGATGATGACAGTGGTAGGCAGGAGTCACTCTCTCCCTTGCAAGAAAAAACCAAGAGCCGTTCTTATGATATCTCTCTCTCTCTCTCTCCCCCTCCTCCCGAGTGGACTGAAAGCAGCTGGAGCTGAGGAAATGAAACTGAGTGGAGCGACCTCCACTTGCGTTGCTTTTTCAGCCTAAAGCTCAGAAAAGCCTCCCCCTCCTCCTCCCCCTCCCCCTCCTCCCGAGTGGACTGAAAGCAGCTGGAGCTGAGGAAATGAAACTGAGTGGAGCGATCTCAGCTCGCGTTGCTTTTTCAGCCTAGAGCTCAGAAAAGCCTCCCCCTCCCATGCTTAAAAGTTGCAAAGGAAACACGGAAGCAGGGAAGCGGCTGCCCAGCTTCGGAGCTCCACACCATTTTTTTTTCAGAGGGGAATCTGACTCGAGTATAAGTCGAGGGCGGTTTTTTCAGCACAAAAAATGGGCTGAAAAACTCGACTTATACTCGAGTATATACGGTAATTATTGAACCCTACAAAAGGCAGAAAGAACAGACTAGTTATAAGAAGAGTCCAATTAAAGAAGAAGTCCATGAAGAGCAAATAGGACCAGAACAAGAGGAAACAGTTGATCAGGAAGAGTTAGATAATCAAGAAGAGTTAATAAATGAAAGTCCACCTGTAAGTCCTGTAATACCTAGACGTACTACACGTGTAACTAGACCACCTGATAGGTATCAAGCAAGTATAGTTTGCCAAGTAACTAAAGTTCCAACTAGTGTAGATGAATTTAGGATGTATCCTGCTAAGGATCAGGAGAATTGGCAAAAGGCAATGGAAAAAGAACTAAATTCATTAAAGGTAATGAAAGTATATGAAGATGTTAAATTACCTCCAGGAGAAAAATCCATTGGGTGCAAATGGATATTTCAAGTAAAAACTGGAAATGATGGGACTGTTACCCATAAAGCTAGGTTGGTAGCTCAAGGATTCAATCAAACTGCATTTGATTACGATGAAGTTTTTGCACCAAGTCTTAAAGCAACATCTTTAAGAGCAGCATTAGTGTGGGCAGCTAAGAAAAACTATGTCATTAACCATTTAGATGTAGAAACTGCTTATTTGCATGCACCATTGCAGCACACTATATATTTGAAAAAGCCATTTATTATAAAAGACAATAAAGTAAATAGTAATGATTGTTGGAAACTCAAAAAGAATCTTTACGGGTTGAAACAATCTGGCTTTGAGTGGAACCAATATATTGTGAAAGAATTAAACAATATAGGATTTAAATCTGGTTTAGCAGATCCATGTATGTTTAAAAGAGAAAATAATGGAATGGTGTCATTATTGTTATTATTTACAGATGATATTGCTTTGATAACTAAGACTAATAATGAAGCTAATGAGATTATATCATTATTAGCCAAAAAGATAAAATTAAAGCATTTAGGTGAAATTAAAAAGTATCTAGGATTGACAATTAACAAAACAAAAAATGGATTTAAGATATCTCAAGAATATAAAATTTGCCAATTAATTAAAACGTATAAAATGGAACTTTGTAAACCGGCAAAGACTCCAATGAGTCAGGAAGTTTGCCAAACTGATGATCAAAGTCCCAAATTTGATAAGTCCATATATCAATCTTTGATTGGTAGCTTATCATATATAATCAATTGGTCTAGGCCAGATATAGCTTATAGTGTAAATCAGCTGGCTCGTTTTAATTCAGATCCACATCAATGTCATTGGCAATCATAAAAGAGAATTTTAAGATATCTTAAAGGAACAATGAACCATGCATTGTATATAGAACCAAAGGGTGATTTGAATATTAGTGCATATGCAGATGCAAGTTTTGCAACTGACATAAACACTAGAAAATCAACATCTGGGATGGCTGTATTATTTAGTAAGACACTAATAGGGTGGAGGTCAATCAGACAACAGCATATTAGCTTGTCCACGATGGAAGCAGAATTTTCATGTCTGTCATTACTATGCACTGATTTAATTCTGTACAAACAGTTATTATTAGACATGGGTATAACTGTTAAAGATTCCATAATTGTGCACGAGGACAACCAGGCAGCCATACAATTAGCTACTAGTATTGCTGTAAAAACTAGATCAAAGCATACTGATTTAAGATACTTAAATGTTAGAGAATCTGTAAAGAATGGACTAATTAAATTGGAATACTGCATGACAGAAGAAAACATTGCAGACCAATTTACAAAAGCTCAAGGAGTAATTAAGTTTAAAGAGAGTTGTAACAAATATGATTTAAAGATGTAAATAGTTATATTTATTATTATTTCCTAAAAGGGGAGAATGTTAGGGATAACATTGTTTACCCTAACTGGTTTAGGTAAAATAATAAATATGTAATCATAGTTTATAAGTTAAAGTTTCTGCAACTATAAATATAGGAATGTAATTAAGGGAGTGGTTGTGAAAGCACTTTAAAAGAAGCAAGGAACGTCAGCTTGCTCTCTCTGGCTTTGATGATCCCTAATTACTGCATGGACTCAAGACTGCATTACTCAAACGGGAGAGAGACAAAGGACTGATTTGTAAGTGAACTGACATAGGATATTCTACACGGACTTTGCTAACTGAATATCCTTGAATGGACTGACTGATATGATACATGACTAATAGACTGTTATTTTGACTATGCTATGAACTCATAATGGAATAAACTATATTTTTGACAGCACAAGCATATCTGTTATTTTTACTGTATGTTAACAAACATACAAACTTATCTCACTCATTTATCTGTGTGCCTATCTGACTAATGCTGCACATTCTGTTTAGCTTGTCTCCTTAACCCTGGTTGGGGAACCCAGGCTTAACAGTTGGTATGCCTGGGCTAAGTCTAGTTTAGCGAAGACTTTTCCGCCCCCCAGGGAATGGAGGAGGTGTTGCACCACCGGTACCGGGTAAGCGTTTTGTTGAAGGGCATGGTTCAGGGTGGCTTGGTAGTCCCCACAAATTCTTATCGATCCATCCGGCTTGATGGGTGTTACGATTGGGGTTTGCCAGGGAGAGTGATCGGTTGGTTCTAACACACCCTGAGCTATTAATTTATCAAGCTGCTCATCAATCTTTGGTTTAAGGGCAAATGGAACTCGATGAGGCTTAAGGCGGATGGGAGCTATTTCGGGATAGAGGTTAAATGATATCGGGGTCCCCTTGTACTCGCCTAATTTTTCTGTGAAGACGTCCTGGAATTCGTGGACGAGGTCTTCTTCCCAATCGCTGCTGCAGGTTCGGTGAATGCCGGCTACTTCAATTCCAAGTGGCGCGAACCATTGGAGGCCTAACAAACTAGGCCGATCCTTGTCGATTACAGTCAGGGGTAGAAATGCTATACGGTTCTTAAACGATACCCAGACTCGGCTGGATCCAACGACCAGGATTTGATTTCCTTGATAGTATGAGTCTTTGGAATCTGAGGTCTTGCCTCCAGATAGTGGGGATGAGCTGCTTGAGGGTCTTCCAGGAAACCATCGAGAGGGACGATCCTGAATCGACTTCCATCAGGCAGGGCTGGTTTTCGATGGCCACTTTCACTCGGATCTTTTTGGCGTCAAGAGATGAGGCATGACTGATTGTGATAGTTTGGTGAGCCTCTTCTAACTTCGTTGGGTGGTTTAGGGTTTTGTTTCTGTAGGAGTGGTTGTTCCATTGGTGGTTCATGGGTTCTTGCTTCACAGGATGATTTCCCGTCAGTTGGCGATAGTTAGCCCCCCTTGAGGGCTGGCTGGGTCCTGGCTTGCTTCTACAGACCCATCCGACATGGCCTCTTTTCCTGCACACATGGCAGAGTGCATCGAGGAATTTGCATTCTGACCAGGGGTGGCTTGCTCCACACCCGGCGCATTGGTACTGCTATTTCTGGCATTGGTCTCGTTCAGACTGAAGTCAACGGACCTCTTCCTCATCGCTTTCTGATGACGATTCGAGGTCCTCGTGATGGGTTGTATCAAGCTGTCCCTCTGACTGAGGTGAAATTTCGCAGGCTCATTGGCGAACTAGTGCGTGTGTGCGGCGCATTTGGGCAGCCGACTTCCTGATTGCTTCTGCTGTAGTAGCTTCAGCTATGGCATCTTTAAGGCTAAGGTCGCCCTTCGCCATTAGTTTACTCTGAGTGCCCGGTGCATCTAATCCCAGAACTATTCGGTCTCTTAGGGCTTCTTCTAAGTCAGTAAACTCGCATAGGCCTCCCAGATTCTGGAGATCCGTGATGAAATCAGCAACACTTTCGCCCTTCCGCTGACTTCTCTGATAAAATTCATGCCTTCTCACAAGCGTTGGCACGGTCGGTGCGTAGTGAGCTCTCAGCAGTGGTTCGAGGACGTCCCAGTCCATAGACTTTACTTCTGCCGGTTTTGCTAGTGCCTTGGCCATCTTGAATACGGTTGGCCCACAATGAGTTAGGAATATCGCTCGTTTCTTTCTGGTAGTGGCATCCTTCAAATTGTTGGTTTCCAGAAACATCTGGAAGCAATCCATATATGAGTCCCAGTCTTCTTGTGCCGGGTCAAATGGAGCGGGTGGTATGACGCTGCCGGACATGGTTCCGCCGTTGGTGCGTTCAGCCACGTGCTCGGTTATAGTTCTTTGTTGTTTCGTAAGCTCTGATGTCTCCACATCCCACCTTCGTCGCCAGTGTTACGTTCTGTGGATGGGTGCAAGGATGGAGACGAGTCAGTGAAGTGAACTTCAAACTCTTTATTTACATGTGAAAACAGCTCAGCTCCTGGCCACAATGGGCCCCTTTATATAGGCAACTCTTAACTTATTTAACCCCTGAAAACACAGGGAGCGTTAGCTCCATTAACCAATGGGAGAGGCTCGTTAATAGCCAATCAGATTCTCCTGAACGGACCAATCCGATGTCGCTATTATTGGCCAATCAGAAGTGCAGGGCCAGAACCCTGCACTTTGCTTCAAGCTCTTAATAATCTTTATTAAGTATTTATTGATTCACAACAATTTGATTTCTTATTGTACCCTATGACTATTATTAAGTATTGTACCTTATGATTCTTGACTATTGACGAATGTATCTTTTCTCTTATGTACACTGAGAGCATTTGCACCAAGACAAATTCCTTGTGTGTCCAGTCACACTTGGCCAATAAAGAATTCTTCTTCTTCTACATATTTGGACATTATGGATGTCAGTTTAGGGTGCAGGAAACCAAGCGGGGAGGATATAGAGAAGGGGCTAACAGTCCAGGGTTTACAAATCAATGTGTCCCAGTATGGATTTTGCAACTTGCAAAGAATCCCCATGTTGCAGAAACAATGACACAGCAGCCCCAGAACAACAAAAAACAAAAAAGCAAGAGTCCTCTATAACGTATAGTGTAAGGGACTGTTACAGCCACTATATAGGACAAATAGACAGAAGGCTAACAGAGCATATCCGTGAACATTAACCAGCAGTCAGAAGACATCATGAAAACTCATTAGTTTCACAACGCATAGACTGATTTCACAGTAATTTAAACTGAGAAATTGTGAGCATAGTAGGCTAAGCCAAATATAAAAATCCTAGAGAATTTCTGGAAGCTTGACAGTCAGGCAAAGCAACCATCAATAGGCACATAGAGAAAAACAACACCTACGTACCATTCAAAAGAGACAATCAAAAAGCCAAATATGAAACAAAAATACCAAAATATCTCTTCATTAGCAATCAACACCCAGATAAGTAGAGATTAAAACCATGATTAATACTAGACCAACAATCAAGCAATAAACAACAGCTTTGGTTTCCATCATGTAAAAAAGATGCTGAGACTCTAGAAAAAGTGCAGAGAAGAGCAACAAAGATGATTAGGGGACTGGAGGCTAAAACATATAAAGAACAGTTGCTAGAATTGGATATGTCTAGTTTAATAGGAGTGACACAATAGCAGTGTTCCAATATCTCAGGGGCTGCCACAAAGAAGAGGGAGTCAAGCTATTCTCCAAAGCACCCAAGGGCAGGACAAGAAGCCATGGGTGGGAAACTGAACAAGGAGAGAAGCAACCGAGAACTAAGGAGGAATTTCTTGACAGTTAGAATCAGTGGAACAACTTGCTTCCAGAAGTTGTGGGTGCTCCAACATTGGAAGTTTTGGACAACAATTTGTCTGAAGTGATGTAGGATTTCCTGCCCAAGCAGGGGGGCAGACTAGAAGACCTCCAAGGTCCCTTCCAACTCTTCTCTTCTATCTACTCCAACAGCCTAATGAAAGAACCAACAAGAACACTTTCTCTAATGCTTACAAAGCAAACAGAGAGCAAACCTCACTCCCTTCCAGCACTGATGATGTTATCTACTTGGGTAATGAAATATTTGCAAGGCCTCATTTCAAACCTGAGCTACAAATATTCTCTTTTATCAGTACCACCATATATTGCACAACTCTGCAACCCCTCAATTCCTTATAACTGTTTAGGAAACAATTTAAACTAAGGGCAGCTGTGGGAAAGATCCGTGCTTTCCAACTAATCACATGTTGAACTGCAAGACTTCCCCCGCTTCCCCAAGTTTGCCAAAAGAGGCAGACCAATTCCTACTGAGGAACAGACCCAATGATAAAGTTGTCGGCTGCCTCCATTTGCTTTTTTTTTTTTTCAGATATGGCATTTTGTTAACTAAGCATGTGTTGGTCACCCTGAGATTTCCCTAGGCAGAAACTATATTTATGAAAGCAGCAGCTATTTCATTTTGAGTGAGTCAGCTCTGTGTTCCTCCCAGACAGAAGGAATATTGCTGAAGTCGTAAATGGGATTTTAAAAAAAATCCCTGGTATGATTGCAACTATTTTTGACTAGGTTGGCATTACTGTGTTTTGAGCATCTGTTCTTCCATACCAGCTACTTTTAAGCCCCAGGTTTTGTTTTTTTTCCCAAGCAAATGGCAGCATACATCTAGGTGACTTTTGGTGATCCCTTCAAAAGCTCCCCAGGGTAGACAATTAGCACTTTGATCAGAGGTTATTTGGAAATTCTAGAATTGCTGGCTAAATTGGGAACAGAAATGATATCATACCACTTCTATATTATTTCCAAGGAAACTGTATGTGAAGGTCCTAAGAGTTAAGGACAAGAGAACAGAAGTTGTTGAATTAAAAAAAAATCAAGTAGAATCAAGAATCAAGTAGAATAGAATGGAATGGGAAAAAACAGAATAGAACAGAACAGAATAGAAAATATGAAATGGAATGAAATAAAGAATAGAGTAGAGTAGAGTAGAATAGAATAGAATAGAATAGAATAGAATAGAATAGAATAGAATAGAATAGAAAATATGGAATGGAATGGAATGGAATGGAATGGAATGGAATAGAATAGAATATATAGAATGGAATGGGAAAAAACAGAATAGAACAGAACAGAAAAGAATAGAAAATATGAAATGGAATGAAATAAAGAATAGAGTAGCGTAGAATAGAATAGAAAATATGGAATGGAATGAAATAAAGAATAGAGTAGAGTAGAATAGAATAGAAAATATGGAATGGAATAGAATAGAATGGAATGGAATGGAATCGTGTAAACACAAAACTCAAAGTGTTAACAAAGATGTAAAGATTTTAACATCCAGACTGTCTAATGGTTTTCAAGAACTGTCATTCATCACAACGAATAAATATGCTATATGTCAATGTTTTAAATCAGTCAGAATGGAGCTGGAAGGGTCCTTGGAGGTCTTCTCGTCCAACCCTTTTCTCTAGCAGGAGACTCTATACCATTTCAGACAGGTGGCTGTCCACAGCCTCTTCTTAAGAACCTCCACTGATGAAGCACCCACAACTTCTGCAGGCAAGTCATTTTACTGATTAATTGTTCTCACTGTTCAGAAGTTTCTCCTCAATTCCAGGTTGCTTTTCTCTTTGGGTAGTTTCCATTCATTGCTTTTTGCCTTGCCCTCAGGTGTTTTGGAAAATAGCTTGACTCCCTCTTCTTTATAGCAGCCCCTCAAATACTGAAACATTGCTATCATGTCACCCTCTACTCCTTTTCTCTAGACGAGCCAAACCCAAATCCTGCATATGTTTCAGTCTCCCAGCCTTTAATCATCTTAGTTGCTCTTCTCTGAACTTTTTCCAAAGTCTCAAAATGTTTTTTGTATCCCAAACATTTCGCGTTGAAGTATCTTCTTTTTTATTTTCTCCAAAGAAAAAAGCCAGTTCCTTCTCCATCCATTGTATAAAGTCTTTTTCCTTTAAGATAGTATTATTTAATGTCCATCTCGATCTTTTTTTTTTGTCCCTTCTGTTAAGCCTGGTTTCCCCAACCAGGGTTAGGGAGACAAGCTAAACAGAATGTGCAGCTTAGTCAGATAGGCACACAGATAAATGAGTGAGCAAAGCTTGTATGTTTTATTAACATACAGTAAAAATGACAGATACGCTTGTGCTATCAAATATATAGTTTATTCCATTATGAGTTCATAGCATAGTCAAAATAACAGTCCAATAGTCATGTATCATTTAGTCAGTCCATTCAGGGATATTCAGTTAGCAAAGTCCGTGTAGAAATATCCTATGTCAATTCACTTACAAGCCAGTCCTTTGTTTTCTCTCCCGTTCGAGCAATGCAGACTTGTTTTCCTTGCAGTAATCAGGGATCATCAAAGCCAGAGAGATAGCAAGCTGTCGTCTTGCTTCTTTTAAAGTGCTTTCACAACCACTCCCTTAATTACTATCCCACAGTTAAAGTTGCAGACACTTTAACTTACAAACTATGATTACATATTATTATTTACCTAAACCAGTTAGGGTAAAACAATGTTATCCCTAACACCTTCCATTTAATTGTCATTGGGCTATGATCTGCCCAAGTACTTGTTTCGATATTTGTTTCTTGAATATTGGATATTAATTCTGTTGAGATCCAAATCATATCTAATCTGGACCATGATAAATGTCTATTTGAATAAAAAGTATATTGTTTAGCTTTAACATTTCTTTTTCTCCAAATATCTTTTAAAGTTAATTTGTCTGTCATTTTAAAAAAAGATTTAGGGAGAGTCTTTCTATTTTGTTTTGTTGTTGTTGCTATATAGTCCAGTTTATTGTCCACAATTCCATTAAAGTCTCCCATCATAATTATATTAACATAGTCCAGTCCAATTATTTTCATGTGTAGTTTTTTATAAAACTCTTCTTGTTTATCATTCGGAACATAAATTGCAATCAAGAGTATTTTTATATTATTGTCCATTATTTCCACCATTAATACTCTTCTGTCTTCGTCCGTGTATATCAGTTTTGCTGGAATAGCCTCTTTAATGTACAGAACCACTCCTCTTTTCTTACATTGAGTCAAAGAAGTAAATATTTTCCCTAATTTTGGCTATACTAACAATTGTTCATGTTGTTTTTTAATATGAACTTCTTGTAAGCAAATTATATCAAATTTTAATTTCTCTAATTTATGAAAAGTTTTCCTTCTTTTAACAGCTGAATTGAGTCCATTTATATTTATTGTAATCAGTTTTTTTTCTTCCACGATTATGCTTTATATATAGGTCTAACAGCTCTTGTGGATCTCACTTCACGCCGTTCTTTACTATCCACCTGTCCACCTACTGCTCCTTTCTCTTTTTCAGTCTCCAGTTGTTCCTCTTGAAACTCAATTAATGAGATCTCCTTCTCTGCCTCCTCTTCTCTTCTTCCAAAAAATTCTGCATGGAAAAGTTCTGCTTTCTCAAATGAATCAATTCTATGTCTCTGCTCTTGCCATGGAAACATTAATCCTTCTGGAACCAGCCATCTATAATTCACTTTGTTTTCCAATAGCATTTTAGTCAGAAATCGATATTCTCTTCTCATCTCTCTTACTCTTCTGGGTATTTGTTTTAAAACCACAATCTCTTTATCTTTGTATTTCAATGTTTTCTCTCTTACCACTTGTAGTATTTGTGTTTTAATGGATTTTTTGGTGAATCTAATATGGACTTCCTTTGGTAATTTATTTCTCATCACATATCTTGTATACACTCAATATACCTCATCTACTCCATCCATCATCTTTTCCTCTGTAATTTCCAAAGCATCTGCCAAAATTTCTATCATTATCGCGGCCAAATTTTCTCCTTTTTCTTCTTCTATATTTTGAAATCTAAGATAAAATTCTGATCTTTCCATCTCCCACCTCAACATCCCACTTTTTTCTTGTTCAACCACTGTTAATCTACTGTCAATATTTCCAATCTTCTTCTCTCTTTGTTTACTTTCTTCTTCAATTTTTTGGAATCTCTCCTCATACTTCACCATCATTTGTTTAATATTTTCCACTTTTTCATCAGTCTTCTCCGTTCTTTGTTCAATGTTCTCTATTCTTTGTTCAATGGTGTCCGATTTTATCTTGAGATCTTGAATTCCTTGCATAATCATCTGTAAAGTTACTTTTTCTTGTTCTTTATCTTGCTTCAACATTGTCTGAATTAAACGTTGTCCTCCAGCTGGTGGGGATGCAGAGGTAGAAGTAGAAATGCAGATGATATTGGTTTCCTGCTCATTTTAATGCTTCCAAATCTTCAAATTCTTTTTAACTTTTAATCCAACTGGTAGAATAGTCAATTATAATCCAAAATGGAAAAGTCCAATAGTAAAAGGCCCAAAACCAAAGAAGAAAGAGGAAAAAAGGAAGAAGAAAAGATCTTCGGGTTCTTCTAGACCCTAATCCAATTACGAAGTAGTCCCCCATAAAAAATAAAAAATAGAAAGAAAAAAAACCCAAAAATAATAATATTGATTAAGAGAAAAAAAGAACAAAAAGAAAAAAGAAAAGAAGAGATTCCTTCAGGTTCTTCACACCTTAATCCAGTTGAGAAGTCTCAATAATCAAAAAAGAAAAACAGAGTGGTCCAAAAACATAAATAGAAAAAGCAAAAGGATCCCAATAAAGATAAGGAGAAAAAAGGAAAAATAGAGGAAAAAAAAACTCTGAGGCTTTCCCCTTGAAATAAAAAGCAAAAATAAGAATATTACTAGAATTGAAATTGACAAAAAGGCTGGTGAATAGGGATATCACAAGTAACAATATATATATATGAGAAAGCACACTGCACTTTATTTAGTTATCCAAGGCTCTTATTATGACTCTCTTCTCCACCAGCTTCCAAGCTAAGCCTCAAGTGTTGAAATATTGATAAGAGTCCAGGAAAACAACTGTAATAATATTTTGCTGTGCTCTCCCTCTATCTTATCACATTAAGATGTCCTTGAGAAGGAGTCTTCTTACCATTCTCTATAATTCAAATCAAATATTTTCAAGCCTCTAGTTGGCAGTGTTACAAAGTTTTTTAATGCTCTTCCCCCCTCCCCCCAGCCAGAGAAAAAGGATAATTTATACAGAAAAAAAAAAGAAAAAAATAGCCAAAGGGAGCCTCTATCCTAAAAGAAAATTAAAAAATCAAAAGGAGCATAAAATATATATATTAGAGAAAATTCAATCCGGTTACCTACAAAGTCACACTAAAGTCCCGCAAAAAAAGTAAAAGAAAGAGAAAAAAAAATCCAAGCCTCAATTTGACGTCACTTTAAAAAAACGCCGCTCATACAGTTTTTTGTCAAAAAAAATCTCACAGGTTTCTTCTCTATTCAGGATGCCCTTTCAAATCTCAGCAAATTTACAACACAAAAGAAGTTTCTCACCCAGCTGACACACTTTCACTCCGGCCACTTTCTTTCCGGAGCTGTCCCGACTTCAGCAGCTATGGAGGCTGCCTCTCTGCCGCCAGCAAAAGGGCTTCTCCCGGATCAAACCAAGGATTTTGCGATATCCCTGGGATCCTGGGACAGTGCCCTTCACAATCCCCGTCTCTACGGGATGGTTTAGGTCCATTGGGACTGACCAGGGGCGAAAATATCGGCTGCTATCTCAGAGTCCCGAGATCGCAGCTGTATCGCTGAAACGAAGCTCTGCCTTCTCCAGGTTTGATAATAGATTATACAAGAAAAAAGAATATTAGGAAAAGGCAAGCTTCTAAGGCCTTGGAAGAGGAGTATAAAAGACTTGAAAAAGAATTACAGAAAATGCCACAGAAAAAAGATATTAAATTGAAGCTGGATGTAATTAAACATAAAATGGAATTAATAGAGAAAGAGGAACTGGCACAGAAAATTAGAAATTCTAAACAGAATTATTTTGAAGATGCAAATAAACCAGGTAGATGGCTTGCATAAAAATTGAGAAAGGAGAAGGAATCAAGAAAAATATTGAAGCTAATAGATGATCAAGGCCAAGTTTGTTATGGTAATAAGGAGAAAAAGGATATTATTCGAGATTTTTACAAGAGAATATTGATGAGGAAAAAGTCAAACAGTATTTACAGAATGCCAATTTACCGAAGATACCTAAAGAGACTGAAGAAATGCTCGAAAGCAATATAACAATGATGGAATTACCGTATATACTCAAGTATAAGTCGACCCGAATATAAGCCGAGGCACCTAATTTAACCACAAAAAACTGGGAAAACTTATTGACTCGAGTATAAGCCGAAGGTGGGAAATGCAGCAGCTACTGGTAAATTTCAAAAATAAAAATAGATACCAATAAAAACTTTCACTAGGACAGTTGAGAATAAGTTTGATGTTCACAATTTCCTCTTTGAAAGAGACCAGTAAATAGGGAACAAGAAGATGAAGAAAAAGAAGTGTGTTTTTTCACACTTTTCACACTGCAGTGAACAAAAATGGCATCATGGGAACAGGCTTATTCTCAGTCCAAAGGTTTGTTTCTGATTTCTTCCCTGGTTTAAGGGAAATTTGGGAAACGATCTCACTATCATGAAAGGTTTAATTGATTCACTAACCCAAAAGATGATGATGATGACAGTGGGAGGCAGGAGTCACTCTCTCCCTTGCAAGAAAAAAACAAGAGCCGTTCTTTTGATCTCTCCCTCTCCCTCTCTCTCTCCGTAATACAGTCAAGCCCTTTCCAGCACGTGCGATCTGCCTTCGCCACTTTGCACCTTGCAAATGCAAAATCCTGGGGTTTTTGCATTTGCAAGGTGCAAAGCGGCGGGGGCGGATCCCGCGTGCTGGAAATGGCTTGACTGTGTTACGAAGAGAGAGAGAGGGAGGGAGAGATCATAAGAATGGCTCTTGCTTTTTTCTTGCAAGGGAGAGAGTGACTCCTGCCTCCCACTGTCATCAACATCTTCTTCTTTTGGGTTAGTGAATCAATTAATTTGGGAAATGATCTCACTATCAGAAAACAAAGCGAGCCGCCACCACCACCTCCTCCTCCCCCTCCTCCCGAGTGGACTGAAAGCAGCTGGAGCTGAGGAAACGAAGCTGAGTGGAGCCGAAGCAACCTCGGCTCGCATTGTTTTCTCAGCCTAGAGAAAGGGGAAGGGAGCTCATCTGGACCAAGGGTGAGTCTCCCCCTCAGTTTCTCCTGAAGGATCTTCTGTCGCTTTTGCCTTTTCCCTACATCTTCCCTCTGTTAAAATTCCCCCCCCACACACACACATACACACTTATTTTCGGTCGGATAGATTTTGTGTCTGAGCATTCTCACATGGCAGTGGGTCTTCCCCCCCCTAAAAACAGTTAAAAAAAAGAAAAAACAATATATCCTCAAGCAAGAACTTTTCTGCTTCCAATTACTCCCATGCTTAAAAGTTGCAAAAGAAACACGGAAGCAGGGAAGCGGCTGCCCAGCTTCGGAGCTCCACACCATTTTTTTTAGAGGGGAATCTGACTCGAGTATAAGCCGAGGAGGTTTTTTTCAGCACAAAAAATGTGCTGAAAAACTCGGCTTATACTCGCGTATATACGGTAAATGAAGCACTTAAGAAACAAAATAATGGGAAAGCACCAGGTCGAGATGGGCTTCCGGTAGAATTCTATAAAACATTTCAAGAATCATTGAGCATCCCACTGTAAGAAGTTATGAATGAAGTTATGTCAAAGAAGATGATACCCAAAACATAGTCAGAGGCTTATATTACACTTATTCCAAAAGAAGAGGCTGACCCACTGCAAATTAAGAACTATAGACCTATTTCTTTATTGAATGCAGATTATAAAATTTTTGCTTCAATTTTAGCAAAGACTTAAAAAATATTTAAATAATTTTATCCACCCAGATCAAAATGGATTTCTGCCAAAGAGACAAATCAGAGACAATATGAGAGTAATCTTGGATACTTTGGAATACTATGAGGCTCATCCTGAAAAGCAAATGGCTTTGATATTCCTAGATGCTCAAAAGGCATTTCACAACGTGAACTGGAGATTTATGATATTACTATTGGAACAGATGGGTTTTGCCAGAAAATTTATTCAAGCAATAGAAGCCATATACAATAAACAGACAGCAAAGGTAATGATGGAGGGAGAATTTACAGATTTTATTAATATAAGAAAAGGCACAAGACAAGGGTGTCCCCTATCTCCTTTGCTATTTGTGTTGACTTTGGAAGTGTTGAATAGAAATATTAGGGATGATAAATGTATAAAAGGAATGAAAATTAAAAAGGAAGAATTCAAACTACAAGCTTTTGCTGATGACTTAGCTTTTATTCTGGAAGACCCGCTAGAAACAGCTCCAAAGTTATTGGAAAAGATAGAGACATATGGTGAGATGGCTGGTTTGAAAATAAATAAAGATAAAACAAAGATTTTGACAAAGAACATGCTACTGAGACAAAGAGAAGAACTGGCAGACCTTTTGAAAATCCAAGTTACAAATAAGGTTAAGTATCTGGGGATATATTTGACAGCAAGATGTAGCACATTAAAAGAGAATAATTATATTAAACTCAAACAACAGATAGCTACAGTCTTGAAGAAATAGGAAAACTTGCAATAATAGGGAGAATTTCAACAATTAAGATGAATATTTTACCCAGAATTCTATTTCTGTTTCAAACAATACCAATTAGGCTTGGAAAAGACTATTTTGAAGATTTAAATAAAATCATGTTGAAGTTTATATGGCAAGGTAAAAAAGCGAGAATAAAGCTAAAGCTTTTGCAAGAGGCTAGAATTAGAGGAGGTTTTGACCTGCCTAATTGGGAATTGTATTATCAAGCTGCAAGTTTGATGTGGGTCAAAGAATGGATAACATTAAGAAAGCACAGATTGTTGACACTAGAAGGGCATGATTTGCTGTTGGACTGGCATGCTTTTTTATGGTATAAGGGAACTAAAACACAGGGTTATTTTAGAAGACATTATATACGGGAGTCTTTGTGGTTAAATTGGGAGAAGATAAAAAAACAATGTTATTTGAAAATTCCAGTTTGGTTATCGAATATTGAAGCATTTTCCTATCCTATAATCTATAAGAAGGAACAAACAGTTAGATATGGGGAACTGTTGGATTAAAAGGGTGGACTTAAATCAATCCAAAACTTAGAGGAACAAGGTATAAGGATGAATTGGTTTTCATATCTGCAAATACATTCAAGGTATGATGAAGATTTTAAAATGGAGGGATTCTATGATAAACAGACTGATTTAGATAAGATCTTAATGGGTACTGATGAGAAGGTGATTAAAAAATTATATGGTTATTTACTGGGAATTAAATTAGAGGAAGAACAAGTTAAAGAAACTGTGATTGTTTGGGGGAAGAATTTTGGATATGGCATTGATTTAGAGAAATGGCAAAAATTGTGGTCTCAAAATTATAAAATGACAATGTCAACAGCATATAAAGAAAACTTGTTTAAGATGTTTTACAAGTGGCACTTTCCCCCGACAAGAATAGCAAGAATGTTTAAGAACAAATCTGAAAAATGCTGGAAATGTCATCAGATACCTGGCTCGTATTACCCATAAGTGGTGGACTTGTGAGGACGCCAGAAAATATTGGACTAAAATTTGCATGTGGTTGGAAAAAATGACAAAGAAACACATAGACTTGAAACCAGAGATCTTCTTATTGGGAATTTTACCTGATACATATAGTAAAGATTTGAAATACCTGATTGTAAATGTATTAACAGCGGCTAGGATTATATTTGCTAAAAATTGGAAGAATGAGAAAATACCATTACAGGAAGAAATTATTAAGAAAATATTGGAATGTGCTGAGATGAGTAGATTGACATATGAAATTAGAGAGCAAGAGGATGAACAATTTTATGAAATTTGGGATCTTTTTTATCAATGGCTAGATGATAAAATACGACAATAGAATATTGATACTATATTTATAAAGGGTTTTTTAGGATTGATTTGGTATGATTATATGATTTGTTACAGAATAAATTGTTTAAAGTATTGTTATCTCATAAAGCATGAATGATTAAAAGTATAGTCAAAAATTTCTTTTTTTTTTTAGTGATATTAGGATATACAAGTTTGGATTGACAATATGAGTTGTTATGTAACATAATTGTAATTGAGACTACAAAATGAATGCACAAAACTGATGAACCAACCGACACGCTGGATGTACATATGAGAGTTGATGTTTTAATGTTTTGTTTGTCTTGTTTGTTTGTAGAAAATTAATAAAATTCTTTTCAAAAAAAAAATGTTTTTTGTAGTGTGGTGACCAAAACTGGATGCAGTTCAGGATCAGCCAAGATCAGCCAGGTGTTAGGTTTTAAAAGCAAGGGCTAAATGGGAATCAAACAACTTTCTCTTCTACTTCTGCTTCCTTTCATTGAGAAGTGGTAGAACCACAGTTCTTAAGGATTCAAGTCTTAGTATCTAAGCAGTTAAGTCTCAAAGCATAACATGGACCAGAGCGACAAGCTGTGTTCAATACTGTACTCAGTACTTCATGGCTAGACATGAAGCAGAGTTTGCCATATTCCATCTTGCAGCTGCTGAGTTATATTTTGAACTATTTTAGGACCATTATGCTCCCCCTCCCCTCTCCAAGTATATATTTTGCTGAACAAACAAATATCCTTTGGGTTTTTAAATGGTGGGAAACAACTGTTGTGGAATAAGTGAAGGCAGTGTACAGTGGATGGAATAGAAGCCACAGAACTAGGGAACTCAGCAGTCATGGACATGTTTTCTAGACATCGAAAATTGCCATCCAATTACCTTAAAGTGGGCTGTAAAGCAAGAAAAAGACCTAATTTAGAAAGAAAGCAGAAAAATTAAGTCTTGCCTATAAATGTAGGCAAGGAGATGAAGGACAGTCCAACTTGCAGGGAGAATCAAGATGCAAGAATCCTACATTAAGAATGTTGTCCTAAATTAGCGGTTGCCAACCGGTGGGCCATGAGAAAATTTTGGTTTGCCTTCTCAAACCTGGGGATTGGTGTTGTTAGATGTGCAAAGTTTCATTCCCACCATTTTCCAGCCATAATGGCCAGGCTGATAATTCTAGGAACTGGACACACTTGCCTCAACGATGATGATATTGAGGAAAGTCATTTAGAACAGGGGTCCCCAACCTTTTGGACCTCAGGCACCACCAAACTCATAGTTTTAAATCCCAGGGACCACTAAGTGATTCTGTGGGTGTGGCCTAATTTGTGGGTGTGGCTTGGTGGTCATGGCTTGGTGACTGGCTGGGCATGGTTTATATGTAAATATTATAAATATTTATATAAATATTGAATTTTTTATTTTAAAAAGGAGCAACTTTTACCCAAAATCAGGCAAAGCAGGCAGGCAGATTGAGTTGCTCACAGAATCATTCATTGATTCTGACCTAGCCATTGGCTGTCACATAAAATTTGCTTGCTGTGAGTCTGCATTGAATAATAGAACCTTCAGTCCTAAGGGCGGTTCGGCTGTGCTTAAAAGCAGAGCTGAAGATCTAAAGACTAGCTAGAAAGCAAGAAATCCAACCATTTCCTGCCTCCTAGCTAATCGAAATCTCCTGGAACAGCAGAACAGATGATGGTCGGAAAAAGGAAAAATAGCAATTTAGCAGGCATGTTTGCCGGGTAAGGAAGTAAGTGGGTGGGGAGGGTTCCCACGAGCCATGTGGCCAGCGCAGCCTTATGTTTCTACACAGCCTGGATTAATTTCTTTGGGGGGGATGCTCTGGGGGTGAGATTTCTCTGCGGCCCACCAAAATTTTCTCATGGCCCACCGGTTGGCAACCGCTAATTTAGGACAACATTCTTAATGTAGGATTCTTGCATCTTGATTCTCCCTGCAAGTTGGACTGTCCTTCATCTCCTGAGGCAGTCTGCTACTGTTAATCATAATCAGCACCCCTTTTGTTGGGGCTTGTTGCCACTAGCCCCTCCAGCAGCTGAATCAGAGGAGGAGGAGGAGGAGTGGGAGTCAGATGTCAGCATTCCAGCAACCCTCCATTCCAACCAATAACTCCGAGACAGACATCTCTCAAAGGTTCCTTTAATTGGACAGTAACTGGCACATCTGAAGAATGCTGAATCTGGAAATTTCGGGCTTCCTTGTGAAAGTCAAAACTACAAATCCATCCCCCCTTAGCCACATCACATGGTCCAATCCCCATCTGTCATAAAATAGGATTCCCATTTCATTATGCGCCACACTCAGTGACCTTGAACCGGCAAAAGAATTTTATTTTGTCTAACTAGATATACTCAAATGAATTCCTCCCTCCCATTTTCTCAGGCTTAATTGTGGCAGCGTGGGAGCATCAAATCTCAATATGGCTTCCAAAGTTGACAGTCAGGGTCGGCATCAAGGCAACCTGAGAGCTCTGAGGGGGAAGAGGGAATGGAGCTGGCAGAGAGAGGGGGGGAGGGAAGGAGGGAGGGAGGGAGTCAGAGTTGAAGCCTGGGCTGTCCATCAGCCCTCAGATGGAAAGTCAACAGCCATCAGGTCTGGAGGTGGCTGGTGAGGAGGAACCACTGTATCTAGTTCCTGACATGCAGCTGAGCAGAAGGCAAAGGAGAGGAGAGCAGTAGTAATCTGTGGGCTGATCCTTGGGAAGGAAGAGCCACCACTGTGAGTGAAATCCCAACCTAGTTCTGGGGATCAAAGGCAGGAGGTGGAAAGGAATAGATGTGGCAGATAACTTCATCTTCTGGCCAGCCAGATTTGTTAGCCTGCGAGAGAAATTTTTTACCAGGCCTCCTGGCATTCCTAATAAAGGAATATTTTGAGTTCATGTGACAGGGTTTGTTGTGTTTGGGGGGCTGGGTCAGAACACCTCTTGTTTCTCCTAATTGGTTCAAGGTTGAGGCCAGTTGGATCAGCTGAGACCAAAAAAAGTCTGTTTTCTGCATGACCACCTTCATGAATCTGAGGGCAGCTCTGAGAGTTGCTGGCTTGAGAAATGGGTCTTTAGAAGAGTGTTTCTACAAATTATTTAGTAGCAGGTAAAACCCAAACAGGGAGGAGACCTCCCTTGCTTACCAAAAAAATAGGAGGTGTCACTATTTCTCCAAAGCATCTGTAGTAAGTTAGCACCCACCCCTCTCCTAGAAAATTGAAATATCCCAGGAAATATTAAAAAGGCAGAATACTTCCCCTAAAAAGAGTAGAAACTTAGAAGCAGAAACTCACTCCCACCTTTGTTAATGGGTGAGCCATTGAGACCTGGGCCAGAATACTTTACATAACAAAGATCTCCAGGTAAAGCTATAGCAATTGCCAAAAGCCCTTTCAGTGCATCATCATCCAGCAAGGCTCAACCAAGCCTGGAACTCAGGACAGCCTACAGAGTTGACCCTGCATGGCCCCATGGGAGTCTGACAACCAATTAGAAACAAGCTTCAATTCAAAGCCCAACAAAGGTTATAAAACCCAGGCACTCTCAGCATCTCAGCCCTTTCTTGATCTCTTCCTTCACCTTGGAGCATGTGATCATCCTTCCTTTTCACTTTGGAGCTCCAGGCCATGTGGTCCTGTCCACCATTAAACCTTCCAAACAGCCTCCATGTTTCCAGTGTGTTTTTCCCCACTTGGAACTGAACCCAGAAGGATATTTCTTCCAACACATCTACAAACTTTTAATAAGATAAACACCTGAAAACAGAACAAGAAGCAATGAATGGGAATTAATCAATGAGAGAACCAACCTAGAATTAAGAAGAAATTTCCAGACAGTTAGAACAATTAGTCAGTGGAATGGCTTGCATTCAGAAATTGTGGATCATTGAAGATTTTAAATAAGAGATTGGACAACCATATGTCTGAATTGGATTAGGTTCTCCAACTTAAGCAGAGGATAAGACTAGAAGACTTCCAAGGTCCTTCCAACTCTGCTATTTTATTTTTCTGTTAAGATAGCATCTGAGCCAGAGGCATCAAAAATAGCATTTATTAGTTTTTAGATCTGTGTCTTATATGCTTAAATTTATATCCCTCCTTTCCTTCAGGAAGTCAAGATCACATATATACTACTAGTGTTTCTTCACAATAGCAGCCCTGAGAGAAAGACTGGGCCAAAAGAGATTGGGTAGCCAAAGTCATCCAATGAGTTTTTTTCTTCTTAAGAGAAACCTGGAACCAGATCCTCCTAGTGACAACTATAAAATGTGTATAGAAAATGTTTTATCTCAGAGTCAGCTTTGCCCAGGTCATGCCGACATGTTGACTTATAATAAATCTTTGAAGTTTTGGGAATGTGGCTCAAGACTCATGATTTAATTGGAGTAACTGCTGGAATCCTGACACCTAATCTGCAACCAATACCTTAACCACCACACCTGATTCAGGCATGATCAAATCCCCACCTCCACTTTCTTCTCCTTCCCAAGCAAATCCACCTTCTGAAACAGCCAGGATGAAGACTAACTGTTAACCATTAAAGGGAAGCCAATGCTGGATGCTGGATGAGTTTGGGTTAACTGAATAACAGGGTTAGGAGAGTCCTTGGAAGTCTTTTTGTTCAACACTCTGTAGGAAATTAGCACCCACCCCTCTCCTAGAAAAATTGAAATATCCTAGGAAATATTAAAAAGGCAGAATATTTCCCCTAAAAAGAATAGAAACTCAGAAGCAGAAGCTCACCTCAGAAGTAGAAGCTCACCCTGGAGGGTGGAGCTTGCGTCGCAGCAGTACAGCATGCGATCTTTAAGCTCTAAGATCGCTGCTGATATCTCCATTGTAGGACGGTCCCAATGGACCTAAACCATCCCGTAGAGATGGTGACAGAGGAGGGCACATCCTGTCGATCCCAGGGACGTCACATAGTCCCTGGTAGATCCAGGAGAAGCCCTTTTTTCCTCAGTGGAGAGGCAGCCACTAAAGCTGCTGAAGCTGGGACAGCTCCGGAACGGAAGAAAGCTGGAAAGAAAGTGTGTCAGTTTGGTGAGATAATTTTCTACTTATTTTTTTTCTGGAGAGAACACCCTAAAAGATTAAAAATTAAATTTAAAAGTGAAAATAAAAGTGCTTAAGCAGCGAGTTTAAGCACAAATTAAACCTAAAGGTTTTTTCTTTCTTCTTATTGGAATTTTGGATTTTGTTAAAACTTTTCAACTGGACTGGTCTTTCCTTTTTAATTTTTAATTTTTCCTTTCAAAATAAGTCTTTGGAAAAGCTTTTTTTCCTCTTGTTTTTTCTTTTTAATAATTTTAGATTCTTTTTATTTTTTTTATTCCTGATTTTAATATTAGAGGGGAAGGGAAAGGAAAGGGAAATAGGTAGTGCTGCCACCTGGAAGCTTGGATACATTGTTTTCCTTTCTTTTTTGTTGTTACATTTGCTGTTACATTCAAGGACTCTGTGCTTTTCATTGAAAAGATAGTGGGAAGAGCGTGTAGATTGTTTGCAGGTGCTCTTCTGTGGAACTACTGATAGCTGGAATCTGGATTTGAAATTGAAGGAAGAAGACTGAAGTGACCTTGAAAAGAGAACTGAAAATTTTGTTTTTTGATTTAGTAAAGAGCCTTGAACATATAGTGGCAGTGCTTTCCTTACTGACAGAATTGCATTTTCTCTTTCCTTTTTTTTTCTATTCCCCCCCCCCCAGTTGGATTTTTATATTTGGACTTGAGTCCTTTGATGCAAGAATAAGACTACTTTTTTTTCTCCCTCCCTCCTCTTTTTGTTTTACCCTTTTAAGCAAGGGGAATATACAAATTTCTGTCTTTTTAAATTTTTTCCTATTTTTTATTTTTTTAATCCTTTTTCCATTTTATATTTTTTAATCCTTTTTTCCTACATAATTGGAACCAATTGGATTAAGGTATTCAAGTGCTTGAATATTTTTTCCCTTCCCTTTTTTATTTTTATATTTTGCTTTTATTTATTTATTTTATTGGAGTGGCAGTTGGCTGCTCTTGCTCTTTCTTCTCAATTTTCCTATTAAGTATTCTCAGATGAGCAGAAAGATACAAGCTTTAGCTTCTTCAATCCCAACTTCTTCCTCCTCACCATCTGGATCAATACAGGTGATGTTACAACAAGAGAAGGAGAAAGAAGTGACACTGCAGATGATTATGCAAGGAATTCAAAAGATACAAGTAAAAACAGATAATATTGAAAAGAGAATGGAGAATATTGACCACAGAACTGAAAAGACAGATGAGAAAATTGAAAATATTCAACAGATGATGATGCAATATGAGGACAGAATCAAGAAAATTGAAGAACAAGATGTACAAAGAGATAAGAAGATTGGAGATATGGATACCCGATGGAGTGAAGTGGAAAGAGACAAGGGCAAATCTCTGCAATCATTGGGATGGGAAATTGATAGATCAGAATTCTATCTTAGATTTCAAAATATAGAAGAAGAAAAGGGTGAAAACCTTGCTGAAATGATGACAGAAATCCTGGCAGAAGCATTAGAGGTAACTAAAGAGATGATGATGGATGGAATGGACGAGGTTTTTTGTGTTTATACAAGATATGCAGTGAGAAATAAACTGCCAAGAGAAGCTCATATCAGATTTACTAGGAAAATAATTAAATCACAAATACTTCAGGCGGCTAGAGAAAAAACACTAAAGTACAAAGATAAAGAAATAGTGGTACTGAAACAAGTGCCAAGAAAAGTGAGAGAGATAAGAAGAGAATATTTATTTTTGACCAAAGAGTTACAGATGGCTGATACTTGAAGGTCTCATGTTTACCTGGCAGGAACAAAGACACAGAGTTGATACAGTTGAAAAAGTGGAGTTATTCTATCTGGAATATTTTAGAGGAAGGGAGGAAGATACAAGAAAAGAAGAGTCATTAATTGAATTTCAGAAGGGATCCTTCCATCATCATCTGTCCATCAAACAGCAATAATTGAAAAAAAAGGAGCCATAGGTGGTGTACCCAGAGAACAATGAGAACCAAGATCTACTAGAGCAACAAATCTGTCCTATAAAGTCTAAAATGGATGAGAGAAAGCTGATTACAATTAATATAGATGGGTTTAATTCAGCTATTAAAAGAAGAAAAGTATTTCATAAGTTAGAGAAATTAAAATTTGATATAATCTGCCTACAAGAAGTACATATTAGAAAACAACATGATTATATATTGAAACAAAAAAAAATAGGGAAATTATTTACAGCATTAACACACTAAAAAGAGAGGAGTGGTATTATGCATTAGAGATACAATCCCTGTGGAACAAATATATACAGATGATGATGGAAGGATTTTGATGGTGGAGATAACGGACAATAATCTAAAGACACTTTTAATAGAAATTTATGCCCCAAATGATAATCAAGAAGTTTTTTTTACAGGAAATTACATAAGAAAATAATTGAACTGGACAATGCTAATATCTGTCTGATGGGAGATTTCAATGGAATAATAAATGACAAATTGGATTATAAAACACAAAAAACAGCAAAAAAAACTAGAAAGACATTGCCAAAATCCTTCTTTCAAATGATAGATGAGATAAACTTAAAAGATGCATGGAGAGAGAGAAATGTGGAAAATAAACAATATACCTTTTATTCAAATAGACATGCATCATGGTCTAGAATAGATATGATATGGATATGATATGGATATCAACAGAATTGTTTTCAAACATACAAGACATTGAAATAGACGCAGATACCTGGGCAGATCACAATCCAATAACACTTGTATGGAAAGGACAAAAAAGGAGATCTAGATGGACTTTAAATAATACAATATTAAAGGAAAAAGACTTTAAACAGAAAATTGAGAGAGAATTGACTTTTTTTTTTAAAGAAAATACAAAAGAGGATACATCATTACAGAACCTCTGGGACACGATGAAGGCTTTTACAAGAGGTTTGATAATGGGCTATACAAGGAAAAGAAACATAAAGCAGAAAAAAATCCTTAAAATATTGGAAAATGACTACAAGAAGTTGGAAAAAGAACTACAGAAATCACCACAAAAAAGGACATTAAAATTAAAATGGACATAACTAAGCATAAAATGGGGATAATGGAAAAAAAAGAAATAGCACAAAAAAATAAAAATGCTGAGCAGAACTATTTTGAAGATGCAAACAAACCAGGCAGATGGCTAGCATATAAATTGAGAAAGGAAAGAGACTCAAGAAAAATAAATCAATTGATAAATGAACAAGGACATGTATGCTATAGAAATGCAGAGAAGAAAAAAATTATTCAAGATTACTATGGAAAACTGTACCATCAAGAGAATGTTCAGGAAGAAAGAATTCAGCAATACTTACAGGAAGCAAATTTGCCCAGATACCCAAAGATATTGAAGCAATGTTAGAAAGTAACATAACAATAATGGAATTAACAGAAGCTTTAAAAAAGCAAAACATTGGGAAAGCATTAGGTCCGGATAGTTTGCCAGTGGAATTTTATAAGACATTCCAGGAAACACTGAATCTTCACTTATTAGAAATTATGAATGAAGTTATGACAAAGAAGAGAATACCCAAAACATGGTCAGAAGCATATATCACACTTGTACCGAAGGAGGACACAGACCCACAGCAAGTTAAAAACTACAGACCTATATCACTATTAAATTCAGATTATGAAATGTTTGCTTCGTTTCTGGCAGAAAGACTGAAAAGATACTTAAACAATTTTATTCATCCTGATCAAAATGGATTTTTGCCGAAGAGATAGATTAAAGATAATAATTTAGATTAAAGATTAATCTAATTAAATTAGATTAATTTTGGATACACTGGAATACTATGAGGCACATCCTGATGCACAAAAAGCCTCTGATAATGTGAATTGGAGTTTTATGCTGTTACAAATTGGACCAAATGGGCTTCGGTAAAAAATTTACTCAAGCCATCAAAACGATATATCATAAACAAACTGCAAAGTTTATGATAAATGGAGACATAACAGACTTTATAGATATAAGAAAAGGGACCAGACAAGGCTGTCTACTGTCGCCTCTGTTGTTTGTATTAACACTGGAAGTGCTGAATGGGAACATCAGACAAGAAAAGGATATAAAAAAGGATATAAAAGGAATGAAAATTAAAAAAGAAAAGTATAAATTACAAGCCTTTGCAGATGACCTGGTATTTATATTAGAGGATCCATTGGAGTCTGCAACTAAACTGATAGAAAAGATAGAAGAGTATGGGAAAGTAGCAGGTTTGAAAATAAATAAAAATAAAACAAAGATTTTAGCAAAGAACATGTTAGTAAAACGAAAGAAAGAATTGGAGGAAGTTTTGGGGATCCAGGTCACAAACAAGCTTAAGTATTTAGGGATACATACAACACCAAGATGTAGCACACTTAAGGAGGACAATTATCTTAAACTTAAACAAAAATTTACAATTATCACTGATTGGGAGAATATCTACAATTAAGATGAATGTATTGCCTACAATCTTATACTTATTTCAGACAATTCCAATCAGATTAGGGAAAGAATTTTTTGAAGATTTAAACAAAATAGTGCCAAAATACATTTGGCAGGGGAAGAAAGCGAGAATAAAACTTAAATTGTTACAAGATGCAAGAATAAGAGGAGGATTTGCTTTGCTCAGTTGGGAATTATACTAATGGGTGAAGGAGTGGATAACACTAAGGAATACTAGACTTTTGAATTTAGAAGGACATTGTTCTATCTCGGAGGGTAGGCGCAAGAACGGAGACGAGACATTGGGTAGTGACTCCAAACTCTTTATTAGTGACTTCAGGAACAGAGCTCAAATGTATGGCAGCAACAGCCCTTTTGATAGAGCTGGCTGCTGTCAAAGCATCCAATAGTTTAAGTTTGCCATGCTTGGAGTATCCTATCACGGCAGCCCATTAACTAGCCAATCGGATCAGCCTTGAACGACCAATCGCGACCCGCTGTTAACGGACCAATCAAACTTGCAGGATAACGAGCCTGCTGTGGAAAAGGCCAGTCATGTTTGCAGGCTTACGAGCCTGCTAGTTTGGAACACTCCTCCCCTCTAGGTTTCGCCTAAGGGGTGGAGTGATGTATTCGCACAGGTAGGCAGGTCTTCGTACCTGTCTACCTGACTTGCATTGTTCAACCTGCCTTCGCTCGGATTCTGGTTCTGGTGGGTCATTTAACAGTGACCTGGCTTCACTGCTGGGCAACCCTGGAGGTGACTCGGGAATATCCTCAACGTTTCTCTCATCTGGATTTTCTGGACTCGCTGATCCCACTCGGCTGCTATTGCCTGGAGAACCGACCAACTGCCATGGCTCCTCTTCAGCAGGTAAGTATGCTGGGCTTGCTTGTTTGGTCTGTGGGTTTGCATGGTTTGGGCCAGGTGTTAGTTCATTTTCAAAATCCTCAGCTTCCCTTCCCCCTCTGGTTCCAAGTTCAGAATTCGCGGAGGGGGTAGTTGTCAGCCTGGAACGCAGCTGGTTGATGTGGCGTTTCCACAATCTTCCATCTGTGGCTTCTAATCGGTAAGAACGGGGACCTCTAACTTGTGTTATTTTGGCTGGGACCCACAAAGGGTCACCGAATACAAGGTCTCCCACCTTAAACGTGCGATTTTTGCTGCTGGAACCCAGGGGCTTTTCTGGGGTGTATGCAGGGTGTATTCAGTCTAGGTGCAACCTAAGTTTCCTGCCCATCAGGAGTTCGGCTGGGCTTTTGTTTGTGGTGCTGCTCGGTGTAATATGTTGGAGGAGTAGCATCCTGGTGACTCTGTCGTAGATGTTTCCTTGGTCCATTTTGTGCAGGGTTGTTTTAGTGAACTGAACCATTCGTTCAGCCCTGCCATTGGCCGCCGGGTGAGCAGGTGATGTCAAGGTGTGGCGTACCCACCGGTCTGCTAGGTATTGTTCAAACACCAGGGTGGTAAACTGTGGACCATTGTCGGAAACCAAGACATCTGGAAATCCGTGCATTGCAAACAGTCTGTTTAGTTTTTTGATGACCACTTCAGTGGTGGTGGTCTTCATCTTGTTCACCTTGAGCCAATTCGAGTATGCGTCCACTGTTATTAGGAAAGTATGCCCTTTTGTAGGTCCCGCAAAATTGATGTGGATGCGGGACCATGGACTTCTGGGCATTTCCCATTCTGTTGGTGGTGCTTTTGGTGCAGCCGAACGTGATTCTTGGCATTTGCTACAGGTGGCAACCCAGGCTTCGATTTGTTTGTCCAAACCTGGCCACCAGGCATAGCTCCTTGCCAGCGCTTTCATCCGCACGATGCCCGGGTGTCCATCGTGTAGCACTCTCAGGACTGTGTGTTATAGCTTTTCAGGAATGGCTACTCGGTCTCCCCACAATACGCACCCTTTTTGGGAAAACAGTTCTGTTTGTCTGTTTTTGAAAGGTTTGAACTTGTCGTTGAGTTCGATTTCTGGCCATCTCCATCCAGCTGAGGACCCGCGACAAACAAGGGTCTTTTTTTGTTTCCAATGCAATGTCTTGTGTAGTTAGTGGAGGTGAGGGAAGCATTTCAATTTGTAGTGTGGATACCGTAGGAGCTGGATCGTCTAGGAAATCAGGCAATGGCGAACGGCTTAAGGCGTCAGCATGGAGAATGGCTTTTCCCGGGCAATGTGTCAACAGGTAGTCATAGGTGGCTAAGAACTCTGACCATCGTGTCATTCTTGGCGATAGAATATGGGGAGTTGGTTTATCCCCTGCCAAAATGCCAAGCAACGGCTTGTGGTCTGTTATTATAGAAAATGATCTTCCATACACGTATTCATGGAACCTTTTAATGGCAGATACAATAGCAAGGGCTTCTTTATCTAATTGACTATAGTTTCTTTCAGTTTTGGACAAGGTTCTAGAAAAGAATGCAATAGGTGCCTCTGTACCGTTTGGTAGAATGTGGCTCAGTATAGCTCCTACTCCAAAAGGTGAGGCATCACAAGTCACAGTCAAGGGTAGTGTCTCGTTATATTGGATTAACACTGCATCTGATGTTAAAAGATCTTTGACTTGCTGGAAAGCTTGCTCCTCTCAACGTCCCCAAACCCAGGAAGCCTTCTTGTTGAGGAGCCTATGCAGGGGTTCAGCAACAGTCGTCTTCTGGGGTAGAAAGATGTTATAAAAGTTAATAAGGCCCAGGAAGGCTTGGAGATCTGTCTTGTTTCTAGGTCTTGGAGCATTTTTAATAGCTGCCAATTTCTTTTTGGTCGGGTGAATAACTTGTTTCTCAAGAAGGTAACCAAGAAATTCAACCCTCTCGGTGCATAACTGGCACTTTTCCTTTTTTACTTTGAGTCCTGCGTCTTGGAATTTTTGCAGGAGAGTTCTTAGGCATTTTTCTAATTGATTTCGTGTTGAGGCGGCTATCAATACATCATCGAAATAAGGTACAACTCCTTTTATGCCTTGCAGCAACTTTTCCATCAAGCTTTGGAAAATGCCCGGTGCTACGCTTACTCCGAATTGGAGTCTATTACATTTGAATGCACCCCTGTGAGTGACTATGGTTTGGGCTTCTGCTATCTTTGCATCTCCTGGCAGCTGCTGATATGCTTGGGCTAGGTCAAGCTTCGCAAATACTTTTCCACTCCCAAGCAAGTGAAGAAGGTGCTGGACCATGGGTACAGGATATGTGCTCTGTTGAAGCGCGTGATTCAGGGTGGCCTTGTAATCCCCACAGATTCTCAAAGATCCGTCAGGTTTTATGGGGGTTACAATTGGGGTCTCCCATCGGGCGTGGTCGATGGGTTCTAACACGCCCTGTGCTATTAATTTGTCCAATTGCTTGTCAATTTTCAGTTTGAGAGCAAATGGTACTTGGCGTGGCTTTAGACGGATGGGTGCAATGTCAGGGCAGAGATTAAATGAAATGGGGGACCCCTTGTACTTGCCTAATTGCTCAGAGAAAACTTCTTGAAAGTCCTGGATGAGGGCTGCCTCCCAGTCTTCGCTTACGGTCTGATTGATGCCTGCCAATTTGATTCCTAATGGTGCGAACCACTGTAATCCCAATAAACTGGGTCGGTCTCTGTCAACGATGGTGAGAGGTAGAGTTGCAGTGTGGTCTTTAAATGAGACCTGGACATGACTAGAACCAGCAACCGGGATTTGATTGCCTTGGTAGTCTTTTAATATAAGTCTCTGGGTGCTGAGGTCCTGGCGGCGGATGTCAGGGATCAGTTGCTTGAGAGTTTTCCAGGAGACCATGGATAAGGAAGACCCGGAGTCGACTTCCATGATGCACGGTCTGTTTTCAATGGTGACCTTTACCTGGATTTTTTTCACATCCACTGATGAGGCATGGCCTGTTGTGTCTTCAGAAATGATGCCAGGAGTCGGTGACTTTGTATCAAGCTCTTTTATTGATGTGGGAACCGAACTAGGGCTATTGAGAAACTTTGCGGCTTTTATTTCTTTAGCTGCGGCGGCCGCGGCCAATGGTACCGCTTTCAATTTCCCGCGATTCGAATAAACCAATCGCGGGAGATTCCTAGCGAGCCAATCGGCGCGGCTCGCCTAGCCAATCAGAGTGCCCCGCGCTTTGGCCAATCAAAGCGCGGGGATCTCAAGAATGCTAATGAGGGGACAGAACATGGCCGATGGTGACAGTCTGATGTGCCTCCTCTCATCTGGTAGAGGTAGCAGGTGTTCGGTTTCTGTTGTAATGGTTCCACTGGTGGTTAGGGCGGTCCCGGTTTGATGGGTGGTTGCCTGTTGTCTGCCGGAAATTTGCTTTGTTCCTGTTGGGGCTAGATCCTCGTTTGCTTCTGCAGACCTTGGCGATGTGGCCCCTTTTATCACAGGAATGACAGATGGCATCTAAGAATCTGCAGTCTGCTCGAGAGTGGTTTCCTCCGCATCCAGCACATTGAAAACTGGTTCTATGACCTCACTGGTCTCGCTCTGATCTGAGTCAGTTGACTTCTTCCTCTTTACTTTCTGATGAGGATTCGATGTCTTTGTGATGGGCTGTTGATGTGTGTCTCTCTGAGGGTGTTGCGATGTCGCTGGGGGGTTGGCGGTTTGTTCTATTCACTCGGTGCATTCGGGCTGCTGACTTCCTGGTTGCTTCTGCTGCAGTAGCATCCGCTATGGCATCTGTGAGGGCGATGTCTCCCTTTGCCATAATTTTGCTTTGAACAGTGAGGTCTCTTAGACTTAGGATAATACGATCTTTCATGGCTTCTTCCAGATTTGCGAAGTCACATAGACCTCCCAGATTCCTCCGATCAGCTACAAAGTCCCCGATGCTTTCACTTTCCCATTGGTCCCTCTGGTAAAACTCGTGTCTTCTGATGAGGGTTGGGACTGCTGGGGCGTAATGAGCTTGGAGAATGGGAGCGAGGGTGTCCCAGTCCATAGTTTTGACTTCAGCTGGTTTCGCTAGTCCCTTTGCCATTTTGAAAATGTTGGGTCCGCAGTGCGTTAGGAACACCGCACGTTTCTTGCTGGGTGTGGCATCCTTCAGGTTGTTGGTCTCCAAGAACATTTGCAACCTGTCCATGTAGAAGTCCCAGTCTTCGTTTGCTGGGTCAAATGGAGCGGGTGGTATTGCGCTGCTTGTCATTCTGCCATCTCTGCGCGTTGTCAGCCACATGCTCTGTCACTACTTTCAGTCAGCTCTTATCGTTCCGCATTAGCTCTTATCATCTCTGCATTCCATCCTCATCGCCAGTGTTCTATCTCAGAGGGTAGGCGCAAGAACAGAGACGAGACATCGGATAGTGACTCCAAACTCTTTATTAGTGACTTCAGGAACAGAGCTCAAAGGTATGGCAGCAACAGCCCTTTTTATAGAGCTGGCTGCTGTCAAAGCGTCCAATGGTTTAAATTTGCTGCGCTTGGAGCGTCCAATCATGGCAGCCTGTTAACTAGCCAATTGGATCAGCCTTGAATGACCAATCATGACCCGCTGTTAATGGACCCATCAAACTTGCAGGATTACGAGCCTGCTGTGGAAAAGACCAGTCAGGTTTGCAGGCTTTTGAGCCTGCTAGTTCGTAACAGACATGACCTGCTGTTAGGGTGGCATGCCTTCCTCTGGTATAAGGGAACTAAAACGCAGGGGTATTTTCAAAGACATTATATACGAGAAGCACTGTTTTTAAACTGGGAGAAGATAAAAAAGCAATATTGTTTAAAAATTCCACTATGGTTTTCTACTATTGAAGCTTTTTCCTATCTAATAATATATAAAAAAGAACAAAGTTGGATATGGTGAGATATTGAAAGAAAAGGGTGAACTTAAATCTATGCAAGCGTTGGAAGAACAAGGTGTAAAAATGAATTGGTTTTCATATTTGCAAATACAATCTAGATTTGATAAAGATGTTAAACAGAAGGTATCTATGATAAGTTGAATGATTTAGATAAAATTTTGACAGGTACTGATGAATAAGTAATAAAAAAAACTTTATGGACATTTGCTAGAGTTTAAATTAGAGGAAGAACAAGTAAAAGAAACAATGATTGTGTGAGGGAAAAATTTCAGATATGGGATTGATTTAGATAAATGGCAAAAATTGTGGTCTCAAAATTATAAAATGACAATGTCAACTGCATATAAAGAAAATTTGTATAAGATGTTTTACAGGTGGCACTTACCCCCGCTGAGAATTGCGAGGATGTTCAAGAATAAATTGGATAAATGTTGGAAATGTCATCAGATACCTGGTTCATATTATCACATGTGGTGGACATGCTTGGATGCAAAAAGATATTGGACACATGGTTGGAAAAAATGACAAAAAAACACATAGACTTTAAACCTGAGATATTTTTATTGCGAATTATACCAGAAATATATTGTAAAGAATTGAAATATTTAATTGTAAATGTTTTAACAGCGGCTAGAATTGTATTTGCTAAGAACTGGAAAAATGAAAAAATACCTATGCTGGAGGAAATTATTAAGAAAATCATGGACTGTGCCGAAATGAGTAGATTGACATTTGAAATTAGAGAACAAACAACTTTATATGATATGGGATTTATTTTATCAATGGTTAGATTAAAAGATATGGTAAAGAAATCGATTAGTAAGCCTTACAATAAAAGTTAATAGACTGATAAAGAATACAATATAAAATATATAACTATTGGATGAATGTATAAGATTAAATCATAATGAAAAGTAGAATATCTCATCTAAAATGATGGAAAAATAGTCAAATGAATGTTTAATAATTGATATTATGTAAGCACAAGCTAGACCGATAAGGTGAGAATTTATATAACTTGTGAGTAATGGTAAAAAAAGTATAGCATAAAAGATTGTAACGAACTGACACACTGTATGTATATAATTGAAAGAGAGCTTTGTTTTGTTCGTAAGTTTGTTGTAAAAAATAAAAACTTTGTAAAAAAAAAGAAGTAGAAGCTCACCCCCACCTTTGTTAATGGTGGGCCATTAAGGCCTGGGCCAAAATACTTTACATAACAAAGTTCTCCAGGTAAAGCTATAACTATTGCCCAAAGCCCTTTTCATTACATCATCACCAGCAAGGCTCAGCCAAACCTGGGACTCGGGACAGCCTATAGAGTTGTCCTTGAATGGCCCCATGGGAGTCTGACAACCAATCAGAATACAAGCACAAATTCAAATCTCAACAGAGGATATAAAATCAGTCACTCTCAGCATCTTGGCCCTTCCTCCTTCTCTTTTCCTTCACCTTGGAGCATGTGATCATCCTTCTTTGGAGCTCCAAGCCATTAAACCATCCTTCCAAACAGCCTCCATTTTTCAATGTCTTTTTCACCACTTGGAACTGAACACAGAAGGATATTTCTTCCAACACTCAGCTCAAACAGGAGATCCTATGCCACTCTGGACAAATGGCTGTCCAATCTCTTCCTAGAAACCTCCTGTGATGGAGCACCTACAATGTCTGAAAACAAGCAGCCCCACTGGGTAATTGTTCTGCCAGGAAATATCTCCTTATTTCTAGATTCTCTCCTTGATTCCCCCCTTGATTAGTTTCCATCCATTACATCTTATTCTGCCTTCAGTTTGCAAGTGGCTTCCATTTTCCAAAAGATCTGAACCCTCCATCAATTATTCTTTGCAGAAGACGGTTCTTTGTAGAAGATGGGTTCTTCTCATTTCCAGATTTCAGGCTGTTGGAAGTTATAACTCACCCCTCTCCTAGAAAAATGAAATATTTTAGGATATACTAAAAAAAGGCAGAATATTTCTCCTAAAAGAGAAGTACAAACTATTGTGAATTAATAAAAGTGCTTGAATAAAGTTTGTTGAAACCTTAAAGCAAAATGCAGGGTTCTGGCCCTGCACTTCTGATTGGCCAAGAATAGCGATATCGGATTGGTCCGTTCAGGAGAATATGATTGGCTATTAACGAGCCCTTCTCATTGGTTAAAAAGAGCTAACGTTCCTGTGTTTTTATTGGCTAAATACCCAAGAGCTTGCCTATATAAAGGGGGCTGTTGAGGCCGTTCGGAGAGCTGTTGCACCATGTTAAATAAAGAGTTGAAGTTCACTGTTCATCGACTCGTCTCCGCTTCTTGCGCCACGTACATCATTTAACCTCAACCCCGAAATAGCTCCCATCCACCTTAAGCCTCGTCGAGTCCCATTTGCCCTTAAACCAAAGATTGACGAGCAGCTTGATAAATTAATAGCCCAGGGGGTGTTAGAACCAACTGACCATTATCCCTGGGAAACCCCAATCATGACACCCATCAAGCCGGATGGATCGTTAAGAATTTGTGGGGACTACCGAGCCACCCTGAATCACGCCCTGCAGCAAAACGCTTACCCGGTACCGGTGGTGCAACACCTTCTCCATTCCCTGGGGGGCGGAAAAGTCTTCGCTAAACTAGATCTAGCCCAGGCATACCAACAACTGCCAGTAGACAGTAAAATGGAAGAGGCTCAAATGATCGTTATGCACCAAGGTGCGTTTAAATGTAACCGACTCCAATTCGGAGTAAGCGTGGCCCCGGGAATCTTTCAAAGTTTGATGGAAAGACTATTACAAGGGATAAAAGGCATTGTCCCCTATTTTGATGATGTTTTAATTGCTGCTCCGACTCAAGAAATACTAAGGGAGCGCCTGGGGTTAGTTCTTCAGAGATTTAAAGACTCACTGGTCAGAATTCTTGGCTGCCTAAAATTATAAGTTGCAACACCGCCCAGGGAAAGCCATTCCCCACGCTGACGCATTAAGCCATGCACCGCTTCCAGAAACCGTTGACGACCCTGATCCGACCGTCACAACACTGCAGATCGAGACACTCCAAAAACCGCCACTAACAGCTCGCAATATCACGAAACTAAATGCGATTCCGTTTTAGCACGTGTCCTCAGCTGGGTAGAATGTGGATGGCCATTGGACCAAATCCCTGACAATTATGCTCCCTTCAAAAATCGACAGACGGAACTGTTTTCCCAGAAGGGCTGCATCATTTGGGGCGATAGAGTCATTGTCCCAGAGCGATTACAGCGAGCGGTACTGAGAACCTTGCACAATGGCCACCCCGGCATCGTGCGCATGAAAGCACTCACACGAAGCTACGCATGGTGGCCGGGCATAGACTAGCAGATCGAAGCCTGGGTAAAGACTTGTTCCAAATGCCAGGAAGTCAGCAATGCCCCACCGAAAGCAAACCCAACAGAATGGGAAACACCCAGGGGACCATGGTCCCGTATTCATCTGGACTTTGCGGGACCTATGAATGGACACACATTTTTATTAACAGTGGATGCCTACTCAAACTGGCTTGAAATCCATGAGATGAAAAATACAACAACCAAATCGGTCATCAGGAAATTGGACAGATTATTTGCAACACACGGATTACCGGACGTTCTGGTATTCGACAATGGGCCCCAGTTTACCGCGCTTTCTTTTGAACAGTACCTGGCGGACCGCGATATTCGCCATGCACTAACTTCACTGGCGCATCCTGCGGCTAATGGAAGGGCTGAGCGCATGGTACAATTCAACAAAAGAACTCTACATAAAATGGACTATGGCAATATCGAAGACAAGATTAACCGGATACTCCTTTTGCAGCACATCACTCCACACAGCGTCACCAACAAAACTCCTGCTGCATTATTGATGGGACGGAAACTCTGCTCCCACCTGGACCGACTACACCCATCGTACGAACCTGAAAAACCACACGGATCCAGCGGGAAATGCCGAAAATTCCAGGTAGGTGACTTGGTTTTTGCGAGAAACTTTTATGGTGACCCACTGTGGGTCGAGGCAACTGTAATCCAAGGAACCGGACCCAGATCGTACCGAGTGAAATGTCGCAACGATAGAATATGGAAGCGCCATATTGATCAGCTGCATTCAAGGCTGCAGTCTGGGGTCTGCGATTCCAGTGATTTCCAAACTGAGGGGGGAGGAGATGCCGAGGAGGTTGAGTTTGGAACGGCGGAACGCACTAGCGGAACAAACGACCACTCAGACTCAACATGTGAAGAAGGATCGGGGACAAGGGTTAACTTGCCTCAAAGAGATATCGAGGACATTAATGGTAACGGAAGTTTAGATACAGAATCAGAGGCACCCTGTTCACCAGATAATGTCCTACCCCAACAAGACTCTAGACAAATACCGGGAGGACAGCGTAAATCAAACAGACAATCAAAACAACCGGCCTACCTCAAAGACTACGTTACCGCACCCCTTAAACGGAACGCAGGGGGAAGGGGTGTTGTGAATTAATAAAAGTGCTTGAATAAAGTTTGTTGAAACCTTAAAGCAAAGTGCAGAGTTCTGGCCCTGCACTTCTAATTGGCTGATAATAGCAATATCGGATTGGTCCGTTCAGGAGAATCTGATTGGCTATTAATGAGCCCTTCTCACTGGTTAAAAAGAGCTAATGTTCCTGTGTTTTCATTGGCTAAATACCCAAGAGCTTGCCTATATAAAGGGGGCTGTTGAGGCTGTTCGGAGAGCTGTTGCACCATGTTAAATAAAGAGTTGAAGTTCACTGTTCATTGACTCGTCTCTGCTTCTTGCGCCACGCACAGAATATAACACAAACTCAGAGAGGCAGAAACTCAGCCCGCCTTGTCAATAGGCCATTAAGGCCTGAGCCAGTCTATTTTACACAACAAAGGCAGGATTAGTCCTTTACCCATCTCACCACATGGCACCTGGAAAGATTATATCAGCCAGCACTTAAACAAGCTTGGGACACAGAGAAAGCCTACAAAGTTAGCTAAGACCCCACCACTCCCTGGGAGTCTGAAAGCCAATGGGATACATTTCTTAAACAGGAACAGGAAACACTAAGGTGTGGCCCCGCAGAGGGTGATAAAAGGGTGTCTCTCAGCATCTCAGCCCTTTTTTTTCTTCACCCAACATCTTGAAGCATGTGATCTTCCTTTTTCACCCAGGATCTCCAAGCCATGTGGTCCTGTCCGCTATTAAACCTTCTTTGCAAGCAACTTCCATGATTCCAGTGTCTTTTCCCCCATTTGGAACTGAATCCAGAAGGATATTTTGTTCCAACAAGGCCTTGGTTCATTTGAAGCCCAGGGTATGAAAGTAGATTGTGTAATCAACTGACCTATTTCATGCGATAGAGGTGGCATGGTTACTTTTCCTTCAACTTGTACATTTGGATTAACGTAGGTAAATCTCTGTGGAGATTCTCAGTCATCCAGGCAAGAGCTGAATTTCATTCAGAACTGGTGAAGCTTCTTGGATGAGAAGCGAAATGTTTCCTTCTTCTCCCTCAAGGGAAAAACAATCTGGTTATCTTTTGAGAAAGCACCCTTTGAGATGGATAAATCTCCTTTTTCAGCCTCACCATCGAGCTGGAAGTGGGGATGTCTGCAGAAGGACCGTTGCAACCACAGGATTTCTCTAAGCAACAAGCAGGTGGCAAAGGACCAGTTTTACCCTACCCTTTCTTTACCCCCTGCATGGTAGCTTTGATATCCAGTGAAATGCGTATCTGGAGGTGGAAGGGATAGCAAATATCACTTGACTAGCTGTTGCAGAAAATGTCTGGGATAGGAGCCAAAGAAAAGGGCAAAGAAGCATCCGTTGTTGTATTATCTAGCACAACAGTGGTGGGTGTCTCTCATGATTTATGCCAAGGCAGGCTTAGCTTGTCATTCAGTCAACTCATCCTTGACTATAAATTAGCTGCTGGAGTTAAACCCCCTGCTTATTTTATTGCCTTTTATGCAAAAACCTTTCGGCTGCGGGATGCACTTTAAGGGAAGGGTGTGAATGTCTAATAATCATGACATCACTGGTGTGGATAGAAGGGGTGTCTGTGAGGGAGAGGGAAGATGCTGGCACACATTAAAAAGAGACAGGGCTTTGGTTGTGCAATTGTAGCCATCAACTTTTGTCCCTTTCGACTCCCTCCCACAGATGTAGACAGTCTGCAATCTCCATCCATTTTTGGTTTTGGGAGTGCTCTGAAAGTTTTAAGGTACAGAAGGAGATATTCGAAGCAGCCATCTTGTCAATCTGATTCACTGCCTGAAAGGAATCCAATAATTTAGCAATCCATATTGGGAAAAGACCCCATAGGGGCACAAAAAATATGTGTTTACCATGCAATGTGTGTGTGTGTGTGTGTGTGTGTGTGTGTGCATGTGTCAGTGAGTTTTCATGTGATACTTAAATGTGGGTACATTGTGTATGTGTGTATGTATGCGTATGTGTATTTACATGCGTTGCCCAAGTAATGTAGACAGAAATACTGAACTCCAAACAACTGCCAACGTCATTCCATCAGTTGTCCTCCCACTTTGTGTGGATAGTTTGCAAATAAATTCCAAATATTTGAGACCGTGCAGACTCTCCAGCTTTACGAATTAAAGTCTGGGCTGCTCTTGGTTGAAAAATAGGGATGGCTCAGCTTCTCCTCCTCTCACACCTGCAATAATAATAATAAAAATAATGGAATATTTCACAGTCTTGTGGTGATCTAAAAGGCATTTTAAAAGGTTTTTTAAAGTGATTTGTTCTCCCATTCAGATTGTCTGGAGATTGCCGTGTCTCTCCATCTCCTGCTGCCTTCTTAAGGGAGGAACTGGAGCCCAACCACCTGTCTTTTCATTGGATGTTGCGAAGTGGTTCCAGGTGAGGTTAGGCTAAGTATGAGGACAGCGTGTCAATGGCTTCTCTAACAGTGGAAAAAAGAAAAGTTATGTATTTTTCAAGCATTGACATGTAGTGTTTTCTCCTTTTTATGATAACTTTATTCAATTTTCAATGAAGAAAGACAGAAATTAACAAAAACTAAAAAAGAAAGAAAGAAAGAGGGAGGGAGGGAGAAAGGAAGAAAGAAAGAAAGAAAGAAAGAAAGAAAGAAAGAAAGAAAGAAAGAAAGAAAGAAAGAAAGAAAGAAAGAAAGAGAAAGAGAAAGAGAAAGAAAGCTGGCTTCTCTCAGATTGATTCCTATCACAAAGGAAAACAATTAATATTAATTGTAAAAACATGCATTTGTTTAAGATGTTTTTCAAGTCATTTCAACCAATAGATTTAAAAAAGAAAATTCTCTTATTTATTTGTTTGGGATGTATAAGGCTCCTGCCTTGACCAGTGGGATGGATTGGAAGATCTCTTAGTTCCCTTCCAACCCTATAATTCTATGTTTCTACAGGTAGTCCTCGACTTGTATCCATCAAGTCCACTTAAGTCCATAACGAAGCCTGCCATTATGGTCATAAAGTGAAGCCATTGTTTGTTATGGGCCACTTCATATGGAGAGTTTGTACATGCAGGTTTGGGCAAAAGCATTGTAAAACATGTTAGAATGGAATGGAATGGAATAGAATGGAAAAAAATAACAGAGTTGGAGAGGACCTTGGAGATCTTCTAGTTCATCCCTTTATACCATTTCATGGTTCTTTAATCTCTTCTAAAAACTTCCAGTGTTGGAGAATTTACAACTTCTGGAGGCAAGTTGTTCCACCAGTTAATTGTTCTAACTGTCATGAAATTTTTTCTTAGTTCTAAGTTGGTTCTCTCCTTGATTAGTTTCCATCCATTGCTTCTTGTCCTGCCTTCAGGGGTTTTGGAGAATAGCTTTAACTCCCTCTTCTTTGGGGCAGCCCCTGAGATATTGGAACACAGCTATCATCTCACCACTAGCCCAATCCCTACAAACAAGATCAAGGGAGGTGCTAATACCACTCTAGAAAGCCTTAGTAAGGCTTTCTAGTAAGGCTACACCTAGAGTACTGCATCCAGTTTTGTTCACCACATTATAAAAAAGATGTTGAGACTCTAGAAAAAGTGCAGAGAAGAGCAACCAGGATGATTAGGGGACTGGAGACTAAGGCATATGAGGAATGGTTACAGGAACTGGGCATGGCTAGTCTGGTGAAGAGAAGGACCAGGGGAGACAGATAACAGATAATCAGAGTTGGAAGGGACCTTGTAGGTCATCTAGTCCAACCCCCACCACCACCCAAGCGGGAGACCCTACACCATTTCTGACAAATGGCAGTCCAATCTCTTCTTGAAAGTCTCAAGTGATGGTGCTTCCACAACTTCCGAGGGCAACTTCTGTTCCATTGGTTGATTGTTCTCAGAAAGTTTCTCCTTATTTCCAGGTTGAATCTCTCCTAGTTCAGTTTCCATCCTTGTCTGGCCTACAGGTGCTTTAGAAAATAACTTCCTCTCTGTGGCAGCCCCTCAAATATTGGAACACTGCTATCATGTCTCCCCTGATCCTTCTCTTTACTAGACTAGCCAAGCCCAGTTCCTGCAACTGTTCATTGTATGTTTTAGCCTCCAGTTCCCTAATCATCCTGGTTGCTCTTCTCTGCACTTTTTCTAGAGTCTCAACATCTTTTTTATAATGTGGTGAACAAAACTGGATGCAGTACTCTAGGTGTGGTCTTACTAAGGCTTTATAGAGTGGTATTAGCACTTCCCTCAAATAATTTGTCTGTCCTGTTTCAATTATCTATTATCTTTTCTCATTTAACAAAATTTCTCCTGTAGTTACTGATTGGAGTATGACGCCTTTATATCTTTTCCCTAAAGTTGTAACATTCAATATAATACATAACTTCCATTCGGATTCTGCTTGGTACATTCTTAAAATACACACTGTATTCTTAAAAAAAGAAAAAAATTATAAATGTATATAATTAAAACAACTTTCCATTCCAATTCAATTCTAATATTAATATTCATATTCATTAAAGTCTTAACATCTTTAACATTACTTTTCAAATAAATATCATGCTTCTATGGGAACAATTATAAGCTCTCCATAGTTAATCCCCCCCGCTTCACTTATATTTTATAAAACATTAACTAATTAAAATGTTCCCATTCCTTCCTAATTCAATTTTCTTATTTATTTTATTTCACTTATTTTATTCACAAACATTTCACTAAATTACACTAACTATTTTATCCCTCATTTTTATCATAAGCTGTTTCCAATTTTCTAAAGTTATTTCTATTACTAATATAACAATACAATCTTATGAACCTTTACAGAATCCCTTTTTCAGTAAGATTTTCACCCATTATCTCTAAATAGGTCCTGTTTCTCTATATCTTGCTCCAGTCCTTTGTAACTTCTTTTCCTTTCCTTCTTCCCTCTCTTCTTCTCTCTCCCCTTTTTATCCCCTTGTCTCTCTACCTCTATTTCTCTCTTCTGTATTCCCCTTTTCTGTTGCTTTCCAGTATTATACTTATTTTTTGAATTATTTTTCTTTTCTTTGGTTTTTTTTTAAGTCTTAAATTCTCCATTCTCTTTCCCCCCTTTCCTTTTTCTTCCCCACGTAAAATTGCTTGTTCATTAAAGATGGCTTCTTCTTTGTCCCGGTCTTCTTGTTTTGCAGTCGTTTCTTGTTGTTTCTCATAGTTCCAAATCTCTATTTCTAAGAATTGAAAAACGAAGCCAAAAGAACCCTTCCCTTTTTGTGCATCTTCTTTGTACTTTTTAAGTTCCATTTTCAATTCATCCAGAAGTGGTGCCATTGTATAAATTTTTAAACAATCACCCGATTGATTTTAGTCATTCAAATATAATAACCAAGAATCCAAAGATCACTAAATAATCCAAATGCATGCAAGCATTCTTTTTTGCTCTTTTTTTTTCACTTTCTCTTCCTGGGGTTACTATTTAGTTGCAAAGTTTCAGTTAAAATGTATCTTTTAGAAGTTTTGTTGAAGTTTTACTGTAGAGTCTTTTTAATTCCAGGCAGTCTCCTCCCTCTTCCAGATCCTGCCCTTATTCTTTTTCTCTCCCTTCCTGCTTATGAAAAAGAAAAATTTCAATGTCCAGAAATTTTTATTATCCCTTTGGCATTTTGTTTTATTTTTAGCTTAATTGCCTATTGATGTCAAAGGATTTTTCTGATTTCTTATTTAAGTCTCTTAGTTGTCAGTATAGGGAAGGAGAGAGAAGAAAAAAAAAAAAGCCAAACCTTTCCCTTTTCCCTTTCTTTCGCTGCTTCCGACTCTTCTTTGGGAGCGATGTTATTTTTTGTAAGTTTAAATTCCAGGGTACCTTAGTTGTTGCTTTTACAATTTAACCCAGTCAGCCAAAACTTTCACTTCTTATCTTCCTCCTCCACATTCTTTTCCAGTCGAGTTCTCCTTTGTGGTGGCCATTTCTGACCACCGCTGCAACTGCCTTCGGGAAAGGGAGTAATGGCCAGCTGAGGAGGAGAGATGCGGCTCTCCTCAACCCTGCTGGTGATCTCCCCCCTCTTCACCACCTCTACGGAGTGGCTTAGCCCCGAAACCAGCTGGCTTGGGGCGCTCCAGCAGCAAGCCCAGACAGAAACCATGCACAATCGCAGATTTCTGTCTGTCACCAAAGCCCTTCAAACCGGAAGTCTGTTGGAAGAAACTTTTTTGATTATCTTTGACTTTTATTGCAAGTCTTTGTTCGTTCTGAGCCTTTGCTATCCTGACTTCGTCTTTGCAGATTCTGCAAAGAAACATGATAGCAGTCTTCCAATATTTGAGGGGCTGCCACAGAGAGGAAGGGGTCAAGCTATTTTCTAAAGCACCCAAAGGCCAGACAAGGAATAATGGATGGAAACTGAACAAGGAGAGATTTAACCTGGAAATAAGGAGAAACTTTCTGGCAGTGAGAACAAACAACCAATGGAACAGAAGTTGCCCTCGGAAGTTGTGGCAGCACCATCACTTGAGACTTTCAAGAAGAGATTGGACTGCCATTTGTCAGAAATGGTGTAGGGTCTCCCGCTTGGGCGGGGGGTTGGACTAGATGACCTACAAGGTCCCTTCCAACTCTGATTATCTGTTATCTGTCAGTCCTTCTTTTCATTAGACTAGATATACCCAGTTCCAGCAACTGTTCTTTATATGTTTTAGCCTCCAGTCCCCTAATCATCTTTATTGCTCATCTCTGGGCTCTTTCTAGAGTCTCAACATCTTTTTTACATCGTAGTAACCAAACCTGGATGCAGTATTCCAAGTGTGGCCTTACCAAGGCCTTATAAAGTGGTATTAACACTCCAAGTGATCTTGATTCTATCCCTCTGTTAAATGTTCACATGACCATTGTCAGAACTTTCAAACCGGGTCGTAAGTAGAGACGGGGAGATCTGTAGTAACTCCAAACGGCCACCAAGGAACCAGTCATATGTCAGGGATTATTGTATATTCATAGTATGTGGCTTAATCCAGCAACACACAAAACAATTTTACAAATCAAACGTTCAAATAAAAAGCTACTTCCATAACTGGATGATTTGGGGCTCTGACATTTTTCTTCGGACTTTTTTCCCCCCTTAACAAATCTGAATGGTCTTCAGAGCTGGTGAAGGTTATACAGGCAGTCCTCGACTTACCACAGTTCATTTAGTGACCGTTCAAAGTGACAACAGCACTGAAAAATGTGACTTGTGACCGTTTTGCACAGTTATGACCTTTGCAGCATCATGCAGCATGATCATGGGATCAAAATTCAGATGCTTGGCAACCAATTCATATTTATGACCACTGCAGTGTCAAGGGATCATATGATCCCCTTTTTGTGACCTTCTCCCAAGCAAAGTCAGCCAGATTCACTTAACAGCTGGATTATGAATTTATCTTCTGCAGTGATTCGCTTAAGAAAGGTCGTAAATAGGATGAAACTCACTTAACAAATGTCTCCGTAAACAACAAAAGTTTTAGGATCAGTTGTGGTTGTAAGTCGAGGACTATCTATATTTAATTTTATTTGAAATATAAGCCAAAGGGATTTTCAAAGGGAATATAAGCCAAAGGGATTTTCTATTCTATTTTCTATACTATGCTATGCTATGCTATGCCATTCCACTCCACTCCATTCCACTCTACTATACTATACTCTATTTTAAATCTGGAATTGCTGTAGTGCAGGGGTGTCAAATTCAAGGCCCAAGGCCTAGATCCAGTGTTCCAACTTTTAAAACACTTGATGCACAACAGCAGGGGTGTCAAACTCAATTTCATTGAAGGCCACATCTGGGTTGTGTTTGACCTCAAGGAGGCGGGTGTGTGGCCAGCATGACATCACTTGTGTTGGGGGGGAGGAACCTCTGGTGACCCAAGCACTCTGCCAGCAAAAATGGGCTCCTGAGCTCTGTTTTCAGCTGCACGCGACTCTCGCAAGCTCCGTTTTCACAGCTGGCAGAGGCACCACTGGCTGGTTCTTTGCTGTTTCCAGGGTGGCCCCATGGGCCAGATCTAAGTACCCCAAGGACTGGATCTAAGCCCTGGGCCTTGAATTTGACACCCCTGCACTACAGCAATTCCAGATTTAAAATAGAGTAGAGTATAGTAGAGTGGAGTGGAATGGCATAGCATAGCATAGCATGGCAGGGCATAGCATAGCATGGCATGGCATAGCATAGCATAGCATAGCATAGCATAGCATAGCATAGCATAGCATAGAAAATAGAATAGAATAGAACAGAACTTTATTGTCACTTTGAAGGTACACTAATTGGCATACATTAAAATGAAATTTCATTGCATCCAGCTCTCAAAAAATCTCCACCACTAATATACACTACATAAACATGACAAGATAAATAAATAAATTCAAAATTATGCATATACCCACATATATTATATGATACAGAGAAACAATACAGTCTAGTTTGGATGTATACACGTACATGGTGAGACAACAAATCTTACGAGTTCAGCAGACGGATGGCCTAGGGAACAAAGCTGTTACTGAATCTGGAAGTCCTGCTAGGAATACTTCAAAACCTCCTTCCAGAGGGGAACAACAGAAACAGACTGTAAAGTGGGTATGTGGGGTCTCTAACAATGCTTCGAGCTCTAAGCACATAGCACTTATGATTTATTTCATAGAGGGATTTCCCTCCCCTTCACTCCACTTGGCACTTCCAGAATTGCCCATGTAATTTTCATAGTCGAGGTGGTTTCCATGGTCATTCCTGGAAAATCAGGACTAATTCCTTGGACCCGTGAGGGGAATCACAATTTAGGTGTGTTTAGTTTCTCCTGTTGCTGCTCTTTCTTTTGAGTTGTGTTAATCCTTTCACTCCTTAAATTAAAAGAAGCGAAGACACATATTGTCCTGGAGGAAGGACTGACCCAAATGAATAAATATTTCTGGTACACTCAGTGTGTAAAACAAGTCTCTCTTTGCCAATGACATGGAATAAAAATTAATTCATTTTAACCTTGATGTGGAATACATTGTATTTTTAATCTGAGCAATGAATTCCAAGCCCTCTCCCCTTAAAAAAAAAAACAGGCATTGTGAAAGCTGATATCAATGGATTGGCTCAAGAGCATAGAGTCCCTTTTCATGTGCAAGGAACTGCAAATACATTTCAAAAAAGAGGCTTTATACATAATGCTTTCAGAAATGTAAAGAAGACTATAATGCAGCAAAAAGAAAAAGGGAAGGGAAGCTTCAAAGGGAGATAAGTAGGTCAAGAAATAGGAGGAAATCAGTTATCTGCCTTTTTGCTTTGTGAATGACATTACAGTTGCTCTGAGAACTACAATCTCTGTGGGAAGCATCCTAGAACAAGACCACAGAGGATAGATCCGCACATGACAGTAATATGGGGTGCACAGGGACCATTTAATCCAGCTGGTGGACCGGGATCAAGAGCTGTAATGGGAAGAAGTAGTAACCTTGGGGAACAGGAGGAAGGCAATAGTCAGATGAAGGAAATCTCTCAGCCTCAGGGATAGAAATGTAATTTGAGAAAGCATCTCAGATATGATCCTGCCTTGAAATGAAGAAACATGGAGGATGGGGGAGGGGATGTGCATTTAGAGTTGCAAGATTCTGTTGCTATAGAGGTTCTCCAATCTATGGTCCCCGGTTGTTAGGAATCTGTCCACCAATTAGTTGGATTGGCGATATATAAACCAGCAATGTATGTTTGTAGCTTTAAGACAAAATCACTGTATTGATTTATACTACATATATTCCGATTGGTTGATTATATTGCAAATTACCATAAGAGGGAGCTAGAGATCAAAGCTTGCTCTCTCTGACATTCTGTCTCTCTGACATTCTATTGCTATCTAAGGTTCTCTGTTGTATTTATGTTGTGCTGATACTTTGATATCTTTGTTTACTGTAAATGACAAAAGCAATCGGTAAGAAGATTTTGCAATCAGATATTCTTTATATGTGCTATTTCTTAAAGTAAACTTTAACTTAATTTAATGTATCTGTGTGTGGTTGAATAATTATTCATAACTACTCTCATAAACATTTCCATGTGCATATCCTTGTTACTCAAGGGTTATTCTGTACATATCATAACACCAGTCCCCTGCGATGTTGTCACAGGAAGTTCGCGAAGTCTTGAAGAAATGTTACGGTTTAAATCTTGAGTTAAGTCTCGGTGGTACTTGGCCATGGTCTGTGGCCACTAAAGGTATTTAAAGGGAGTTCATAGGGAAGAAAAGGTTGAGAACCAGAGTGTTATTCTATTTATGGATTGAAGGAGGTGTGATGGCTCAGTGGTTAAAAACACTGCCAGCTTTCCTTTATCTGACCATTGCATTACTTAAGATTTTTCCTACTGTTCCTCAAGGTTATTCCTTGTTCCCATTACACCTCTTGATTCTAGTCCACCAGCTGGAAAGCTGATAGCCTGGGTTTGAGAACTTCTTCCAGAAGTTGTGAATTCTCCAACACTGGAGGTTTTTAAGAAGAGTTTGGACAACCATTTGTCTGGTGTAGGGTTTCCTGCTTAAGCAGGGGGTTGGATTAGAAGACCTCCAAGGTCTCTTCCAACTCTTCTCTTCTCTTCTCTTCTCTTCTCTTCTCTTCTCTTCTCTTCTCTTCTCTTCTCTTCTCTTCTCTTCTCTTCTCTTCTCTTCTCTCCTCTCCTCTCCTCTCCTCTCCTCTCCTCTCCTCTCCTCTCCTCTCCTCTCCTCTCCTTCCCTTCCCTTCCCTTCCATTCCACTTGCTCAAGCTCTGCTTTGGGAGAAAGGTTACCACATTCCATGTACCTTGGCTTATAGACATGCTGGCCATATGACCATGGAGGAGTCTTTGGACAACTCTGGCTCCCTTGGCAAGGAAACGTGAAAAATGGGCCTCCTGGAAGTTCCAGAAGGCTGGAAATGGGCCCATTTCCAGCCTCTGTAGGGCCTCCCAGAGGCTCAAGGAAAGCTTCGGGAGCACGGAGAGGGCAAAAACACCCCCTGCCATGGTGCAGTAGGCTGACTAGGCCACGCTCAACATGGCCACACACCCCAGCAACTGGGCAGAGAACCCATTGCTGAAATTTTTGAAGCCCACCCAGTGGTGGGATTCAAAAATTTTTATTACAGGTTCTGTGGGCGTGGCTTGGTGGGTGTGGCAGGGGAAGGATACTGTAAAATCTCCAGTCAGAGGTGGGATTTGTCGGTTCTCTGAACTACTCAAATTTTCCGCTACCGCTTCTCCAGACTTGTTCACAACCTGCTGAATACCACCTCTGAGCCCACCCCTGGTGTGGCAATGATGGAAAATAAATTAATTACTTCTGAAGTGTAGCATAAGCCTCTTTAAAGAGAGAGAGAAATTCAGTGAAGTAAATAAATTCCAAAATATCTCTGCATCCACTTAACAGTTCCAGTACGAATATGCTCCAGCAAAGATATGAATAAAATAAATGATAATATCTACCTATAATTTTCTAATTCAGATATCTTCCCCATGTAAATTTGCTACCTTAAAATTTGGGACATTTGGGTCTATGAAAAAATGGCTGCATAATTCTGGGTGGTTGAGTCAATCATCATTATAATAATATTTTGAAAGCGTCTGGTGCCTTTTATTCAATTTGTTAACTTCTAATTCATATGTGAAAAAATGTGAGATAACTCTTTTGAATTCATTAATTGTGACAAATTTAACAAATTGATTTTCCTTTTTAATGTTTCTGGTCCAATGCAATGAACATTTTTTTCCCCTGGAAAAGCATCTGAAGCATTTTTTTCCATGTCATTGAATTAAGAAAAAGAGAAGCAAAAAAAAAAAAAAAACCCAAACAAAAATGAATTTATCATTACTAACAACATAAAAAGAGTTGTGTTGGTGTTATAACAATTATTTTTGGTGCCTCTGAGTTAATTTTGATGCCTGATGACTGCCTGGAATAATCCCTGCAGTTTTCTTGGTGATATTTTTAGAAGCAGTTTGCCATTACCTCTTTTCTAGGGCTGTGAGGAATGACTGGTCCAAAGTCACCCAGTTGGCTTTGTGCCAAAAGTGGAACTAAAACTCACCATCTCCTGGTTTCAAGCCTGGTGATACAATCACTACACCAAACTAGTCTTCCTCTTCCAAAGCAACCTAGAACTAAGAAGAAATTTCCTGACAGAACAATTAATCAGTGGAACAACTTGTCTCCAGAAATTGTGAATAGCAATAGCAACAGCATTTAGACTTACATACTGCTTCACTGTGCTTTATAACCGTCTCTAAGTGGTTTACAGAATCAGCATATTGCCCCCAGCAATCTGGGTCCTCATTTTACTGATCTGGGAAAGATTGAAGGCTGAGTCAACCAACTCCCACAACCAACTCGCCATGGTCAACTCACCATAGCCAACTCGCCATGGCTTACTCGCCATAGCCAACTTACCACAATCAACTCGCCATGACCAACTTGCCACAGCCAACTCGGCATGGCCAACTTGTTGCAGGACAACTCGCCATGGGACAATTTAACAATTCAATTTAATTACTTAAAATAGTTAAAACATTATTTTAATTTTTGTCATTCATGTTTCATTCTGTCCCTCCTTTTTCATCCTTTTTTAAAATGATTCTATTCCATCATTTCTTTAATATTAGTGTAACTCTTGTCTTGCAATGAGTTGACCCACAGTGAGTTGGCCATGGCAAAATGGCCATGGTGAGTTGGCTGCCATGAATTGGTCAAGGCAAACTGGCTGTGGCAAATTGTCATAGACTCATAAGGTTGGTCAAAGGTTTATCTTCCATTGAGGTGCCTGTCTGAAAGGCGGATTGAGTGGCATTTCTTTGCTGCTGCTGGAAATCAGCCCTAAGTGGCTTGTTAGCAACAGCCTAAAAGGTGTGACAAACTTGACAAGCTCCTGGATTCTTGCACAGCTCAGGCTGAAATTGAAACTGGTGGAAGAAACACTGGCAAACACACTCCATGGCTCAGGAAGAAAGATTCTTGGGTACCAGATTATGCCTTTTGCCAGCCTGGATGTTCAGTGTTCCTGAGCCAGGATTTAGTTGTCAGTTTGTGATGGTGGCAAATATCTGTAGCTTGTGTGTAGGATGAGGGTGGAGCTTTGTCCTCCAAGCTTGTGGGTTGATTTCTGAAAGTTTCACTACCAGTCTAGATAACATCTTCAGCAGAGTAGGATGTCAGTGTCAGTGCTCCTCTGTTTATAAGGGCTTTGTGTGGTCAGTAGATTTTATAATAAGGTCCGTGCTTCTGGATGGTTGATTGGTGGTTGATAGCATACGCCAGGGGTGTCAAACTCAAGGCCCATGGACCAGATCCAGCCTGTGGGGTTCCTAAACCTGGCCCACAGGGCCACCCATGAAATAGCGAAGGACTTGCAGTGCCTCTGCTAGCAAAAACAGAACTTGTCCCTTGGCATGTGGCCCTCCTGAGTTCCGTTTTCAATGGCAGAGGATTGCAGGAGGCTGTCAAAGCTAACAGTGTGCAGCGGCAGCCAAAAAAGCCAATGCAATCCTAAATTGCATTAACAGAGGGATTCAATCAAGATCAAGTAAAGTACTAATACCACTCTATAAAGCCTTAGTAAGACCACACCTAGAGTACTGCATCTGGTTTTGTTGACCACATTATAAAAAAGATGTTGAGACTCTAGAAAAAGTACAGAGAAGAGCAACCAGGATGATTAGGGGACTGGAGGCTAAAACATACGAAGAACAGTTACAGGAACTGGGCTTGGCTAGTCTAGTAAAGAGAAGAACCAGGGGAGACATGATAGCAGTTTTCCAATATTTGAGGGGCTGCCCCAGAGAGGAGGGGGTCAAGCTATTTTCCAAGGCACCCAAAAGCCAGACAAGAAATAATGGATGGAAACTGATCAAGGAGAGATTCAACCTAGAAATAAGGAGAAATTTTCTGACAGTGAGAACAATCAACCTATGGAATAGAAGTTGCCCTTGGAAGTTGTGGGAGCTTCATCACTGGAAGCTTTCAAGCAAAGACTGGACTGCCATTTGTAAGAAATGGTGTAGGATGTCCTGCTTGGGCAGTGGGTTGGACTAGAACTAGATGACCTACAAGGTCCCTTCCAACTCTGTTAATATGTACCTGTATCAATGGTGGATAGGAAAGAACAATTTGTATTTTGGGTGGGGGGACTTTCCCAAGTTTCCACCTTAAATCTGAGAGAGTTGACTGTTGGCATAATTGACATCACTGGCTCTTGGCTTATCTCTTACACCAGGATCCTCCAGCGAAAGGCTAAGCCTTTCTAATGTTAATCTCCCAGGCAAGACTGTTTTGGCAGCTATGTTTCCCCACAAGGACTGATCTCCATTTGTATACAGTTTTAGATGCAAAATGAGCCAGCTCAGCTCTGGACAGAAAAGGCTGAAAATTGGAGGAGAGGTGGAACAGTCTATGGCATATTTAATATAAGGACAATTATATTTTTCCTGGTCTCCAAATGGCCCAGTTCGTTCATTGTATTAAGGCATGATTTGCTTATCAATGATTTGTTTAATAATAATGCATTCATTTCTAGTGCACCTTTCAACCAAGGGCCACCTATTCAAAAGACAATGAACATGTCGGAACGTCAAAGAAAGCCAATAATTACAGACCTTTACAACATGAAATTAGAAAAGCATGTCAACAACCTTATAAAAACCAATCAATTTACAGTCCCTGAAAGAGCAAAACCAATTAAGGCACATGTGATCACATATTCTTGTTAAACTGCCAGTAAATCAATTCCATTATATAAAAATCAATAAAAAAAAAAATGCTCCATGCCACTAGGTGTTAAGTTTCCCACAGACAGCCCTAAATCCCGTTTCAACTTAGAGCAATGTATTATACAGAATAAGAGAGTTTGGAAGGGACCTTGGAGATTCTCTAGTCTAATCAACCCCCCTGCTCCAGCAGGAGAACCTATTTCATTCCAAACAAATGTATGTCCAACCTCTTCTTAAAAATCCCCAGTGTTGGAATGCCCACAACTTCTGGAGACAAGCTGTTCCACTGATTAATTGTTCTAACTGTCAGGAAATTTCTCCTTAATTCTAGGTTGCTTCTCTCCTTGTTTAGCTTCCATCCATTGCTTCTTGTCCTGCCCTCTGGTGCAGACCCTGACAAATATTGGAAGACTGTTATCATGTCACCCTAGTCCTCTTCTTCATTAGACTAGGCGCACCCAGGGGTGGAATTCTACTAGTTCGCACCTATTTGCTAGAACCAGTTGTTAACATTCTAAGCAGTTCGGAGAACCGGTTGTTCGAAATTATTGGCCTAATCCTGTAAGGAAGGCAGGAAGGAAACATTCTGGTGTTGCTTACAGAAACTGCCTCTCCATTAACCCTTATTACATTCTTGACAGGACTAGACTTCTTGTCTCAGGAACTTCTCTGGAGTTTTTTTTCCTCCTTTGCTGGTACTTTGCTTGTGTGGAGTGACCATTCAAAGTTACAATGGCACTGAAAAAAGTGACTTACGACCATTTTTCACACTTACGACTCTTGCAGCATCCCCACAGTCATGAGAGGCCAGGCGAGGAGATGCGTGCCTCGATGTGAGTGATGTTGAGTTGACCACACCCAGCCAGTCACATGACCACCAAGCCATGCCCACCAACTAAGCCATACCCACAAAACCGATTGTTAAAAAAAAATTGAATCCCACCCCTGGGCACACCTAGTTCCTGCAGCCATTCATCATATGTTTTGTTTCCAGCCCAGTGGTTGGATTCAAAAAGTTTTACCACCGATTCAGTGGGCATGGCTTGGTGGGCGCGCTTTGCATGCGTGCACACACCAAATGCGCCCTTTGTGCAGGCACAGAGGTGTTCCAATTCACCTCCTGCAAGCCTGCACTCTCCCGGTCACTTCAGCAGCTGCCACACAGCACTCTTCTATGCCATGCAAAGCAGCTGCGCTTCAAAAGAAGAGGATTAAGGCAGGTATGGGAACCTGGGCGGGTGGGTGGATCCAACAGCAGAGCAGCTGAAAGAACTGGTTCTGCCTCTGCTACTCATCGCCGCTACCGGCTCGACAGAACTGGGCTGAACTGATAGAATACCACCACTGCTCCAGGCCCCTAATAATCTTTGTTGTTCTTCAGACTCTTATCTAGAGTCTGAACATTGTTGTAGAGCGGCGGTTACAGAGAGAGATGGAGCCAGGGAAAAGGCTAACAGACTTTATTCAAGGAATAAAGGGTCGCCGCGGCTGCCGATGGCAATGTGACAGCCAGCTGGCAGTGACAGCTGATGCCATTTGACAGCTCCCTTTTATAGCTGGCTGTCAAATGGCATCAGCCAATGGGAGCGTCGACGCTCCTGAGCAGGTGGCGGACCAGAAGGAGAACTGCAGCTTAGTCCTTAAACATAGCACTCCTTCCCCCTGGCCACGAGCATGCGTAGTCTCATAGCCAAGATGGCGGTTTTCCTTCGTGGCCTGATCTTCATGGCTCCAGGGGCTTGTCTGCTGCTGCCTCGTCCTGTTCTTCCCGGGCGGTGCCAAGAGTTTGCGGAGGGTCGTCAGCTATCCTGAATCTGCCATCTGACTGCTGTTCTGGTGAGTCCTTTCGTGGTGGTCGGTTGGTTGGATCATTGAGCGGCTGGTAGACCGGGTCCTTTAGCAGGTCGGCTGCGGCAGGTGGTGGGTAGGCCGAGTCGTTGACCGTGGTTTCGGCGACAGGCTTGGTCCAGCACCTCCTCAGCTGATCCACGTGTCTTCTCCAGATGCAGCCATCTTCTAGGAGGACTCTGTAAGACCTGGGCCCTGTAATAGAAACTATCTGCCCTGGCAGCCATAATGGGTGCTCTGCATAGTTCCTGGCATAGACCAGGTCTTGCAGGGTGAATTCCCTGGCATGGCTGTCAGAAGCCAGGGGTGAGCTGGGAGAGTAGTGGGGGTGTAACCTGTCCAGAGTAGTCCTGAGGCGTCTGCCCATCAAAAGTTCTGCAGGTGACTTGTTGGTAGATGGGCATGGAGTGGCATGCTGTGTTAATAGGTATGTGGACAGCTTGGAATGCCAGTCTGCTTGGCCCAGCCTGGCCAGAACTTCTTTGACTGATCTAACAGCCCTGTCTGCCATCCCGTTGCTCGCAGGGTGAAAGGGGGCTGTGAGGGCGTGTCTGATACCCAGGTTGGCTGTGAAGATGGCAAACTCGTTGGAACTGATTTGGGGGCCATTGTCTGAGACCAAGGTGTCAGGCAGTCCATGAGTAACAAACAGTCTGGTCAAAACCCTTTTGACCACTCGTGTGGTGGTGGAAGGTAACAAGGCCACCTCTGTCCATTTTGAAAATGAGTCTACCACCACCAAGAATGTCTTCCCCAGTATGGGACCAGCTAGGTCAATATGCAGCCTGGCCCAGGGCGCCCCTGTACCTTCCCATCTGGTTGGAGTGGCTGTGGGTGGGGCTGCCCTTGTTGCCTGGCAGGCTTGGCACGCGTTAACCCAGTTGGCAATTTGGGCATCCAGTCCTGGCCACCAAACGTAGCTGCGTGCTAAGGCCTTCATTCTTACGATGCCCGGATGACCCTCGTGCAGTGCCCTTAAAACTGATTTTTGCAAGGTGGGTGAAATGACCACTCTAGTTCCCCATAACAGACAGCCCTGTAGAGAAGACAACTCCTGCCTGTGGGTCCTGAATGGCAAATATTCAGGGGTGAATTGAATATCAGGCCACCCCCTCCCCACCCCAGTCCAGGACTTGGGAAATCACAGAATCTTTTTTGGAGTGTGCAGCAATATCCCCAGCTGAGATTGGTAGGTCAAGTTCATTGCAGTCGAAGATTGCGTGGATGGGAGCTGGGTCCCTGACTGGTGTTGGCAGGGGGCATCTGCTGAGAGCATCTGCGTGGCTCAGGTTTATTCCAGGGCGATGTACCAAAGTGTATGAGTAAGCGGCCAGAAACAGAGTCCATCTGGTCATTCTCAGGGAGAGTATCTGTGGGGTTTGTTTGTCACCGGCTAACAGTCCCAAGAGAGGTTTATGATCTGTTACTAGTTCAAAAGAATTGCCATAGAGAAACTCGTGGAATTTTTTTACAGCAGCCACAGCTGCTAAGGCCTCCTTATCGATCTGACTATAGTTTCTCTCTGCGGCAGAGAATGTCCTTGAAAAGAAGGCAATAGGTGCCTCAGATCCATTTGAAAGTCTGTGGCTTAATACTGCTCCTATACCAAAAGGTGAGGCATCAGAAGCCAAAACCAGGGGCAAATCCTTGTTAAATTGAACTAACATAGCATCTGAAGTCAAAAGAGACTTTACTGCCTGGAAAGCGTTGGCTTCTTTCTGTCCCCAGTGCCATGGGGCCTTCTTATCTAGGAGCCTATGTAGGGGTTCAGCTACAGAGGCCTTGTGATGCAGGAAAGATGCATAAAAATTTAGGAGCCCCCAAAAGGCCTGTAATTCGGTTTTATTAGAGGGAGTGGGTGCCTTGTGAACGGCTCTAACTTTACTTTCAATGGGGTGAATCCCCGAGGAATCAATTCGATAACCAAGGAAGTCTACTTGACTGGTAGCAATGGTGCATTTATCTTTTTTCAATTTGAGCCCATTTAGCCTAAACCTATCAAGGACAGACCTCACTCTGAGTAGCAATTGTGTTTTGTTGGTGGCAGAGACTAAAATGTCATCAAAGTATGGGACCACCCCAGGTAGGCCCTGGAGGATTCTCTCCATGATTGATTGGAAAATGCCAGGGGCTACACTGACTCCAAACTGTAAACGTTTACAGAAGGCGCCCCTGTGTGTAACTATGGTTTGTAGGTCAGCAGTGTGCTGGTCCACAGGAAATTGTTGGTATGCCTGGGACATGTCCAACTTGGCAAAACTTGTACCTGGCTCAAACGAGTGGAGCAGGTATTGGATTACAGGTACTGGGTATGCGCTAATTTGGAGGAAACGGTTGAGGGACGTCTTATAGTCAGCGCAAATTCTCATGCTGCCATCCTTTTTTAGGGGGGGTCACTATGGGGGTTTCCCACTTGGCAAAATCTACCTGTTCCAAAATTCCTTGGCTGATGAGCTTGTCTAATTCAGCATCTAATTTGGGCCTAATGGCGAAGGGAACCCTTCAAGGTTTTAAACGGATTGGGGTGGCTTGTGGACCCACATTGAAAGATATGGGGGTGCTTGTATAACACCCTAGCTCGCTGCTGAAAACGTCTGAGTAGTCCTTAAAAAGGGCATCAACCTCAGAATTTACCACAGAGTGAATTCAGCATCTAATTACCCAGGACTGGGATGGTCTTCCCCTGGTAGTCCCGAAGAGTCAGGTGGCAGTTGATCAGCTTCTTCTTTGAGAGCGAAGGCAGTATCTTCTTCAAGGTGGTCCAAGATATGATGGAGAGTGCTGACCCGGTGTCCACCTCCATCCGGCAGGGTTTACCTTCTATGAAAAGAGAAATGCTTATTTTGTTAGAATTACTGGTGCTATAGCCCGCGTGATAACATGTGCAGCAATTTTCCACTTGCCCCCGCAGCTCATACAATGAAGTTGTTGTTTGCTGGCCTGGGCATTGTTTTTTTTGGGTGAACCCAAAGGTGCTCTGGGGAGAGTGAGGCGATTTACCTCTGATGTTTCCTCTTCCTCTTCTTGGGAGGTTTCATCATAATGAATTGTAACCTGACCTTGTTTAGAGCTGCTTCCCTGGAGCTCAGCTGCAGATAGTTCTGATAACTCAGCAGCCTGAGCTTCCTCAACAGCTAGGGCTAAGGTCAAATCTTTTTTTGCCAATAACCTTCTCTGCAGTTTTAGGTCCCTGACTCCTGCCACAATTTGGTCCAGTAGCATGTCCTCGAGGTGGTCCCTAAACCCACAGTGTATGGCAGCTGATCTTAATGCTGCCATATACTGAGTCACAGTTCCCCCTTCAGCTTGAACCCTCCTTCTAAAAGCTAGCCTCCTAGCTATTTGAGAGGGCCTGGGGGAATAGTGGTTTGATAAGATCTCCTTCAACTCATCCCAGGGGATAGCCTTGATGGCTCGAGGGGACACTAGAGCAGAGGCTGTGTCAAAGACGGCAGCCCCACAGAAGCTTAAAAAATAAGACCTTTTTCTCAGGTCTGTAGCCTCAGACAAATCAATTGCATCTAAAAAACATTCGAATCTATTCACGTAAGATTCCCAAGTCTCTGCTCCCGGCTGGAAATGTGGGAACGTCGGAGTTGATGCCATTGGAGTGGCAGAGTCGGTTTCCTTAGGTGAGGAAATTTAAGAGGTATCACTTTTAGAAAAGCGTTTCTGGTTGTGCCTGTCAGCGGCGCTTGGCTCCTCAGCTGTGGAGCTTTAAAGTTTGCGCTCTTTCTTTCTTTTTTTCTTTTCTTTTTGGAGAGCGCCGATGGCGGTGACTTCAAAACAGCCCTTGGCGGCTTCAGCTCTTTCTTGTAGTGACTTCGGCTCAGTTGTTTCTCCTGGTCGTCTTGCTATATCCCGCCCTTGTCGCCAGTGTTGTAGAACGGCGGTTACAGAGAGAGATGGAGCCAGGGAAAAGGCTAACAGACTTTATTCAATGAATAAGGGTCACCGCGGCTGCCGATGGCAATCTGACAGCCAGCTGGCGGTGACAGCTGATGCCGTTTGACAGCTCCCTTTTATAGCCGGCTGTCAAACGGCATCAGCCAATGGGAGCGGTCGACGCTCCCGCACAGGCAGCAGACCAGAAGGAGAACTGCAGCTTAGTCCTTAAACATAGCAAACATCTTTTTTATATCATAGTGACCAAAATTATACGCAGTATTCTGAGTGTGGGCTTACCAAAGCATTATAAAGTGGTACTAACATATCACATGATCTCTCTGTTGATGCAGCTCAGGATTGCATCCTTTCTTTTGACAACTGCAGGACACTGTTGGCACATACATAGATACATACATATATACATATTAATAGCAATAGCTCTTAGACTTATATACCACTTCATACTGCTTTACAGCCCTCTCTAAGTGGTTTACAGTTGAGTCAGCATGTTGCCCCAAACAATCTAGGTTCTCATTTTACCATCCTTAGAAGGATGGAAGACTGAGTCAGCCTTGAGCCGGTGAGAATCGAATTTCTGGCAGTTGGCAGAATTAGCCTGCAATACTGAATTCTAACCATTGCGCCACCATGGCTCTTATACGTACTGTATATGCAACCATACAGAACTTATGGTTTACAGTTGTGTACTGGGGGAAAAAATCACCCATGGTGACTTATTAAGCCATAATTAGGATAATCCAAGATGTGGCAAGATGGGTGAACCTAGTCATCAGGTAGTACATGGTTGGGAAAACTGCATTTGTCCTTCCAAGCTGTGCTGCCTGCACAGCAATTGCAATTCTTTTCAAAATCAAGAAGAGGTAAAAAAAACATCTGCAAGAAGTGATGGTTTCATTTATTGAATTCAGGAATTGTTAGGTTGATATGCTCAGGCCATTCTTGATTTTCAATTGTCTTATCCAAAGAGTTCTGGATTCATTTTGCATCGCCTCCAGTAGAGGTTGAAAAGAAGACAACCATTAAGACAAATGCTGAGGGGAAAACCAAAGATGATTTTGCAAGCAAAGAAAGTGGATTTCAATTGGGAGAAAAGCTCCTTTGCTTTACTAACTTCAGCTCCCTGATTGAGCTTAAGCTACTGACCAGTGAATCTTTTCATGTCATCTGAAAATGCTGAACACTGCTAGGACCTGTTAAATGAAGAGTGTGTGAACTCTGGCCCGACAGTGGCCTGTAGATTAAGCTTAGACTCAATTAGTCTTCCCAAAATAAAGATAAAAGTTTCCCCTGTCCAGTCATGTTTAACTATATAGGGTGGTGCTCATTTTAGTTTCTTAGCCAAGGGAGCCGGTCTTGTACAAAGACAATTTCCATGGTCATGTGGCCAGCATGATTGTATGCTGAGGTGCATGGGAGGGCACCTTCCCACTGAAGTGGTCCCTGTTTATCTACTCGCATTTGCATGCTTTCCAACTGCAAGGTTGGCAGGAGTTGGAGCAAGTTAAGGGGAGCTCACCCCATCATGCAGCGCTTGGGTCTCAAACCTGGGCTTTATAGCTGACAAGCTCAGTGTCTTCATTTGTGGGTATGAGAGAGAGGAGCAGGAGAAATTATTTAGGGGTAATTGTGAAAATTTGAAATAAAAGTTGAGCTGCTCAAGGTTCCTCTAAAAATAATACTAAGATGATTAGGGGTGAAATGTCGGGAAAACAAACTGTATTGTTTTCCTTGTCTTTAACATTTTATAAGCAAAACCAGACCCATATTTTTATTTAATTGAAAAAGTCAACACAGATATCAGCTGCATTAACCATCTGACTTTATCTAAATTCAGAAGCAAAACTAGGTCAGCTTTGGAGGGTGCTTAGATAAGAGATCATCAATAGTGTTTCCCTGGCTGCTCAATGAAAAGAAGGGTCAATATTATTATTATTTTATTTTTTAAAAAATTATTAATAAATGTTATTAAGTTTTCAAATTTTAAAAAACATAAAATAAAACTTTATATATTGTTATTAACATCAAGACATCTTTTGTATCTCCTTACATTTTTCAATATATGTATTTACTTAGTACTTAGAAATAAAAATAAAATAAAATGGCAATTAGGAAAAGAATGAGGGAGTATGTAAATATGTAAATATACCATAGAGAAGATTGATGTGTAAGGATTGATGTGTAAGGATAAGATAATTGATTTATAGCAAGAGTAAAATGTAATGGTAAAGGAATAAGTCATTATTATTATTATTTTAGTGAAATTGCCATCCCTACTTTAAGGAAAACATTGAATTTGCATAGAGTGGGTTAGAGTTGTCCACCCAATTGCTTGTCAGTTAAAAAAAGAAACATCTATCTTGTTTAGATTTGGGCTTTCTTCCAAATTGGGAATAATTCCAAAATACTAGATAAATGGAGAGCTGGTACTTATATTGATTGTGTTAAATTAAATGATCGATTTAATTTAAATTATTTTTTGTAATGTGGGAAGCCTCCCACCCCCCCAAAGAATGAAATATTTTGGGAAATATTAAAAAGGCAAGTATTATATTTCTCTAAAGGAGAAATGGAGAAACATGCTATTAAAGACACAAAGCAGCCCCAAAGTCTTTCTTAAAAGCCCACAGCAGATGCCAGCACTTAAGGAGATAAGGAGCTTATTGAAAGAGGAAGCCAGCTATCTAGATAGCTCTATTTACAAGCAAAGCAAATACTGCAGGCAGAAACCTATTCAAGACAGGATATTTTAAAACTCCTTGCAGCAAAGTTTGACAACTAACAAAGGCAGAATGGTAGGATTAGAACAAGCAGCCCCTCACCCAAGATCCAACACAGGATGAAAGCCATTAGCCACAATAGGAATTGCCCAACACCCTTTCAGAACACAAGCCCCTTCATTGCTCAACCCCCAGAACAGTCCAAACTTCAAAGTCACAGAAACCTATAAAGATCCATCCACTCATTCAACCATTTGTTCAGCTGACCCAAAACTGCACACTGTCTTTGTGGTTATGTTCAATAAACTTTCTTTCCAATCAGCCTCCATGTTGTTTCCAGCATCTTTCCCCCAGTTGGAACTGAGCCAGATGGATTTTCCTTCCAAAAGTAACTCTCATGTGATCTCTAGCATGCTATTCAAAAGCCAAATATCATTCTGGCTTTGAAAGAGTGTGCGTATCCTTGTATATGAAAGCCAATTCGGTGTAGGAGTTAAAGGCAAATGGATTAGAAATAAGGACACCAGATAACAAAAATCAGAGTTGGAAGGGACCTTGTAGGTCATCTAGTCCAACCCCCCACCCAAGCGGGAGACCCTACACCATTTCTGACAAATGGCAGTCCAATCTCTTCTTGAAAGTCTCAAGTAATGATGCTCCCACAAATTCCGAGGCAAACTGTTCCATGGGTTGATTGTTCTCACTGTCAGAAAGTTTCTCCTTGTTTCCAGGTTAAATCTCTCTTTGTTCAGTTTCCATCCATTATTCCTTGTCTGGCCTTCAGGTGCTTTAAAAAATAGCTTGACCCCTTCCTCCCTGTGGCAGCCCCTCAAATATTGGAAGACTGCTATCCTGTCTCCCCTGGGAGTTCTAGTCCTGCCTTTGGGACAGAAGCTTGCTGGCTGGTCTCAGATCAGTCACTTTCTCTCAGGCCCAGGAAGGAAGAAATAGCAAGTTACTTATTAAAATATTGCCAAGAAAACTGCATGGACTTGTCCATGTAGTCAACAGGAGTCAAGAGTGACTTGAAGGATACATCAACCTGCAACAGTTCATTTAGTGACTGTTTACACTTATGACCACTGAAGCATCCCTATGGTCATGTGATCCAAATCCAGATCCTTGGCAACTGACTTGCATTTCTATGTATGTATTTATGATGATTGCAGGGTCCCAGGGTCATGGGATCACTTTCTGTGACCTTCTGAAAAGCAAGGTCAATGGAGAAGCCAGATTGACTTAACAACAGTGTTACTGATTTAACAACTGCAGTGATTCACATAACAACTATGGCAAGAAAGGCTGAAAAATGGGACTTGCCTTTGGAAGTTGTGGGAACTTCATCATTTGAGATTTCCAAGAAGAGATTAGACTGCCATTTGTCAGAAATGGTATAGGGTCTCCTGCTTGGGTGAGTGGGGGGGGGGTTGGACTAGATGACCTACAAGATCCCTTCCAACACTGTTAATCTGTAGACAATCTGTAGGGGCAAAATTCACTTAACAAAGTCTTGCTTAGCAACAGACATTTTAGGCTCAATTGTGGTTGTAAATCGAGGACTACCTGTAATAAGATTTACCAATTCTGGATAAGAAAGACAAAAAGATCTGGATCGTGGATGTGGCAGTAACTGGAAACAGGAAGAATACATAAAAGAGAAAGAACTGGAGAAGATAACAAAGTACAAAGGTCTGCAAAGAGAAATAGAATGACTGTGGCAAAAGAAAGCAAAGTTAATACCAATAGGCCCCTTGGGTGCAATCTCCAAAACAACTGGAGCACCACTTGAACACCATTGGCATTGACAAAAAATCACAGTCGGTCAATTGCAAAAGGCAACTTTACTTGGAACACCTTACTTCCTGTGGCAATATCTTTAATAGTATCCAAACATCCACACCTGCCTATTGCAGGTCCTTGGGAAGGACCCGATAGGTGGACAATAATGTCAAATCCAGTCTAAATATCTGTCTGACTATGCAAGGAATTATAATCATAATAATACGGTTTTAAGTCATCACACACACACACACAAAAGCTTGGCACGTATGTCAACTGAATGTTGAGTAGCAGAATGTGCTTGATTTGGCTTTTTGGTTGGTTAGATCACCTTCCTGTAGCTCCTGGCTACCCCAGCAAAAGAATTGCAGTCCAAACAAGAAAACTGGAACAATACAAAGCACAGCCATTCCAACTTCAACACTTTTCCACATGAGGAACTGCTATAGCGATAGTCTCAACTGTTTCCTGACTCTCTAATCGCCACGTGTTCCCTTTGGGGAGATTGTTAAATCTGGAAGTCATTATTTTTTATTTTATAAATGTATTTGATTATTGCAGAGTCTGGACGAAGGGTTTTGGAGATGGTAGTCTCCTGTCCTTGCTCTTTCTTCAAAAATATAAATTGATTGTCATCTGCTATTTGGTTGATTAAACATTAGTATGATAAGTCAGAAGGCCATTTAAGTCTTTATTGTTTATTTTCATTTGAGCCTTCAAGTTACTGAAGACATTCTTCTTGGATGGGGTTGAGGGGCTGATTTGCCCTATCTCCCCTCTAGGGAGGAAATGCTGAATTCCACTCTAATGAAAGAATGGACGATGCAAAAATTCAGAACTTTTTAGCCATCCAAGCAGGATTATAATCCCATGCTTCAAAGATGCATTGAAAAGCATGAAAACATATTTATGATGTCCCGTGAATTCCAGCAGCAAACTGAGCCACTGAGTTTTGGCAGTGAGATTGGACAGAGGATCCCCCCTCCCCCCAAAAAATGGAGGAGGGAAGAACTATCTGATATAGTATAAAACTCTGCAAACAGCAATCCCAGATGGTTATTAGTATTTAATTTATAAATGCTATTTTTAATTCTCCTTTCTTTCTTTCTTCCCAGAATCTGAAGTGAAATTTCAAAGACAGAAGGAGTCAGCAAGGGTTATTTGCTGAACTCTCATCTCAGAGTTGTGAGTCGGTGAGGCAATAAGTGTTCATCATAATCTGCATGAAGAGGCTTGCATTAGCAGTGTTTCCATTCTTCTTTCTATGGGAAAGAGAGAAGATAGCTCTTAAAAAAATTACAAAAATAGGAGAGAACATGCTGCATATAGCTCAGGTGATTGGAGTGGAACCGTTGTGTTCTTGGTGTTGTCTGAGCTTGGTAATTCTCCAGATGTTTCATCAGTACACAGGTGGCATTATCTAACCTGGCCATAAACATCTGAAAGAGAATAACCAAGCTTAGAAAATACCAAGAAACCTATCACAAGGTGATATGAAAGAAAAAAGAGAATAACAAGGAACCATATTTTAACCCAACCCACTCACTCACAACAAAATTTACCCATCAATTTTCAATAATTTCCATTTTGCAAACACTGCTCCCCAAAAGTTACAACTTACACTATAAAAGACAGTGTTTCAGATTTAAAGGTTAAAAAAAAACACTACTCTAAAGAGATCACATGTAGCTCTAAGTCAATTACCAATATGTCTTTGCTATTAGCTGCCCAGAGTTGCTCAATTGTGAGATGAGTGACATGGAACGAATGAATGGATGGATGGGTGAATGAATGAATAAAAGTCTTTGTCTGAATGTAACTTAGTGTTGTGGAGGGCAACTATTTGATTCCAAGCAAAGATCCATCTGCTTTATAGAATTGTATGAACAAAAACATATAACATTGGTTTTCCTTTAAAAACTCCAGTGCTATAGACTTTTAATCAATCTTTCTTTCTTTTACAAGATATAAGAGATAAAGGTTCCTCTCGCACATACCTGCTAGTCGTTTCCAGCTCTAGGGGGTGGTGCTCATCTCTGTTACAAAGCTGAAAAACCAGCGCTGTCTGAAGATGTTTCCAGATGGTCATGTGGCCAGCATGACTGAACACTGAAGGTGCACGAAACGCTGTTACCTTCCCACCAAAGTGGTCCCTATTTTTTTACTTGTATTTTACATGCTTTCAAACGGCTAGGTTGGAAGGATCTGGGACAAGTAACAGGAGCTTACTTCATTATGTGGCACTAGGGATTCGAACCACTGAATTACTGACCTTTCTCATCAACAAGTTCAATGTCTTAGCCACTGAGCCACTGTGTCCCTATTACAAGATATAACATCCACCTAAATTTCTGCTGTGATAAAACATTAACTTTTAGGGCAACACTTTGTTTTTCACTAGAGAGCAATGCAATATAGTGGTTAAAATATTGGACTAAGACTGGGGGAACTTGTCTTTGAGTCTCCTCTTGGTCATGGGAATTCACTGGATGATTTTGGGCCAGTCTCTCTCAGCCCAGCCCATCTCACAAAAATTATTGGAACTTCTCCATCTGATGTAAAATTCATATTGCACAGTTTAATGTCATGAATTATTAGATATCAACTCATTCTTTTAAAAAAAGATCTTAAGTTCTAAAGTGATCTGAAGTCTTTTAATATGTAGAACTGATGTTACGTTGACATTTTTATTTAATCTTATAACTGCAATTCATAACCTCTTTGATTTCCTTTTTTTCTGTTTTTCTTTCTTGGGGTTAAATAATTAATAAAGTATGATATTTGGGTGGAAAAAAAATGAAATGAGAAAGGGCTATGTATGCTGTCCTGAACTCCTGAATGAAAGATGGGATAAGAATCTAGAAAATAATACCACGCAAACACTTGATCCTAACAAGCAACACTAAATGTTTCAGAATACAGAATATCGGAGTTGGAAAGAGCATTGGAGGTCTACTAGTCCAATCCTCCCCACTTAAGCAGGAGAGCCTATATCTTTCTGAACCAATGACTGTCCAGTCTCATCTTAAAAGCCTCCAGTGTTGAAGCACCACAACTTCTGCAGGCAAGCAGTTCCACTGGTTAATTGTTCTCACTGTCTGGAAATTTCTCCTTAGTTCTAAGTTGCTTCTTAGCTTCCACCATTGCTTTTGGTCCTGCCTTCAGGTGCTGTGGAGAATAGCATGAGTCCCTTCCCCCACTTCTTATGGCAGAATACCTAAGGAAGCAGCAGTGGATATGAAGGAATGATATGCAAGAAACACTTTGCATCACAGAACCATCATTTAATTTAAGGAAAAAATGGAGGAGGGAGGGAGGGAGAGGGAGAAGAGAGCCATTTTGGTGTGGTTGTTAAGTCACCAGGCTTCAAATGGGGAGCTTGTGAGTTCTAATGCTGCCTTGGTCACAAAGTCTGCTGGAAGATTTGGGGCCAGTTGTGGTCTCTCAGTCCTGAGAAGGAGCCAATGGCAAACGACTTCTGAAATCTTGCCAAGAAAATACAGAGACAGCTTTTTCCTAAGGAAACATTGAGAGGGAGAGGGAGAGGGGGGGAAAGGAGAGGGGGGGAAGGGAGAGGGGGGGAGAAAGAGAGAGGGGGAGGGAGAAAGAGAGAGGGGGGAGAGGGAGAGAGGAAGAGAGAGGGGGAGAAAGAGAGAGGGGGGAGAGGGAGAGAGGGAGAGAGGGGGGAGAAAGAGAGAGGTAGAGGGGGGGGGAGAGGGAGAGAGGGGGGAGAGGGAGAGAGGGGGGAGAAAGAGAGAGGTAGAGAGGGGGAGAGGGAGAGAGGGGGAGAAAGAGAGAGGGAGAGAGGGCGGAGAGGGAGAGAGAGGGGGAGAGGGAGAGAGGGGGGAGAAAGAGAAAGGAAGAGAGGGGGAGAGGAAGAGGGAGGGGGAGAGGGAGAGAGGGGGGAGGGAGAGAAAGGAAGAGAGGGGGAGAGGGAGAGAGAGGGGGAGAGGTAGAGAGGGGGGAGGGAGGGAGAGGGGGAGAAAGAGAGAGGGGGGAGAGGGAGAAGGAGAGAAAGGTGGAGAGGGGGAGAGGGAGAGAGGAAGGAAGGGGGGAGAGGGAGAGAGAGGGGGAAGGGAGAGAGGAGGGAGGGAGAGAGGGGGAGAGGGAGAGAGAGGGGGAGAGGAAGAGAGGGGGGAGAAAGAGAGAGGTAGAGGGAGAGAGAGAGAGGGGGAGCGGGAGAGAAGAAGGGAGGGGGGAGACGGGGAGTGAGGGGGAGGGAGAGAGGGGGGAGAGGGAGAGAGGGGGAGGGAGAGAGGGGGGAAGGGAGAGAGGGGGAGAGAGGGGGGAGGGAGAAGGAGAGAGAGGGGGAGAGGGAAAGAGGGGGAGAAAGAGAGGGAGAGAGGGGGGAGAGGGAGAGAGGGGGGAAGGGAGAGAGGGGGAGAAAGAGAGAGGGAGAGAGGGGGAGAGAGGGAGAGAGGGGGGAGAGGGAGAGTGGGGGGAGAAAGAGAGAGGTAGAGAGGGGGGAGAGGGAGAGAGGGGGAGAAAGAGAGAGGAAGAGAGGAGGGAGAGGGAGAGGGAGGGGGAGAGGGAGAGAGGGGGAGAGAGAGAGAGGAAGAGAGGGGGGAGAGGGAGAGAGGGGGAGAGGTAGAGAGGGAGAGGGAGGGAGAGGAAGAGAGGGGGGAGGGAGAGAGAGGGGGAGAAAGAGAGAGGGGGAGAGGGAGAAGGAGAGAAAGGGGGAGAGGGGGAGAGGGAGAGAGGAAGGGAAGGGGGAGAGGGAGAGAGAGGGGGAAGGGAGAGAGGAGGGAGGGAGAGAGGGGGAGAGGGAGAGAGGGGGAGAAAGAGAGAGTTAGATAGGGGGAGAGGGAGAGAGAGGGGGAGCAGGAGAGAGGAAGGGAGGGGGGAGAGGGGGAGAGAGGGGGGAGGGAGAGAGGGGGGAGAGGGAGAGAGAGGGGGAAGGGAGAGAGGGGGAGGGAGAGAGGGGGGAGAGGGAGAGAGAGGGGAGAGGGAGAGAGGGGGAGAAAGAGAGAGGAAGAGAGGGGGAAGAGGGAGAGAGAGTGGGAGAGGGAGAGAGGGGGAGAAAGAGAGAGGAAGGGAGGGGGGAGAGGGGGGAGAGGGAGAAGGAGAGAAAGGGGGAGAGGGGGAGAGGGAGAGAGGAAGAGAGGGGGGAGGGAGAGAGAGAGGGGAGAGGGAGATTCTTCTTTTGTTTAGACTCACTAGCCAAACTTGCCATTCTTCATACGTTTTAATCTCTAGGCCTTTTGTTAGGGATAACATTGTTTACCCTAACTGGTTTAGGTAAAATAATAAATATGTAATCATAGTTTATAAGTTAAAGTGTCTGCAACTTTAAATATAGGAATGTAATTAAGGGAGTGGTTGTGAAAGCACTTAAAAAGAAGCAAGGAATGTCAGCTTGCACTCTCTGGCTTTGATGATCCCTAATTACTGCATGGACTCAAGACTGTATTACTCAAACAGGAGAGAGACAAAGGACTGATTTGTAAGTGAACTGACATTGGATATTCTACATGGACTTTGCTTGAATGGACTGACTGATACGATACATGACTAATGGACTGTTATTTAGACTATGCTATAAACTCTAAATGGAATAAACTATCTTTTGATAGCACAAGCGTATCTGTTATTTTTACTGTATGTTAACAAACATACAAAGTTATATCACTCATTTATCTGTGTGCCTATCTGACTAATGCTGCACATTCTGTTCAGCTTGTCTCCTTAACCCTGGTTGGGGAACCCAGGCTTAACATCTTTGATCATCTTAGATGCTCTCCTCTGAACTTTTTCCATGTGTGTGTGTGTGTGTGTGTGTAGTATAGAGTCTCCTGCTTGAGTAGCGGGTTGGACTAGAAGACCTCCAAGGTCCCTTCTGGCTCCATTCTGGTTCTGATTGATGTACTTATGACGGTTGCAGTGTCCCACGTTTTGCCACCTTCCCAGCTGATGAAGCGAAGTCGTTGGGGGGTGGATGGGGGGGAAGACAGATTTGCTTAATAACCACAGGGTTCACTTAACTACCGTGATTCATTTTATCATCGTGGCCAACAAAAAAAAAAAAAAGAAGTCATAAAATTGACTCATTTAACAACCACCTTGCTTAAGAATGGAAATTCTGTGTCCCAATTGTGGTTGTAAGTCGAGCATTAACCTACGTGCAGAACTTCTGTCTCAAGGCCACGGATTTGGGATAGGAAAGCAGAAAAACATATGGGGCTCAAATTAAAACCAGATGTTCCATACAAGGCAAGTTCCTGGGCACGTGTTGACTTCCTGAACTGGCTGATTTTTGGGAGAGAGAGAACGGGTTGTTGTTGTTTTTTAAGAAGGAAAAAAACAAGCGTAGCCAATTAGGATAACAGAGAAAGGCAATCAGAGGACTGCAATTCCAATATAATTCTAACTTTCAAAAGGGTAAAATCTTCTGTGAAAGCAGTAAGCTAATGGGGCTATAAAAGCTGAGATCTGCAGACCAGAGTGACAACAGTAGAAAACCCCATGGTGGCCCAGTGGTTAGAAGGCAGCATTGCAGGCTAACTCTGCCCACTGCCAGCAGTTCGATCCTGACCAGCTCAAAGTTGACTCAGCCTTCCATCCTTCTGAGGTGGGTAAAATGAGGACCCAGATTATTTGGGGGGGGCAATAGGATGACCCTGTCAACTGCTTAGAGAGGGCTGTAAAAAGCACTTTGAAGCGGTATATAAGTCTAAGCGCTCTTGATGTTATAGCTTAACTTTATTATTATTGAGCCCTGATGGCACAGTGGTTAAAATGCAGTGTTGCAGGCAAATCATGTCCACAGCCTGGAGTTTGATCCTGACAGGGCTCCAAGTTGACTCAGCCTTCTAATCCTTCCCAGGTGGGTAAAATGAGGACCCAGATGGTTGGCGGCAATAGGCTGACTCTGTCAACTGCTTAGAGAGGGCTGTAAAGCACTGTGAAGCGGTATATAGAAGTCCTGTGGCACATCCCTCGTGGGTCACCAACCCCCAACTCAACCAAGTTTAAAATCAGCTGACCACTTTCAAACCAACCCAGGCTTTGCATACCCAGCAGCTGCCACGGATGCATTGTGTTAGTTTAGGGCAACCCTTCGAATCATCCCCTTCATGGGTTCGGTGAACCAGGGTAAGCTGGCATGGGGCCTCCCCAACCCTCTGCGCCAACCTGGTCCCGGTTTCTCATCCCACTCTCTTCTGGTGGGCTCCAATGGATCCGCTCGCCTCCCCCACCCCACCCCGCCCCCATTCCCCGCCTGGTCTCCAGCCCGGGTTTTCTATGCAACGCCGCCTCCCAGCCATGCAAAGGGGAGGGTCCCCCCCCTTTCCTCTTCCAGGCTCAACGAAAGCGGGTGGCTCCAGCCGCGGCAGCTGAAGGAACGGCGGCGATGGGAAGTCCGAACCCGGGAGCCATCTCAGTCGCCCCGGGACCCGCCGGCCTCCGCTGCTCTTCCTTCTCTGGGCTTGAGCTCCGGAAGACTTCTCGGCCGCGTTCCGCAGAGGCCAAGATGACCTGATTTCTCTGGGGGTGCCGCCGCTGCCTTCGCCGGGTACCGTCTCCCGGCTTTTTTCCCAGCGCATCCATCCGCCCGCCCGGCATCCTTTGGAGAGCCGCAGAGAAGAACCGCGCCGCCCGAGCGCTCCGGAGAGGAATGCGCGCCTGGCAAACGGAGCGCCATCCGGAGAGGGGCTGGAGAGGGAAAAAGAAAGAAGCGAGGGGGGCCCTCTTAGCAGCACCTGCGCGCCCCGCACCCCCCTCTGCCCATCCCGCGTCTCCCAGCTGCTGCAACCCGACAGACTTTACAAAAGAAAAAGCGAGCCCGGCGGAGAGCATCTCCTTCCAGAGACCGCCCCGTTGCCTTTTTTTTTTTTTTTTTGAGCGCTCTTTCTCTGGCTTTCTCACTCTCTTTCTCCTCCTTTCGAGTTGAGGGGGGCTTTCCTCTCTGACCGCTCGGTAGATTCCCCCCCCCTCTGGTCTTCTCTTTCATTGGTTCGGGTCTCTCTCTCGCCCGGCCGGTCCCCCGTCTCCCTCTTTCTTTCTTTGCCAGCATTTTTTTTCTCCTCCTCCTCCTCCTCCTCTTGCTTTGTCGCCTAAAAGACATCTCTCCAGCAGCGGCTTGGCGGGCTTTGGCTCGGTATCCTCCCCGGGGAGAAGAAAAAAGCACCCGCTCTTTACTTTCCACTCCCCACCCCCTCACCCCTCACAAAATTATTCAGAAGTTTGCAGATAACTCCTTTCCCTATTGAGGAAACGCTCTCTCTCTCTCCCTCCCTCCGACAAGAAATAAAGTTATCCTTTTTAAATTTCCAGCCACGTCCTTTTTCTCTTCTCTCTTTCTGCGTGCCTTGCTCGGCTTTTCCCCCCACCCTTCCTCTTGCAGGGCTTAAAGAGAAAGCCCAGGAAAACGTGGCTGTGTCCTAGGGTTTCTCTAGGTCAACTCTTTTACTATTGAAAAAGGACTTGAAGTATTTATTCAGAATCCAGCAGCCTCCTCGTCCTCTGCCACACTCCCCCACTCTTTTTTTCTTTTCTTTTGCTACCCCCGGGATTTTGGAATTTCATCGGGATTATTCCTCCTGGCAAGCCAGTCAGACTGGAACACACAGCGACGACATTGGAGAACTTGGTCTTCTGCAGTGTGCAATTGTGTGTAATTCCGACAACCTCCCCTTCCCAATATAAGAGGGGTTTGGTTTTTCTAGCCTCTCAGAAGGTCTGGAGGAGGTTGGCGCTTTCTGGGACAGATTCCCTCTCTCTGCTGCAAAGGATGTTCTCTGCTTAACTTCCTTTCTGGCTCTTGCAGAGAGTCATGACAACCTTGCTTCCCAGCCTTACAAACCTTTTATCTTTGGAGTGGGACCTCCAATTTGGTCTGCTTTGCCTCTTGCCTGCCACCTGCCAGCACTTGTCGCTTTAAATAACTCAACTGTGCAAACTGAGGGAGACTTGCCAAAGATGCAAGGATGGGGAAGGTGTCCTCCTCACCATCAGCCTCTTCCTGAAGGGGCTCCATCCCAGGTTATCCTCCTCCAAGCTTCCCTGCCCTTCTTCCAGTAATCAGAAGAAGAAGAAGAAGAAGAAGAAGAAGGAGAAGGAGAAGGAGAAGGAGAAGGAGAAGGAGAAGGAGAAGAAGAAGAAGAAGAAGAAGAAGAAGAAGAAGAAGAAGAAGAAGAAGAAGAAGAAGAAGAAGAAGAAGAAGACAGCTCCAGTTGCACGTGTCCCACATTGGGAAATTCTTGATGGCTTCTCTAAGGAGAGTGAAAGTCTTGCTGATCTTGAATTTGATTGCCGTGGCTGGCTTTGTCCTCTTCCTGGCCAAGTGCAGGCCCATTGCGATGAAGAACGGAGATGCTTTCCATGAAATTCATCCCAGGACAGAAGTGGCCAACTTGACAGTCCACCCAGCCAACCCCATTCAAGATGCAGTGCTGAAGCGGTTGTCCCTTCTGGAGGACATTGTCTACCGGCAACTAAACGGTAGGTCCACTGTTTCTCTTCGGGGTTTGTTCCTCTAGTAACTCTCTTGTAGTTCCAACTGATCTGTTTTGGGTGGCTTTGTAAGAAATGACTGGATTGCATGTGATGAAGAATCTGGGTCAACAAGTTCTACAATTATTGGGAAGATTGAAGAAGGTCTTGAAATCCATTACTTACCTCTCCAGTTAGAAAGGGAAAGAACTGTATAAAATACTTCTTCCCTCGATAACGACAGTATTTTGACTTGATTTCAGGCAATGTCCAGTACATTTAAGATTGAGGCTTATTGGTTAACACAACTTACAGATAGAGGATATGAGGTAGGGAAGGGACTTGGTGAAACATTTGCTCATTAGTGTGGATAATACAGAATAATCCCTCTGGAGAGATACACCAGCTTTTCTCTGGTTGAATCCCCATACCTGCCAAACCTAGTTACTAAATTAACTCTTCTGGTGTGCACAATATATCCTGGCATTATATCATCACCTGGGCTAGATTTGCACAATGCATTAAGATACACAGTTCCCATCCTTTGATTTTAAAAATGCAACTGACGGTTGATGTTTAATTGATCTAGTTAAAGTTGCTGTGTGAACGTACTCCCTGAATTAAACGTGGTGTTCTTATCTTGTAAGATCAGGCACTTTGCTGTCCTCCATGCACTCTTAAAGATATTTAAAAGTCTGAATTTCAGAGTGTGAATTCCTGCATGTTGGCACCATCTGTTTTTGCAAGATGATGGTGGCTGCTTTCCTTGCGCTTCTCCTGTGTGCAGCTTTTCGCACCTGGCTAACATTTGGTGGGGGTCCTCTGTGCATACAATTATTCTGGGGTATGTGGGCACATTGTGGCTTGGGTGGAAAATATCAGGATGTTGCCTGCTTTTCCCATGGAGCTTAAAAAAAACAATTTCTCTCCATCTTCAAAGCTCCCTATTATTTCAATCATTGCAAGTTTTTGGGATCCAGATACCCAACAGGGTAAAGTTAATAGCTAGCCTTGATGTCATCCCTGGGTGAAAATAGAGTAGGAAGAATCTGTTAGGAGGTAATTGCGTTCCGTCCCTTCACCAAGTTGGAGATAAAGGAGAAGTTAGTTTTGAGAAACAATTTACCTCTAAACTCTTTCCTCCACCCGACTTTTCAACATAAGGATATTGACTTGAGCGAAGCTTATTTTAAAATGCTAAAGCTGCAGCCTGACTGTGATGGGATTCAGCCTAAGTAAATAGACATTATTATAAGCTGTAGGATTCTAAGAGGTTGAATCACCAAGTTTCCCATTGGCTGTGTTTGCACAATTTGCTTAACCAAGTCAGGTAAAAAAAATCTATTTGCTGCATTTGCATATCTGGCTTGGGTTGATTCGTTTGATTAATATTAAGGCTGTTTAAAGTTGCTTTGTGTGTGGCAGGGAGAGAGAGATGTAATATATTAGATGACCTTAACCTGTTTTGTCCTTTGGATGAACCCCCAAAAGGGCTAATCAGGGCAAATGTATTATGTGAATGCAGCCATTAAATATGGATGGTGTACTTTGTCTAAGGCCACTTAGCACATTCTTCTGAGCTTGGAAATAAAATACAGGTAGCAAGAATTAGATCAGTGGGGATGCCTTTGAGTTACTCTTTCTAAAACATTGGCCATGGGAAAACTGTATTTTTTAGAACAGATCTCTCAGGCTCCAATTATCTCTGATTTGTGAAGCCCAGAAAAATATCTATGGAGCTTCTCAGTCATCCAGGTTCATGGTTGTCCCAAACATGTTTTTTTCAAAAGGCAAATGGACTTTGTTTTCCCTTGAAGACATTTCGCTTCTCATCTAAGAAGTTTCTTCAGTGCTGACTTCTTCAGTCAAAAGTGAAGAAGCTTCTTGGGTGAGAAGTGAAACAAAAAAGTCTAATTGCCTTTTGAAACAGCACCTTTGGGACCCACAGAATTTGCTTTCATTGGGATGCTGAAATTTGGCTATTAATGTTCATCCTGTTAACTATGAAGTAGCACCACCCTCTATTTTTTCATGCTTGCTTTTACTATTTTAAATTTAGAATATGTTGACTTTGACTGTTCACAAAACACACACACACACACAATCCTAACCTTGGCCAACTGCATGAAGCAATCCTGTCTAGCTAGATGACATGGACCTAACCATTGAAACTTGCTAATAAATGAATACATGGGAGGGAAATCTTTTGCACCCAAGGGCGAGAGAGGGATTTTATGAGGTGCAATTATAGAGCTCTTCCAATGGTTGGAAGAAATATTCATCTAGTTCAGTTCCAAGCCAGGAGAAAGACAGTGGAAACACGAAGGCTGATTGGAAAGATGCTTTATTGATGAAGCAGAACCAGATAGGTTCTGGGTAGCTGACCACATAGAGTTGAGAGCAAGGGTTTTTTGTACCTTCTCTTGGACTTTGCACTTGAACTTCCTATTTCTGTGGAAGAACGTGTATTTTATCGGCTGTTGTCAGACTCCCACAGTGCAATGTACAAATCCTAGGAGTTTGTCTGAGCTAAGCTTGGTTGAAATTTGGCTGATGCAATGAAGAGGCTTGATGGGCAATTCCTATTGTGGCTGAGGGCTAACCCTACCTTTGTTCAGACCTTGTTGCAGGAAATTTTTTGCCTATGAATAGAGATACCTATGTCTTTATCTCTGAACTGCTGACATCTGTTGTGGGCAGGGTTGGGATTCTATAGATTCAGACGGGTTCGGACTGAAGCGTGCACTCACCAAACCGGTTGTTACACCGGTTGAATCCCACCATTGGCTGTAGATTATTAAGAAGGTGGGGGCTGCTTTCCAAGAGCATGTTTCTGCATTTCTCATCCAGGGAAATATAATATTCTGCCTTTTTAATATTTCTCAAAATATTTCATTCTTTTAGGAGAGAGGTGAGTGCTAACCTTCTACACTATGAAAAAAGAACAGATAAGCATTTCTCTAAACATCAAAATCCTCTGTGACTGAGACCAGGGGTCCCCAAACTTGGCAACTTTAAGACTTGTGGATTTCCACTCCCAGAATTCTCCAGCCAGCATAGCAATGGGAGTGGAAGTCCATAAGTCCATAAGTCTTAAAGTTGCCAAGTTTGGAGACCTCTGATTTAGACTTAAGAAGTTGTTACAGCAATCTGATCCTGCACCCTTTACAACCAAGGTATGATGTGGCCAGTGTTCATCTCCCCAACGTGGCACAAAGAAGGCTGTCTTATTTATAGCATGGACCATTGGATTTCTAGTGGTTGCAATCTTGTGATCCACATTAGCCATATCATACCTTGGTTCTGAAGGTGCAGGATCAAATTGCTGTAACAACTTCTTAAATCATATAACCAGCATAGGGCATTATGATTGCATTCACCCAGACCTTTGGTGTGTGAGAATAAGACCTCTCACTTCATCATGCTTTATTTGCATTGACTTTATTGCAATCGCTTTGTTTGATTATTTTGAGGTGGCATACTAGTTAAATTATTATTGGTTCGTTGCAAAGTCAGCCAGGCTATATTTGGCGTTTTTATTCACCTATCCAGTTCTTTCCAAAGACCTGAGATAGGCAAATGTTGTCATTTGATGGTATTAAAAGTGCTGCCACAGGTAGTAAACAGTTGTAAATAAAGTTGAGTTTTGCACTTGGCTCTTGGTGATTTGGTCAATGCCCAATAATGTTCAAATGGTGCTCTAAATATTTTGGGATTGCACCCAGGGCATTCCAATACTATTTGTACTACACTTGTTTTCGTTTGTCACCCTTTACTTCTATTTGCAGGCTTTGTGATTTTACCTTTTGTGATTTTTTTCCCCAGTTCTTTCTCTTCGCTTTTGCTGTCTCCAGATATTGCAATGTCCACCATCCAGATTGTTTGTGTCTTTCTCATCAACAATGTTTAAATGTTGTGGTGTTGTATGGCTAATGCTTGTCTGTTTAAATTCTAAAGTCCCGGAGCATTTTAGCTTCTTCATTTTCTATTACAGGTAGTCCTCGACTTACAACAGTTTGTTTAGTGACTGTTCAAAGTTACAACAGCACTGAAAAATATGACTTATGACTATTTGTTCATACTCATGACCGTTGCAGCATCCCCAGGGTCCCAGGGTCAAAATTCACACGCTTGGCAATTAGTTCATATTTATGATGGTTGCAGAGTCCCAGGATTATGTTAATTCTCCTTTGGCAACTTTCTGACAAGCAAAGTCAATGGGGAAAGCTTAACAAGCGGGTTACTAACTTATCAACTGCAGTGATTCGCTTAACAATGGTGGCAAGAAAAGTCATAAACTGGGGCAAAACTCACTTAACACGTGTCTCACCTAAACACAGAAATGTTGGGCTCAGTTGTGGTCGTAAGTCGAGGATTACCTGTCCACTGTCTATTTTCTGGTCCTACCAGTTCTTGCTTGCAGTCGACTGATATTATCCTATCAGTCGTATGTGTACATGTGAAATCACAGCTGCCAGTTCTTTAGCTAGTGTTGGCCTTTATACGCATTGAGCTCCTCCCAAGAACATGGATGTCATAATGTATCAATGCAATATGTGTGTGGATCCAAGCAGGGTGGCCTTTTTAAAAAAAAAAAAAAAAAATCACACTGGAGGATGTAAATACCAGTCACAAGTAATCTTTTTCAGTGACATTGTAACATTGAACAGTTGCTAAATGCACAGTTGTAAGTCAAGGATTCTCTTGTCGTTGACCTGGATTGCTCGACTAATAATGATTTAATACCAAAATAACTTGAAAGTATCAGGTTTTGCCTATGTAGGAGCCATGGTGGCACAGTGGTTAGAATGCAGTACTGCAGGCTGACTCTGCCCACTGTCAGTAGTTCAATCTTGATGGGCTTAAAATTGATTGTTGGAATTGTTAAAATTAAGATTATTGGCAGCAATATACTAACATTGTAAGCTGTCCAGAGATGATGTAAAACACTATAAAGTGGTATATATGCCTAATTGCTATTGATATTTCTAGCCAATACCTATTGTAGATAGTCTTGAGATTTTGCTTATCGCAGGTGGTAACCCTAGCTGAACTTGGCTGAAGCAGTGTTGGACTTCAATAATTAATTGTTGGACGGTAGACCTGAGGAAAGGGACAGGGTGGCTCAGTGGCTAAGATGCTACGCTTGTCGATCAGAATGGTCAGAAGTTCGGCGGTTCGAATCCCTAGCGCCGCATAATGGAGTGAGCTCCCATGACTTGTCCCAGCTTCTGCCAACCTAGCAGTTCGAAAGCATGTAAAAAAATGCAAGATGAGAAGGTAACAGAGTTCCATGCATTTTTGGAATTAAGTCATGTCATCCACATGACCACGGAGACATCTTTGGACAGCACTGGCTCTTTAGCTTTGTAACGGAGATGAGCATCGCACCCAATAGCTCGAAAAAACGAGCATATATGTGCAAGGGGAATCTTTACCTTTGCCAATAGATGGGTGGGATACGATAGGGTTAACTTCCGGTCCGGGATTTACAAGCTTCCCTGCCTGCTGTGAGCCGTGCGCCTGTAAATCGTCATTAGGACACCATGAGCACATCATTAGCATGCTGCTGTGCCGAGAAGCAGCCTTTGAAACAGCCCTCTTTTCTTGTTTTTTTTTAACTGCAGCTGTGCCTCGTTCAGCAGCTGGAGTTGAAAAATCAGGAAATAAAGATCAGGTAAGAGCCCGGGTGGGCAGGTGCGCAAAAACATCAGCAGACATAGAACCAGTTCTATGTCTGCTGCTCTTCAGAGCTACCGGTTCTACAGAGGTGGACAGAACCGCTAGAAACCCACCCCTGCCTTTAGACCTGAGGAAATTTTGGACTATAGCATAAACTGGGAAGTTGGGGAGGAAAGCAGCTCTGAAAGAATGCAGTTTCATACTGTTGCTAAGAAAACTTCATGACATCATCAGGTCTAGAATGTGCCTTATCTTCTGACTTTTAATAGACTCTTCCCTGGTTCAATGTAGGAGCGTGCCTTTAAGTCACCTATGGCAGGGGTGTCAAACTCAAAGCCCGCAGGGTGCTTGGATCTGGCCTGTGGTGCCAGTCTGGAAACAGCAAAAGACCGTTTTCACTAGCAGAGAGCTGCAGGAGGCCATTGGGGTCAAAAATGGAGCGCAGGGAGCCGCACAGTCTCCCCCAGGCTCTGATTTCACGAGCAGAAGGCTTGGAAAACAAATTAAAAACAAAACAAAAGGACACATGTTTCCCCTTTTGCATTTGAGCATGCAAGAAGGGACAGGAAAGGAGAAAGGGAAAGGGGAAAGACAAAGATGGAAAGAAAGCAAAGAAAGAAAATAAGGAAAGAGGAGAAGGAAGAAGAAAGGAGAAGGAAGAAGGAAGGAAAAAGAAGAGAAGGAAGGAAGGAAATTATAATGAGAGTGAGGGAGGCTCTGAGGGAAGTCCTGCCTTAGCACTTGGCCACCACAGATGACCTCAACATGAGTGACATCGAGCTGAGCACACCCACCATGGCCATGCCTCCTGGCCACGACTGCCCCGGCCCTCCGAGGTCTAACATAACCACAATGAAGCCCTTAATGAAATCAAGTTTGACATCCCTGACCTATGGTGTCTCTCTCAGCATAAACACATGGTGGCTTGTATACCTTGCCGATTGACTTCACTCAGGTTGGTGAAAAAAAACCCACACCCATTGTTTGGGGGAAAGGCGAGCAATTGAAGCCAGAAGTGCCTTCTTCGTTGGTGATTCTGTGTGTAGCCGCTGCTGTTTTATTTTTATTTTTTTACAGGAGGCAAGCACAACCAACATCCTTTGGTGAGAGAGTTAGAAAGGTACACACTGCATTTACCTAAATTATGTAGCGTGCTGAGTGGTGCAGTTTTGAGATGTAGAAACTCATCATAATAGGCCTCAGACCAGTAATAAAGATCTCTCTATTAAATTGACAGGGCATGGCTTTAAATCTATACATCGTGTTCCGGTCTAAGGTCTATAAAACACAGGGGTGTTTTTTTTTTTTCTAGACGGTGTAGGGTCAACTTGGAAAAGCCATTGAGTTTTAGACAACTATTTTCAGAGCTGAACTGTAACCTTCATATTTCAGTTTCTCAGTCATCCAGATCATGGTTGTCCCATGGTTGTGTTTTTCAGGAGACAATGAGACTTTCTTGTTTTTTTTTTCCTTTTGGAGATGTTTCACTTCTCATCCAGGAAGCTTCTTCAGCTCTGACAGGATAGTGGAGAATGGAAAGGATGAACTCCCTTTAAATGGTTTGGGAATAGGAATGGATCAGGTGACCTTGAGGACACAGATTAAACTCCAAGTGGCCTCAACAATTTTCTAAAACGATGCAAATGACCAGCTGTCTGCAAGGAGTATAAATCCCCCTCCATTCTTCACCAATCCTGTCAGACCAGAAGAAGCTTCTTGGATGAGAAGTGAAATGTCTTCAAAAGAAAAAAAAACCAAGAAAGTCCAGTTGCCTCCTGAAAAAGCACCTTTGAGACATCTCAGAGAGTAATGCCACTGTTCAGACTACTAGTACAGGTAGTCCTTGACATATTAGATTAACAGAGTTGGAAGGGACCTTGTAGGTCACCTAGTCAGGGGTGGGATTCTACCGGTTTGGTCCGGTTCTATAGAACCGGTAGCTCTGAAGAGCAGCTGACACCGAACTGGTTCACTCCAAAGATCTTTTCTTCAGCTGGGCCCATCTACCTGCCTGGACTCTAGGCTGTCCTTTATTCCCTGCTGAAACAACCTCAGTTGCTTTGTGTGGCACAGCTGAGTGCCGCACGTCAGCAGAAGAAAGTTATGTCTTGCAGGAGAAGTTGATTTACAAGTACTGTGTATGCGCACACAGCACATGTTTGGTGCATGTGTGTGTGCAAAGCACATGCGTGTGTGCAAACTGTGTGCATGTGTTCAAAGCACATGCATGTGTGCAATGCATGTGTGTGCATGCAAACCAAACTGGTCGTTATGCCGGTAGGATCTCACTTCTGCATCTAGTCCAACCCCCCATCCAATATAGTGTGGACTTACAACAGTTCGTTTAGTGAGCATTCCCTGAGTCTACTTTGAGGTTACTTATGATCTGGTTTCGAAGTTGCCATGGTTGGTCCTGCAAACTTCAGGCACCACTCTACTGCAGTATTTAGAAATGTCCTTCTCCATCAGAACATTTCTTTTAGGGCCATATTGTAGTCTTCTCTCCATAGGACAGATCTCTCTCTCTCTCTCTCTCTCTCTTTCTCTTTCTCTTTCTCTCTTCATCCTCCCTCTCTTTCTCTTCTCACAAGTTTCTGGTGTTTGCATTTTATAGAAGACGCCTCAAGGCCATTGAATTAGCTGAGCCATAACTATAAAGTCAATGGCAAAAGCCTACAGTTTCTATTTGTTTAAATAAGGTTTGAGCAGTCAGACCTCAATGATCAAGTAATTTGGAGGATTAAGCCAGAGAATGAGGCAATAATAGCAAAAGTGCACCCAAATGTTGCTGTAGGAAGAGATTTGGGCAGGGATGGAAAAGCTGTAAGTGTCCATTCTCATCTAAACACAGTCACTACATATTTGTTAATAAACTAAAGATTTTAGTCCTTCCAAAGTCTCACTCTTGATGCTGCCGGTTCCTAGAGGTATACAAATTGGTGTCATTTAATTGTAAGAATTGATTTGATTCAAACTTTCAAAATCAATGCCTTAATCTGATTTGGAAAACCAATTCAGTTAGAGAATTAAAAAGGTGCCCTCCCTATGGGAAGTCCTCTACTTGCAATCACAATGGAGCCTCAGATTTTGTGGCTAAATGAGACAGTTGTTAAGATAATTTTGTCCCATTGTATGACCTTGCCACAGTTGTTAAGTTAGTAACATGGTCGTGAAATGAATGGGGTGTCAACTCATAAAATATTTCTATGGTCTTTTTAGAGTTGCCAACAGAAAGGGAGGGGGGAGCAGTGCAGCAGTTTGCAAACCGAAAGTGCATTCCATAATTGTTTTCAAAGATAGTCACTAGGTGACTGAAGTTTCTGCCATGCAAAATTCTAACTGGAGAGTATGATTGATGACTCGTGGCTATGGATGTGTCCCATTGGAGAATATGAATTACAATATACCCAGGGGGTGGGGGAAAACCAGGGTCAAGGGTGAAAATGAATTACCGTATATACTCGAGTATAAGTCAACCCGAATATAAGCCGAGGCACCTAATTTAACCACAAAAAACTGGGAAAACTTATTGACTCGAGTATAAGTCGAGGATGGGAAATGCAGCAGCTACTGGTAAATTTCAAAAATAAAAATAGATGCCAATAAAAACTTTCACTTGGACAGTTGAGAATAAGTTTGATGTTCACAATTTCCTCTTTGAAAGAGACCAGTAAATAGGGAACAAGAAGATGAAGAAAAAGAAGTGTGTTTTTTCACACTTTTCACACTGAAGTGAACAAAAATGGCATCATAGGAACAAGCTTATTCTCAGCCCAAAGGTTTGTTTCTGATTTCTTCCCTGATTTAAGGGAAATTTGGGAAACGATCTCACTATCATGAAAGGTTTGATTGATTCACTAACCCAAAAGATGATGATGATGACAGTGGTAGGCAGGAGTCACTCTCTCCCTTGCAAGAAAAAACCAAGAGCCGTTCTTATGATATCTCTCTCTCTCTCTCCCCCTCCTCCCCCTCCTCCCGAGTGGACTGAAAGCAGCTGGAGCTGAGGAAATGAAACTGAGTGGAGCGACCTTGGCTCGCATTGCTTTCTCAGCCTAGAGCTCAGAAAAGCCTCCCCCTCCCATGCTTAAAAGTTGCAAAGGAAACACGGAAGCAGGGAAGCGGCTGCCCAGCTTCGGAGCTCCACACCATTTTTTTTTCAGAGGGGAATCTGACTCGAGTATAAACCGAGGGGGTTTTTTTCAGCACAAAAAATGTGCTGAAAAACTCGGTTTATACTCAAGTATATACGGTATGTGTCTCAGAGTCAGCTATATCCAGGAAATACTGGACCTTTTAACTCCCAATAAATCTGTTATGGATTAAGCCAATGCAGCAATACAACCTTCAACAGCTTCGTCTTACAGCAGGCTTGTAATCCTACAATTCTCATTGGCCCGTAGATAGTGAGTTGTGATTGGTCAGGTTTGGCCAGTCTGATTGGCTGTTAATGGGAACCCCTGATTGGATGCTTGTGAAAGCGATAGACTCAGTTCATTGGTTGTTTTGACGGTAGCAAGCTCTATAAAAGAACTACTGCTACCCAGATATTTTGCTCCATTCTTTCTTGTTAATAAAGAGTTGAAGTCACCATCCAATGTCTCGTCTCCGTTCCTTGCGCCCATGCCCAGGACTTAACACTGGCGACGAAGGTGGGATGTGGAGACGATAGAGCTGACTAGAACACATCAGACAAGACAGAGCACATGGCAAAAGAGCGCACGCAACAGACGGCAAGATGACCAGCGGCGCCATACTACCCGCTCCATTCGACCCAGCAACCGAAGACTGGGACTCATATGTAGACCGCTTCCAGATGTTCCTGGAGACCAACAATTTAAAAGATGCTATACCTGTCAAGAAACGAGCGGTGTTCCTGACTCATTGCGGCCCTGCCATTTTCAAAATGGCTAAAGCATTAGCAAAAACGGCGGAAGTGAAGACCATGGATTGGGACACCCTCACTCCAATCCTCCGGGCCCATTACACACCCGCAGTACCTACACTGATACAAAGACTCGAATTTTACCAGAGGGACCAACGGAAGAACGAGAGCATTGGTAATTTCGTAGCCGACCTCCGGAACCTAGGAGGCCTTTGTGGTTTTGCAAACTTAGAGGAAGCCCTAAGAGACTGTATAGTTCTGGGTTTAAATGCACCGCACGTGCAGAGTAAGCTGATGGCGAAAGGTGACATCATCCTTACAGATGTCATTGCTGATGCTACTGCCGCAGAAGCAACCAGGAAGTCAGCCGCTCGATTGCACCGAGCGAACGCACCACTTCGCCAACTCGCCGACGAGATCCCACTCACCACTGAGAAGCACGGTACCACTACCCACCACGAAGACGTCGAGTCATCCTCAGACAGTGAGGAAGAGGAGGTCAACCGGCTCCGCTCAGAACGAGAGCAAAGGAACCAGCGACGTCCGCGCCAATGTGCGGGTTGCAGGGCAAACCACCTGCGATTGGACTGCAAATTCCTCGACGCACTCTGCCATAACTGCGGAAAAAAAGGCCACATCGCGAAGGTCTGCAGAAGCAGACAAGAGTCCAATCCCAACCGAAGGGAGAACAACCTCCGTCGGGAGATAGGCAAACTTCCTGAGAACCGGGACCGTCTGAACCACCAATGGAACAACCACTACTACTACAGAAACCAAGCATCTCCCTCTTCAATGAGACGAGAAGAGGCCCACCAAACCATTATTATCAGCCACGCTTCATTGTTCGATGCAAGAAAAATCCGCGTAAAGGTTACTATTGAGAATCGACCATGTGTGATGGAAGTCGATTCGGGATCATCCCTATGATGGTATCCTGGAAAACCCTCAAACAGCTGATCCCTGCCATTCCCTGCCAGGACCTCAGCACACAGTGAATCATCCTGAAAGACTACCAGGGAAACAGAATCCCAGTTATTAGTTCCAGCAACGTCCAAGTATCTTTTAAAGACCACACAGCAAGGCTTCCCCTGTTTGTCGTCGATCGTGACCGACGCAGCTTGTTAGGGTTACAGTGGTTCGCCCCACTTGGAATTGAACTAGCCGGCATACACCATACCAGAAGTGATGACTGGGAAGAGACTCTCATCCAGGAATTCAAGGACATGTTCACAGGAACATTAGGCAAATACAAGAGGGCCCCTATATCATTTAATCTCAGCCCCGATGTAGCTCCCATTTGGCTTAAGCCCCGTTGAGTACCTTTTGCCTTAAAACCAAAGATCGACGAGCAGCTAGATAAACTGAAAGCCCAGGGCATATTGGAACCGATTGACCACGCCCGCTGGGAAACCCCGATAGTAATGCCCATGAAGCCAGATGGTTCGTTAAGAATTTGCAGGGACTATCAGGCCACCCTAAATCATGCTCTTCAACAGAGCACTTACCCAGTACCGGTGGTTCAACACCTTCTTCATTCCCTGGGTGTTGGAAACATATTTGCGAAATTGGACTTAGCTCAGGCGTACCAGCAACTCCCTGTAGAGGCAGCAACTGCAGAAGCGCAGACAATAGTTACACATAGAGGTGCTTTTAAGTGCAATAGACTCCAATTCGGAGTAAGCGTGGTGCCGGGCATTTTCCAAAGTTTAATGGAGAGATTATTACAAGGCATAAAAGGCGTCGTGCCTTATTTTGATGACGTCCTAATAGCTGCCCCCACTAAAGAATTATTGGTACAAAGACTCAGAAAAGTCCTGCAGAAATTCAAAGACGCGAGTCTAAAGGTAAAATGAGACAATTGTCAACTTTGTACGGAGAGAGTGGAGTTCCTGGGATACCTTCTCGATAGACAGGGAATCCACCCCACTGAAAAAAAACTAACCGCAATCAAAAAAGCCCTGAGACCTAGGAATAAGACAGACCTTCAAGCCTTCCTGGGACTCATTAACGTTTATAACATTTTCTTACCCCAGAAGGCAACCGTAGCCGAGCCCCTACATAGACTTCTCGATAAAAAGGCTTCCTGGGTTTGGGGACGGCATGAAGAGAAAGCATTCAAAGAGATAAAAAACCTTTTAACCTCCGATGCTGTATTAATGCAATACAACGAGACTCTCCCTTTGACGGTTACCTGTGATGCCTCACCATTTGGAGTAGGAGCCATCTTAAGCCATGTCCTACCAAATGGAAATGAGGCACCCATTGCATTCTTTTCGAGAACTTTGTCTAAAACCAAAAGGAACTATAGTCAACTTTGATAAAGAGGCCCTCGCTATTGTATCCGCAATTAAACACTTCCATGAATATGTATATGGGAGACCCTTTACCATAATTACAGACCACAAGCCGCTACTTGGTATTTTGGTGGGAAACAAACCAACTCCCCATATCTTATCACCAAGAATGACATGTTTGTCAGAATTTTTAGCCGCCTACGATTACCAATTGCAACATCACCCGGGGAAAACCATTCCCCACGCTGATGCTTTGAGCCGCTCTCCACTACCAGACATTATAGAGGACCCTGCTCCAACCGTAACCTTATTACAAACCGAAACCCTCAAATCGCCACCACTAACCGCTCAAGACATAGCCTTAGAGACAAAAAAGGGCCCTGTTTTGGCACGAGTCCTCAGCTGGGTAGAACGGGGTTGGCTGGTCAGTGCAACCGATGACACGTTCAAGCCATTTAGGAATAGTCAAACAGAACTATTCTCCCAGAAAGGTTGCATAGTATGGGGAGACAGAGTCATAGTCCCGGATAAATTGCAATACAGGGTATTGAAAATGCTGCACGAGGGACATCCAGGCATCGTGCAGATGAAGGCACTAGCCAGGAGTTATGCATGGTGGCCTGGTTTAGATAGACAGATAGAGACTTGGGTAGCAAAATGCAGTAAATGCCAGGAGAAACGCTCCGCTCCTCCAAAGACTCCCCCAACTCAGTGGGAAACGCCTCGAGGTCCTTGGTCCCATGTCCACATCAATTTTGCGGGACCCACAAGAGGACACACTTTTCTCTTAACAGTGGATGCCTATTCAAACTGGCTTGAAGTCCAAAAAATGAAAAGCACCACCACAGACGCAGTCACTAAAAAACTGAACAAACTATTTGCTACCCACAGACTTCCCGATGTCCTCGTCTCAGATAATGGCTGAGGAGTTCTGGGAGTTGAAGTCCACAAGTCTTAAAGTTGCCAAGGTTGGACATCCCTGGGCTACACCTTCCCAAGTCCAGATGGGAGATTCCACAGAAGGTTAGGGAGAACAACAGGGCTAAGATCCCGTAGGGATTCCAGATCCAAACAGACAGGTAGGTGGTGGCCAATCAACTGGACATCATGCTTATAGACAAGGACCAGAAGATAGCTGTGGTGCTGCTAGAGGTGACAGCAGCTTCAAGAAGGTGTCTGAGAAGCTAGGGAAGTACTAGGGCCTGAAGGAGAGAAGATGTAGAATGTAAAGGCTGAAGTGGTCCCAGTGGTCGAATCTATGACTCCTAAACTATGAGAGGGGCGCCAACAGATCCCAAAAACAACATCAGAGAACCCCGTCCAGATGAATGCAATGCTAGGACCAGCTAAGGTCCTGCATCCTCAAACTCCCAGGTCTGTGGTAGAGGACCCAAGATTGAGGAAGACTAGATCACTCATAGGGGTGAGAAGGAATACTGTCTCTGTCTGTCTGTCTGTCTGCATCCACTGAAGCTTATTCAATCACTGGATTGATTTGGAAGCATTAGTTTGAGTAAATATAGTATGTAACAGAGGTAATATTCAGCAGGTTCTGACCAGTTCTGGAGAAGCGGTAGCGGAATTTTTGAGTAGTTTGGAAAAACAGTAAATATCACCTCTGACTGGCCCCACCTCTACCTATTCTCTGCCTCCTGAGTCCCAGATGCTTGGTTGGGTCTTCTTTTGTTGCCCTGCACAGGAGAACAGAACTGGAAAGCAGGTTAATGGTTGGGGAGGGAATGGGATTTTGCAGTAACCTTCCCCCGCTGTACCCACCAAGCCACACCCACCACGCCGCACCATACCCACCAAGTCACGCCCATAGAACCAGTAGTAAAAAAAAAATTGAATCCCACCACTGGTATATAAATCAAGAATCTGATTCAAGGAGGCAAATTCACAAATCCTATTGAACTGAGATTCATTTTTGCAGATTTGTTAATTAGCTCCTCAAATCACACATCTTTCTTTTTGTACAACTGTATTTTCTACTAAAATATCAAGCAGTATAATTCTTCTGAGGTGTAAAGAAGGAGTTTGAAATCTGCCCTTTGGGTTGGAGCATGGTTGGAAGCTATAAAGCCTCTGGGTGAGAATTCTATTGAAAAGTGGACTTGAAAAGACACAAAGTATGTTTTTAAGTGTTTCCAACAGATTTTCAGATTGATGTGTGGACCTCCGCATGTTCTCTTGATAGCTTTTTCTTTGCAAATCTTAAAGTTAGTGCGGCTTTGAGTTACACAGTCAACACTAATGACTTGTGTCTTTTTTTTTTTCCAAAAAACTTCCTGTGAGCATAATATATAATTGTACCATGAAAAAACAAAAGAGTCAAACAAAAAGTCAAACAAAAAGAGTCAAATTGGCCTCTTGGGAAAGGCTCTTCTGATTTTGCTATTTCATTTTCTGAAAATCTTTTTGCAAAGGAAAAATGGTCTTGGAACTGTAAAAGGCAGGAAACAATAGACTCACAATTGGTTGTTGACCTATATTATGGCAACTTATAAGGCAACCCCCTTTTTTGTTCAAGGGACTATTTTTCCAATCTCTTATTGAAGATAATTGAGATGGGGTTGGACTAGAAGACCTCCAAGTTCCCTTCCAGCTCTGTTCTGATTGATTGATTAATAGAGGTTCATTCTGATCCGAACCATCCAATTGTTTTAACTGAGATTCTCAAACTAGTTTGATTGGAATCTTCAAGTCAGTACAGTTCTATGAATTATGCTATAAAAAAATAAATGGATAATCCAAAAGACATCTGAAGAAGTTCAACTTGAATTGAATATATCCATTTGGGCAGTCTGGATTTAAATTAACAATTAATCTTATTTGGACCTTTAGTTGAATTGCCTTCTAATGGAAGCCCAGACTGAATATTCACATGCCCTTATTAGCTAACTATCTCCAGCATTCAGAGTTCTCTCTTCTCTTCTCTTCTCTTCTCTTCTCTTCTCTTCTCTTCTCTTCTCTTCTCTTCTCTTCTCTTCTCTTCTCTTCTCTTCTCTTCTCTTCCCTTCCCTCCCCTCCCCTCCCCTCCCCTCCTCTCCTCTCCTCTCCTCTCCTCTCCTCTCCTCTCCTCTCCTCTCCTCTCCTCTCCTCTCCTCTTCTCTTCCCTTCTCTTCTCTCCTCCCCTTTCCTCTCCTCTTCTCTCTCTATCAAAAATTCATCTACATATCTTTTATCTATCCCATATATCCATCCATCCAATTCAGATGCATGTATTATGAATAGTTGAATCTGTGTGGGACCAAAAGAGGATGTTACAGCATATGATCTTGAAGGCTGATATACAAAAATTCCCTACTCGGAGAGGCAACGCCCCATGATTCTGTTCATACAAAACCAATAAAACAGGCATTCCTTCAAGCGTGTGTATTACAAAGATATTCATACTGGCGTCATCTCACCAATACTGTGTCAATACTCAGGGCATACAGGACAATGTTATGTCTCTCTGATGCTTGTAGACACTAAACCTCCTACAACATACAACCTTCCCATGTTCTGCACTGCAGCAATTAAAATCCATCAGATGATGGCCTGTGCCTCAAACTAGTCTTAACAAGCATCCAATTTGTTATGTAAGAATGCCTTATGCTATATAGATTAGATAACCATGTATTAACTTTTATACGTTCTTGTATTTAATTAATGTTTATTCCTTTTCATATATATTTTTTAAAATATATTTTTTGTTTTTAATTTTTTTAACTTGGTGTATTTTATAATTTTTAGCTTTTAAAATTACTAATTGTATTTTATTTTTCTAATGCTGATCTCTAACCATAATGAAGATTTTGATTATATCCTCCCCCTTTTCAATAACTGGGTGGTTGGCCTTGAATGCCTGTTTTTTTTAAAGAGTCTGCTTTATTTCTGAAGTACAAAACTCACCCCAAGATATGTCTGAAGAAGAATAAATTGCCAATCTCTCCCCAGCCCTGTTTTTTACCACTGCATATATTTCTATCTTGCTTTTATTTGTTTTATATTCAAAGGAGCTAATACTCCACTCTGGAACGCCATTGTTAAACCCTGGCAACCAAAGAAAGCGAAGCATTAATAAAAATGTCACAATTACGTTTTTCAGGAAAAAGCTGGGAACAATCTCCATTGAAACGAGAGCGGGTGGGGTTCAACCTGTGGGAATGTACAGTACAGGGATTTAATAAAAGATACTCAGCCTGAAATGCAGGGCTTGGCTTTTAATTAAAGTAGCAAACCATTTCTCTCGATTTATTCTGATTATTCTTTGGCTTCTTCATTCTCACCTTTACTTGGCATCAAGGAGATACACAGTATATAATGGTTGTTTGTATCTCACCTTTATTATTGTTTACAAATAACTCAAGGTGACAAACATACCCAGCACACCTTCCTCCTCCTATTTTCCCCACAACAACAATCCTGTGAGGTGGATTGGATTGAGAGAGAATGACTGGTCCAAAGTCACCCAGTTGCCTTTCATGGCTAAAATGGGACTTGAACTCAGAGTCTCCTGTTTTCTAGCCTGGTGCCTTAACCTCTAGATCAAACTGGCTCAAAGGGTAGCTCAACACTCAGAGGCCTTTTAAAAGTTGGTTCTCTCTCTCTTTCTCTCTCTCTCTCCATCTCTCATCTCTCTCTCATCTTTTATCTCTCTCATCTTTCATCTCTCTTTGTCTGTCTCTGTCTCTGTCTGTCTGTCTCTCTCTCTCTCTCTCTCACACACACACCTCTCATTTCTCATTTCTCATCTCTTATCTCTCTCATATCTCACTTCTCTCTGTCTCTGTCTCTCTCTCCCTCCATCTTTCATCTCTCATCTCTCTCTCTCATGTTTTATCTCTCTCATCTTTCATCTCTCTTTGTCTCTGTCTCTGTCTCTGTCTCTCTCTCTCACACACACACACCTCTCATTTCTCATTTCTCATCTCTTATCTCTCTCATATCTCACTTCTCTCTGTCTCTGTCTCTCTCTCCCTCCATCTTTCATCTCTCATCTCTCTCTCTCATGTTTTATCTCTCTCATCTTTCATCTCTCTTTGTCTCTGTCTCTGTCTCTCTCTCTCTCTCTCTCTCACACACACACACGCACCTCATTTCTCATTTTTCATCTCTTATCTCTCTCATATCTCACTTCTCTCTGTCTCTGTCTCTCTCTCCCTCCATCTTTCATCTCTCATCTCTCTCTCTCATGTTTTATCTCTCTCATCTTTCATCTCTCTTTGTCTCTGTCTCTGTCTCTCTCTCTCTCTCTCTCACACACACACCTCTAATTTCTCATTTCTCATCTCTTATCTCTCTCATGTCTCACTTTTCTCTGTCTCTGTTTCTGTCTCTGTCTCTCTCTCTCCATCATCAGTGTTAGCCATTATCTACTTTGAGTAACGAAATATCTGCAAGAAAATAACCAAACTCAAAGAGCACCAAGGATCCCTCATTTCAACCCCGAGCTACAGGTATCCTCCTTTATTGGGAACTGGCAGCTATTTTTGGTTTTTCAGCAAAACTGCACCCATAGCAAACCATTGGCTCATTTAATTCACTTAATGATCCTGGGTTCATTTAATGACTGTCAAAAAAATCACAACATTGATTCAGTCACAGTCTAAAGGGCTGCCACAAAGAAGAGGGTGTCAGCCTATTCCCCAAAGCCCCTGAGGGCAGGACAAGAAGCAATGGATGGAAACTAATCAAGGAGAAAACCACTCTAGAACTAAGGAGAAACTCTAGAACTAAGGAGAAATTTCCTGACAGCTAGAACAATTAATCAGTGGAATGGTTTGCCTCCAGAAATTGTGGGTGCTACAACAGTGGACATTTTTAAGAGGAGGTTGGACAACCATTTGTCTAGAAAAAGTGCAGAGAAGAGCAACCAAGATGATTAGGGGAGTGGAGACTAAAACATATGAAGAACAGTTACAGGAACTGGGCTTGGTAGTCTAGTAAAAAGAAGGACCAGGGGAGACATGATAGCAGTCTTCCAATATTTGAGGGGCTGCCACAGAGAGGAAGGGGTCAAGCCATTTTCCAAGGCACCTGAAGGCCAGACAAGGAATAATGGATGGAAATTGAACAAGAAGAGATTTAACCTGGAAATAAGGATAAACTTTCTGACAGTGAGAACAATCAACCAATGGAACAGAAGTTGGCCTCAGAAGTTGTGGGAGCGCCATCACTTGAGACTTTCAAGAAGAAGAGAAGAAATGGTATAAGGTTTCCTGTCTGAGCAGGGATTTGGACTAGAAGAAATCCAACTCTGTTATTCAGTATTCTGTACATTTTGTGACTGTCATGAGTTACAGCCATGATAAACAGGCTCCATTACGATCATCACTTGAGGACTACCTGTAAACTCTACCAGTTTTCCTTTATCCTTTAGCAAGCAAAGTCAATCGGTTACCTTGACGCTCTGGGAGACAATTATGTTAATCTTGAAAATTATTCAGTTTTTCTACTTCCCTGCTTCTCAGACCTATTTATTGTGGTTGAAGTACTGTCAGACTTCATGCCGCTTCTATTCAGCAAAATCACGAGGCCTAGCAGAACAAGATGGATGCTTGGTTCATCCAGGTGGGTTTAGGGCTAAGCTTGCATTCTTGAGGACGAATGAAAGAATCAGCTGACATACTTAACATCTCTTGCTATTATGGTGATGTCTAATTATTGTCTTCTGCAAGTAAGAGTCAAAATGAATGCCACTTACAGGTTAAATTGAAACCATAGTTAGATTTCTTTATCATTTAACATCTCTGCTTTAAGAATTAGCATCCTCCTAAAATGAGTCAGAATTAGACTATAACAAGTAACTAAATAAATATATGACAGAAGGATGACTAAACTATGGAAAAACATGCTACAAATTAAACTTTCATCAAAACTACATAACATGGAGAGCATCTGTTTGGATGTACTGCTGCGTAAGCAACATCCCACCGTTTCCCAAAAAGCTTCCCAGTAATCCTATTTAAAAAGCAACTAAAAATAAGTCAAAATGAAATGTCATTGGTATAAATAAATAAAATATGGAAATGAAACTGAATGATTTACTTACTTGTCTTAACGATATTCATTCTTTTTTTTCCTTGAGATTTAATTTTTAATTATATATGAGGCTTTCACCCAACCTTTTTTACTTTATAAGGAACTCAAAGTGGCAAACATACCAAATATTCCTTCCTCTTCCTCCATTCCCCACAATGACCTTGTGAGTTGGGTTGGGCCTAGAAGGAGTGACTGGCCCAGTATCACTCAGCTGGCAGGACTTGAACTGAGGGGTTCTTGGTGCTCTCTGAGCTTGGGTTTTTTTCTTGCAGTGGCTTCATTTCTTGCAAACCTTACATTTCAACCCCGAGTTGCAAATATTCTCCTTTATTGGTAGAACTAGAACTCACAGACTTCTGCTGTCAAGTTCGAAGCATGCTTTTCCTGTTGCAACCATTATCACTTCTAAGCTGTCTAACAAACCAGGGGGGAGGGGAGAGGGCAATGGAATGTAGGCTCCAGACATCAAGAAAGCAATTGTGAGAGCCAAGGACACTTCCACAGGTGTTTGCCAAACTCAAGGGCTTTTTCTCATAACAATACAATGAGATTCAACTGGAAAATGTGACATGCTTTAATAGGGGAAGGGAGAACCCTATAATTTAATTAGGTGGATTTGCACAGGAATTAGCTAGATCTGGTTTTTGCCCTCATCAGTGCCAAAATGATGTACTCAATAAAGTTTTGCATTCAGAGATTGGAGCGTCTCAACTGTGCCTCCTTTGGTTGGGTTTGTCAGTTGGAATATTGACACCTGTTTTCTAGGCCAGAACATAGACATAAGAAAGGATACAAGTGACTGGAAGAACAGAACACCTATTGTAATCCACCTGTAACTAAGAGGAGACATCAGAATCACACTGTCTCCAAGATTTGGGAGAAGAACCATGTCTTTAATAATTGCCTGAACAGTGTAAGAGGGAGAGTCTCATAAATCTTTACAAGGACAGAAAAGATGGTGTGCAAACTAGGAAAAAGACACTCAAAACATAGGATGGAGAATTAAGTCATCACTAAAGCCTGAATGAGAGGGGGGGGGATCCTATGATTTCCCTTTGATTAGTTAAGGAATGGGAGGTGGGGAAGAAGAGAAGAGAGATAATTTTATTTATATACTAGCTCGATACCAGTGCTTTGCTACGAAACTATGCGGTTGGGCTAAGTTTTTGGGGAGGAAAATAAGGAAAAATTCTGCCTCTGCCTACCAGCATCCATCGGTATTCATCTGGCTAGTGTCCTGTCAGTGTGTGAAAGAGTTGAGGGCTGTTTGGAAACTGAAACAGTATTTGCTGTGTGAGCAAGAAGGAGACAGCAAGGAGCCTGGGTGTGGCTTAGCTCAACTGTTCTGTACTAAAGCTTCTTGGTACTGTGAAACTAAAACTGAAACTGAAACTCCTCTCCGCTGCTTGTGTTTTATATTTAGAACTGATTTCTTTTCAGATGGGGAGGGGAAGTAGAACTCCTTAGCATCAGAGTGTGTTAATAATAATATACAAAATACTAATGCTCTGATGGTCATTTTGAAAAATCCTTTCTTAGTGAGCACTTGGAAGCTAAGAAGAACGTGCATGCCAAATTTCAAATTTGTAGGCTTTACGGTTCTGGAGATTTTGTGATGAAGCATGAGTGGTATTTCGCATATATATATTATATATATATAAATTATATATAAATTATATACATATATATAATTTGGAGTCTCTACAACATCTACAGAATTGACTTCATCTGTCTTCAGGATCTTTTCAGTCTGCCATAGATATTTACTTACATATTTATTTATTTTTATATTTTTATATTTATATTTATATGTATACATACGTCTCTCTCTCTCTCTTTCTCTCTCTCCCTCCCTCCCTTTCCCCCCCTCTCTCTCTGGCAGACTGAAAAGAGCCTGAAGACAGATGAAGTCAATTCTGTAGAAGTTGTAGATGTTATGTATGTACCATAGTTAATAAAGTATGAGCTTGAGATTAAGTGCAGGGTTCTGGCCCTGCACTTCTGATTGGCTGTTAGGCAGCCAGATCGGATTGGCTAGTTCTTAGGAATCCGATTGGCCCTTAACAGAGGATTATTATTGGTTTAAAGTACTTGCGTTCATAGCTCGCGATTGGACAATTCTCACAAAGGTTGCCTATATAAGGCAGGGTTCACTGTTGTTGTTTTGAGAAGTCACTATGCAATAAAGAGCTGAAAGTTCACATTTAAAGACTGTCTCCATTTACTCCAACCCATGTCCAAGTACTTAACACTGGCGACGAAGGTGGGATGTGGAGACGTCTGAACCTAAGAAGTCAGGAAGCAATACTGAGCACGTGAAAGATGACGCCAACAACGGAACCATGTCAGGCGGCATCGTACCACCCGCTCTGTTCAATCCAAACCAAGAGGATTGGGAATCCTACATGGATCACTTCCAAATGTTTCTTGAGACAAATAATTTGAAGGACGCCACACCAGCAAAAAAGCGGACACTGTTCCTGACGCACTGCGGCCCGGCTGTTTTTAAAATGGCAAAAGCACTTGCCAAACCTCGAGAAGTGAAAGCCATGAGCTGGGATGACCTCGAACCCATCCTGAGAGATCATTACGTGCCAACCGTGCCTACACTCGTGAGACGCCATGAGTTTTATCAAAGGAACCAGCGAAAAGGAGAGAGCGTGGCCGATTTCGTGGCAGACATCCGAAATTTAGGAGGCCTCTGCGGGTTCGCCGATTTAGAAGAAGCACTAAGAGACCGAGTAATTCTGGGATTAGATGCACTAGGCGTGCAAAGCAAGCTGATGGCGAAAGGTGACATCAGCCTTGCTGACGCCATCGCTGAAGCCACGGCTGCGGAGGCGACCAAAAAGTCAGCTGCACAACTACGGCGAAGCCGCACTCCGGTACCACCACCGACAAGCGACATTTTATCCAAGTCTGAAGGACAGCTCGTGACGACGCACCACGAGGACCTCTCTTCGTCGTCAGGCAGCGACGAAGAAGGGGTCCATCGAATGCGGTCCAACCGGGATCCTAGCCCTAAGCCCTTACGCCCTTGCGCTGGCTGTGGAGCAAACCATGCCAGGGCCGAATGCAAATTCCGCGACGCACTCTGCCATGAGTGCGGGAAACGAGGCCACATCAGCCGGGTCTGCCGCAGCTTACCAGGACCCAGCCAGGCCTCAAAAGGGGCCAACTATCGCCAATCGACAGGAAACCGTTCTGTAAGGCGAGAACCAGTAAACCACTCCTACAGAAATCGAGCTTTGCAAAAAGAAGAGGCTCACCATACTATCATTATAGGTCATGCCTCAGTCATGGACACTAAGAAAATTCGAGTCACGGTAGCCATTGAGAACCAGCCTTGCCACATGGAGGTCGACTCAGGATCGTCCCTCTCGATGGTGTCTTGGAAGACACTCAAGCAACTTATCCCCACAATCCAACACCAAGACCTCCAATTTCAACGCCTCATCCTCAAGGACTACCAAGGAAATCGAATCCCTGTGGTTGGGTCCTGCCGAGTCCGAGTCTCCTTCAAAAAACATACAGCGTACTTACCTCTAACGATCATCGACAGAGATAGGCCTAGTCTATTAGGCCTCCAATGGTTCGCGCCACTAGGCATCGAGGTGGCCGGCGTGAACCGAGTCGGTGGTTGTGAGTGGGAGGAAGACCTTGTTTCTGAGTTCAGCGACGTCTTCGCGGACCGTTTAGGCGAGTATAAGGGGACCCCAATCTCATTTAGTTTAGATCCAAAAGTAGCCCCAATTCGCTTGAAGCCCCGTTGAGTTCCATTCGCTCTTAAAGCTAAGATCGACGAACAACTCGATAAGTTAATTGCTCAAGGGGTGTTGAAGCCCATTGATCACTCTCCATGGGAAACCCCTATTGTAATGCTCATTAAGCCAGATGGGTCAATCTGAATTTGTGGGGACTACCGGGCCACTTTAAACCACGCCCTACAGCAGAATGCGTATCCAGTTCCGGTGGTGCAGCACCTCCTCCACTCCTTGGGGGGCGGAAAGGTTTTCGCTAAATTAGATTTAGCTCAAGCTTATCAACAACTACCAGTGGATGAAAAGACGGCTCAGGCCCAAACAATTGTAACGCACAGAGGTGCTTTTAAATGTACTCGATTGCAATTTGGGGTTAGTGTAGCCCCGGGGATATTCCAAAGCCTCATGGAAAGGTTGTTACAGGGAATCAAAGGCGTGGTTCCGTATTTTGATGACGTATTAATTGCAGCCCCTACCAAAAAAATCTTGCAGGATCATTTGAAAAGTGTTCTTAAAAAATTCCAAGAGGCAGGACTTAAGGTGAAAAAACAAATGTCACTTATATACTGACAGTGTTGAGTTTCTAGGGTAAAGGATTGATAGCCAGGGCATCCACCCTACCGAAAGTAAATTAAAGGCGATAAAAAATGCCCCCAGGCCACGTAACAAGACCGATCTCCAGGCATTCTTAGGCCTCATTAATTTTTATAATGTATTTTTACCGCATAAGGCGACTGTTGCTGAACCGTTACACCGGTTATTAGATAAAAAAGCATTGTGGGTATGGGGTTACCGGGAGGAACAACCGTTCCGGAATGTTAAAAAATTGCTCACATCTGACTCTGTACTTATGCACTATAACGAGACTTTACCATTAGTTATAACCTGCGATGCCTCGCCTTTCGGGGTGGCGCCATTTTGAGTCATGTACTGCCTAATGGGAACGAAGACCCTGTTGCATACTTTTCGAAGACTCTTTCACATGCAGAGCGGAACTATGGACAAATTGATAAAGAAGCTCTCACAATCATTTCAGCTGTAAAGAAATTTCATGAATATGTGTATGGAAGGACATTCACCATTATAACTGACCACAAACAGTTGCTAGGGATAATAGCCGGGGACAAGCCAACCCCCAACATATTATCCCCTAGAATGACCCAATGGTCAGAATTCCTCTCTGCTTATAATTATCGCCTGCAATATCGCCCGGGGAAAGCCATTCCCCACGCCGATGCATTAAGCCGAGCACCACTTCCAGAGACTCTTGACGATCCGGCACCAACGGCAACCACGTTGCAGATCGAAACACTCAACTCGCCGCCTATGACCGCCCGAGACATCGTGAGAGAAACCAAACGAGACCACACCCTAGCTCGAGTCCTAGGCTGGGTAGAACGCAGATGGCCATTGGACCAAGTCCCAGATGACTTCACGCCATTTAAAGCAAGACAGACTGAACTTTTTTCACAAAAAGGCTGTGTCATCTGGGGCGATAGAGTCGTTGTCCCAGAACGACTCCGGAAGACGCAACTACAAACCCTGCACGAGGGCCACCCCGGCATCGTGCGGATGAAAGAACTCGCACGAAGCTACGCATGGTGGCCGGGCATGGACCGGCAAATCGAGCAGTGGGTTAAAGCGTGTACCAGTTGCCAACAAGCCAGCAACGCCCCACCAAAAGCCATGCCTACTGAATGGGAAACGCCACGTGGACCCTGGTCCAGAATCCACCTGGATTTCGCGGGGCCAACCAAAGGATATACCTTCCTGCTGACAGTCGACGCATATTCCAATTGGTTAGAAGTTCATCGTATGACGGCCACAACTTCTGAGGCAGTGATTAAGATCCTAAATAGACTCTTTGCAACCCATGGATTGCCTGACGTCCTGGTGTCCAATAACGGGCCACAGTTCACGGCATTGATGTTCGAGCAGTACCTCGCTGACCGCGGCATCCACCATGCGCTCACCTCACCTGCGCACCCTGCGACCAATGGCTGAGCAGAATGCATGGTCCAATTTGTTAAAAAGACTTTGCAAAAAATGGACTATGACAATATCGATGACAAAGTCAACCAAATTCTCTTTTTGCAACACATAACTCCACATAGCGTCACTGGCAGAACTCCCGCAGAACTACTGATTGGACGAAGACTCCATTCCCACCTCGACCGGTTGCACCCTGCTTATGAACCGGAAAAGCCAATAGGATCCAGTGGCCGCTGTCGCACGTTCCAGGTAGGAGACCGCGTTTATGCACGGAACTTATCAGGCGACCCGTTATGGATAGAGGCAACGGTAGTACGAGTGACCGGCCCCAAATCCTACGTAGTGGAATGCTGGGACAATAGACTGTGAAAACGGCATATCGACCAATTACGGTCACGACTCATAACGGCCAGTCAACAACTCCCCATGACCAAACCGAGGGGGGGGGAGGTACAGAAGAAGAAGACGTTCCAGGGAACCTGCTCGAAGAGAGCGACGACTCAAGTGAGACTCAAGAAATGGAGCAGGAAGGAGAATTGTTTGCACCACAAGAAATTGCACCTGAGCAAGAAGCAGAGATACTGCCAAACAACAATCTACCTCAACAGGATTGCAATCAACCAGTCCAACGAAAATCCGAAAGACTTAAAAGACAACCATCTTACTTAAAGGATTGTATAACTACACTATAATTAAGAAGCCAGGGGGAAGGGGTGTTATGTATGTACCATAGTTAATAAAGTATGAGCTCGAGATTAAGTGCAGGGTTCTGGCCCTGCACTTCTGATTGGCTGTTAGGCGGCCAGATCAGATTGGCTAGTTCTTAGGAATCCAATTGGCCCTTAACAGAGGATTATTACTGGTTTAAAGTACTTGCATTCATAGCTCGCTATTGGACAATTCTCACAAAGGTTGCCTTTTTAAGGCAGGGTTCACTGTTGTTGTTTTGAGAAGTCACTATGCAATAAAGAGCTGAAAGTTCACATTTAAAGACTGTCTCCATTTACTCCAACCCATGTCCAAGTACTTAACAGTAGAGACTCCAGATTCTAGGGATAAAAGAAGTTAAGTTGTCAGCCAAAAAGTTGATGGGCTATGTTGCTAGGCCTGATGTGAAATTAATGATTGCCTTGCTGAGAGTTGAACTGTAGAAAGAAATGGTATCGAAAGAAAAATGATCATAGCTTATGGAACAGGAGGAGCCACTTTTTAAAAACTGTGGGCTTTTTCTCAGTTTTTCAATGCTGTATACACTTATAGAGTTTGAGCACTGAATGATAAAAGAATCACAGTTCCTTGGATGTGAGGAACCTGTGAGTTTAAATTGATGGTGGGAAAAACTGTCAAAATCTGTAATGTCCATTATTTAAGGCAGATGTGTAGGATTTCTTGGTTCCTCAGTACTGAAATGGCTAAGCAGTTGGTTCACACTGTGGTTGCATCTTGCTCGGATTGTTGTAACTGCCTATGGCCTGGTTATTTTCTTGTATGCATAACACAATTCTACATAATGGTCTAGGCCAGGGTTGTCCAACTTTGGCAATTTAAAAACCCGTGGACTTCAACTTCTAGAATTCCCCAGGCAGTACTGAAGTCCATAGGTCTTAAAGCTATCAAGGCTGGAGATCCCTGTCTAATAGGAGGCTAAAAACAAAAAGAATGACAGGAACTGGGTATACTGTATTTATCCTAAGGAAGGCTGAGGCAGGCATGTTAGTCTGTCATCACTTAAAATGTTTTCACAAAGACAAGGAAGTGGATTTATTTTCCATAGTTCCTGAGAGTAGTAATTTAGCATTAATATTATATCCTCCCATGCTATGCAGCATATCAAGCAGGAAGGGATCTCCACCATTTTCAGGTTTGGGGCGAGTACATCAGCATCTTCCTATGTGATGTTTAAAGTCTTTAAGACATCTAAGAATGTTCTCTGCCATGTATTTTGAGGGCATCCTCTTGGTTGTTTGGCATCAAGCTTCAGATAACAATCATAACTGCTACAGAAACAGCATGAAGAATCTCAAGAAAATTTAGTAAACCTGAGAGTAGCAATGGATGAAAATTTGATAAAGAGGGATTCAAAATCAAAACATGAAAGAATTTCCTGACCATGAGAACTATTAAGCCATGGAATATTTTGCCTCCTAGAGTCATGCTGGAGATCCTTTTTTTTTAATTAAAAATAAATTTTATTAAGATTAAAAATAAAAATATGTACGATACATAGAATACAATCTTTCATTACAAACAAAATCAGTATACAATTACATAACAAATAAACATAAAAATAAAACATATACATTTCTAATCAACTAAGATGGTGTATTTTACTAATTTTACTAATTTTTACTAATGTATTTTACAATTTTACTAATATTCAGTTTTTGTTTTGGGTAAATGCTCTTAATCTAACCACTTCATTTTTCAAATTCTTATCTTTTAATTCCCTGGTTTTTTAATCTTTAATCCACTGATACCATTTTTCCCAAGCTGTGATATGTCTTGAGTCTTCCTTATCTCTAAGTTTTTGTGTAAGTAGGTCCATTTCAGCACAATCAAGAACTTTCTGAATAATCAAATTATTTGTTGGCATTTGGTCACCCTTCCAGCACTGTGCCAATGCAATTCTTGCTGCCATAATTATATGGAGAATTAAATATTTTGTTTCTTTTGTGTAGTCCCCTTTTAATATTCCTAACAAAAACATTTCTGCCTTAAGTTTTAGTTGGATATTTGTAATTTCTTTTATCCAAATTCTAATTTTCCCCCAGTATTTTTTACTTTTTGGGCAAAGCCACCAAATATGGAAGAAGGTACCTCTTGCTTGCTTATATTTCCAGCAAGTCGGACTTAAGTTTGGGTACATATTCACTAACCTGGAGGGTGCCGGGTACCACCAGTAACACATTTTATATTGATTTTCTTTATAGACAGCCAATTTTGTTATTTTGTAATTTTGTTTCCAAACTTTTTCCCAGTCTTCCAGATTAATGTTGTGCCCTACATTCCTTCCCCATTCATCACTGGAGATTCTTAAGCGATGACTGGGTGACATTTCTCTGGGACCCCATAAGTGCTTTTTCAAGAGGCACCTAGACTTTCTTCTCATTCTTTGAAGATGTTTTGCTTTTCATCCAAGATGCTTCTTCGGAGCTGAAAAAGCTCCTTGGATGAGAAGCGAAATGTCTTCAAAGAATGATAAGCGAGTCCACTTGCCTCTTGAAAAAGCACCTTTGGGGAAACCATGAATGAGAATCTCCATAGTCATATGTCTCTGCAATGTTCTGAGAATTCCAGCCCTGGAAAGAAAGTTGGATTGGAAGATCTCCAACCTCCCTTCCAACTCCGTGATTTTTTTGCTTGTTGTTATTATTTGACTCCCATCATATCTCTTTTTATTGCTGTTCATTGGTTGAGTATTAATGAAAGATGCCGTTATAAATTGCAAGGGTTGATACTTTGTACTCTGTAAATGCTTACACAATTATTTGAAAGACCTGCTGCTGACACATTGGATCCAATTACTGGGACAAGATTGATTGATTGACCTGCCTATGAGAATATCCAGGTCATGATTGAGAATTTTGTTTTTCTCATCTGACTCTGGTTCTTCAGGATTGTGCCTAGAATTACACTGGTTTTCTAGTGGCACAGTGGTTAGAATGCAGTATTGCAGGCTACTCACGGTCAGGACTCACTAATTACTTAATAACTAATCCACTGGCATGGTGCCACAGTAGTAAGGGTGCAATATTGCAGGCTAACTCTGCCCACAACCTGGAGTTCGATTGTGAGTGGCTCAAGGTTGATTCAGCCTTCCATCCTTCCGAGGTGGATAAAATGAGGACCCAGACTGATGGGGGGCAACAGGCTGACTCTGTTAACTGCTTAGAGAGGGCTGAAAAACATTATGAAGCGGTATATAAGTCTAAGTGCTCTTGCTCTGGCTATTTTTTAATCTATAGTCTTGTTTTTTATGATGATTGTAGAATATTACAATAGTAGGTTTTTCTTATCTTATGACTACACCCTGTTTAGCTACAGGTACAACAGAAAATTGCTCATACTGTTTATTGATTGATTAAAATTTTAAGCCACTCATCTTTCCTATAAGGTGACTTTGATCAGTTGGGCTATAGTGAGAGCTGTACAATTACAGGAGAGGTATGCAGAATAAATTTCATCCTGATCCAAATCCAGCAAACTTTTGTGGTGGGTTGACACACTTTTACATTTGCAAAATAATAACATGGGGTTCTTTCACAAAATAAGTGAAAGCTTTCCTAGTTATAAAAATTGTTACCATGGTGGCCTTGACTAGTAGAAAATACCCTATTTACTAGAAGAGAAATTGGGAAATCCTTCCCTTGTGTCATATTTCTTCCCTTATGTCCAGAATGCTCTCTGCTTGCTTAACCATTCTTGGGTTTTTTTTCCCTGGGTAGATGGCTATATATTCCAACAAAACACTGTGTTGCAATCATCTATCATTAAAAATAAAACAAAAAAATTAAGTACACCAATGTAGGACTCACAGGCATTATAAGTATTCCTCAACTTATGATCATAATTGACCCCAACATTTTTGTTGTTAAGCAAGACAGTTAAGTGACTTTTACTCCATTTTACAACATTTCTTACCACAGTTGTTGAACAAATCACTGCAGTTAAGTTAGTAACACAGTTGTAAAGTGAATCTGGCTGCATATATACAAAGCCTAAGGTTTACTGTTGTATATTGGAGTGAAAACATCTATGATGAAGCAATGATTAGGATAGACCAAGATCTAGCAGGATGGTTGATCTTATCATATGACATAGTTAGTCCTCAATTTATGACCACAATTGAGACCAAAATTTCAGTTGTTAAGTGAGTTGCCTCATTTTATGACCTTTCTTGCCACAGTTGTTAAGGGAATCAATGCAGCTGTTAAGTTAGTAACCTGGTTGTTAAGTGAATCTGGCTTCCCCATTGACTTTGCTTGTCAGAAGATTTGCCAAAGGGGAGTCACATAATCCTGGAACACTGCAATCGTCGTAAATATGAGACAGTTGCCAAATCTCTGAATTTTGATCATGTGATGGTGGGAGAGTCTGCAATGGTTTTAAGTGTGAAAAATGCTCATAAGTCACTTTTTTCAGTGGTGTTGAAACTTTGAACAGTCATCAAACAAACTCTTGTAAATGGAGGTTATCTTACTGGAATGAATGTTAGGCTGCTTTCACCTTATTTTGTTTGCTTTAGATTTTTCTCTTGAAAAAAGTAAAAAAAAAAAACTATTAACATTAAATAGGACAGAAATCCTAGCAAGAATCAGTAGAGGTGTCCCTGGAGGACATTGGAGCCCATTGCAGAATCCAGGTTGCAGAATCTGAAGAGCTGAAGCAACAGAGCTGAAGACCAGGGAGCTGTCCACAGATGTCCTGCAATGGACAGTGCTGAAAAGAGCCTGCCAGCAAAATATCTAAGGCCTAAGTACCAAAAGTGCTTTTTTTCAGGAGGCAATTGGACTTTTTTGGTTTTCCTTGAAGATGTTTTGCTTGTCATCCAAGAAGCTTTTTCAGTTCTGACTCATCTATCAATCAGTCAGAACTGAAGAAGCTTCTTGGATAAGAAGTAAAATTTCTTCAAGGAAAACCAAGAAAGTCGAGTTGCCTTTTGAAAAAGCACTTTTGGGACAGCCATGACCTGGATGACTGAGCATCTCTGTAAATATTAAGGCCTAAGTCCTGAAATTTCAAAGTTATTTAAAGATGAATCCAATGAATATATCTGTTGTATTGCAATGCAAGTATAATTTTCCATGCTGCGGCATAGCAATAGCAGCAAGCAATTGAGTTAGATCCTAGAGCAGAAGGACATTAGCCATGGAAATTCCATGTGAACCCAGAATACAAGGATGCAGATTTTACTGAATTATAATCTTTCAGTGGAAAAGCCTGGGTATAAACAAAGGCTAGGATTCTGAAATGCACAGAGTTTAATTGTATTAGATTTAAAAACAATTGCACTCATTAAACTAAAATTAAGTGCAGTTTTTCGTCTATGTGCAGTTCTATGATTTTTGGATGCAAGCCTCTACTCCAAGGCCAGATTTTAATTTCTCTTGTTTCTCACTTCCTCCCTACTCCCATATTTCAATTTTATTACTTTTGCATAGATTTTGCATAGATTTCTTTTATCTACAATTTTATCTCTCTAATATTTTTCTAATATAGAACTTCAGTAGTAGATGATAGGTAGGTAGATAAATAGATAGATAGATAGATAGATAGATAGATAGATAGATAGATAGATAGATGCAGAAAAAAGAAAGAAAAAAATGAAAGTAACAAGAAAAAGAAAGAACGAAAGAAAGAAAGAAAGAAAGAAAGAAAGAAAGAAAGAAAGAAAGAAAGAAAGAAAGAAAGAGAAAGTTGCTCAAAACATACCATTTTCTCTAAACAGTGTTGCTTTGTACAATAGGATAGTACAATTTCTTTCCTATTACTGCATGCAGGGTGTTTTCTCCTGTTTGTTGCATCTTAATATACAGTACTTAGTTTAGGAAATGTTCAGATAATTGCACCATAAAAATAAGACACATGAGAACATTGCAGGAAAATGTCCTTTCATTTTTAATGTTTTGATAATGAGTCTTTTAGATTCTTATCTCATGAGAAACTTGATGTTCCTAGCCTCAGTTTGCACAAATTTTGTTTTTAGTGTTTTAATCGCACACTCTCAAAGTGTTGGACAGTCTCTGTTGATCCAGAGAACAGTAACTGCAATGCACCCCTAACTCAGTGATAGGAAATTATAACCACACATAGCCTGTTTTTCTTTCTTTCTTTCTTTCTTTCTTTCTTTCTTTCTTTCTTTCTTTCTTTCTTTCTTTCTTTCTTTCTTTCTTTCTTTCTCTTTCTTCCTTCCTTCCTTCCTTCCCCCCTTCCTCCCTTCCCCCCTCCCTCCCTTCCTCCCTTGCTTCCTTTTCTTTCTTTCTGAAACTTCCTCCAGTTGCCTTGCCTATAACCAGCTGCACTCTTTCTGTGCAAATATTTTTTTCTTTACATTCAGTGCTGCATTCTCATCTTTTCTGTTCTTTCTAAATAAAATGTAGCCTTCTAGCGCTGTGTCTCAATCTTGAGTACTGTCCCCTTCAAGTTTCTATGATGCCTGTCACATCACTCCTCCCAAGTTAGGATCTGTACGGTTATTTATTTGATTATTTATGCCCCCACCTTTGTTATTTTTACAAATAACTCACGACAGCGAACATATCCAGCACACCTCCCTCCTCCTATTGTCCCTGAAACAACCCCATGAAGTGAATTTGGCTGAGAGAGAGTGACTGGCTGTTTGATGCAACCTATGATTGCATTTACTTTAATTTGCAACTACATCATACTGTTTGTTTTTAGTTTGTGGTGTTCCAAGTCTCACAAACCCTTTGTCAGGATTCCGGCGGTTACCCCAATTAAATCATGAGTCTCAAAGCCAAATTTCCAAAACTTCAAAAGGATTTATTGGGAGTTAAACTGTTAGGCACTGCCTGGGTGTAGCTGACTCTGAGACACATAATTCATTGACACCCTTGACCCTGGTTTTTCCCCCACCCCCAGGATGTATCATAATTCATATTCTCCAATGGGACACATCCATAGCCAAGAGTCATCAATCATGTTTTCCGGTTAGATATTTGCACTGCAGAAACTTCAACCATCCAGTTACTATCTTTGAAAAACTATTTATGGAATGCACTTTTGATTTCCAAGCTACTGCACTGCTCTTTCAGTTGGCAACTTGAAAAAGACTATATAAATATTTTATGAGTTGACATCCTTTGCATATAATGTAGTCTAGAATGAAAGGGTTGGAAGGTACCTTGGAGGTCTTCTAGTCCAATCCCCAGCTCAAGCAGGAGGCCCTATAAGCATTTCAGAAAAGTGGCAGTCCAGTCTCTTCTTAAAAATGTCCAGTGTCAAACTTCCGGTTTGCGTGGCTTCGGGGCAGCAGGAATTCGCGACAGCTCGCGATTCTTGCTGTGCTAGCCGTCGAGGTACCCCCGATCCAGATGGGTCAGGGGGATATGGCTGCCCTGTAGGGACAGCTGAAGAGAGAGGGGAGTCGGATAGGGAGGTGGGGGTGTCGCAGACCCCCCCCTTCTCCGGGAAAACCCCTTTTTCCCAAGGCGGTGGAGCGGCGGTCAGCAATGGCCGCCATGAAGAAGCCAGCAACCGGGTAAGAACTGTGCTGGAGGAAGTGTGAAGAGTGAAAGTTCTGTCTGAGCCGGGTCAAGTAACACCTTTTAAATTGCCTGGAATTGAGCTGCTTGAATTGCTGGAGGATACATTGTATCCCTAAGAAGAGCGAAAAGCGGCAGAGAAGCTGTTAAAGGGAACTTTTTTTTTTTTTTTTTTTACTCTCCTACCCCACGGAAAAAGCAGAAATATTTGGATATATTAGACATTGAAAGTGTTGCTTTGAAAGCTGAAGCTAAGAGACAAAGGGATTTTTGGACATTGAAAAATTTAAGAAATTGGAAAATCTTTGCTGGAGGTATGGATTTTTGATTATTTAAAATTGTCATTGCAAGTGGGAAGGGAGAAAAAAAAAATTGGAGCAGAAGCTGAAAAAGGAGGAGATTGTCTAGAACGTCTTTGTGGATCCCAAAAGAAGATATATGGTAATTGGACCTCTTTGATTAAAAATTAATCCAGAAAGAGAAAGAGAAGAAGGAAGAAAAGTATTAACTTTTGGAATTTTTTTTTTTTAATTGCTTTTGATTATCTTTGATTAAAAATACTTGTGGTTGTTTTGGAAAAAGTTTCCCTTTTTATAATGGCATTGTTTGTGGATGAACTAGAGATTGAATATCAAAAATATAAAAAAGAAGATACTTTGGGCGCTTTGTTTCAATTCTTAGAAATGGCGTTATGTTCTGTTGAAAAGTTGATTACGCAGCAGAAGGACTGGGACAAGGAAGAAGAGGAAGAAGAAGCCATCTTTGATGAACAATGGGTCCCTTCCGGAGAGGAGGAGAAAAAGGATAAGAAAAAGGGGATTTTAAGAATTATAAAAACAACCAAAAGAGAGAAAAATGAGCGAAAAGGTGGAGGCAAGGTTAGAAAGCAAAGGAAAAGGAGTAAGAAAAGCGAAGGGAAAAAGCAAAGGGGTAGAAAGGGCAAGGAGAAGAATAAGCAAGAGAGAAAGGGGGGAAGGAGAAGCCTTAATGGGGGGAAGCAAGACCTAAAAAAAAAAAGTTTATTTAGAGATAATGGGTGAATTTAATTTAGATTAAAAGAGGGATTCTGGAGGGTATATAAGATTGTGTTTTTATATGTGTATTTAGAATATAAAATTTATTATGTAATTTTAGAATTTTTTAAACAGAATCCCAAGAAAGATTGCAATATGTAGTATTTCTAAGTTAGGGTAATGAGTTATAGATGTTACTCCAATTGGTGTACAGGAGAAGTATAGTAAAAGAAAAAAAAAAAGATGAATGGATAATTGGAAATAAAACAGACAAAGAATGTTGTTGAAAATGGTAATAAGATATGGAAGGATATATATGCTTTTTTTTTTTTTTGATTTTGTATATTGATAAAAGGCAATAAAATTTTAATTAATAAATAATTTGGATGGAAAAGAGAAGTAGGGACAAGATATGAAGTTAATATTATATGAAATATTGATACTATAATCTGGAAATGTTATGCCTTATTGGTCTTTTATTATTATTTTTTCTTAGAAAAGAATTTATAAGCTGTTATGCCTTGATTCTTTGTGCATTGTTCTTATAAAACTGATAAAAATGGTTTATATATATATATATATATAAAAGAAAATGATAATAAGATATGGAAGGAGATATGGGTTGAATATGATGTTTGAATTTGTGTCTGTGTAAAGAGTTTTAACCCGGGAACAGACAACCTTCAGAAAAGATCTTTTAGTTTTGTTTATGTTTTGTGTTTGTATGTTTGTGTATTGTGTTTATGGTAAAACTAACAAAATTTGTTTTTTATAAAAAAAAAAAAAAGGAAAAAAGAATCAATAAAACCTTGGAGGAATGTTAGACGAGAATAATTTAAACAAGACAGAAAGAAAAGAATATGATGACTATAAAATGGATAAATATGGAAGAGAAATGAAATTGAATAGGAGTAAAGAGAAATAATGAGAAATTTGCTGAAAGATATTTGTGTGTCCATATGGAGATGGGATAAATTGGAATTATGCTGTATAAAAATAATGTTTTGTTTGACTTGTAAGGATTTACAATGTTAAGAGGTTTTATGTGTTTATGTATTTAATGGTTAATGATGTGTTGTTTTATCTTTAAAATTAATAAAAATTTGTTTCAAAAATGTCCAGTGTTGGAGCATTCACAACTTCTGGAGGCAAGTTGTTCCACTGGTTAATTGTTCTTAACTGTCAGGAAATTTCTTCTGAGTTTTAGGTTTAATTTCTCCTTGATTAGTTTCCACCCATTGCTTCTTGTCCTTCCTTCGGGTGGAGAATAAGTTGATACCCTCTTTTTTGTATCAGCCCCTTAAATATTCAAACACTGCTATTATATCACCCCCTTTCCTTCATTTCACTAAGCTATCCAATTCCTGCAACCATTCTTCATATGTTTTAGCCTCCAGCCCTCTAATTATCCTAGTTGCTCTTCTCTGCATTCTTTCCAGAATCTCAACATCCTTTTTATAATAGCAATATTCTAAGGGTGATCTTACTAAGGAGCACATACTATATTACCAGTTTCAAACTGGTAATATAGTATGTACTCCTATACATACTATATTCAAATATTTTTACTACCGGTTCTGTGGGCGTGGCTTGGTGGGCATGGCATGACTATACTGTAAAATCTCCATTCCCTCCCCACTCCTGGGGGAAGGTTACTGAAAAATCTCCATTCCCTCCCCAGCCCACTAACCTGCTTTCCAGCTCCATTCTCCTGTGCAGGGCAACAAAAGAAGACCCAGCTGATCAGCTGGGACTTGGGAGGCAGAGAATAGATGGGGGCAGGTCCAGTCAGAAGTGGTGTTTGCTGGTACTCTGAACTACTCAAAATTTTTGCTACCGGTTCTCCAGAACTGGACAGAACCTGCTGAATACCCCCTCTGTATATTACCTATAAATACACATAAGGTTTACTTTCTTCCTCTGACTCCTCTCCCATTCTGGGTTGTGCCACCTCTTGTCTTGCTCTTTTTTGGGGAGGTTGCTCCCTCATTCCTGGGAAACTGCCACTTCATTGAACTCCATCACACCGGCTCTTTCTCTGTAGGTCCCAAATTTTACACTCTTTTTTACACAATTTTTCTTTTCTCTCATCTCAAAGGCTTTTTGAAGCTTCAGCAATGCTCCTTTGTAAAGAGTCATTATCCAAGTCAATTTTTTTGGCTCCTCGTTTTATATTTCAATATTTCTTCATATTCTAATATTTCTGCCCCAGATGAGATTTGATTCAACTCTTTATCCTGTTGATCTTCCAAGGAATTATCTTTCAGTCTGCTTGCACTTTCTCATGCATTAGTCATATCCCAGCCAGATTACTGCAGTGTGCTATGGATGGGCTGCTTCTGAAAGCCACACAGAAGCTACAGTTGGTTCAGAACACATCAGCATGGGTAAATATGAGTACACCTCCACCCCCATACCAATTCATGCCCTTGGTTTTAACCTTTTAGTTATTTAGTTATTGTTAAACTTAATGTTTTCATTGCTTTTATATATATGCATTTGTGTTGTTGTAAGCCACTCAGACTCACTCAAAACAGTCAGATGGGGGTCATGTAAATTTAAGAAACAAACTAATATCCATAATCCTGCTAAAAGCTGAAATTGCATTCACTTTGGTGAAACTTCAACTCAAAATCTCAGATCTAGACCATCTGTGCATCAGAAAAGTTCAGACATTGTTTGGGCTAAAAAACAATGGATATGTAATAGAATTAAACAAATGGCAGAAACTGTGGGATAGAAATGTTAAATTGATTATGTCAATGAGATTGGTGAAAATGTATAAGGATAGATCTGCTAAATGTTGGAAATGCAATAAAACTCCTGGTTCATATTACCATATGTGATGGACATGTCCACAAGATAAAAAATATTGGATGAAAATACATACCTGATTGGAAAAAATGATAAAACAGCATACAGGCATGAAACCAGAAATATTCTTCTTGGGAATTCTACCAGAAAAATATGATAAAGAGACTATACTTGATCTTACATGTATAAACTGCAGTTAGAATTGTATATGCTCAACAATGGAAGTTCAATGAGATCCCGACAGATAATGTAATTAACAATGCTAGAATGTGCAGAAATGGATAGACTAATTAAGGACAAAGAAGAAACTAAATATTTTTTGACATAGGACCATTTTATCAATGGCTAGACAATAAAAATAGAAGTTAGAAAGAAAAGGACATAAAAAGGATAAATGTTAAAATGGGAATTTGTTAAAATGGACAAACAAATATTATTTATACAGTATTAATGTTATTGTGATAAATGATATTATAAATACCTTGATTATGATTGCCTAAAAACAATTGTACCCAGACAACACACTGTTTGATTGAACTTGAATTGTTATATATTATATTAATAAAAGAAATAAAACTTGAAAAAAAGAGAAAAGTTCAGACATCAATAGCCAATGGGAACTCATCACCTCTTTCTTCCTATCCACATTGTGAAATTAGAAAAAAATAGTCACCCACTATTAACAGTTTTATCAGTCTCACAATCCCACAGTATAGTTATGGTTAGGTTTATAATTCTTTCTGCTGCCTCCATTTTGGTCTCTCTAAACACAACTGTAACCCACAACTTTCCAATTCTCCTTGCTGAGCAGAAGGGATGAACTTTATTTTTAGCTGACAATGGCAGCATGCCAAGAGGTTTAATTTTTTTTAACAGCAATAATGTTCTATAAATGTCATTTTAGTTTCATTTAAAAGAGAGAGAGAGAGAGAGAGAGAGAAGGAAATAAATAAACGAGCAGCCGTTCAAGCTCGTTAATGCAGCAGTTGGGACTGTCAACTAGCTGTGCCCTGGACTTAATGTATTTTCTAAAATGACTGTCTAGGCAAATGGGAACAGAATAGGTCTGCTCAGGTTTCGGAGGACATGGATTATGTATTTAAAAATAGATAAGGTGGCATTTACTTGAACCTGTTAGAATGTTTTCAGTTTTTCACTCCATGCATCTTCAGAACAGCTTGCTCTTGCTCTTACTGGAATGAACTGCTGGTTAAAATGTTGGATGTGGACTCGAGATAACTGGGTGGGACTGGGCCACTCACTTTTTTTCAGCCCAACTTAATGAGCCAATAGAGTTGAGACCCCTTATATGATATTTTGAGCTCACAGAAAAAAAAAAATCAAAACATGAATTCCAACAATTAATATACTGAACAGTCCCCTTTACAGTTGTTAAACAATTCCACCACAAATTCCTCTTTGATTGTCTACAAAGTTGACTTCTCCCCCACCCCCTCTGTCATCTATCTATCCTATGTAATCTCTGTCTCTCATTCTTTCTCTCTCTTGGTTGGGGCAGTGGGATAGATGTTCCTTTTCTGCTTTCAAAGTGGTAGCAAACAATAGCCTATTAGCCACATATGTCCCCACGATCGCTGTTCTGCACCAATCATCAAAATAGATTGGGTGACTTAGTATCAGTCCCTGAATCTCAGACTGTCTAATAGAATTGTTCTGGGAATACGATGGTGTGAAGGGGCATCTTATTGTAAACCACCCTGTGCGAAAACAGGGTACAAATCTAACAAGTAGTAATGGCAGTAGTTCTAACCAGGGGCGGGCTTCAAAAATTTTAGCAATGAGTTTTCTACCCAGGATCTGGGTGGGTGTGGCCATGGTGGGTGTGGCCTAGTCAGCCTCCTGTACCACGGTGGCAGGGGGGGGATTTTTGCCCACCTTGGGCTCCGGAGGCTCTCTGGAAGCTGGAAATGGGTCCATTTGCGGCCTCCCCGAACTTCCGGGAGGCCCATTTTTCACCCTTCCCGAACCTCCGTGTGCACCCTGCACTTACCTGCATCCAAAAAATGGGCCACATTTGGACTCCTGGGAGGGGCAGGCAGGGTGGGCGGGGCCAGCCAGGAGTGGGATTTGGGGGTTCTCTGAACTGTGCAGAATCTTAGCTAGAGGATCTTCTGAACCCCAGTGAACCCCTAGCAGCCCACTACTGGTTATAATAGTGATTAAGAATCCTATTACGGTGGCTTTAAGTGTTTGCCAATCTAATCCGAAGCATCTATACTTCAAAACCATATATTCTGCACTGGATGGGGTTTGGTTCAAAAACAGTACATTAAAACTGAAGGTTAACCACACAATGGTACCTCGGTACTTGTCAGTTGGTTCTGGGAGGTTGGATGAGTACTAAAAGCTACGAGTACCAAACAAACCATGTGTCTGATGCATCACCCTGTCAGTTTGGGAAGCCATATTCCATGCTGCCACATTGCCTGAGAAAGTGGGAGAGGGGTGATTTCAATTAAGTAGCTCTAAATAGACAAAATAAAATTCTTCTGTTAGTTCAAGGTCATTGAGTATGGTGCAGGATGAAATAAGGATCTTACTTTTGGACGGATCGTGATTGGGCCATGTGATGTGATGACAGTGAAGGGGGGATGGATTTGCAGTTTGGGAAATTGTGGAAAGCTGAAAAAAACTTTTAGATTCGGGTTTCCACAGATGTGCCAGGTGCTATTCTAATAAAAGTACTTTTGAGATGTTTGTCTTGGTGTTACTGATTGGAATGGAGGGTTGCTGCAATGCTGACACACCCTTCATTTTGGCTGTAAAGGGTAGTGAATCATTATGCGGCCAACACCAATATGTTCTGGTTTGTGCATAAAGTACTGAACAAATGACAAGTACCAAGACAACATTTTCACATCAAAATGAATGGAGTACCAAATTTTACAAGCTTCAAAAAAGTCGAGTACCAAGGTATGACTGTACAGGTAGTCCTCAACTTACAACAGTTTGCTTAATGACTGTTCAAAGTTACGGCACTGAAAAATGTAACTTATGACCATTTTTCACACTTATGATCATTACAGTAACCCCTATGGTCACATGATTTACAGACAGATGCTTTTGACAACTGACTCAAATTTATGATGGTTGCAATGTTCTGGGATCACATGATCACCTTTTGCGATCTTCCGGCAAGCAAAATCAACGGGGAAACCAGATTCACTTAACAACCGTGTTACTTATTTAACAACTGCAATGATTCACTTAACAAACGTGGCAAGAAAAATCATAAAATGGAGCAAAACTCACTTAATAAATTTCTCAACAAGAACTTTGGGCTCAATTATGGTCATAATTGGAGGACGACCTATATTCCTTTCCTTAGGCAATGCAAAACAAGAAGGTAATCTACAATCAAATGGGAAAATGGTCCTATTATAATAGAAATGAGAGCTAGTTTGGTTAGTGGTTAAGGCACCAGGTTAGAAATTGGGAGTCTGTGAGTTCTAGTCCTTCCTTAGGCATAAAGCCTGGTGGGTGACTTTGGGCCAGTCACTTTCTCTCAGTCCTAGGAAGCAGACAATGGCAAACTACTTCTGAAATCGTGCAAACAACAACAACAAAAACCAGTCCAGGCAGTCATCAGGAATCAACAGGACTCTACCCCCGGCCCTGCCCCCAAAGGGTTTTAGGTGGCTATTTGTTGCATATTGTTTTTAAAAGAGAATATTCCTTCCTGGCTGTAAGTGAAAAGTTTAGAAGAGGAGATGAGAATAAAATGTTTGTCCTACATTCTAAACGAGGGTGTATCATTGCATAAATTACTTTTAAGAAATGCACTCTTGGAACATCCTCTAGGGTTTTTTTTTAAAAAGAGCTTTCCATTGTCTAATAACAACCAGCCAAACACTTCATGAAATGTTTTTTCTCTGAGCTCAAAGTATCATATAAGGTATTCCAACACTGTGAGGAAAGTTGGGCTGAAAAAACCTGAGTGGTCCTGTTGTTGTTAGTTGTGAAGTTGTGTCTGACTCCTCGCAATCCCATGGATAAGGTTCCTCCAGGCCTTCCTGTCCTCTACCATCCTCTGGAGTCTATTTAAGCTCATGCCTACTGCTTCAGTGACTCCATCCAGTCATCTCATTCTCTGTTGTCCCTTCTTCTATTGCCCTCCATCTTTCTGAGTGATCTAGTCCCACCCAGTCAGAGATTTCTGGCCTGTCAGAAATGGTGTAGGGTCTCCCGCTTGGGCGGGGGGTTGAACTAGATGACCTACATGGTTCCTTCCAACTCTGATTATCTGTTATCTGTTATGGTGTGTTCAAGATCAAATGAAGTGTTATTACCACTCTGTAATGCCTTGGTAAGGCCACACTTGAAATACTGCATCCAGTTTTGATCACCATGATGTAAAAAAGATGTGGAGACTCTAGAAAGAGTGCAGAGAAGAGCAACAAAGATGATATGGGGACTGGAGGCTAAAACATATTAAGAACAGTTGCTGGAATTGGGTATATCTAGTCTAATGAAAAGAAGGACTGGGGTGACATGATAGCAGTGTTCCGATATCTAAGGGGCTGCCACAAAGAAGAGGCAGTCAACAATCTGCAGAAGGCAGGACAAGAAGCAATGGGTGGAAGCTAACCAAGGAGAGAACCAACCTAGAACTAAGGAGAAATTTCCTGACGGAACGATTAACCAGTGGAACAACTTGCCTCATGAAGTTGTGAATGCTCCAACACTGGAAGTTTTTAAGAAGCGATTGGATAAGTATTTGTCTGAAATGGTATAGGGCTTCCTGCCTGAGTAAGGAGTTAGACTAGGAGGCCTCACTTCCAACTCTGTTATTCTGTTCGGTTCCTGCCTTTGATGTGAAGAGCACTGTGTGACATTCTCTCTCAGGCTTAGGAAGCAAGCAACGGCAAACCACTTCTGAAATCTTGCCAAGGAAACTGCAGGGACTTGTCCAGGCAACTGTTGGGAGTCAACACTCACTCAAAGGCATCTCTTCAAAAAGCAGGGGATAAATTAGGATGCATCCAGTGAAAGATGCAACGTTGTAATTGTGGCTCTATGTGTATTAAATTAATTCTACCTCTGTTTTTATCATTTTAACAACTGAAAAGGAAGGGCTTCTGATTTCTTCTCCGAAAGTGAAAAAGTCATAATAAGGGCAAAGAACTCTTGCCTGTACCACAGTAATGAGATACCCTTGATCTCTCCAGAGATTTGCAGCTTTCTTTGCTACATTTCAAACGAATCCTTAGGGAAATTTTCCTGTGTTTTGCTTATTTTCAGATCAGAAAGCAAAAACACTTTAAACATAACAAAGTGGGAGGCAAGTAAGAATATACTCAGCCCAGGCTGTGTGTAGTAGAAGGATGAAGGTGTAGAAGAAGGAGAAGGACAGGCAGAACCTACAGTGGAGTCAAGAGAGAAATCAGCCAATCAGTCATTATGTTTTCACAAATGATCTAGTCCAGGGGTGTCAAACTCAAAGCCTGCGGGCTGGTTCTGGCCCACAGGGTGCTTAGATCTAGCCTGAAAACAGCAAATGACCAGCCTGCAGTACCTTTGCCAGCAAAAATGGAGTTTGGGAGGGCTGCACGCGGTTCTCCTGGGTCCTATTTTTGTCTGCGGCGGCCTCCTGCACCTCCTGCGAGCTCCATTTTCACTGGTAGAGGGCTAGCAAAGCAAACTAAAAACAAAACAAAAGATGAAAGGTTTCCCCTTTTGCATTTGAGTATGCAAGAAAGGACAGCAAAGGAGAAAGAGAAAGAGGAAAGAGAAAGAAAAAGAAGGAAAGATGGGAAAAGAGCAGGGAAGGAAAAATAAGGAAAGAGGGGAAGGAAGGAGAATGAAGAGGAAAGGAAAAAGAAGGGAAGGAAGGAAGGGGATAGGTTATCTTGAGAAAATCGTGCCTTAGCACTTGGCCACCACAGGTGCCCCTGATTCAAGTGATGTTGAACTGGCCACACCCACTTCGCCCCTCCCCCAAGATCAAACATAACCCTGATGTGGTGCTTAATGAAATCGAGTTTGACACCCCTCATCTTGAAATCCATTATCCAGGGCCAATGTAGTTCAGCTTAACTGACATTTAACCTGTGGTCCTGATTCTTTCACACCTGACAGAAGGTATCTAAAGCCCTGTGAGGTAAAATAAAATGCCAGCCACTTTCTGACCTACACTTACGTCACTTCAGGATCAGAGGTGGTATTCAGCAGGTTCTGATCAGTTCTGTAAAACTGGTAGCGGAAATTTTGAGTAGTTTGAAGAACCAGCGGTAACCTTCCCCCAGGAGTGGGGAGGGAATGGAGATTTTATAGTACCCTTCCCCTGCCATGCCCACCAAGTCACGCCCACAAAACCATTAGTAAAAAAATTTGAATCCCACCACTCTTGTGGACTTTATAACAACTAATAAACTTAGATTGAAGTTTAGATTGAAGAACACAAAAAATGGCAGCTGTTAAAAACTGCTCTTATAAAAGGCTTTCCTGATGCTTGTCCAACAAGGTCGAAGAGAAGAATAAAAGTATGCCAAAGGATCAAATCAACCCCATTTTCAATTATAAGATGATTTGAGATGTGGGAGATAAGGGGCTAGTCATAAAATCATGGCAGTATTGCATATTCGGTTTTATGTCATTAGAATGATGGTATCATGTTGCGAAGGACACAAAAGATGACATTTGTATCCTTTGCCTGATTGACATGTCAATGCCGTTACATCCACGATGTAAATTGGCATTCAAAGGCATCACACAAATCACCATAAAAATTTAGCCCAGTGCATGTGAAATCCAGTGCAGTCCACTAATTTGATATTTTTCCATACGTTATGTTTATTACGACATCCAGGGGAGAGGAATAAAGAAATGGACAGCTGCAGCAAAATACAATTAAAATAAAATGAAGCCTAAAGTTGCCAAAAATGAACACATCAGACTTCCCAAGTTAAACATATTGATTTTATTTATTTATTTACTCAATTTAATTACCATCTCTATTTTATTTTTTGTATTTATTTAGATTTATAGGCTGCCAGATCCAATTGATTTAGGAAACTTTTATGTATGTGCTTTTGAATCAGAGTTGACTCTTGGTTTCTCTCTGGTTTCTGGAATTTCTTGGAAAGATTTTCAGAAATGATTTGCTGTTCCTGGGCTGAAAAAGAGGAGCTGGCCCAAGTCACTCAAATCACTTGGTACCGAGTGACTAAAGGAAAATTAAATGGTCTCCCAGTTTTTAGCTTAATCTCTACAACAAACTAGGTGTCAAAGTTCCAAGTAATAGCCCCATAGAAAGCAGAACTCCGAGGCAGGTATATTCCTCAAAGAACAGTTTTATTGGAAATATCATATTGTCACAAACTGGTGAAAACTGATTCTGAAAGTTCCCATGGTTTTCACCTGATTAAAAAAAATGAAAGTTCCCCCCTCCTCCACACAGTCAGTCACGTTGTCCAATCAAGGTTGCCTGGTTACTTCACCCCTCCTTCTGTAGCCACCTGTTGGAACATCCTTGGTTCCACAGTTTTGGTTACAAAATCCCCATCTAATTATGTTCCTCCTCCCTATCCCTTCTTCACATTGTGGCAACCCTGAAGCCTCCAAAATGGCCCCAGCCAGGTTCTCTTCAGAGTTGACACTAGATCTCCTAGGGGAATATAGAGATAAAGAAGCACAAAAACATTGTGAAGCCACATAAAAGCAGACACAGGCAGTCCTCGTTTTGTGACTACAAGTGGGGCCAGCAATTTGGTTGTTAAATGAAGTGTTCTCCAGTGAAAGTGAGGCTGTGCTTATGAACTTGTTTCAGCTTTCCTTTGCTTTATCGACCTGTGAAGGATGAAAATGAGAGGATTGGTTGCAGAGTTACTTTTTCACCACAGTTTTAATGTGAACGGTTGCTAAATGAGGCAATCACTAAACAATCATCTATATAGTGCATATAGAACATTCTTAAAACCAACCATCAATCCATTTAAGACCAGAAATCACCCTGCCTTCTGTCCTGTTTGCAAAACCAGGTTTCTATAGCTTTTCTAGAACTGGATGAACCACCAGGGAGAGGGTATTTATCACTTGGTGAAAGCAGAGAGGGACATAATTCTGGAACCCCACTAAATGCCAATGTTTAATCAAGGCAATAAACCTTAATATTTAATTATATTTGCAGGGAAAATACCTGGGACAACACAAAAATGATTGGTGTTTACTTTCTACTATTTTCTGTAGACTAAGATTAATTTGGTGGGTCGTGGTTATCCCAAAGATAACTTTTTTCTCAAGAGGCAACTGGGCTTTCTGTTTTTGTTTTTTTCCTTTGAAGACATTTCACTTTTCATCCAAGAAGCTTCTTCAGCTCTGACTGGATGGTGAGGAATGGAAGGATTTATACTCCTTGGAGACAGCTGGTCATTTGCATTCTTTTAACGGGTTGTTTAGGTCCCCTGGAGGTTTATCTGTGTCAACAGTCCTTTCAACAGTTCCAAAAAGGCTCTACACCCATTTGAACTGCTCAGGTAAACTTGAGGACACAGATAAACCTCCGGGTGACCTTAATGTCCCACTAAAAGAATGCAAATGTCCAGCTGTTTGCAAGGAGTATAAATCCTTCCATTCCTCACCATCCAGTTAGAAGTTGGATGAGAAGTGAAACATTTTTAAAGAAAAATCAGAAAGTCCAGTTGCCTGTTGAGAAAAAAAAAAAGCTTCTTTGGAAGTAATTCCATAGATTAAAAGTAAAAGAGTGCCTTGGATGATCTTAGTAAAGTTCTTGCAGAACCTTGAATTCTCCAATAAGTGGTTAGAACCAGCAGGGTTACCATAGCTGCTTGCAAAAATCTGAACATCCATTATGTTAAGTCCTGGGCATGGGCGCAAGGAACGGAGACGAGACATCGAACGGTGACTTCAACTCTTTATTATCAAGAAAGAACAGAGCAAAATACTTGGGCAGCAGCAGCTCTTTTATAGAGCTGGCTGCTGTCAAAACAACCAATGAATTGAGTTTACCGCTTTCACAAGCGTCCAATCAGGGCCCCCCGTTAACAGCCAATGAGACTGGCCAAAAATGACCAATCACGACTTGCTATCCACGGGCCAATGAGAAGTGCAGGATTACAAGCTTGTTGTAAAGTAAAGCTGTTTAGGGTTGTATCGCTGCGTTGGCTTAGTCCGTAACACATTAGAGAGCAGAATTAATGTTTTCCATGTTTCCTTTTTGCTATCTAGCATATGTTTGAATTACTGCATTAAGACACATTAAATAATTTTTAAAACAGGCTCATCAACAAAACAGAAAAACAGACTTCTGTTTCACAGAGGAAGAAACTGCAGGAAACTGAAGGACTTATTTAGGCACAGATTACTTCAGCGCACCTTCTGTTGGCTGAAAAGATTCTATTTGAACTGTGAATAATAACTTGTAAGAAGCTTTTTCTTTCTTTAATCTGGGATGAATTAATACCTGTAGTGTGGAGAATGGTTTTCTCCTTTTATTTCTGGCCTTAGAAAAGTATATAGATTTTAAAAGATGAAGTCCCAAGATAGAGTAATTAGGACGATAGTGCTTGTTAGCCATTAATGTTGTGCAAAATTCACAATTATGGGGATGGTACATTTCAATGTTCTTATAGGAGATGATCAGACTGAGCCTGAATGAGGGATCAAGTGTATCATTAGCCTTGAGTCACCTTGTGCCCACAAAACATGAAGCCCAATTTTAAATCTAGCCCTGCTTGACTTGTTGATTTTTATCGACCACCAATTCTCTTTGACCATTAGTAGTTCAGATTCTTATAGAGAGTATTAACATAAATCCATATTCATTTGAATTGTCTGGGGTCCTAATTTCCTGCATTTAACAATTCTCTGGAGCACAGTTTCTCAGCCTTAGCAAGTTTAGAGGTTGTGGACTTTAACTATCAGAATTTCCTGCGAACATGCATTTGAAAAACACTGCTTTAGAGCATTCGCTTTTTTTTATTTTGAAAAGAATTTTATTAATTTTCTACAAACAAACAAGACAAACAAAACATTAAAACATCAACTCTCATATGTACATCTAGTGTGTCGGTTGGTTCATCAGTTTTGTGCATTCATTTTGTAGTCTCAATTACAATTATGTTACATAACAACTCATATTGTCAATCCAAACTTATATATCCTAATATCACTAAAAAAAAAGAAATTTTTGACTATACTTTTAATCTTTCATGCTTTATGAGATAACAATACTTTAAACAGTTTATTCTGTAACAAATCATATAATCATACCAAATCAATCCTAAAAACCCTTTATAGATATAGTGTCAAATAACAAAGGCAAGTAAAACAAAATAAAGATATTCCTTACTGTCTAACATTCTAAATATTCTATTATCGTATTTTATCATCTAGCCATTGATAAAAAAGATCCCAAATTTCATAAAATTGTTTATCCTCTTGCTCTCTAATTTCAAATGTCAATCTACTCATCTCAGCACATTCCAATATTTTCTTAATAATTTCTTCCTGTAATGGTATTTTCTCATTCTTCCAATTTTTAGCAAATACAATCCTAGCCGCTGTTAATACATTTACAATCAGGTATTTCAAATCTTTACTATATGTATCAGGTAAAATTCCCAATAAGAAGATCTCTGGTTTCAAGTCTATGTGTTTCTTTGTCATTTTTCCAACCACATGTGAATTTTAGTCCAATATTTTCTAGCGTCCTCACAAGTCCACCACATATGGTAATACGAGCCAGGTATCTGATGACATTTCCAGCATTTTTCAGATTTGTTCTTAAACATTCTTGCTATTCTTGTCAGGGGAAAGTGCCACCTGTAAAACATCTTATACAAGTTTTCTTTATATGCTGTTGACATTGTCATTTTATAGAGCATTCGCTTTTGAGGTTGGAACATGGCTGAGGAATTCTACCTTTTCTTGGAAATTTTAATTCCAGAAAACTACCAAGTTAGCTCCAGAATGACTAGATTGATGTACTCCAGAAGAGAACCAGAATGTTTTGCAGAATATCAGAATGTTTCATTCCCAATATGGGGATTCTTGCAAGTACAGCTTGGTTTTTGAGAGACGTGGTAAGACTGCTTGGGAGCCAACTTGGTATAGTTAGTGGTTAAAGCATCAGGCTAGAAACCAGGAGACTGTGAATTCTAGTCCTGCCTTAGGCACAAGCCAACAGGGTAACTTGGAGGAATGACAAGACAAGACAAGATCACTTGAGATTTAGGTAAAGGCTTGTATTACATGCTAAAGTCATATAATATTAGCTAGTCTAGTCAATATGTTATGGGAATCGAGTCATTGCCATCACTGTTTTTTAAGCACGGCCATCATGTTAAATTGTCACATATTTTACTTTTTGAGTCACGAAATATATTATAGCTACTATATCAGTGGCATTTTGTCAACCCAAATGGATATATTGTGCTATGTAAAAACTGTTTTTAAAGTCCTCCAGGGACTGTTATCTGTCTAAGAGTTTCTCAGTCCCTCCTGAAGAAGACCTTTCTGGGAAATTGGCTGGCTCTGCTTGGCTTCATTTCAAAACCTCCAAGGACACAATTGTTGGGAAAATAAGTTGGCTTATATGGGATTCTATTTGGGTCTTACAGGCTGTCTTTGCGACTTGATTGAAAGTCTGCAGATATCTAGTTCAAGAAAATCCTATAGGTTGTATCTTGTGTTGATTTTGTTTTTCATTTTGGAGTCATTCGTTAATTTGGAAAGGCTAAGCTTTAAGGAGTCATCTCTGCCTCTGTTAAAGAGCTTATTGTTGAAATTTAGCTTTAGGTACATATAAAAAGCCAACCCCAACCCTATCTTTTCTTTCACACGTTGTTTCTAACAACCTTCACATTTACAAATACAGTTATATCAGCCACCCCATCCACTGGGCTAACCTTTCCATGGGCTACTCCAATTCTCATCAGCCCATCAGACTGATTGATCTGTAGCGAGGGAAGTTGCATTTTCAAATTCAACAATATTTGCATGATACAGATCTACGCTTCTGGGCTGTCCCTTCTGCAATTTTATTTAACTGCAGCTGAAAATAAGGATATAGAAATGTGATTTTAGAGTGAATATGTTTTCTCCAATATTTATTTATTTAGTGTATAGCATACAATCTCAGGGAAATCTATACATGCTGCACACAATGCGGTCCTGACAGCCCAGATTGCTAGTTTATTCTGTTTGGCACTTATGCGCTTATCTTGGGTGCATCGTGGGGGTTGAACTAGTTTTATACCTATTAATCAATGGTGCTCAGGTTGCTGGTTCTTCCAGATTCCTTCACCCATCTCACCTTGCTCACTTCAGAATGCCTTGCATCTGGTCAGATCCAACGCCACCTTCTGCTCTCCACACACACAAACACAACTAGGTTTCCCCCCCCACCAAAGTGGTACCCATTTATCTACTTGCAACAGTGCATGCTTTCAAACTGCGGGGCAGGCAGGAGCCAGAGATTGAGTGACAGGAGCTCACTCCATTTCACAGAGCCGGGCTCAAACTTCTGGATGCAGAGCATTTCTGGCCAGCAGTTCCAGTATCATGAAGCCTCTGTGCCACCAACATCCCCTTTTCTCCAATAAACTCCCCCCCCCCTCAGTGTTTTCCTCTGAAGCAGTGTTTCTCAACTTTAGCAGATTTAGGATGAGTGGAATTTTCCAGCCAGCAAGAGTGGCTGGGGAATTCTGGGAGCTGAAGTCCATTTATCTTAAAATTGCTAAGGTTAAGAAACACTGCTTTGAGGGTTTTGGGGATGGGTGGGTATGCATTTTCTCTGGAAACATACTTATTTCCTCCAGTATATTGATATTTTCTAAATTCAGCATTGGATAGTGCAAAATGTTTGGAGTGCTTGACCAATCGTTTGGCCCTGTGTACTTAAAGAAATAGGCTGTATAAAATTATTTCTGGTCTTTGTCCACCTCACAATGATAGCTACCTTTCTAGTTTCTTTCTCTCTCTTTGCCTCTCCCAATTATTTTTTTTTTTAAACTCATCTTTTCTTCTCAGCTGGGACAGAAAACTTCCCTCAGAAACACGGTGACCCAAAGTCCCTTTGGACAATGACATGGGCAGCATAGAAATTAAACCAATAAATAAATATGGAAGAGATCTACTATCTCGGCAAGGATCATGGGGTCTTTTTGCTTAGGTATTGACCGGTTCTCTTTGGCCCAGTGAAAACCATCTGCTTATCAAAATGGAGAGCCATTTAAGACCCATGGCAACCATCTCATGCTGTTCAGAATCTTCCGTGGATAGCAGCATTGAGGTTTGTTTATTGGACAGCAGTCTTGATCTTTGTGTGGCTTAAAGAGAACGTTGCTGGTGGCAATTTCCAATTAGTCAAAAGTCAGAAATCATAAACAAGAAACCAATTTTGCCCCAACATTTCCATTTTCCATTTTCTATTTTTGCCAGCAAATAAACCCGGTAGGGAAGCACTGTTCATTTGATTTCTATCCCTTTTCCTATTCAGTCACCTGTTCAAAGCAGTGGGCAAAAATTCAAATGCACAGAGCAGTATGAAAAGTTTTCAATAATAATAATAATAATAATGGTGAATTAAAAGTAGAGGGGAGCCAGTCTGGTGTTGTACTTAAGGTGCTGTCCTGGGAATCAGGAGATTGTGAGTTCTGGTTGCATCTTAGACATGCAAGCCAGCTGAGTGACTTTGGATCAGTCACTCCTGCTGAGCCCAACTCATTTCAGAGGTTTCTGGGATTGGGTGTCAGCTTTGGAAGCCATATAAGAACCAGAAGCTTCCTTGCTGCCACATTCCTGTCCCTGTGAAAGTAGGAGGAGGGATTTTTAGAGCGTTGATAGTTAGGCCTAGTAGCGTTCTTCTTTTCAGTCAAGTTTATGTTATTCCTGCACCTGGATGAGGAGCAGTTGGAGGGATGTCTCAAGTTGGGATGGTTGGTGATTGGACCATGTGATGGACTGATGGGAGCAGTGCAGAGGTGGTATTCAGCAGGTTCTGACCAGTGCTGGAGAATTGGTAGCGGTAATTTTGAGTAGTTCGGAGAACCGGCAAATCCCACCTTTGACTGGAGATTTTACAGTATCCTTTTCCTGCTACACCTACCAAGCCACACCCACAGAACCAGTTGTAAAAAAAAAAAAGAATCCCACCACTGGTGCAGGGCTTGGGTTTTGACTTTTGAATTACTAAGAGAAAACCCAGAACTCTCAGATTCGGCTTTTCCCAGATGTGCCAATATACCTTCTCTAATAAAAGGAAACTTTGAGAAAATGCCTGCCTCAGAGTTTTGAATTGGAGTTGGGTTTTTCTGGAATCCTGACACTGGGGGTGTATTTATACCTAGGTCTCCCCAGTGCTGAGACAATACCTTAAAACTCTAACCATACTGGCTCTCATCTGTTTCAATTCAATTAAATAACTAATTAATCAGGGGATTGATCATATGCCATCAAGCTGGTGTCAATTCTTAATGACCACATAGATTTTCTCCATGACAAATAACCCTCACTTAAAGGTGCTTTTCCAGGAGGCAACTGAACTTTCCTGTCTTTTCCTTTGAAGACGTTTCACTTCTCATCCAAGAAGCTTCTTCAGCTCTGACTGGACGGTGGGGAATGGAAGGATTTATATTCCTTGCAGACGGCTGGTCATTTGCATCCTTTGAGAGTCATTGAGGCACTTGGGGGTTTATCTCTGTCTTCAGGGTCATCTGATTGGTGCAAATGGTTCCTGTATGGTTCCTTTTTTTATCCCCTGGAAATCTGTTCATACTCCAACACCATTTGAAGGTTGCTCACCTTTGCACCTTTGGGACAACCATCACCTAGATGGCTGAGAATCTCCATAGACTTATAACCCTCACTTGAATTCTGGAAAGCATGCAGAGAAGAACAACAAAGATGACTAGAGAACTGGAGATTAAAACATAAGGAATGATTGCAGGAATTGGGTATGTCTAGTTTAATGAAAAGAAAGACTAGGGTTTACATGATAGCAGTCTTCCAATATTTGAGGGACTGCCACAAAGAAGGAGGGGGTCAACCTACTGTTCAAAGCATCTGAAGACAGGGCAAAAAACAATGATTGGAAATCAATTAAGGAGAAAACGAAGGAGAAATTTACTGACAATGAATCGATGGAAAGGTTAATTGTTCAAAAGTTCTGGGTGCTCCATCACTTTTGTTGTTGTTAGTTGCGAAATCATGTCCGACCTATCATGATCCCATGGACAACATTCCTCTAGGCCTTCCTGTCCTCTACCATGTTCTGGAGTCCATTTAAGCTCTGACTCCATCCAGCCCCCTCATTCTCTGTCTTCCCCTTCTTCTGTTGCTCTTGATCTTTCCCAGCATTAGGCTCTTCTACAGTGAGTCCTTCCTTCTCATTAGGTGGCCAAAGTATTTGAGTTTCATCTTCAGGATCTGGCCTTCTAAAGAGCAGTCAGGGTTGATCTCCTCTAGGACTGACCGGTTTGATCGCCTTGCAGTCCAAGGGACTTGCAGGAGTCTTCTCCAGCACCAGAGTTCAAAGGCCTCAATTCTTGGGCGCTCCATCACTAGAGATTTTTAAAGAGTTTGACATCCATTTGTCTGATATGGTGTAGGGCAAAAGTGGTATTCAGCAGGTTCTGACCAGTTTTGGAGAACCGGTAGTGGAAATTTTGAGTAGTTTGGAGAACCAGTGGTAACCTTCCCCCAGGAGTGGGGAGGGAATGGAGATTTTACAGTATCTTTCCCCTGCCACACCCACCAAGCCATGCACGCCCACCAAGCCATGTCCACAGAACCAGTAGTAAAAATTTTTAATCCCACCACTGGTGTAGGGTGTCAGGATTCCAGCAGTTACTCTAATTAAATCATGAGCCTCAAGTCACACTCCCAAAACTAAAAAGGATTTATTAGAAGTTAACATTCTATGTCTGGCCTTAGCCTGGGCATAGCCAACTCTGAGATATGTAATTCACAAAGGGTTTCCTGCTTGAGCTTGGGGTTGGACTAGAAGACCTCCAAAGTCCCTTCCAACACTTGTTATTCTGTTCTGGTTTGTTCTGATCTTTCAGGGCTTCCAGTCAAGCATATCACCACTGTAACTGAGTTCATCCACCTGGGTGCTGGTCCTCCTCCTTCCTCCCCACTTCTTAACACTGACTAATTATGTCCCATCAAGTTGGTGATGACTCTTATGGATCACATAGGTAGACCTTCCTTATGAGCATCTGTCCTATTCTGGCCCTTCAGGTCTTTCAAATGTGCTCCTGTTTCCACTATAACTCAATCTCTCCACTTTGTTCCTAGTCATTCTTTTCTTCTCCATCTTTTCCAGCATTAGAGCTAGTGGTGGGATTCAATTTTTTTTAGTACCAGTTCCGTGGGTTTGGTTTGGTGGGCATGGCTTGGTGGGTGTGGCAGGGGAAGGTTACTGCAAAATCCCCATTCCCTCCCCACTCCACTAACCTGCTTTCCAGCTCTGTTCTCCTGTGCCGGGCAACCAAAGAAGACCCAGCCAATCAGCTGGGACTCGGGAGGCAGGGAATAGATGGGGGCGGGGCCAGTCAAAGGTGGGATTGGCCAGTTCTCTAAACTACTGAAAAATTTCCACGACCGGATCTCCAGAACTGGTCAGAACGTGCTGAATACCACCTCTTCAGAGAGCTGGGTCTTTATATAATATGTCTGAAGTAGGATAATTTGAGCCTGATCATTTGTGCCTTGAATGAAAACCCTGGGTGGATTTGAGAATAATTCCACTGCAGGTTAAGGTTTTTTGAAACAGATTTCAAATTATCTTGAAGGAAAACTGCTCTCAAGAATATAGCACTGTAATAGGAACAGAAACCATGTTATCGACATAATGATATCTCGGAACTGATGCCTTATTTTAAAAAATATGTGAGCTTTGCAAATGTCTGGGCAGCTATGCATTACTGCTGACACTTAATCCTCACTTACTATTTCCAATGGGAAGGGCAACCAACTGGGTATGTCTAGTCTGATAAAAAGAAGGACTAGGAGTGACATGATAGCAGTCTTCCAATATCTCAGGGGCTGCCACAAAGAAGAGGGAGTTAAGCTATTCTCCAAAGCATCTGAAGGCAGGACAAGAAGCAATGGAGGGAAACTAACCAAGGAGAGAAGCAACCTGGAACTAGGGAGACATTTCCTGACAGTTCGAACAATTAATCAGTGGAACAACTTGCCTGCAGAAGTTGTAATTGCTGAAAAAAATGGAGGTTTAAAAGAAGAGATTGAACAACCATTTGTCTGAAGTGGTGTAAGTGCTTAAACAGGGGGATGGACTAGAAGACCTCCAAGGTCCCTTCCAACTCTGTTATTCTATTCTATTCTATTCTATTCTATTCCATTCCATTCCATTCTATTCATCTATATTGCTCTATATAGTCCTTCATAAATTCTTCCCTCTGATCACGAGTGGAGAGCTAAGGAAGTGTCGTTTTGCAGATTATTTTCTCGGGAAAGGGCGTTTCAGATTTGCCAACAATTTTGAAGAAGTGCAAATTTGTTCTCAGCAAAAATCAGACCTCTCCAAAAAAAAGGCCTGTGTCCAAGGATCCAAAATCTTTCATGCGAGATTTTTACAGGAGAGAATAATGAAGCCATGAAAAAGAAAAAAAAAAAAAAAAGAAGTAGGAAAAAGAATTTCCGACTGAACAAATTGCTGTCCATTGTAAGGGGACTGAATCGTGCTGTGCTAAGCTCTTCTATTTTCCTAAGCTATTCCCCCCCCCCCATCCTGTCTCTGAACCTGCTGAAAAAGTCCACCCGTTGTGTTTATTATTTGAATCTACAGAGGAAGCTTCCTGACGTTATGATAAAGAAGCTGCCATAATATTGCTCCCCAGACATTTGAAGTAATTTAAAATGATACTTCAAGACTATTGCCGAAACTCTGCAGCCAAAAGAGCTCAGATGTCATCTTCTGTACCGGGGCAGTTTGCAACCCGAAGGAAAATTCAGCTAAAAAATCAGAGTTGGATACAAGTAGCTGTTTGAAATCTTTCTGCAAACAAGTTGATTCTTTGAATTAACTTTGTGGCAAATTCAAAAAGGCCAGACTAGACAGCATGCATCTATGTTGTGGGCCCTTGTTCAATTCTTTGTTTAAAAAAAAAAAAAACATTGCAAATGAAAATAGCTGTACTAAGCTGTACTAAGAGATTAAGATAAATAGGTAATCTTCAATTTACCAGACAAATAGGACCAGAATTTCAGTCATCACTTGTTGTGGTTGAAGGTCAAAGCACTCATGTGCCCGGCCCTGATTTTTCAACCCTTTTACGGTAATTGTCAAGCAAATCATGCAGTTGTATATCTGAATCATGTGATAAATAAGCAAATACATTCTCCTGAACTGGCAGAAAAAAAAAAAAAAAAAAAACCTCCAGAAACTGGCTACAGCCATTGCAAATCATAGATATATGGCCATGGGACACTGCAACCAGTTGTAAATACTACGTATAACTAGCTGTAAATATTAGGTACTGGAGCAGCTGTCCCTCAGAAGTTGTGGGAGTGCCATCACTTGATACTTTCAAGAAGAGATTGGACTCCCATCTGTCAGAAATTGTGTCCTGCTTGGGCAGGGCGTTGGACTAGATGACTTACAAGGTCTCTTCCAACTCCGATTATCTGTTATTTGGTTGCCAAGAACCTGAAATCCAGTCATGTGACTACAGCATGACATTTTACAATGACCGCTTTATATGCCATAAAGCATCCTTTCTGAGGCCAGTAAAGCTTCAAAGGTCATTAAATGTTCAAATAGTTGTAAGTCAAGAGCTACCCGTAGATATAATGTAGTCATGGGATTGGTTTTATTCTTTTTTTGAGTTGTTAATGTTGTTTAGTTATCCTATTTCGTTTTGTTTCTTGAGAGCTGGTCCTTTTATGTTTTCCTTTTGCCTCCTTTTAGAGAGATTAGCATGATTATTCCCCCAATTGCTTTGTTTCTCTGAGGTTCTTTATTTATTAAACTGACAGACTTTTATACGATACTAGCTCGATACCCGTGCTTCACTACGAAACTATGTGGTCGGGCTTAGTTTTTGAGGAGGAAAATAAGGGGGAAAAATTCTGCCTCTGCCTACCAGCATCCATCAGTATTCATCTGGCTAGCGTCCTGTCATTGTGTGAGAAAGTTGAGGGCTGTTTGGAAACTGAAACAATATTTTCTGTGTGAGCAAGAAGGAGGCAGCAAGGAGCCTGGGCGTGCCTTAGCTCAACTGTTCTGTACTAAAGCTGCTTGGTGCTGTGAAACTAAAACTGAATCTCCTCTCCTCTGCTTGTGTTTTGCATTTGGAACAGATTTCTTGTCGGGGGGGGGGAGTAGAACTCCTTAGCATCAGAGCGTGTTAATAATAATATACAAAATAATAATGCTCTGATGGTCATTTCGAAAAACCAAGATATATATATATATCTGCCTTGGTCCACCTTGTATCAGTACTTCTTGCTCTGTCACCAGCCCATTTCCATTGCAATTCTATTACTCTCTTGATGATATCATATTCTTTTATTTGTTCTCTACTCCATAAGTATAATATTGTTATTAGTGTACATACAATATTATGACATTGCAGCATTGTACAAAACATTCCAATACCATACCGGTAGTCCTTGACTTACAACAGTTCATTTAGTGATTGCTCAAAGTTACAATGGCACTGACAAAAGTGGCTTACGACCATTTTTCACAGTTACAGCCTTTGTAGCCTCCTCAAGATTCTGTGATCAATATTCAGATGCTTGGCAACTGGTTCATACTTAGCAATAACAATGGTACTTAGACTTATATACCGCTTCACAGTGCTTTATAGCCCTCTCTAAGCAGTTTAGAGAGTCAGCCTATTGCCCCCAACAATATGGGTCCTCATTTTACCGAATTTGAAAGAATGGAAGGCTGAGTCAACCTTGAGCCTGGTGAGATTCAAACTGCTGAACTGCAGGCAGTTGGCAGTCAGCAGAAGAAGCCTGCAATGCTGCACTCTAACTACTGCATCACCATGGCTCATACTTATGACCATTGCTGTATCCCAAGACCATGCAATCCCCTTTTGCAACCTTTTGACAAGCAAAGTCAGTTGGTACTTCCCAACTGAATTGCTAACATAGGAACTGCAATGATTCACTTAATAACTGTGGCAAGAAAGGTTGTAAAATGGGGAAAAAACTAACTTAACAGATGTCTCACTTAAGAACAGAAATGTTGGGCTCAATTGTAATCATATATTGAGGACTACCCGTACTATGTTTCAAAAACATAATTTAAAAAGGCAAAAGAGAAAATAAAAGAAAGAAGAGATGTTAAGTGGATGTTTCTTTTCCTTAATTTCAGGGAAAAGGTGAAAATTGTCCAGCAATTTCTCAAAAAAGAATCTCCCTCCAGGAAGTGAGTTCAGTATTGCTATTGAAAAGGTTTTGCCTCCTGACAAGTCTCTGGGAATTCAGTGCAAATATAGGAAGCCAGGCAGCCTGTTTGCACATCCCCGGAGAGTGGATTATGTCGTGAAAGACTCAACTTTCATGCAAATCCCTTGGCCCTTCCTAACTAAGGCTAGAAAGACAACACTGCCTTCATTTCCATTTCTAAGAATTCCTTTGAATGTCTCTTCTCCTTTGAAGGAAATGCCAAAGTCTTAATCTTCTTCAGCAATGGAATGAGAAACCTTTGTACCTGGATGGGACAGTGAACTTGTGAGACATCCTCACACGGTTTTGTGTTGACATTGTTTCCATTTCTGTTTAGACAATAGCAAGGGTCAACAGCATAGCATTTCTTATAGCCCAAAATGATGACTGTAAGGTAAAGGTAAAGGTAAAGGTTCCCTTCATACATACGTGCTAGTCGTTTCCATCTCTAGGGGTGGTGCTTATCTCGGTTTCAAAGGAGAAGAACCAGCTCTGTCTGAAGATGTCTCTGTGGTCATGTAGCCAGCATGACTAAACACCGAAGGTGCACAGAATGCTGTTACCTTCCCACCAAAGTGGTCCCTACTTTTTTACTTGCATTTTTATATGCTTTTGAACAGCTAGGTTGGCAGAAGCTAAGATAAGTAATGGGAGCTCCCTCCGTTACGTGGTGCTAGGGATTTGAACCGCTGACCTTTCTGACAAGCTCAGCATCTTAGCCAGTGAGCCACCATGTTAATGATGACTGTGGCCCTTTCCAAACTGACCTTAAATGAAAGTAGTCCTCGATTTGCACTATAACCAAACTAGCAAACTGTTCCAAGTTACAACGGCACTGAATGGTGGTTTTTGGAATTCCCTTCTTGACTAGTACTTCTCACGTACCCTCACTTAATGAACGCATCACTTCGCAATGGAAATTCTGGTCTCAATTGCCATTGTAAGTTGAGGACTACCTATGTGTAGTTTTTGCCTCCATAGGTGATCTCAGAAGCTTACTGGCCAAGACCTCATTAGTTTTGGGATGGGGATCATGTAAGATGATAGGACTGATTGACCAGAGTGGTAAATAATAAAGATCATAAAAATCTTAAAAGAAAAGAAGCCAGCCATTTCCACTACACTGTCAAACACAAGGGTGCCTTTCCGTAATTTATGTGAAATTGCTAAGTTATTAAATGCTACATTTTTTGAGTGATTTTGCAATTGCATAAAGGAGCTGAGCACTGAAAGCTCAGGCTCTTTGATGAGAATAGAAAATAGAATAGAATAGAATAGAATAGAATAGAATAGAATAGAATAGAATAGAATAGAATAGAATAGAATAGAATAGAATATCAGAATTGGAAGGGACCTTGGTGGTCTTCTAATCCAGCCCCCTGCTTAGGCAGGAAACCCTACACCACTTCAGACAAATTGGTTATCCAAGCTCTTCTTAAAATCTTCCAGTGATGGAGCAATCACAATTTCTGGAGGCAAATTGTTCCATTGATTAGTTGCTCTCATTGTCAAGAAATTTCTCCTTACTTCTGGGTTGCTTCTCTCCTTGATTAGTTTCCACCCATTCTTTCTTATCCTGCCTTCATGTGCTTTGGAGAATAGCTTGACTCCCTCTTTTTTTGTGGCAGCCTTTGAGATATTGGAACACTGCTTTCATGTCTCCCCTAGTCCTTCTTTTCACCAGACTAGACATACCCAATTTCAGCAACTGTTCTTTATTTGTTTTAGCTTCCAGTCCCCTAATCATCTTTGTGGCTTTTCTCTGCACTCTTTCTAGAGTCTCAACATCTTTTTTTTATACATAGCTTTGTGGAAGAGGGGTGGTGTATTTAGCCATTGTAGGTGATCGTTGGATAAAGACAAAAAGGATTGCTGACCATTGCATTATCAGTGTCATTTTTACATGTGCACCCATAACTACGAACAGTCACATGTATGGAATCTTCCTCTCATCTCCTCTTTTGGTCCATTTTCTTCTATTGAGGGCCCTTGAAAATGACAGCCCAGATCAACCAGAAGAAAAGGACTGATTTCTCTCACAGATTTCATAGGCACATAAGATATCTTGAAATCATATTTATACAAGCATATCTTAGCTTCATTCACAGTCTGCTTACAAATTGCCTTCTTTAAGCACTATTGTCTTTGCTTTACAACACCCAGGACTTAAAACAAGCTAAATCTGCATTTTAATTACTATTTTTCTTATGATGTCCCTTGTCATTCTTTTTCATAATGGATTCCTTCTGTTTCCCAGTAGATATTACTTCATATTCTTTAGTACCATTCAGCCTTGCCCATCAAAGGGAATGTGGAATCCCATAGAAACCACTTCTCTAAGGATCCCTTTTAAATCTTCTGGGCTACATTTACTCTGACTTAGAAATGCATCTACAGGTCTGAATTTCGCATAAAATGCTATGCTGTCCTATTGAAAAGTGAGCTTGGTTGCGTTCACTTAGAGTGTCAAGCCATGGCTTTTACAAATGTGGTTTACGAAATACATTTAAATTGGATGCTTTCGTACAGCCTGTTAAACTGGAAATTCTGGTTCTCACTCACCATGTTAAACTAATCCCAAAATGAACTCTTTATTATAGCTTAATGTGATAGCCCCCAGACAGTGTTTTCTCATAAAATATATATTCAGTTTTAAAGCCACTCTCCAGTTACAACCTCTGCATGTCACCTTGAACATTTGTCCCTTTGAATTCCTAGAACCGTATCTCAAAATACCTCCATATGGAATTGAAGTCTACAACTCCTGCTTTCCTCTTTTTCTTTAGTCTTTAGCTCACCATTTTCTCAAGCCAGCTGGGGAATTCTGGGAGTTCGAGTCCATATATCTTAAAGTTGCCAAGGTTGAGAAACACTGCTCTAGCCTGATAAAAACCTCGGGAGATGTTGAAATTTTGCTCACGTAGTCACATTTGGATCCATCCCATAAAACTAATATGTGTTTTGCTTTTTCTCATGGATTAATCCTGCATCCCATGCTTTTTTAAAAAAAAATCATGCCAATGTTTATGGTTGGATTTCCAGCTATCAATCATAGACACCATTATTCCATCAGCCATCTTGTTTCCTCCTATCAATTGTGTGTGTGTGTATCACCGATCTTTTCACATTAAAAAATCTTCACACGTTATTGGAAAGATGAAGGGATAATCAAGAAGATACTAGACTGTGCAGAAATGGATAGACTTACATTGAAAATTAAACAGAAAGAAGACACAGGATATTATCAAACATGGAACTTATTTTACCAGTGGTTGGAAAAAAAGGGGTAGAGAGTAAAAATGGAATCTGTATTGTTAAGCAAATTAAGTACCCAGACAATATGACGTTTATTTTTTATTTTTTGAAAAAAAGTTTTATTGATTTTAACAACAAACAGAAACACATAAAACATAAGACATAAAACATAAAAACATCCTCCTCCTTCAATATGATGTTTATTATGCACTAAGAAATATAATTAATAGGGGGAAGAATTTTGGATATGGGATTGATTTAGAGAAATGGCAGAAATTGTGGTCTCAAAATTATAAAATGACAATGTCAACAGCATATAAAGAAAACTTGTATAAGATGTTTTACAGGTGGCACTTTCCCCTGACAAGAATAGCAAGAATGTTAAAGAACAAATCTGAAAAATGCTGGAAATGTCATCAGATACCCGGCTCGTATTACCATATGTGGTGGACTTGTGAGGACACTAGAAAATATTGGACTATAATTCACATGTGGTTGGAAAAAATGACAAAGAAACACATAAACTTGAAACCAGAGATCTTCTTATTGGGAATATTACCTGATATATATAGTAAAAATTTGAAATACCTGATTGTAAATGTATTAACAGTGGGCAGGATTGTATTTGCTAAAAATTGGAAGAATGAGAAAATACCATTACAGGAAGAAATTATTAAGAAAATATTGGAATGTGCTGAGATGAGCAGATTGACATTTGAAATTAGAGAGCAAGAGGATAAACAATTTTATGAAATTTGGGATCTTTTTTATAAATGGCTAGATGATAAAATACGATAATAGAATATTTTAGATAGTAAGAAATATCTTTATCTTGCTATTTTGCTATTATTTTGTTATTTGATATTATATTTATAAAGGTTTTTTTTTAGGATTGATTTGGTATGATTATATGATTTGTTGAATAATCGGGTTAAAGTATTGTTAGCTCATAAAGCATGAATGATTAAAAGTATAGTCAATTTTTTTTTTTTTTAGTGATTATAGGATATATAAGTTTGGATTGATAATATGAGTTGTTATGTAACATAATTGTATCTGGGACTACAGAATGAATGCACAAAAATGATGAACCAACTGACACACTGGATGTACATACGAGAGTTGAATGTTTTAATGTTTTGCTTGTCTTGTTTGTTTGTAGAAAATTAATAAAATTTTCTTTCAAAAAAAAAGAAATATAATTAATAGAAAATTAATAAAATTTCTTTTTTAAAACATCATTTTAATTTTTTAAAATTGGGATGCTTGTCTAGGAATGCAAGATATTGGCTTTTAGTCCTGTCTTTATAATTTTGAAACTCCAGCAGATCCCTTAAGGCTGTTCTTGGAAATAAAATGATGGACGGGCAGCTACAATCTGTTGTGGTGTTTGGAATTTCTCTTGTCTTTGTTTGGAAAGTCATAGATCCAGATGAGGAGAAAAAAATAAACTGGAAGAGAGCAACTATGCAAATCAGTGTTTGTTGCTACTTTGCTCCCTTGTGGCTGCCATGAAGAAGTTCACCTGGTAGGCAATTTGTGAGAAGGTTCACAGCCTCTCTCAAAATTCCAAGTAAGCTCTTCACCTCTGTGAAATGAATCAAAAATCTAAAATCTGGGAATGAGGAGATGACAATACAGCAGGGGTGTCAAACTCGATGTCATTGAAACTTCAGGGCTGTATTTGACCTCGGTAGGGTCAGGGTGGGCATGGCCAGCTCAACATCACTTGTGTCAAGGACGCTTGTGGTGGCCTGAGCCTCCTGACAGAGAAAACAGGCTTCTGAGCTCCATTTTCTGCTATGACAGCTTCCTGCAATCCTTTGCCAGTGAAAAGAAAGCTCAGGGGGCCCGTGTATGGCTCTCCCAAACTTTGTTTTCACTGGAAGAGGTACCATGGGCCTTCACTGTTTCCAGTGTAGCCCTGAGGGCCTGATCTAAGCACCCCATGGACCGGATCCAGCCCGTGGGGCTTGAGTTTGACACCCCTGCAATACAGGGACAAACCTACTCCTTGTAGACAGTGAAATAAGATATATAATTGTAACTACAGCTATCTTGATTTCATTTAAGGAAAAGCATTTCTGATGGTAGCAGTGGTGAAATAGTCTACTGGTGGATTCTTCATCACTGTAGGGGTTTTCTTTGTCTTAATTTGTGTGAAAGTCCACAGCAAAAAAAACTGGACTCCAAGTTAATTTGGTTTGTTTTACTGCACATTGCAGAGGGTTTGATTAGATGATCCATGCAGTCTCTTCCATCCCTGTGATTCTATTTCAATGTAGTTTTTGCTGTAAATGCAAAATATGCTATAGCATCAATTATTAAACAAAAGTCCTTTCATAAATTAAAAACAAAACATAACCTATATATTTCAAAATTTTAGGTTACTCCACATCTACAACACCTTGATGGTACATTTATACATTTGTCTAGCCTTAAGGAAATAAAGGAAGGAAAAAACTAAGTCACCTTTGAAAAGAAGACTTGTTATCACAGCCAGGCAACCTGAAAAGTTGAAATACTTTTATTTGTTTAAAGATCTATGCTAATCCAAGTTGTTCTTCTTTTACTCTGTGTGGAAATCAAAAGAGGACAAAGCCAAATGAATACAGTTTCTCTTGTGCTAATTTTATATTTGCTAAATTTATTTGATAAAGTGATGGCTGTTAATATTGATGAAATAATTCAGATGCATTTTCCCCAAATTCTGTACCTCAGATATGAAAGACAATGAAGACTCTGGGACTACACAAGGATTAAACATGTTGGGAACAAGGGTATCATTTAGATAGATGTGATGAGGTGAGATTAGACAGATAGAGGTAGGTAGATAGGTTGAAATAGATAGATAGATAGATAGATAGATAGATAGATAGATAGATAGATAGATAGATAGATAGATAGATAGATTCCCTGAATATGTTGACATTGCTTTATTCTATTTTTAATTAAAAAAAACTGGTAGAGATGTTTTTACCACAACCTCACTGATCCCTAGAACAATACTGAGCAGCAGAAACTACACCAGAAACAAGAGTTTCTGGTGATTCTCAGCCATCCAGGTCATGGTTGTCCCAAAGGTGTTTTTTCAAAAGGCAACTGGACTTTCTGCTTTTTGTTTTAAGACGTTTTGCTTCTCACCCCAGAAACTTATTCAACTCAAGTTTCACTTAGCTTTCCATCCTTCCAAGGTTGGTAAAATGATTGTCAGAAGCAATATGCTGACTCTGCAAACAGTTTAGAGAGGGCAGTAATGCACTATAAGCAGTATATAAATCTAAGTGCTATTACTGCTGTTATTTTAAATGATGGTCCCAATGAGGACCATCAGAAAGTTCAAAGCTTAGAGTTCAACTTCATTCAGCACCATGGATAGTTCTAGGTTGATCCTTAGAATACAAGATTTGTAAGCCAAAGAAAGGTTCCAGGTTCTGGCATTGATGTCTTATTCTAAAAAGGACTGGGAAAGAACCTGGATAGTTATAGACTGTTTATCAACCCAGATGCCCTGTGGTAAGAAATGCACAACAAAGAAGAGCTCTGCTATTGGTATCTACAAACTCCAAAATTTGTGGCTCTTCATCAGCTGAACTGCTCTGGACACAAATGCTTCCAGGGGAATTTTGCAACCTTGCTTAATAAGCAAGGATATTTCTTTCCCCCAAGTTATGCAGAAGTATTCTGTAAATTCATTTGTCAATCTTTGACATATTAAACACAGCGTGCCAGATTACTCGAGGATGCATTGGGACCTTTTCATGTCTCAGAGCTCAGCTGAGTATATATAGCTTCCTTTACATTATTTTTAATGTTTAATGGCAGCATCTGAATAGCTCCACTCCCCCCTCCCCAGCCTCAGTTTGGCCTCAATTTAATTTCCTTTAAAGTTTTATCTCCCCCACATTATTAATTAAGCATTGCAGATTGAGGGCACTCTTGGGTTAGACATTTTTCATGTTTCCCTTTTTACAAAATATGAATGCTGTGACCTATTTGATGCAAAGGAGAGCAATTTTGACAAAGCTCGCAGGCAGATGCTGCGGGAGTGAAGAAAAAGCAGTCAAATCTCTTGGCTGAATGTTTGGCTTTGGGCTGCATTGTAGGATAAGCCTTTGAGTGGTGTTAGTCTTTTTCACTCTGCCATTCAATCCCTTCTTCCAGGTGATAAAGAAGAACAGCCTCCTGGCACTAACAGAATTTTTTTTTTCTTGATTTACTGGCACTGTTCAGCATAAAAGCATCATTGAATAATGTTGTGCCAAGTTGAACAAGAAAAGAAGCCATTGGCATCCTACAATAATGTGAATGAAGACTCCCATTCTGACCTTTTCTGGTTAAGCATATCGCCTTCAATGGATTTACGCAACTGTAGCTGGTTCTTTTGATGTGTGTAGCAGAGAAACTTTAAGTTTGAAAGAACCCTACAGGCTAGTGAGCCCAATCTCCTTCTATGCAGGAAAGCAAATTAAAGCATTTGTGATACATAGCTGTCCAGGCCTCTCTTTGAATACAGTGAAGGAGAAACAGCGTCACAATGGGTAACAGGTTCCACAGATGAACAGCTCTTATTATTAGGAAGGCTTTTTCTAATGTTCAATCAGAATCTGACTTCTATAATGCACATTCATTATTTCGTACCCCGTGGTTTGTTGCAAAGGAGAACAGATCCTGACCTTCTTCTGTGTCACTGACTTTCAGGTATTGACAAGTCCTGTTATCTCCCCTTCAAGTCTTGCTTCCCAACATTAAAAGCTTCCAATTATTTCATTCTCTTTTCCTTACTTTCTTCTGCATTTTCATTCTCCTTGTTATCCCCAAAGCTGTTCCATTCTTCTTGAGGTGGGGTGTTTGGGACAAGAGCACAAATGCCCAAACTGATACCTGACTAATGTAGACAGCAAGGGAGAGACACATATTACTTGAGACATTTTACTGGAACCCTGGAGGGTCTGGACTTCAGGGTGGAGAACTGTAATTTAAACTCCTTTGTCCCTGTCCAATTGTGAAAGTAGCACTCCAGCCCCAACTTGTTGCCACAAAGAAGAGGGGGTCAAATTATTCTCCAAAGCTCCAGATGGCAGGACAAGAAACAATGGGGGAAGTCAGATTATTTTTAACAATTGCAATGATTCAATTGATCAACCAAAACAGAGCTGTAAAGGACACTGGAGTTCTTCTAATCCAGTGGTTCCCAACCTTTTTTTTGCCCCGCACCCTTAAAGAAATTTCACTCGAACCTCGCACCCCCTGAAATAAATAATAAATAAAAATGCCAACATATAGCCAATATCCTATTATTTACCTGGACTTTTCTCGCACCCCCTGGAATATCGTCTCGCACCCCCAGGGGGTGCAAGCACCTCAGGTTGGGAACCCCTGTTCTAATCCAACCCCCTGCTCATGTAGGAGACCCTACACCATTTTAGAAAAGTGGCTACCTAGTCTCTTCTTAAAACCTCCAGTGATGAAGCATCTACAACTTCTGATGGCAAGCTGTTCCACTGGTTTATTGTCCTCACTGTTAGGAAGTTTCTCCTTAATTCCAGGTTGTTTCTCTCCTTGATTAGTTTCTAACCATTGCTTCTTCTCCTGCCCTCTGGTGCTTTGGAGAATAATTTGACCTCCTCTTCTTTGTGGTAGCCCCTCAAATACTGGAATACTGCTATCATGTCACCCCTAGTCCTTTTCTCTAGACTAGCCATACCCAATTATTGCAACCATTCCTCATATGTTATAGTTTCCAGACCTTTAATGTCTTAGTTGCTCTTCTTTGCACTTTTCCCAAAGTCTCAACATCTTTTTTTTTTCTAATGTGGTGACCAAAACTGGATGTAGTATTCCAGGTGTGGCTTTACTAAGGCTTTATAAAGCAGGACTACATGTGTTTTGATTCTATGCCTCTGTTTATACAACCAAAGATTGTATTAGCATTTTTGGCTGCTCCTGCACACAGCTGGCTCATATTTAATTAATCATCTTAACGATTTAATTGATTCACTTAACAACGCTGGCATAAAATCGGGCATGGCTCATATAACAATCACCTTGATAGCAGCAGAAACTCTGCTCCTAATTGTGGCTGTATATTGAGGATTATCTGTACTGAATTCTCAATCAAAGAACAGAGAAAATAAATATACACAGAATTATACAAAATGATTCCTTTTTTAAAAAGACAAATGATGCAGTGGGAATTCTTTTTTTAAAGATTCAACACTCCAGATTTGTTTAAATAACACTCCAGAATAAGGTGCCAGCCTTGGAAGCCATTTTTTTTTTAACTTGGAAGCTTTGAGGCTACCACATTCAGTGCATGGGAATTTGGGAGGGGAAATTTAAATATACTGTAAATATACTGTAAATATACTATAAATAAATGCACAAGGAACTCCCTCTCAGCCCTCCAAGGAAACATCAGGCAATTGGCCAAGTGCAAGCAAAAAATGAAACACCAGCATAGACAAGGAACTCCCAAGGAGAGGAATAGAAAACTTGCGATGTTTCATGAGAGACAGCACAACAGTGTGAGTCCCGACTACAGCATTTTCTTGTATAATACAGAATTGGGACAGATAAGTACCTGGACAATGCCAGGTTATTGGCTAGTCATATACAAACAAAAACCAACAAAAGTGATTTCAGGAGAATGTAAAGAAAGGGGGAAAAAATAAAGTTGCGGAGCAAGTTATTTTTAATCCATGTATATTAATACAAAAGGCATGTTTAAAAAAGGCCAGGAATATTTATGAATGAAAATGGATGTGAATTTTAAAAACTTTTTCCCCCAAGTCTGCATTTAAAATGGGAAGAATGGCTCAAAATATACTGTAGTTCTACTCACATGGATAGTACCCTGTTTCTCCAACAATACGGCCTCCCCCAATAGAAAGTCCCAGCATGTTTTATAGGCATGAAATGAAATTAAGCCCCTCCCCCCCCAATTAAGGCCTATATTAAAACATGCGAAATGGGGGGGAATGGCTTGCCATTAAGAAGTACTTTTGTTGCACACCCGGATATGGTGCTGCCTGCGTTGACCCCGATATGCAGTGTCCCACCAACGCCAAGGTCAGCATCCAAGCCGTCGCTGCCCGCCTGAAGATGCAAGGGGGGGGGAATTAAGATGGCCTAGCCATTTTTGGGGGGCTCAAAAAAAAAAAAAGACCCGGCCTTATTATATGAGAAACACGGTAAACACAGACCGGAGTAATCTGCATTTATATTGCTTAAATAAATGCTCCCATTATTATGCTTTTACAATGATGTTGCTATCACTTTTATTATCCTTGTTCTCTAAGGTATGCATATTTTAAAGGTAATGCAAGTAGCTTTAAAAATGCATAAGGACATTGTCAGAAATAAAATAGAAGGTAGTTTAATCCCAGTTGCTGCATGTAGTATCACTGCCACTTCACTGAATATGAACGTCCGGGCTTCATATGTCTCACAATTGTATCCCAAGGCTCCAGGGTTCTCATCTGTCCATATCTTATTTATTTATTTTTACTTGTTAAATATAAAGGTCACCCAATCTTGGCTTTAATACTTATACAGGTAGTCCTCCACTTGCAACAGTTCATTTTAATGACCATTCCCAGTTACAACAGCACTGCCCTTAAAATGTTTAACTGATGTAAAATGAGTGTTTCCTGGACAATGACGACAGTTTTACTTGGTTTGTTTCCAAGGGCCACTCAAAATGCTGGTCAAAGGGTTGGAAGAGACCTTGAAGTTCTTCTAGTCCAATCCGCTGCTCAAGCCAGAGACCAGTGGTGATATGCTACCAGTTCGGACTGGTTTGGCTGAACCGGTAGTTAAAAAAAAAAAAAGGCTCCCATGATCAGCTGAGAGAAGGAAAAAATCCTCAGACAATCAGGTGAGAGGAGAAAGAAGAGAAAAGCGCAGGATTGGCCTTCCCAGCTGCCCCTGCACTTTTCTCTTCTTTATCCTCTCAGCTGATTGGCGCTGCAGGCCTCAGCTGGTGCATGGAAAGCTGTGCACGTGGGTTAGATGGCATGTGTGGTGACCCGGAGTGTAACACAAACATAACAAAATCCAAAACGTAAATAAATGTCCTTTAATGCCTTCAACTTGGCCCCACTGTTCAATAATACTCAGTTGGAGATAAAAAAGCAATACAGTCCGAATTTAATGAGCAGATAGAGGTAAAATAGAAAAACCAAACAAACTCTAATGATGAAATGTCCACAACAGACCAGAAGTATTTACCAAATTCAAGGAGATAACAAGGCGCAGTCTGTTGGAAGGACGCCAACCAAGATAACTTCAGACCAAAATAAAACATGCTTTGCTTCTGGCAATGCTGTGTTTTAACCATCTCTCTTATATACTAGTCTCCCCAGCTGCAACCAATGAGGAGGATCATGACCACTTACTCTCTCATAAGCCAAGTTGTTGCCTTCTTCAATTCTCCCTGCATGTCCTAGGATGCAGAGGGGATGGGCCTGGTTCTTCCTCTAACTGTCCAGCTGGCCTCTGTCCTTCCCCAGCCTCCTCCACAATCTCTGGAATCACACCTCCACTCCCTGTCTGCTGTTCCTCCTCTCCCTCAGAGTCCAACTCTACCAAGCTCATGACAGCATGTGTTAGGTGCACATGCACACAATCACTGAACAGGTAGGATCCCATTGCTGCCTGAGATCCTATCTTATTCCCGATAAATGGCTGTCCATGTTCCACTATGCTTCTAAGAATCTTCTTTAGTTCTCAGATGAGAAGCTTCTTGGGTGAGAAGCGAATTGTTGTCAAAGAGAAAAAAAAAATCAAAAAATCCCACTTGACCTTTGGAAAAAGCACCTTTGGGGCTGTCTAGTCTCTTTCTGAAAACCTCCAGTGATGGAAGACCCACAACTTCCAGAGGTAAGCCATTCCATTGATTTTTGTTCCCACTTGTCAGGAAATTTCTCCTTAGTTCTATGTCTCCTTAGTTCTATGTTCTAAGATTCCTTAGTTAGCATGAACTCTGGAACTTGAAGTCCACCCATCTTAAAATTGTTGAGATTGAGAATCACAATTTATCTCAAGTCAAGTCTACCTGCTTGCTTCAGAGAAATTAGAGAGTTTACTGAAAATCACTCCCTACCTAGGAAAACACCTTGAAGTGCAGATAGTTCTCCTCTACTCTTCTGATGAATAGTAAAAATGTGGTTTTTCTAAAAGGCCTGCCGTGATAAAGACACTAGAAGAAGATCCGGGCTATTATCACTTGCCCTTCCTTACAGATGTAATTGCTTTTGTTATCTTATGCTTGCTTTTATTGACTTGCCTTAGCTTTTGCACATGTTCTGGGAAAGTGCCTACTTTAAATAAGAAACCAAAGTTGTTTGGAAACTGATAATACGAAGTAGCTATTATTGGCATGCACAAGTACAGTGATCATGGGGTTCTTGGCCACAAGAATGGGGGGGGGGAAAGCAGCACAATAAACAAGATTATGGATGATATATCCCCAGAAAGGTGATATAGGAATGTTAATGAAAACAATATATATCATACTATGACCTTTACAGGTGAAATGTAAGAGCTGACAACAGTATAGGATGACTTTTCTATGGCTGTCCCAGCACCTCTATGTTCTTATTTGCTCTATGTCTTCTCTACTGATGGGACTCTCATTAATACTGTGTGTCATAAATAATGGCACTTATTGTGCCCATATCCTACCTCCCTTCACATCAAAAGAAAGTCAGCAGTCTGGTTTTTGTTATCTGCCTCCTCTCTCCAGAGTCATCAGGTAGCTCTGGATTGCATTTCTGTACCCTTCCATGGCTTAGGCCAAGGGTCTTCAAACTTGGCAAGTTTAAGACTTGTGGACTTCAACTCCCAGAATTCCTCCTCCAGTTATGTTAGCTCAGGAATTCTGGGAGTTGAAGTCCACAAGTCTTAAACTTGCCAAGTTTGAAGACCCTTGGCCTAAGCCATGGATAAGGCATTACATATGACAACCCTCCCCACATGGAATGTAGAGTCTCTGGAATGAGCTGCAATGAAATAAATAAACATTTTTGGATGCCCTTTTTGGAAAGAAATTGATTTTTTTTTATCTGTATGGATTTTTAGTTATTTTTATTTATTTATATCCTGCCTTCATTACGAGAGCATACCTTTCCTACTCTTATTTCCCCACCACCACCACCACAACCCTACGAGGTAGGTTGGGGGGAGAGAGGGGGGGGAGGAGGGAGGGAGGGAGGGAGAGAGAGAGAGAGAGAGAGAGAGAGAGACTGGCCCAAAGTCACCTAGGTAGCTTTCATGCCTAAGGCGGGACAGTCTAGAACTCACAATCTCCTGGTGTCTAGACTAGTAGTTTAACTACTAAACCAAACTGCTCTTTAAACCAAGAATGTCTTTCTTTCTTTCTTTCTTTCTTTCTTTCTTTCTTTCTTTCTTTCTTTCTTTCTTTCTTTCTTTCTTTCTTTCTTTCTTTCTTTCTTTCTTTCCTCTTTTTTTGCCACCAAAAGGTGTTTTGGAACACACCTATCAAGTGTGGAAGACAGGACCATGTCTTGTTGCAGTTAAACTAATTTAATGATCATGTTTATGCATTTATGAATCGAGACAATTTATGGTTAGCATAATTTGGGCGCTAAATAAGGGTTATTGGAATTCAAGAGGGGTAGGACTTAGACCCCTTGTTGAAACTTAGAGACTCTAGGCTGATACCTCTCTTGACACTACCTCCAGGCTCTGCCACTCCTCCTGCAATAGCACATCTTAAAACAGCCCTGCCTTTGTTCTGTGGAAATGTGCAAAATTAGGAGAAGAGGCAGCTGCTTTATGTGTTTGAAGCAGATGATATATTTGCACCCCTTTGTTATCCAAATCATCTTTTACAGATGGATTCCAAAATGGGGGACAATCTTACAAAGTGCCATTCATCGTTGTTGTTAGACAAGCCTGCCTGGATGTGTGATTCTGTTTCCATGAGAAAGCTGCCCTTTCTATTTTCCTTTAGCTGGGAGCAAGTCCCCTTGAAGTCAAGAGACTTATTTTAAGTGGCAATCACAGGATTAAAGAGTTGATTTTTTTTTTTTTGACAGATGGCATGTTTTTAATGCCTTTGATGTCACAAGGCCTGCCACTTTCTTTTGAAAGTATTTATTGCAACACTAACAGGAATGGGAACCCCCCCCCCCCCCAGCACTAGAAGTAAAACAAAATAGGGATCTTGATTTATATTTAGGCAAGGAGGAGAAAATTGGTTCACCTGTGATATTAGCTCATGCTCTTAATTGGACTTCAGGGAGCCTCATATTATAAGCCTATGCAAGCCCATGCAAAATCAGTATCGAATGATCTGCAACCATCCACGTGATCTGGATTTCACAGGCAAATCTCAGGGGTGAGATTGAATGGCTGAATCTAATTGCGTTTCACTTCTATTTAGTTCTATTATTCAGTCATTCTTATCATTTATCTGTCACTGTGACGCTTTTAGTGAGAAATGCCCAAACCTTCTGGTCCTGCACATTGGAAAAGTTCAGGGTTTGGATGATGGGAAGGCAGGACCGGTGTGGTTTAAAGTTACCCAAGAATAAATGTGTTTACTCTCATCTCTGTTTACTTTCTGCAATGGCTTCTAATAACTGGCAATCTGAACATTTAGGAACGAGAAGAAAAGTGTGCTATAAATGTCCCACTAATGGGTTTTGAGTAAATCCATTCCTTTCCCGCTATCATTTTGTTGGAAATGGGATATGTTCCATCCTTCTCTCTTTTGTTTTCTGCTCTTTCTTGTGCCTGAATAAAAACGTCCAAAACAACCACCTCCGGCCTCTCTGCTTCTAGTTTTCCTCCCTCCTCTTCCAAAACAATCTTTCTGCAGTGTTTGGTAGAGAGGGAGGTTTGCCTATTTTAATAATCACGCTAAAATATACCACCCTCTAGCGAAGAAACTTTACAATATTGATGCAGTCGGTAAAATCAATTAGATAAATTTAGCAACGGCTAATAGAGTTTGGGAACAGTCAACCACTGAATGGCTGATCCCGGACACAAAAATTAACAAAGTTGAGAAAGTCCAGAAATATTTCACAAGAAGAGTTCTCCACTCCTCTACTCATTGTAGAATACCTTATGCCACCAGACTCAAAATTCTAGACCTAGAAAACCTTGAATTATGCCATCTTTGCTCTGATCTAAGTATGGTATATAAAATCATACATTGCAATGTCCTACCTGTCAATGAATACTTCAGCTTCAACCATAACAACACAAGAACACACAATAGATACAAACTCAAGGTTAATCGCACCAAACTTGATTGCAGGAAATACGACTTCAGCAACAGGGTGGTCAATGTCTGGAATACTCTACCTGACTCTGTGGTTTCTTTCCCAAACCCCAAAAACTTTAACCTTAGACTTTCCACTATTGACCCCACCCCTTTCCTAAGAGGTCTATAGGGGGCGTGCATAAGCGCACCAACGTGCCTACCATCCCTGTCCTATTGTTTCTTTTATTTTTCTTATATGTATCCATTTTATGTATTCATAACTATGTCTATACTTATACCTGTTATCTTGTGAGCAATTGACAAAAATAAATAAATAAATAAATCAAAATGAACTGGTAAAGAGGTGGGAAACAGAATGGCTAGGTGGGTTGCAATTTGTTTGGGAGCCGTCCAGGGTTTGATATAAGATGGGAGGCTTATAATGCATCTAGTTTTGTCACCACAATACAAAAAAGATGTTGAGACTCTAGAAAGAGTACAGAGAAGAGCAACAAAGATGATTAGGGGACTGGAGACTAAAACAAATGGTGAACAGTTACAGGAATTGGGTATGTCTAGTGTAACAAAGAGAAGGACCAGGGCTGATATGATAGTTTTCCTGTCATGGTACCTGAGGAGAGTTTTAACCTGGAAATAAGGAGAAACTTTCTGACAGTGAGAACAATCAACCAATGGAACAGCTTGCTTTTGGAAGTTGTGGGAATGCCATCCCTTGAGACTTTCAAGAAGAGATTGGACTGCCATTTGTCAGAAATGGTGTAGGGTCTCCCGCTTGGGCAGGAGGTTGGACTAAATGACCTACAAGGTCCCTTCCAACTCTGATTATCTGAAGAACTGTCACAGAAAAGAAGGCTTCTTCTCCAAAGCACTTGAAGGCAGGACAAGAAGTAATGGATAGAAGCTTAACAGAGATATATAAGCTAGAACTTGGGAGAGATTGCCTGACAATGAGAACAATTAATCAGTGGAAAGGTTTGCCTTCAGAAGTTGTAGGTGCTCCATTACTGGAGGTTTTTAAGATGACATTAGACAGCCATTTGTCTGGAATAGTATAGGTTCTTCTGTTTGAGGAGTGGGTTGGACGAGAGGATCTCAAAGCCCCCTTCCAACTCTGTTATTCTGTATTCTGTAAATAATGAATAACTTCCAGAATTCTCAGAAATGCCATGTTAGTTTGGGAATGATGGAAAGTGAAGTACACACCAAGATGTATAAGGAGTCAAGGCAGAAGAGGCAGCCATCTTGGAGCCAGCAAGCACAAGAAGTGTGCCATGGTTTTCCTTTGCCCTAATCTGTGCCTCAAGCAAACCAGTCTGATCCCCCAGTGTCCCACCAAGTGACCATCAGTCACCAATTACAGTATGCACAAAGCAGGAAACCCCATCAATAACTAACTTTCTGCACTGGCTTGTATGCTAGATTTAATCTGGGTATGACATGTCCTTCTATATCAACCATGAGAGCTTTTTCTATGCAGAGGTGTTGTCATGCCCCTGGTGGAGACTGACTCTGAGGAAGAGGAGGAACAGCCAACAGGGAGCGGAAGTGTGGCTCCAGAGGTGGTGGAGGAGGCTGGGGAAGGGCAGAAGCCAGCTGAGCAGTCAGAAGAGGACCCAGGCCCATCCCCTATCCCCCCAGGGCACGCAGGGAGGAGAGGATCAGGGTAAAATGTGGTCTGCTCGGGAGGAGAGGGCCATGATCTTCTTCATGGGTTGCAGGTGTGAGATGTGCATGAAAGGTTGGACCTGCGTGCTAACAGATGCTGGAGACAAATTAGTGTTTTCTTCCTAAAGAAGGTTTATCTTGGTTGGTGTTCTTCAAACAGACTGTACCTGGTTATTTTCCTGAAATTGGCAATTATCTATCCTGGTCTGTTGTGGAACTTTATTCAGTGCGGTTTGCTTTTGGTTTTTGCTTCGTTATCGGCTCTTTGAATTTGAACTGTGTTTCTTTCCTGTGAAATGTTATTTTGAAAATAGTTTAATCCTCCACTGTGAACAATTAAACAGTGAAGCCAAGTTGAAGGCATTAAAGGACTTTTATTTATGTTTTGGTTTTTGTTATATTTCTGATGGCTGGCTGAGGAATTCTGGGATTTGAAGTCCACAGATCTTAAAGTTCCCGAGATTGGACATCTCTGTTCTACTGATGGAAATGATTGTTCTCAACATAGGAAGTATGTAGATCATGCATTTTCTCTGCCTTTTAGACGAAAAATAACAGGAGGAAATAGAAAAGAATTCTGCTAATTGCCTACATATTGGTATCTCATCTAACAGTATAGGTATCCCTCAGCTTACAATCATTTGTGTTGCAACCATTTGAACCAGTCCTTACACTTATTTTGCTGCATTCCCATGGTCACATGGTCAAAATTCAGGCACTTGGCAACTGATATGTATTTACAGTGGTTGTAGATCCTGGGTTCCTATATGCTCACCATTTGTGACTTATCCCACCATCTTCAGACAAGCAAAGTCAATGAAGTGAATTAATTATTCACTTAATAATTGAATAATTCACTTAAAACTGCAGTAGTTCACTTAAGAAGCATGACAAAGAAGGACAAAAAACTGGGGATGACTCAATAACTGCCATTTAGCAATGGAAATTCTGGTTCCATTCGGGTTCTAAGGTGAGTATTACCTGTAAGATTCTTGCTGGAATTCTTGTATTAAGAAATTAACTTCCTTTTCAATTAAAAAAAATATATTAATCTCAGCTCCTGGATCCTCATGTCTGAATGTTTCCAATCCAAACTACAAGATGCCCACTCAACACAATATTTTCCTTTTCCCCCCCTCTCCCCTTTGCACAGCAGGACCTCATGACATTATCTTCAACAGGCAGATAGTATTTTTCATTTCAAAGAAGTTTTTGATGTGAGTTTTAGGTGGAGATAGACTCTATAATTGGATTACTCTGTAAAAGTGGTCATGGGTATGCGACGAAACTGATTGTCAGCAACTAAACTGAAATTTCAACTTTCAGTTTGGAGAAAGACCCACTCACCAAAGGTGGTATTCAGCAGGTTCTGATCAATTCTGGAAAACTAGTAGCAGAAATTTTGAGTAGTTCGGAGAACCGGCAAATACCACCTCTGACTGGCCTCACCCGCATCTCTTCTCTGCCTCCCAAGTCCCAGCTGATCGTCTGGGTCTCTTTTAGTTGCCCTGCACAGGAGAACAGAACTGGAAAGCAGGTTAGTGGGGTGGGGAGGGGAGGGAATGGGGATTTTGCAGTAACCTTCCCCCCAAAGTGGGGAGAGAATGGAAATTTTACAGTATCCTTCCCCTGCCACACCCACCAAGTGTTACACCGACAGAACCTGTGGTAAACATTTTTGAATCGCACCACTGTCACTCACATCACCTTTTACAATCAAGAACTAATTGCTTTATTTCAAAAAGTCAGCCTGTTAAGATGCCCAAATATAGCATCTGCACAAAACAGACATTATCGGGCTTGTAATACAGAAGAATTGCAAGGCACTAGGTTTGCTGTACATGAGTGAACCAATGTTTCCTAGAAGAAAATTAATTACCTGAAGTCTCTTCCATTTACCAAGCTTCTCTGTTTTAATTTGGGGGAGAAGATACCTTATTCTGCAGGAAGTAGGTCACAGTAGCTATCTGCTGAACCAAATCTCACAGCAATGCATCATCCCTATTTGCTTATTTGTCCATTGTTGATTTGGCCACAAGCCAGTTGCATTTTGTCCAGATGTCCTCCTTGATGAATGCTAAGCGTTTCTCTGAGAATAAACACTGACAAAGCCTTTATTTCTTTCATAAAAAGGCCCAATGGTGGGATTCAGTTTTTTTTTTACTACTGGTTCTGTGGGCTTGGTGGGCATGGCAGGGGGAGGATACTGCAAAATCCCATTCCCTCCCCACTCCACTAACCTGCTTTCCAGCTCCGTTCTTCTTTGCAGGGCAACAAAAGGAGACCCAGCCAATCAGCTGGGACTCAGGAGGCAGAGAATAGATGGGGGAGGGGCCAGTCAGAGGTGGTATTTGCAGGTTCTCCGAACTATTCAAAATTTCTGCTACCAGTTCTCCAGAATTGATCAGAACCTGCTGAATACCGCCTCTGCAAAGGCCCGTAAGAGAGGGGAACGCACTCTTTCTTTGGTCACTTTCCACAATGAAGTGGAAAGAACCATGATGATAAGATAATGCGCTTCTCAGTCCTATTAGATCTCTTTCTTGGGGATCTTTCAATCCATCAATCAAAATGTCCTTCAGAATTACTCACAGACTTGGATGCATTGATTGATGACAATTCTGCTCCTGTAGAGAATAAGGCGGGTAAGCTTGGCAGAAATATGTGTGAGCTATTGGCCAGTCAAAACAGGAAGATAGCATTCAGAAGACAGATCTTTGATTCATTGAATCAGACTTGCATGAGCCATGGTGGTGCAGTGGTTAGAGTGCAGTACTCCAGGCTACTCCTTCTGATTGTCGGCTGCCTGCAATTTGGCAGTTCAAATCTCACCAGGCTCAAGGTTGACTCAGCCTTCCATCCTTTCCATGGTGGGTAAAATGAGGACCCAGATTATTGGGAGCAATAGGCTGTCTCTGTAAACAGTTTAGAGAGGGCTGTAAAGCACTGTGAAGCAGTATATAGGTCTAAGTGCTATTGCTATTGCAAGATTCTGTAATAATAGCCAGTATCAATAAAAGTAGTTTTAGCTGTCTTGAAGAGTTGAGTTCTTGGTGTGATCCATCTAGTGGGGCTTCTAGATCCATCTCTAGTTTTTCAGAATTCATATCCCAGTTGACAGAGCTTTACCTAGTCCAGGTAGTCCTCAATTTACAACTGCAAGCCCAAACTTTCTGTTGCTAAGTGAGACAGTTGTTAAGTGAGTTTTGCCCCATTTTGCAACCTTTCTTGCCATAGGGAATCACTACAGTTGTTAAGTTAATCACATGTTAAATATGATTAACTTAACAATTCAAGTGAATCTGGCTTCCCCATTGACTTTGCTTGTCAGAAGCAGTGGTGGGATTCAGATTTTTTTTTTTACTATCGGTTCTGTGGCTTGGTGGGCATGGCAGGGGAAGGATACTGCAAAATCCCCATTCCTTCCCCACCCCACTAACCTGCTTTCCAGCTCCATTCTCCTATGCAGGGCAACAAAAGGAGACCCAGCCAATCAGCTGGGACTGGGGAGGCAGAGAATAGATGGGGGCAGGGCCAGTCAGAGATGTATTTGCTGGTTCTCCGAACTACTCAAAATTTCTGCTACCAGTTCTCCAGAACTAATCAGAACCTGCTGAATACCACCTTTGGTCAGAAGGTCACAGAAGGTGGTCACATGAGTCCAGGACCCTGCAATTGTCATAAATAAGTGCCAGTTGCCAAGTGTCTGAATTTTGATCATGTGACCATGAGGATGTTGCAATGGTTGTAAGTGTGAAAAATGATCCTAAAGCACTTTTTTTCCAGTGTTGTCATAACTTTGAATGGTTACTAAGTGAACTGCTGTAAGGCAAGGACTACCTGTATGCTAATTACAGCTCTACCTGGATCCAAATGACCTGACAATGATAATTCATGTCCTCATAGCCATTCATTAGGTTTCGGACATGAATCCAAGTCTACAAATAGCAGAGCTAATACTCCAAACTACTGACCTACATCTTTGGATTCCACAAGCTCAAAAGATCTCAGCAATCATCCCATGTCTTTACCTTACGTCACAGGAAATTCTCCACACTCCCTCAGAAAATCCTCAGGAACCATCAAATGCCTGAGGGGACATCTAAGTCTACCACCTTCACAGAAAGGCAGAGTAAATATGTGCACATCTTGTTTTGCATTGTACAATATTCTCTCCAGCAGTCTCCAGCTGCTGGCTTCTTACATCCCAATAGAATTGCTCATGAAGGAACACTTCCACTGTTTTTTTCCAGACTAGAAAGTACAGTCATTCAATGAAATGGCAGAATAATAAACAAACCTGTCACAGAAAAAGAACATTTCCAGCTATAGCACCTTTTATCAATTTTGACAACAAAGTTATCTTAAATGCCATCTCTGCACCAAGAGAAAATGTAAAGAAATCCTCAAGCACTCTTAGAATAGCGGGATCCTTGATGCTCTCTGAGCTTCATTGTTTTCTTGAAGACGTTTCATTATACAACTAGGTAACATCATCAAGGCTAAATGTCTATGGAGATTCTCAGTCATCCAAGTCATGGTTGTCCCCAAAGTGGTTTTTTCAAGAGGCAACTGGACTTTCTGTTTTTTCTTTGAAGATGTTTCACTTCTCATCCAAGAAGCTTCTTCAGCTTTGACTGGATGGTGGGGAATGGGAGGATTTATACTCTTTGCAGACAGCTGATCATTTGCATTCTTTTAGTGGGTCCTTAAGGTCACCCGGAGGTTTATCTGTGTCATCAGGATCCCCTGATCGGTGTAAATGCATTTGGAGACTTCTTGGAACTGTTGAAAGGACTGTATTGTATGACACAGGCAGAGGTGGTATTCAGCCAGTTCTGAGTAGTTTGGAGAACCGGTAAATACCACCTCTGGTTGGCCCCGCCCCCATCCATTCACTGGCTCCCAAGTCCCAGATGATTGGAGTCCCAGCTAATCAGCTGGGCCTTCTTTTGTTGCCCTGCACAGGAGAACGGCACTGAAAAGCAGGTTAGTAGGATGGGGAGGGAATGGGGATTTTACAGTATCCTTCCCCTGCCATGTCCACCAAGCCATGCCCACAGAACCAGTAATAAAAAAAATTGAATACCACCACTGGACACAGGCCATTCTTTTAAATACAACATTGTCCATATTTTGGGCAGACAGGGGTGCTGGCTTGAAAGAGGGGTCAAAGAGGCCATCTATGTCAAAAATTGAACAGCCCTCTCTCAACAGAGGGAAAGGAGTATGACACCATCTATCTCCAATCTACAACACAGTCTTTTCAACAGTTCCAAGATGGCTTCAAACCCATTTGCACCAATCAGGTGACCCTGAAGACACAGATAAACCTCCAGGTGACCTTAAGGACCTGCAAATGACCGGCTATCTGCAAGGAGTATAAATCCTCCCATTCCCCACCATCCAGTCAGAGCTGAAGAAGCTTCTTGGATGAGAAGTGAAACGTCTTCAAAGAAAAACCAGTCCAGATGCCTCTTGAAAAAAGCACTTTTGGGACCATCAAGGCTAGAAGAGAGTGGGGTTTACTCTGTGTTTATTTACAAGTAGCCTGCTCTGTCAGTGTTAGTGGGAGTGTTCTTGGTGGTACCCTGATTAAGCTGTTGTTTATTGTTTGATTGTTTGCCTGAGTTGTCAGTTCCTTGACAGGAGTATTTTTTTTACTAATCAAGAAAACCTCCAAGCTCAAAGAGTACCAAAGACTCCTCAATTCAACTCTGAGCTACAAATATTCTTTTCTGTTGGCTGCCTTGAATAAGATAGAAAAATAGAAGCTTTTTTTTCCCAGAGGGGAAGAAAACTTTGACACATTGGAAGACAGATTTCATGATAGCCTGGCCTATGTAAAGACCAACAAATGATCTTTTTTGCAAAGCACATCTCCAAGTTCCTCTGCTTCCTGACTCTAGCACCATATTTCTCCAGATTTTAAGCTTTCTTTAATTAAAAAGGAAAGCTCCATCATCTTTATGAGACAAAAATTAGATTAAAAAAAAACTGTCTGGGAAGTCCTGGTGTGAAACTTTTTCTGCAAAAGGACATTTTATGAAATTCTGGTATTAAAACTGCCTGGTCTAAGAGACACTGATCATAAATGTTTTATTGCTTCAAGAACTTATTGAGCTAACTGTTGGGCCGTTTAGTATTTTATGTTCAAATGATCACCAGGAATGGTTAAATCTATCAAAAAGCTATTTATTAGATTGATATTAGGATTATCCACTATATACCCAATCCCAAACTCAGCCTTCATATTAAAAAATTACATCTGGTCTGAAGCCATCTGTACATTTAATTGAAATTAGCTACATTGCTTTTCATGTCTTTGCCTCTCAGGACTTGATTTATTTTTCTTTAACTCAAAATACACTTTTTCCTCTTACAGATAGATAATCCTCAATTTATGACCACAATTGAGTCCAATATTTATGTTGCTAAGTGAGGTAATTGGTGAGTTTTGCTCCATTTATGACCTTTCCTGACCTGAGTGTTAAGTGAATCACAATAATTAAATGAATGAATGAATGAATGAATTCTTTATTGGCAAAGTGTGATTAGACACACAAGGAATTTGTCTTGGTGCATATGCTGTCAGTGTACATAAAAAGAAAAGATACATCTGTCAAGAATCATAAGATACAACACTTAATATAATCATAGGTTACAAAAAAGCAATCAAATCATACTAGGAAACAGTCATTATAAATCATAAGGATATAAGCAGGAAATTATTTGTTTAGCAGAGTGATGGCATTCTGGCAAAAACTGTCCTTGTGTCTAGTTGTTCTGGTGTGCAGTGCTCTATAGCATCGTTTTGAGGGAAGGAGTTGAAACAGTTTATGTCTGGGATGTGAGGGGTCTGTCAATATTTTCACAGCCCTCTTTTTGACTCATGCAGTATACAGGTCCTCGATGGAAGGCAAGTTGGCAATGGAAGGCAGGTTGGTAGCAATTGTTTTTTCTGCAGTCCTAATTATCCTCTGAAGTCTGTGTCTGTCTTGTTGGGTTGCAGAACCAAACCAGACAGTTATAGAGGTGCAGATGGCAGACTCAATAATTCCTCTGTAGAACTGAATCAGCAACTCTTTGGACAGTTTGAGCTTTTGGGGTGCAGAAAGAACATTCTTTGTTGTGCTTTTTTGATGACGTTTTTGATGTTAGGTGTCCATTTTAGGTCTTGAATTATGATGGAACCTAGAAATGTGAAGGTTTCTACTGTTGATACTGTGCTGTCTAGTATTGTAAGAGATTAGGGTTAAGGTTAGGGTTTTATTATATAATTGATATATTATTAACACATGCTCATGTGAACAAAATTCAGATGTGTGGCAATTGGCTCTTATTTGTGACGGTTGCATTGTTGCAGGGTCATGTGATCACATTTTGTGACCTTCTGAGAAGCAAAGTCAAGAAGGAAGCCAGGTTCATTTAACTGTGTTGCCAACTTAAGAACACAGTAATTCACTTAACAATGGTGGCAAGAAAGAGCTGTAAAATAGGACAAAACTCACTTAACATCTGTCATGCTTAGCAACATAAATTTTGGGTTCAATTGTGATTGTAAGTTGAGGACTACACATACCTCATTCAGTACCATAGTAGGTCTAGCCATGACTCTTGTCTAACTTAGTTATGATGGTTCTTTTTTATTGGGGAATGGGGTAAATAAATAATCTAAATAACCTTCAGTTATTCTGGGTTATTCTTCTCCTAGTTGCCTTCATATAACATCGCCATGCTGAGGCTTGTGGGAATTATAGCATGAAGTTCCTGGACTGGCCTGGCTATTTCTAATCTCAATTCTAAGAATATGATTATCATATTGGCCTATGTAATATATCTAGCATCTCTGACCTGTCTTGAAATGATTTGTACAGAAGTAAAAAAAGAATGGAATAGGGACCTGTGAAAGGCAAGGTGTTCCACTGGTTAATTGTTCTCCATGTTAGGAAGTTTCTCCTTAATTCCAGGTTGCTTTTCTCCTTGATTAATCCATGGTTTCTTGCCCTGCCCTCTGATGCTTTGGAAAATAAGTTGACCCCCCCCCTTCTTTGTGGCAGCCCCTCAAATACTGGAATACTGCTATCATGTCCCCGCTAATCCTTCTTTTTTCTAGACTTGCCAAACCCAAATCCTGCAACCGTTCTTTATATGCTTTAATTGTCAGGTCTTTAATTGTAACAGTGAATTCGTTTATGAAAAGATCTGGATTTCCTCTATTAAAGAGTTGCAATCAGTATTTTCAAAGGTGGGTATACTTATTATAACCTTCATTTTACTTTTCTTAATTCTTTATGGCATGGGAAAAAATTTTTGGCTTGTGTATTTGTGTGCGTGTAGCACACTATTTATTCTCTGGTGGGATGTCACACATGCCTGATTTCCGTTCCCGGCAAATCTAATTGTTTTGGCTTAAAAAAATAAGCGAGATGAACAAATTAATAAAAAAATCTGACACTTTCCTAACTTCACCAGTTTAGCAATGTGCTTTTGTTATAGTAACACATGATGCTTGAGATCTTTTATGATGTTAATCTCCTTGACTGGAGAGAGAAACTTGATCCCTCAGCCTCTCAGTCATGAACTGTTTTATTTCCCTTCAGCCTAGGAAGATAAATATTTTTTAAACATTTAAGCTGACCAATACATTTCAGCCTCTCTGATGCGGGAAGATATGATGTGCTACACTGTGTAGTTGTGCAGCATTATTTCCTCCAATTTAATTGTTGTAGGTTCTACATCCTTAGGGAATTTCTAATTCTTGGCTAAGCTTGCTGGGAATTTGGAGAGTTGTAATTTACTGATATCTTGAGAAACACATTTTATCCACCGTAATAGGGACCAGGAACACTGCTATGATCAAAATGAAATCTGCAGTTGTGGATTTGTGAACCGTTATGCCAAAATAGTCTTATACCATTATAGAACAACCTCCAAAATAGTCTTATACCATTATAAAAGACATCCCTTAGCCATGGGTCAATCCTGAAGCTGGCCTGCCAAAGTCACCTTGGAGCCTCAGTGCTACCACTCCTGCAGAATGGGGGGAGGGATAGGGAGAGGGGATTAGAGATAGTTGGGGTTGTGTAGTCAAAATAAAATACTTACTCTTGGGAACCAAGGTCGTTCTCACCCCTGGTTGGAGGAAGGAGGAGTGATGTCACCAGAGCAGTGGACACTGCCTTGATTGGGCCATGTGACTGATTGTTTGGGGTTGAGGGAAATACTTTTACATTTAATTAGGTGAAAACTAAGGGCCCTCTCAGAGTTGGCTTTCACCAAATATTTGCCAATATGATATTTCCAATAAAGCTATTCTTTGAGGAATCCATCTGCCTCAGAGTTCTTGCTTGCAATGGATCTAATACTTGAAACACTGTTTAAATATCAGAAATAGATAAGGAAAACAACATGATTGCAAGTTTAGTAAACAGTAGAACAGTCAAATTACAGGAGTTATGGTTTCTTCATTCCTGGAGATTTTTTTAATGAAAAGCTGGATAACCACATCTAAAAGATTCTGTTGGTTTTCCTACAAAACACAGAGGATTAGCCTGGATCAGTGCTTCTCAACTGTGGCATCTTTAAGATATGTGGACTTCAACTCCCAGAATTCTCAAGTCCCAGAAGGTTGAGAAACACAACCTTAGATGATCCTTATAATTCATTCAATTCTGCAATCCTATCATTGTCTGATTTTATGATTAATAACAGGGGGAAAAACACAAGAGCTTGGGGGGAGGAGGATAAGCTCAGGACTTTGGAGAGCTCAATGGAGAAAGCACAAGAGCTGTTGTTGATCAGGTTGGCTCTTATTCTTTTACCTTTGGAAAACTTAGGTAATTTCGACTGCAGGATTTCAAGAGCAGTAAGAACATATTCTATTTTAAAGTTAGATTGCTTTTATGAATAATTTTATCTCTGTTCATTGCAAACTGCCTACCGCTGCACAAATAGCTATTGGTAATAAGTAAATCCAGCTTGACATATTTACTTGGTTTGCTTCCTTTCTGCTTTCTCAATACACTCAATACATAATTAAGAACAGAACCAAGTCTGCAGGACAGATTAGAGCATAATGTGGCTTTATAGTTTGTATTTCAGTATGTTCTGCCACAGCCATTCCTTTCACTTTGCATTTGCGGGTGGCGTTTTCTAGAGATAATCCTTCAGGTAGAATATGTCAGAGCCCATTGATGTAGATGGCTTTACAAAAGGATTGCATATATTCACTGAAGTATCAACCCTCCAAAGTTATTGCTAGGTAGGATATTATCTTGTTCAAAGATAGACTTAGTTCTGAGGAATGCTTGTGGAGGGATCACTTTTTCTGTGACACTTGGTCTGGATACTTATAAGACTTCACAATGTTCAAAGGTAATGTTAGAACTGAGAAAGGGGAAGATAAACCTTTCTTGTGGGCTTGCCAGAGGCAGATCGTGGGTTAGGTTAGCAATGATCTATTCAACCTGTTCATGTTCTCAATGAAAATGTATCTGCTGTAAAAAAAAAAGAAAGAAAGAGAAAGAGAAAGAGAAGATTGGATGACATATAACAAATAACAAATAAGAAGTAGGATGGTATTACAAATAAAGGCTTATATATGTGTCCTAGGGTAACATTGCAAGAATCAATCTGGGCTGGTCACCAGGACAAGAGGTTTTGTCCTGGAGCCCATCCTCGGTAGGATGGTATTATTTGCAATATCAGATTTTTGCTGAATCTATCATATTATGTCCTCCTTGATTAATGGTCCACTGGAGCTAGTGTGGAACATTCTTGTGCAATCACTACCAAACCTGGGTGACTTCTGTTCTGCAGAGAGAAGTGTACCATACTTCATTCCTAGGTAGCTTCAGCCACACTAGGTGAAAACATACACAGTCTTATCAGAAAAGAACGTAAGAGTTCATCAGCAGAGGTTTCCACAGGAGAAATAAGACTACTATCAGGATTCTGGCAATTGCCCTAATTAAATCATGAGCCTTGAACCAAGCTTCAAAAGAGTCCAGAAGATTTATTAGGAGCAACATGTCCCAAACATAATTTACAGTTACTGGTGACCCTCTTTGCCCCATCCCTCCTGGGTGTATCATTAATCAGATTCTCCAATGAAGCATGTTCATGGGCTGGGTGTCATCAATCACATTCTCCAATTAAGGATTTTCACAGGCAGAAGATACGGTAGCTTAGTTACAATCTTTGTAAGATAAGTGTGGAATGTACTTCTGGTTTTAAGCTGCTCTGCTCTTTCAGATTTCCTCCCCCCCCCCTTGTTTATGGCAACTCTAAAACAGACATAGGAATGCTTTATGAGTTGACAGCTACTTGAGAGTAATGGCCATAAGAATTAGCCTTTCAAATTGAGCAACAGAAGCTGAATTGTGTCTTAGCATGTTGTGTGAACAAGATCATCAGCTTAAGATATAGTATGTTTTATTGGTCTGGGCATAAACATCATGTGGACATATCACCTATGTTGGTCAAACTGGGTTGCAGATTTAGAACAGGGCTAGGCAATTAACTTTCCCAAAGGGCCACTTGCAAAACTCGGATTGTTAGGGAGGACTGTTCTGAAGCATGCACACGCGGACTTATATAAATTGAGAGTCACCTTCAAAATAAAAGCAATCTATGTGAGCCAGACAAGGACACACAAGGAGCCAGATAATGGCCTGGGGAGTGTAAAATGCCCAGGTTTGCTTTAGTCTGTACTTTGTATCCAGCCATAGGGTCATGGACAATTGGAGGAGGATAAAAATTGAGATCAAAGCTTTTTGTAGTTTTATGCAATGCCATTGTTTGTACAAAAGGAGAAGACCTAAAGGTGCTTTTTCCAAAACACAACTGGACTTTCTTGGGTTTTTTATTTGAAAACATTTTGCTTTTCAAAGAAGCAGAAGCAAAAAGAAGAACTGGGGTGAAATGATAGCAGCATTCCAATATTTGAGGGGCTACCACTGAGAAGAGGAAGGCAACTTATTTTCCAAAGCACCAGAAGACAAAACAAGAAAAAATGGATGGAAACTAAACAAGGATAGAGGCAACCTAAAACTACGGAAAAAATTTTCTAACAGTGAGAACAATCAACCAGTGGAATGGCTTGCCTTCATGGGTTGTGAATGCTCCATCACTGGAGGCTATTAAGGAGGAAGAGGAGGAGGAAGACAAAGTGGAGGAAGAGGAAGAAGAAGGAGGAGAAGAAGGAGAAGAAGGTGGTTCAGTTCAAGAAAGTCCAGTTACCTTTTGCAAAAAGCAACTTTGGGACAACCATGACCTGGATGATTGGGAATCTCCGTAGACAAAAGGGAGAAGAGTTCATTTGAGAGGAAGACCAGCATCTTATAAATTTGGACAGCCACCTACCCCCATCCCCTTTGCATATGTTGCCACTTCGAATGTGCCTGTGAGCATAGTGACTTCATTTCACCATCAACTATGTTGCTTTCATGTTCTATTTCCTGGAACCAAGTTCCAATGAATTCTGTATCAGAGCTGTGCAAAAAGATGTGTTGGAGAGTGTGGGTGTGCGAACGTATCACTTGTCTGAAATGTTTTAATGAATCTGTGCCCAAACCCAGAGGGGGAAAGCTGTTTTGAAGAGTTGCTACATTCACACTCCCACAAGCTTTGAAGAACTTTTTTTTTCAATAGAATCTAAAATATTGCATATCTTTATTCTTTAGCAGAATACAGGTAACCCTCAACTTTGGGACCACAACTTCTGTTGCTGAGCAAAATGGCTATTAAGTGAGTCATGCCTGATTTTTTGGGGCCGTGGTTGTTAAGCAAAGATCACTGCAGTTCTTAAGTGAATCATGCAATATGCAAATTTGGGATTCCTGTTGATTTTGTGTCCTGGAAGCCCCCCGGGAAGGTCACAAATGGAGATCACATGACCCTAGGGTGCTGCAACCATTGTATACATGCCAGTTGCCAAGCACTTGAATTTTGTTCACATAGTCACAGGGATGCTGCAACAATCATAAATACAGGGACCAAATGTAAGTTACTTGTCAAATGCAGGAAATCAGGAGTCAGAGCAGTTCAAAAGAAAACAGATTGATTGCATGCTAACACTCTCTACAAGACTCTCTACAAGAATCTGAACTACTAACGGTCAAGGCAAATTGGTGGTGGATAAGAATCAACAGAATACAAGGTGGGCGGGACTTAGATCTCTTGCAGAAATGAAGAAGACTGATGACATGCTTGATGCCTCCCTCAGGTTCAGCCTGGTCATCTCCTACATTCTTTTGGATGCTGCTGTAACTGTGAATGAATGCTAAATGAACAATTGCAAATCAAGTATTCCTTGTACTCTTAAGGGTTTCACCTTCACGTACAAATCATTCTTGCACACATCTGAACCACGCTTACAGACAGGCATGCAAGAACGCTCATATGTATTTACAATGGTTGCAGCTTCCCGGAGTCATGAATTCACCATCTGCAACCTTCCCAGCTGGCTTCCAACAAGGAAAGTCAACGGGTGAAGCTGGATTCACTTAATGACCATATGATTCACTTCATGACTGCAGTGATTTGCTTAACAAAAAAATCATAAAATTAGACGCAACCCACTTAACAACTTGTCAGCGTTCCAGCAAACCTCCACTCCAATCAGTAACTCTGACACAAACATATCTCAAAAGTACCTTCATTGGAATAGCACCTGGCACATCTGTGGAATGCCGAATTTAAGTTTCTGGGCTTTCCACATTCCCAAACTACAAATCCATCCTCCTTAGTCGTCATCACATCACATGGCCCAATCACAATCCATCCAAAATCCTTATTTCATCCTGCACCCTACTTAATGACCCTGAACTAACAAAAGAATTTTATTTTGTCTACTTAGAGCTACTTAATTAAAATCACTTCCTTCCCACTTTCTCAGGCTATGTGGCAGCGTGGAATATGATTTCCAAAGCTGACCCAACTGCTTTACTTAGCAGTGCAAATTCTGCTCGCAATTCTGGTCGTAAGTCAAGGACAACCTGTAGAAAAGAAGAATTAGGGGTGACATGATTTGAGGGGCTGCCGCAAAGAAGAGGGGGTATGTTAGGGATAACTTTGTTTACCCTAACTGGTTTAGGTAAAATAATAAATATGTAATCATAGTTTATAAGTTAAAGGGTCTGCAACTTTAAATATAGGAATGTAATTAGGGGAGTGGTTGTGAAAGCACTTTAAAAGAAGCAAGACGACAGCTTGCTCTCTCTCTGGCTTTGATGATCCCTAATTACTACATGGACTCAAGACTGCGTTACTCAAACGGGAGAGAGACAAAGGACTGATTTGTAAGTGAACTGACATAGGATATTCTACATGGACTTTGCGAACTGAATATCCTTGAATGGACTGACTAAATGATACATGACTAATGGACTGTTATTTTGACTATGCTATAAATGGAATAAACTATATTTTTGATAGCACAAGCGTATCTGTTATTTTTACTGTATGTTAATAAACATACAAGCTTAGCTCACTCATTTATCTGTGTGCCTATCTGATTAACGCTGCACATTCTGTTTAGCTTGTGTCCTTAACCCTGGTTGGGGAACCCAGGCTTAACAGGGTGTAATTATTCTCCAAAGCACATGAGGGCAGGACAAGAAACAACAGATGGAAGCTAATCAAAGAGAGAAGCAACCTAGAATTAAGGAGAAACTTCCTAACAGGGAGGACAATTAACCAGTGGAATTGTTTGCCTTCAGAACTTGTGGGTTCTCCATTACTGGAGATTTTTAAGAAGAGTCTAGATCAGGGGTATGAAACTCCATTTAATTGAGGGCAGCATCAGGATTATGTTTGACCTTGGGGGGCGTAGCCAGGGTGGGCATGGCCAGCTCAATATCACTTATGTTGGGGGCCCATGAAAGTGCTGTGCCAGCGAAAACAGAGCTCAGGAAGACTGCCCGTAGCCCACCCAAGCTCCCTTTTCACTGGCAGAGGCACTACAGGCCAGTTCTTCTCTGTTTCCAGGGCAGCCCTATGGGCCAGTTCTAAGCACCCTGTGGGCTGGACCCAGGTCTAGAGTTTGACACCCCTGGTCTAGGCACTTTGTTGTGGTTCGCTGGCAGCCGGTGCAGCCGGCAGAGGTATCAGACAGTGAGGACGAAAGGGAACCAATCAGGGAATCTGGTGAGGACTTGGATGAGGGTCCTGCATCCGATGCAGGGATGGGGCCAGGACCATCTAAGAGTGGGGTGCTGTCTTCAGAGCTTTCAGAGTCTGGCAGCAGCAAAGCAGAGGACCCCAGGCAGCCTGTTCCCAGTTCATGTGTGTGCAGAGCTGCTAGAAGGCGAGAGCAGTTGAAGCAGAAGGAGCAGGGCTGGGAGGTGATTGCCCCTCCCATAAGGGATAAAAGTCAGTCCTCAATGACGAAGAGCTTTGCAGGAAGCAAAGCAGTTCAGTAATTTTCCAAGTCCTTTGTGAAGCCTATACTCTGGTTAGTTTTTTCTAGGTTTTTGGGTTGGTTGATGTTAGCCTTCATTGGACTTCTGTTTCTTGGCAGCATTTGACAGCACTGAAAAGCCTGCTCTTATCTGGAGGAACTGTGTATAATGATTTTTGGCTGGGAATGCAAATAATTCCCAGCGTTGCATTAAAAAAAAGGTTTTACTTTTAAATTCAGTTTGTGTTTTATTAAATTTGATGAAGCCTGGGTCAGAACACATTATCTGAAGTGGCAGAGGTTCTCCTGCTTGAGCAAGGGCTGCACTAGAAGATTTCCAGCTCATTCTATTCAATTCTAAAAATTGAAAACCCCCCCCCCTTTTTTTTTTTTTACAATTGGAGAGTGGAGGTGGGATTCTGAGGAATGCCGTGACAAAGTTTATCCCAGATTCAGGCAGCACCACCACTGTGATTTATAAATCAAATGTTGTTAGTGTGGTGGATCATTTTATGAAATAAAATGCCATAGTGGGCATTTTGTAGATTAAAGGAGGTTTTAATAAACAGTATTTCTGGAAAAGTAGAGCTACATGTTAAGACTATTATGGAATGTCCTGTTATTCACTCAAATTGAATATTCTTTGGATGCAGGCAAGCAGGGGATGTGTTAAGAGCTCTTTTGACAGCAAAATCACTGCTTACAGCAGCTGCTGAACATTAAGCTTGTATAATAAATGTGACTCAATGCCTTCGGTATCTCTCTTACCCTTTTTCAGTATGCCGATGGGGTGGCACAAGGCTCAGGGTTGGTTCTCTGCATTCAAATCCAGTCCGCTGCAGGTAACCCTCCACTCATGATCTTTCAGAAAAACAAAAGGTTGTGGCCCAATTGTACCTCAGATAACAGTTAACCAGAGTTGGAAGGGACCTTGTAGGTCATCTAGTCCAACCCACTGCCCACGTGGGAGACCCTACATCATTTCTGACATATGGGAGTCCAATCTCTTCTTGAAAGTCTCAAGTGATGGTGATATGGAGCTCCCACAACTTCTGAAGGAAAGCTATTTCATTGGTTGATTGTTCTCACTGTCAGAAAGTTCCTCCTTATTTCCAGGTTGAATCTCTCCTTGTTCAGTTTCCATCCATTATTCCTTGTCTGGCCTACAGGTGCCTTAGAAAATAGCTTGACCCCTTCCTCTCTGTGGCAGCCCCTCAAATATTGGAAGACCGTTATCATGTCTCCCCTGGTCCTTCTCTTTACTAGACTAGCCAAGCCCAGTTCCTGCAACCGTTCATTGTATGTTTTAGCCTCCAGTCCCCTGATCATACTGGTTGCTCTTCTCTGTACTTTTTCTAGAGTCTCAACATCTTTTTTAAAGTGTGGTCACCAAAACTGGATACAATACTCTAGATGTGATCTTACTAAGGCTTTATAAAGTGGTATTAGTACCTCCCTTGATTTTGATTGTATCCATCATTACCTCAGAGGAAATGATGTTCCACAGAGAAGGGTCCACCACCAAGAAGATCTATTGTGACTCTGGGTGGCTCACAAAATGAAAAATTGAAAAAAATAGAGCTCCAAAAACAGCTCCCAAATATATATAGCCACAAAAATAATTAAGGACAATAAAACAAAGAAGAGACATGATGGCTCAGCAGTTAAAATGCAGTATTGCAGGCTAATTCTACTGACTGCCAGCAGTCTGATTCCCATGGCTCAAGGTTGACTCAGCTTTCCAATGTAAGTAGAATCTGGTTAGAATCAGAATCTGGCTAGAATCAGAGAGCTGTGGTGGCACAGTGGTTAGAACCAGTATTGCAGGCTAACTCTGCCCACTGCCAGTGTTGTGTTGCAGGCAGACACACGAGGCAGACACGGATCTAAAGGCTAACATTGCTTTATTTGAAGCATAACAGGTTACCGCGGCTGTCCGGCTGGGCTTGCAGCCAGCTGGCGGCAGCAGCTGATGCCGTTTGACAGCTCCTTTTATAGCCGGCTGTCAAACGGCATCAACCAATGGGAGCAGTCGGTGCTCCCCGCCAGGAATGCGGACCGGGTTGAAGACTGCTAGCTAGTCAGGGACACCACACCCCTTTCCCCTAGCTAAGAGAATGTGCGGCCCTGCCTTCTGGGGATCCATGGTTCAGAAAGGGAAGTTGAAGTAGCTGCTGCTTTGTGCCCAGAGCACCTGGCCTGAGAAGGAGACCCTTCTAAGATGGTGTGTAAAGAACGTGCCCGGTGACCGTCAGCATGCGGTAGAGCAGGGATCCCCCAAACCCCAAGGGCTGTGGGCTAGTACTGGGCAGTCACCTGTTGGGAACCGAGCTGCAGACATGGCAGACAAGTTCCGTTTGGGTGAGCAGGGTGCGAATTCAGCTTTGGTTTGCGTGAAGGGAGATGCACACAGCTCTCGGCCATATGGACCCGTCCCCTCTTCCTCCCACTCCCGTAAAGGCAGAAGATGGGGGACCGCTGAGCTAGGGAGTTGACTACAAAGGTCAAGTCCTAAGGGCCAAAAGAGGAGCAGGCATGTAGTGCTTCCTCGCCCCCCTTAGGACGGGAAGGTCAACGCCTAAGGGCCAAAAGAGGAGCAGGCACGTCGTGCTCCCTCGGCCCCCTTAGGATGGGAAGGTCAACGCCTAAGGGACAAAAGAGGAGCAGGCACGTCGTGCTCCCTCGGCCCCCTTAGGACGGGAAGGTCAACGCCTAAGGGACAAAAGAGGAGCAGGCACGTCGTGCTCCTTCAGCCCCCTTAGGACAGGAAGGGCAACGCCTAAGGGCCAAAAGAGGAGCAGGCACGTCGTGTTCCCTTGGCCCCCTTAGGACGGGAAGGTCAACGCCTAAGGGACAAAAGAGGAGCAGGCACGTTGTGCTCCTTCAGCCCCCTTAGGACGGGAAGGTCAACGCCTAAGGGACAAAAGAGGAGCAGGCACGTCGTGCTCCCTCGGCCCCCTTAGGACGGGAAGGTCAACGCCTAAGGGACAAAAGAGGAGCAGGCACGTCGTGCTCCCTCGGCCCCCTTAGGATGGGAAGGTCAACGCCTAAGGGACAAAAGAGGAGCAGGCACGTCGTGTTCCCTTGGCCCCCTTAGGACGGGACAAACCAACCTCCCACCTACCCAGCTTTTCGCCCCCCTGGGAGTGTACTGCCGCTGCCAAGGAATGTAAGCCCAGGTGGGAAGGACCCTGAAGGTGGGTGCACGGAAGGACCCTAATGGTGGGTGCACGCCTCCTTGTTCAGCACCTGACACCCACCAACCCCTAAATACAGGACCCCTTCCCCCAGAGTCACTTGGAAGGGGGGGAGCAGAGAGACTCCTTCCCCCAGAGTCATTGGAAGGGGGGGCAGAGAGACCCTATCCTCCAAAGTCACTTGGAGACCCCCCAACACCCTTCTAGGGTCGCGTTGGAGGCTGCTGGAGCAGGAGTTCGACCCATAGGTGCTTTTGTCTGGGAACCCATCAGCGGGCCAGGCAGGTTCTGTCAGCCGGCTTGCTTCGGCGGGGAAGTTGGCTGGAACGGTAGACCGGGTACAGCAGGGAAATCTTGGTGCAGCTGAGTAGACCGGGTAGAGCAGCGAAACTGGTGCTGGCTGGATAGACCAACTGTGGGTAGGCCGACTCTCAGGTAGACCGGCTGCAAGTAGACTGGTTGTGAGTAGACCGGCTGCGGGTAGACCGGCTGCGAGTAGACTGGCTGCGTTCCAGCTTTCAGAAATGCCTGTCAGTGACGTCTGCTCCTCAGTTCGGGAGGCTTTTGGACTTTTGCGCTCTTGGTAGCGCCAGCAGAGTTGCCTTTCGGGTGGCGTCTGTTTCCTCAGCTAAGGAGGTTTTGGACTCTTGCGCTCTCGGGAGCGCCAGCGGGGGTGCCTTTCGGGCGACGTCTGTTTCCTTAGCTTGGGAGGCTTTAGACTTTTGTGCTCTCGGTAGCGCCAGCAGAGGTGCCTTTCGGGCAACATCTGTTTCTCAGCTAAGGAGGTTTTGGACTCTTGCGCTCTCGGGAGCACCAGCGGGGGTGCCCTTCGGGCGACGTCTGTTTCCTCAGCTTGGGAGGCTTTAGACTTTTGTGCTCTCGGTAGCGCCAGCAGAGGTGCCTTTCGGGCAACATCTGTTTCTCAGCTAAGGAGGTTTTGGACTCTTGCGCTCTCGGGAGCACCAGCGGGGGTGCCTTTCGGGCGACGTCTGTTTCCTTAGCTTGGGAGGCTTTAGACTTTTGTGCTCTCGGTAGCGCCAGCAGAGGTGCCTTTCGGGCAACATCTGTTTCTCAGCTAAGGAGGTTTTGGACTCTTGCGCTCTCGGGAGCACCAGCGGGGGTGCCTTTCGGGCGACGTCTGTTTCCTCAGCTTGGGAGGCTTTAGACTTTTGCGCTCTCGGTAGTGCCAGCGGAGGTGCCTTTCGGGCAACATCTGTTTCCTCAGCTAAGGAGGTTTTGGACTCTTGCGCTCTTGGTAGTGCCAGCGGGGGTGCCTTTCTCTTCAGTCAGGGAGGCTTCGATCTCCGCGTCCTCAAAAGGGCGCTCTTAGTAGCACCAGCGGGGGTGCCTTTCTCCTCAGTCAGGGAGGCTTTTTAAACTTGGCACCCGCAGAGATTGTCTGTGGCTCCTGACATTCAGCTCTCAGCGGCTTCAGCTCTTGCAAACATTGCTTTATTTGAAGCATAACAGGTTACTGTGGCTGCCCGGCTGGGCTTGCAGCCAGCTGGCGGCAGCAGCTGATGCCGTTTGACAGCTCCTTTTATAGCCGGCTGTCAAATGGCATCAACCAATGGGAGCAGTCGGTGCTCCCCGCCAGGAATGCGGACCGGGTTGAAGACTGCTAGCTAGTCAGGGACACCACAGCCAGGAGTTCGATCCTGACTGGTTCAAGGTTGACTCAGCCTTCCATCCTTCCAAGGTCAGGAGGACCCAGATTCTTGAGGGCAATATGTTGACTTTGTAAATTGCTTAGAGAGGGCTGTAAAGCACTGTGAAGAGTTATATAAGTCTAATTACTATTGCTACTGCTAATATAAACCACAAAATCTTTAAAACATAAGCACAAAACCATAAAAATATAAATTTGTAGGAGAGCACTATTCATTTTCTTAACTGTATACCCACTTACCAGGATGTGTGATAACTTCACTGTATACCCAAATCACATGGCAAAGACATGTCTTCAGTCTTCCAAAAAGCTAAAAATATTGGGGTCAAACTCACTTCAGGGGAGAGATTGACACTGTGAATGAAGGCAAATATGGACACCCTAATGTTGCAGGATCCAATCTGAGTCAGTCACTGGGACCAAAGGTTTATTCTTCCAAGCTTTTGGGCTTGTGATGGTGTCCATCACCAGAGAAGTTATCTTTCTCCTGACTGAAATTCATTCAAAAATGGAATCTGCAGCATACCCGTTTTATTGGCTCTGTCATGCCTGTCACAGACAAATAACTCAGGGAATTTTGCCCAAATTATTTGTCAGCCAGATTGGTCAAGGATCCAAAAATCCTGGAAAGTTGATAGAAAACTTGGAGTTCTTTAGAAGCAACGCAATACAGATTTTCTTGCAGAGTTTCTTTTTTTTTTTTATGAATTCTGCCATGATCTGCCTCTATAAATCCTTGTGCCTGATCCAAATTCTTTAATCCTTGGAATATTTAGATAGTTTACAGAGGATAAGCAATCTATCTGAATGTTATTGAAGAACAGCTCTCAATTGCAGAGATTCACAAATTAAGACCTTCGTAGAATAACAGAGTTAGAAAGGACTTTGGAGGTCTTCTAGTCCAACCTTCTGCTCAAAGAGGAAAGCCCATACCATTCCAGACAAATGGCTGTCCAGTCTTTTCTTAAAAGCCTCCAGTGATGGAGCACCCATACTTTCTAAAGGCAAGCCATTCCACTGGTTAATTGTTCTCACTGTTAGGAAGTTTCTCTCCTTGATTAGTTCCCATCCATTGCTTCTTGTCCTGCTCTCAGGTCCTTTGGAGAATAAGTTGACCCCTCCACCTTCTTTGGGGCAGTGACCTCTAGCCAGTGTTTTTGTCTTTGAATATGGGACACAGAACATATCTGCACAAGATATTGAAAAGTTGTATGTCAGTGCAAAGTGTTCAATTCACAGGAACTAAGTACATTAAATACACTTAATCCATTCATTTTCAATTAAATCAATGTTCACAAATTTCTTTCCTGTAGCTTCACCCTAAAGTCCTGTGACTCAAAAGCCAAGTCATATTTTTTTCAGGTAAAATTAGGAGCACATTTTTTTCTTTGTTGAGATAAGTAAATTCAACTTAGGGTAAGTTCAACTTAGGGACCTGTCCTTACAGCTTTCTTGTCAAAAAATAGGGTTTTCCATTGCCTTTTTCTGGACAATATTTTGACCTCCAGTCTAGTATTCCTTAGTGGTCTTCCGTAAACTTCTTTGCCAAGGTTCTTGGCCATCTGCTATTGAGACTTGTTCTGTTATAGATGTAACCTACTTAAAAAGCTAACTATCTTCATACTTTTGAACAGCAGATAAATAAATGTCTCATATTCTCAGGGTGGCTGTGAGGATCTTTGAAGATCCAACTCAAATAACTGATTTGACAAATCAAGTAAAGTCAACTACCTAACTCCATACAAAGGAGTCACTACATTCATGTTGGAAGTCCATCAAATTGTTGGATCATTTCAAAGGCAACTGAGCTGAATGAAGTCATCAAAGACTTTACTCAAAGGAATGATTCAACTGGGTGATCTTCCACCTGAATCTTCAAGTGGAAATTTCACATAGGCCAAATTCTTATTTTTGCTACAAAAGGGTGAATTGGAACATTCTTAGTTAACTCACATTTTTTTACCACTTGTGCAATTTTTAGTACTGCCTGACTTGTTTGACAAGATATGGCAGCATTTCAAATTCCTTATGAACTTATGTTCTTTCAAAGAACTTTCCCAATAAGATAAAGAGGAAGAAGAGAGAAGATTGTCTCTTGCTGATAGTGCTACTGCTTACCACCATCTTTGGTTGCTTTCTTCTGCTCATCAGTTATGCTCTTTGATTAAAAACATCAGAGAAGCTACAGTAACAAGGTGGCAGCAGAAGTCAGTAGCTTCTCAGCAAATGAGTAGGAAGAAAATCATGAATTGTGTTCTAGTTTGTCTTTCTGACTTGCCTTTGCAGATAGTAGAAACTGAAAGAATATAGAAACAACAGCCATTTTACGGGATGTCCTAACATCAAAAAAGGAGAAATAGATGAAAGGCTGAACTCTATAGAGATAAGAAGGTCCTCTGTCTGTAGAGATATTGAGCCAAAATTCTCCCCACTCATAGTTACATGACTGCATTTTGAGCACTTATCAACCAGATAGCACTTATGGATCAGCAGTGGTATTCAGCAGGTTCTGACCAGTTCTGGAAAACTGGTAGTTTTCAAAGAAATTTTAAGTAGTTTGGAGAACCGGCAAATACCACTGTTCAAAACTGTTCAAAACAGTTTTTTTCCCATAAGAAATAATGTAGTGAGTCACAAGGCAGCTGACACTGACAAGTTCTAGCTTAAGCATTGAGTACCAAACAAATGTTGAGTCCAAGGACAAAAGTTTCACATCAAAATGCAAAGAGATTAGACAACCATTTGTCTGAAATCGTACAGTAGAACGTCTGGTTATGACCATAATTTGTTCCATAACTTTGGTGATTTCTTCATCTTCTAATGTTTCATCTTCAGGAATTTCTGGGTCAGAGGTCATGTTTGATCACCACCTGAGTATGTGTTTGTGACCAGATTCAAAAAATTTGTGAATTTTTTGGTCGGAACCCAATTTGGTCATGGTCAGAATCATTCGTGACCAGAGGTTCTGCTGTATAGAGTTTCCCGCTTAAGCAAGCAGTTGGTCTAGAAAACCTCCAAGTTCCCTTCCAACACTCCATTATTCTGTTATAAACGTGTTGAGTAATGAATTTGATGAGTTTGAAAGCAGTTGAGTACCAACGTATCCCTGTATCTGTAATGGACCATAGGGACAGTCTTGAGGAAGAGAGTTGTGGTCCACCAGCAGCCCACGGAGATGGTAGCAGAGTTGGACAGTGGGGAGGAACATGGACCAATGGCAGTCCAATCTCTTCTTGAAAGTCTCAACTGATGGCGCTCCCACAATTTCCGAGGGCAACTTCTGTTTCATTGGTTGATTGTTCTCACTGTCAGAAAGTTTCTCCTTGTTTCCAGGTTAAATCTCTTCTTGTTCAGTTTCCATCCATTATTCCTTGTCTGGCCTACAGGCGCTTTAGAAAATAGCTTGACCCCTTCCTCTCTGTGGCAATCCCTCAAATATTGGAAGACTGCTACCATGTCTCCCCTGGTCCTTCTCTTTACTAGACTAGCCTTGCCCAGTTCCTGCAACCGTTCGTTGTATGTTTTAGCCTCCAGTCCCCTAATCATCCTGGTTGCTCTTCTCTGCACTTTTTCTGGAGTCTCAAACTTTTTTTTTTAATGTGGTAACCAAAACTGGATGCAATACTCTAGGTGTGGTCTTACTAAGGCTTTATAGAGTGGTATTAATATTTCCCTTGATCTTGATTGTATCCCTCTGTTAATACAACTTAGGATTGCATTAGCTTTTTTGGCTGCTGCTGCACACTGCTGACTCATATTTAGTTGGTTGTCCACTAAGACTCCAAGATCCCTCTCACAATTACTGCTATTGAGCCTGGTTTCATCCAGTCCATATGTGTACTTTGGGTTTTTCTTGCCTAAGTGTAGGACTTTACTTTTTTCTATATTGAATTTTATTTTATTAGATATGGCCCAGTGTTCTAGTCTGTCAAGATCCATCTGGATCTTGAGCCTATCTTCCTGGGCGTTAGCTATTCCTGCCAGCTTAGTATCATCTGCAAAGTTGGTAAGTTCCTCTTCTATTCCCTCATCTAAGTCGTTAATGAAGATATTGAAGTGTACTGGGCCTAAGACAGAACCTTGTGGCACCCCACTGCTTACTTCCCTCCATGTTGACTTAGACCATTAAGGACTACTTGTTGAGTACGGTTTGCCAGCCAGTTGCGAATCCATCTAGTGGTGGTGCTATCTATTCCACTTTTTTCTAGCTTACTAAGAAGTAGGTTGTGGTCTACTTTATCAAATGCCTTGCTGAAATCTAAATATATTATGTCCACAGTATTTTGCTGGTCTAATAATTCAGTCACTCTGTTGAAGAATGAAATAAGATTGATCTGGCATGATCTGTTCTTTTTTTTTTTTTTTTGAAAATTTTATTTGGGTTTTCACAAAAACAAAATACAAATAAAACATCTTTTTTTTTAAAAATAGCATGGTCCCAGGTTATCACTTCTTCATACAGACACACAACTCAATTTCATGCTCATTTTTATATTCTATTCCATATCTTATTACTATTTTATATTTTCTACATAGTTTTTCCCCTCTTAATTTTCTCAACTTTGTTTTAATTTCTTTTCAATTAAATATCATACTTCCTTGGGAACATAAACTTTCCATAGTTAATTCTTTTATCCCCATATTTCTCACTTATATTTTTTATAAATCATTACTAATAATTAAAATGTTCTCTTTTAATTCTCTCAATCATTTTAATTCATTTATTTATTAACAAACATCCCACTGCATTACAATAAATATTTTATCCATCATCATATTTTCTAAAGTTATTTCTATTTGTAATATAACAAAACTATCTTATGTACCTTTGCAGAATCCCTTTTACAATTAATTTTTCACCCATTATCTCTAAACAAACTTACGGTTACAATCCTTTTATTTTTTTCCCTGTTTCTCCATTTCTTGTTTCTGTCTTTTACAACTTCTTTTCCTTGCCTTCTTCCCCCTCTTCTTCTACCTCCCCTTTTTACCCCCCCGTCTCTCTACTTCTAACTCTCTCATCTGTAATCCTCTCTTCTGTTGCTTTCTAATATTATACTTATCTTTCAAATTGTTCTTCTTCTTTTTGGTTGTTTTTTCTAGTCTTAAACCTTTCACTCTCTTTCCCCCCCTATTCTTTCTGATCACCGCTACAACCGCCTTCGGGAAAGGGAGTAATGGCCAGCTTGGTAGGAGAGATGCGGCTCTCCTCAACCCTGCAGGCAGTCTCCCCCCCTCTTCACAACCTCTACGGGGTGGCTTAGTCCCGAAACCAGCCGGCTTGGGGCGCCAAAGTGGCGAGCACGGATCGAAGCCTCAGAGAGATGAGGCTTCGGTCTGTCACCGAAGAAGCTCAAACTGGAAGGGCAGCATGATCTGTTCTTAACAAACCCGTGCTGACTACTAGTTATTACTTTACTTGTTTCTAGATGTTGGCAGATCTGTTTTTTTAATTATCTTTTCCAGTATTTTCCTGGGTATTGATGTTAGGCTGATTGGTCTATAATTTGCTGGGTCTGTTTTTTTTTTCCTTTTTTGAAGATGGGAACCACATCAGCTCTTTTCCAGTCCTGTGGTAGTTCCCCGGTGCTCCAGGATTTTTGAAAGATATGGTGCAGTGGTTCTGAGATGACCTCTGCCAGCTCCTTTAAAACTCTGGGATGTAATCCATCAGGCCGCAGTGATTTGTTTTCATCAAGATCAGACAGGTGTTCACTTACTATTTTTTTTTTTTTGCTTATTTTAACTTTTATTTCTGGTCTGTCTTTTACAGTTATGTTTTTGGTGGGTTGAGCTATAGTTTCTTTTTGCATGAAGACAGATGCAAAGAATGAATTAAGCAGTTCTGCTTTCTCTCTGTTGCCTGTTACTTCCTTACCATCTTCTCTCTTTAGTGGACCAACTGTTTCCTTAATTTTTTTCTTGTTATTTATATGTTAGAAGAAGTGTTTTTTTTTAAATTTTCTTTGACTTTTGTTGCAAGTCTTTGTTCATTCTGAGCCTTTGCTATCCTGACTTTGTCTTTGCAGATTCTGGAAATCTGCTGATATTCTGCCTTAGTTGTATGTCCTTCTTTCCATTTTTTGTACTTGTCCTTTTTTGGGGGAGTAAGGCGAAAGTAAGGTGATTGGCCCTCCCATAAGATATAAAGGAAGAGCAAAGGGACAGGAACCTTTGCAGGAAGCAACTTTGTTCATACTGGTCGGTTTGAAACCTGAAGCTCTGTGTTGAATTTGTGCTCTAGTTGGCCTTGTATAACTAATTGGAAATTTGGTCATTAGCAGCATTTCAAGGAAGATAAAGGTGCATGCTTATCAGAGTTATCCTGAAGGACTTTGGCAGACTTCCATGGGACTATTACAAACTGTTTGAGACTCATTACAGGCTGTGAATGACTAAAATTCACAGCTGTTGAAATAAAGAAAAAAAGGGGTTGGGGACTAATGTGTGTTTGTTAATGTCTCAATAAGCCTTGTTCAGAACAAAGAGGAGGAAGAGCTGTAAACAAGGCAAATGATCAGATAAATGAAATCTGAGTTCAGGTCGGTTTCTGAGTCCAGAAACATGTAATTTCAAAAAACACCACAGACATGACTCTGTTTAGTTTTTAAGAAGAAAACAGGAGGTGAAAACACATTCAGAAGCATTTATCTATGGACAAGTATATCTGCGAGTATATAACTAGGTCTCTTCCAACTCTATGATCCCATGAAAGAGGATTCTGTTTTCAAAGTCCTGTCACTTAATCCTGGCTTTTCTGGATTCATGTTTCTGACTTTACTTTGTCAGAGATGACAAAAGTTGCTGATGCTATATTTTTATAGCATAACTTTGCATCACTTTGAAGCGTAGGAGATAAACACGTTTTCAACCAAGAGATCTGTTAGGAATCAAGAGTCAGATTCTAAGAGCATAGAAGCATATTCAGTAATGGTGAAATTTCAAGATATTACTGTTGCAAACATAACTCTAACATCTATTTAGTTTTTGGCACAGGCATTTATACAAAAAAAGCCTAAAGTTTTAGCTAAGCCCACTCAGCGTGAAGTAGCCCAGTCAGGACAAGGGGCTATTGGAAGGTTACACTGAAGTAGCTAATGATGGTTTTCCAATGCTTTTCATGTGTACATTTACCACTGTACATAAATGGCGAGGAAGTCGAATTTCTGAGCACTTATATCTCGGAGGATCTCTCATGGACTATGAATGCTAAGATGCTTGTAAAGAGATTGCTCAGTAAGATAACTCCATCTCAGTATCTACTTCTGTCCTACTACTGCAGCACCATTGAGAGTGTCCTGACAAACAGCATTCCTGCATGGAATGGGAGCAGCTTGTAGCAGACAAAAAAGCTCTACAGAGAATCATTAAAACTGCCCACAATATCATCGGGCTCCAGCTACTAGACCTGGATGACATATTTGCATTTTGCTTTTTGAGGAAGTTGCATAACATTCTCAGAGACTCTTCCCATCCTGCTTAAAATATTTGTGAACTATTACCTTCTGGCAGAAGATACAGAACAATTAAAACTCAGACCACACATTTTCTGAACAGTTTTTATCCCAGAGCTATAATTGCATTTAACAGTGAACTTAAGGACCACCATCAGTGAGATGTTGGACAGTATTACTTGGTCTGTTGTGTGGATGCTTGTGTGTTTTAAGGGGTGGGAAATGTTTGTGGGTGGGAGAGTGTTTGGGGATTGTCCTGTGTGTGTGCATGTTGGGTCTGGTCTCTGAGTGTAATGTGAATTTCATTGTATGTGTATACGGCGTATATACTTACAATGACAAAAAAGTATTATTATTATTACTATCCAGAGATCTCAGCAATGACTCTGATAGCTAGGAATTCTGGGAAATGAAGCCCTCCCAACTGGAAGTAAGGCTTTTAGTAGGAACCAGGGCCAGAATTTGGTTCTTTGGATTCAAGAAGCTCATTCTTATCTTTATCCCAAGATTAAGAAAATCTGAGAAAATCATTTCTTGTATATATTAATTACTGATTGATGAATTCATAGAACATGATTCATTGGATTACTTAACTGGCCCAGTCTGGTTTCTGAATCCACTAATCCAAAATGATACCAGGGCAATTGTAAGTCAATTTTCTCCTCTCTAATTAGCCATGGTGTAGTTTCCAAATATTGTCCAGTCAGTCCTCTAAGAAAATGAGACAGGAGCACAGGGTGATTGAAAATGCAAAGAATTTGATTACCATATTCACTGCCAAGGTGAAGCAATAGAGAGTCGGCATCCCAAACACTCATTGGCTGTACATCCTACATTATTCCAACTGATGCATGTCTAAATAATACAGAAGGGGCCTGTGACAAAGTCCCAAGAGGTGGAGAGCTGACTTGGGAGCAATAGAAAAGAAACACTGAATCCGAAATATATGGAAAAACTGCTGTAGTTTATTCCCTTCAGACCCTTGAGCATTAAGTGTCAGAGGTTGATGTTTTGGAGGGTCAGCAGTCCAAACCAAGAACTCAAAAGTAATTTCTCAAACTACGGAACAATGTTAAACCAAGGGAGAAAATATGGCAGACAGCAGCAGTTTGAGGGTTGTTATCCTCCCTTTGCACCAGGAGACTCCATGGATATTTCAGTCTCAGCATAAAGTCAATTCCCTTCTTGGGAAGTCTCTGGCTTTTTCTTTTCTTCTAAGGAGGCTCTCCAATATCTGCTTATGGGCCTGAAAGACAAGTGGAGCTCCAGCAAAACAGGGTGAGGAGTGTTTTTATACAGGCCATGGTAAGAGTAATTCCAGCTATTGTTTCCTTCACAGGCTTCTCTTGGCCATTATTTTCTCCTCTCTTGTCATCCCCCTTCTACACCTTCTTCTGCAACCCTCACACCTGCTCTTTCAACAGAGAAACTTTTAAGCTTAGCCAGCCCTGGATCCACAGGCACTGTCAATCAGCACCTGTGACTAAGTGATGAGGATGCTGATGTTTTCTCTTCATCATATTTCATCCTACGTGGGCCTCAGGTAGCCTTTTGGGATGGGCTTTCCGGGGTGTCAGATTTTCCATGGGGTAGTCAGGCACCAGCCATACTTGTTTTTTGGTTGCTTGGATCATTTCATCTCCTGCTTGGAGTAAACCACGTGACCTGGGGGAAGTTTCTTGTCCAGCATCTGGCTTGCTTTTAGCTTGTCCTGGGGAAGAATAGATTTCTTTCAGTGATGGGAACTGATCACTTGCTTCTGAAGGAGTAGAGAATACTCCATCATCCTCTTCAACCTGCTCGTGAATCTCACAAGTCATCAAACTGGAACCAGGTTGGCTTGCAGGCTCCACCCATTTTTTAAGCAGATTGATATGCCAGGTTTGCTTTGAGGGGCAGTGTCCAGGCATCAGGATTTCATAGCTGACTGGTCCTATGCGTCGAAGCACTGAAAAAGGCCCTTGCCACTGAGCTAGCAATTTGCTTGCAGTGGAAGGGAGGAACAGTAACACTCTCTGTCCTGGATTAAATACTCGCAAGTTAGTACGCTGGTCATAGTATACTTTTTTATGCACTTGAGAGTGTCTAATGTTGTCTGAAGCCAGCTCTCTTATCTGGTCTAGCTTGTCCCCCATTTGCAGGATATAGCTAATATTTCTTGAAAGAGACTTGGCCTTTCCCTCCCAAATTTCCCTAACCATTTGAAGGGGTCTTCTGACTTTTGAACCACATAACAACTCATAAGGAGAGAATTCCATAGAAGCTTGAGATAGCTCCCAATAAGCAAACAATAACACCAGGAGCCACCTGTCCCAGTCAGAACCTGTCTCTGAAATGTATTTTCTCAGCACTTGTTTAAGGGTTTGGTTGAATCGTTCCACTAGACCATCAGACTGAGGGTGATAAGAGGAAATTTTGATTTTCTTAATTCCTATTTTTTTATAAAGGAGATTCATAGTTTGGCTTGTAATGTTTTTGTTACGGTCTGTAACTATCTCACCAGGGATTCCAATTCTGGAGAACAATTCTATTAAGGTTGAGGCAACCTCCTGGCTGGTATCTGTTCTCAGGGCAAATGCTTCAGGATAACTTGTGGCATAGTCACACACTACAAGGATAAATCTATAGCCTCGTTGACTTTTTGCTAACGGACCTATTATGTCCATAGCTATGGTTCTGAAGGGAATATCCACCATGGGAAGAGGGAGCAATGGACTCTTCTTTGGATCCTTGAGGAGTTCTGATTTTTGGCATTCTTTACAGCATGCACAAAACTGGCAAGTATCAGCATACATTCCTGGCCACCAAAAGACACATGCAATTCTGGCATATGTACGCTGATGCTCCCGGTGTCCTGTCCAGGGTATTGTGTGGCTGATTTTCATGATTAGAGATCTGCATGCCATGGGCACAACTAATCTAGAACCACATTTGTCGATGACATACAGGATTTCATTCCTTTGGGTAACCTTTTTACCACCTGGTAATAGGCTCCCCAGTTGTGAAAGTACCTTCCGTAGAGAAGGATCAGATGCCTGGAGCTGTCCTATATTTTCAGGAAGTTCCCACTTTGATTCTGTTCTTTCTTTAGGATTGTTGACTTGGGTTTCCATGCACGGATTCTCCTCTTTCTTCTTCTTCTTCTTCTTCTTCTGAGTTTTAGGTTTCTTAGTTTTCCCTGAGGTCTCACTCAGGGTTCCCTGGGGATCAGGTAGCCTTTCCCACAACCAATGCATTTGGGATTGAACCTGAGTGATGAGAGCAGGGTTTGTCTCCAAGAGTTCCTTCAGGTTCGGGAGGTCTTGCCCCAGGATCATGTCATAAGGTAAGGTGGGATTCACTCCCACATGGAGAGAAAAAGCTCGCCCCCCAACTTCTACTGGGACCTTAGCCACAGCATGAGGTCTGGATTCACCATCAGCCCCCAAAACGAGAAGATATTGACTTGGGATATACATCTGGGGGGATACATGCACACTTTTAATCAAACTCTGGGAACATCCTGTATCAAGGAGTGCTTTCAGTGGTTGGCCATTGACCACTGCAGTTGTCAGTTGTAATTTAGTTACAATGTCTCCAGGCATCTCCTCCACCATCTCATATGTGACTAGGGGACACTGCTCAGTCTGATGTCCTCCTGTATGACAATGAAAACACTCTTGTGGCTTTCCTACTCTTGGTCTACTGCTTTTAGTGTTACCTTCAGCAATCCTAAAAGTCTGACCACTGATATCTTTTTTGGTACTACTTTTAGGAAGGCCCTTGGTCAACCAGGTTGTGCAGTTTGTGGCCCAGGACCCCTCCTTACCACCAGGATGGCATTTGCTTGTTCTGGTTGGTTGGATTTTTTGACTCCTTTTGAGCCAGTAGCCAGTTATCTTCTCAAGTGGGACTTCCTCTTTTGGGAAGCCGTTGTCCCTTTTCCTAGTTTCAGAATATCTGGAAACAGAAGTCTGGTGAGCCAATAAATAGTTCTCTGCCAGTTCTAAAGCTTGGTTACAGTTGTTTGGTTGGTGTTCTAGAACCCAGTGCTGTACTGCTTCTGGAAGGATGTTAACAAATTGCTCTAAAACTACACTCTCAAACACTTCTTGGGAGGCCCTTCTTTCAAGAGACAGCCACCCCCTGGCAAACTCTCTGAGCTGGTTCAAGGCTTTTCGAGGTCCTTCCTCTTCTTTGAATTGATAGGTTCGAAACTGTTGCCAGCTGGCCACAGAATGGAGTTCAGCCTGCTGTTGAATTTTAGCCTGAACCAGTTTATAGTCAGCAGACTCTTGGGGTGAAGGACTTTTACAGGCTTTCAAGGCCTTCCCAGTCAGACAGGGAACCAGCTGTGACACCTCTTCTTCTTTTGGCCAGGGGCATGCAGTAGCTTCAAATTTTGTTAAATAAAAGTTCACATCCTCATTCTCCCCCATCTTCACTAGCTTTGGAAGAGGAACAGTAGGAAGAGTTAAGGAAGAAGCATCCCATCTGCAGATCTGCGGACTAACTGACATCTCCTTCTGATGCCTTTGCTCATGGTGGTCCCCTTCATCTTGGGCACATCTTTCCCTTTCCAGATGATCTTGGCATGCTTGCTCCTGCCAGTGCTGTTCTGCATCATCTAGGGCTTGTTTCTGGTACATCAGGGCTTGCAGAATGGCTGTGATGGGATCGACTTTGCCTGTAGCCTGGTCTTTAGGTGCCGACTCCTTTAAAAGTGGGCCTTGAGTTGGCTCATCAGAGGTGACATCATCATGGTTTGAATTAACTGCTACATCTTCTCTGTCCATGTTCTCACTCATGGCAAGATGCTGTTGCTAAACCAATTTAGAGTAAGCTTGGGTTTAGCCAGCTAGTACACTATGTCTTAATTTAGCACCCCTCTGGGATCCCTTTCAAGGGTCAGTTGCTTGCACTAACCAGGCCTCTTCTGCAGCTGAGACCAGTATGGCAAAGTCCCTTGCAGACAGGTGGGGTGCTGACTTGAGAGTAAAGCAAAACACTGGACCCCAAATATATAGAAAACCTGGTGTAGTTTATTTTCTCCAGACTCTTCAGAATTCAGGGTTAGGAATTGAACTCAAAGACTCTTCAGTGGTCCAAACCAAGAACCCAAAACACTGCGAGAGAAAATGGGATTAGCAGCAGAGCAATCTGAGGCTTGTTATCTCCCTTTGCATCAAGAGATTCAATGGGTGTTCCAACCTTGGCACATTTGGGAAGTCTGGCTCTTTCTTTTCTTCTACATAAGACTTTCCAGTATGAAGGAATTGCTTTATTCTGGGCCTGAAAGATAAACTGGGTCCTGGATAAACACCCTAGAAACATGGGGGAGTCTGGCCTTGTAAGGTTACTTCCAGCTGGTGCTCCCTCTTCTGGCTTCACTTGGCCATTGTCCTCTGCACTCTATCATCTCTCTCCACCTCCTTCTCCAACCTTCACATCTACTCTCTCAAAAGAGCAGCTTTTGAGCTTAGCAGCCCTGAGATCAGAGTTAGTTGCTCTCAGGAGATAGGGCTTACTTACAAGAAGGTTGATGTTTTCCTTTCAACACAGGGCTATTGATGTAATAAAGCCTCACCAATAATCCTCAAGTGCAAAGCATCATGGGATACTAGGAAGGACTTTAAATAGTGAGAAAGATTCCATGTTCCTTTACATACTGGGTGTTCTTTTTTACCCTGTTAGCGTTACCTGCCAGTTCCAAAACAATAGGCTGTAACTATGGTTAATGAGCCAGTAGAATTTATGCCAAGGACTGCAGTAGGCTTGAATTTGCAAGAAACTCTCCAATAATTCTTGCTGGAATCAGAAAATGTTCCCATCCCAATCTCATTTCCCTGCTGTTGAATGGATATAGACATTGGCAACATCAATGACTTTTAATTCGAGAAATGTCTGCTGTGTAATTAAAAGGAGTCAGTGGCCAAGAGAAATCAGCAGAAACTTCAGAGTGAAATTTCAGAGGAATATTACTGACAAGCAACTTAAAAGAACTGTTTAGGATCAAAGTACAAATACACAAAGAACAGATGTTAGTGGGTTAAACAAAATAAGAAAGCTGCAGAAGCACACCAAAATGGTTGGAAATTAGAGGTCAGATCTGTCTGTCCTAAAAGCTTACGTGATTGAATGTACTCCTTATTTTGGGGTGGGGATTTTTTTAAAAAAGTGATTGATTAAATGTGTGCATGAAGGAGCCTTCCCATTTTTACCCATTTTTGCATGCTGCTTTATCACAATAGGATAAAAGTGTTTTCTATTTTAAGTACATAACATTTCATTTAAGCCAGGTGATGCAACTATAGCATCTCAGATGGAATTCGGAAGCTATAGTACAGGGGTCCCCAACTGTGGTCTGTGGTCCAGCACTGGTCCATGGCATGTCAGTATGAATTGGCATCCTTCAGTCTCAAGAGACTATGATCTCGTGCTCTGAAAAGAGGTCCTAAAACAGCATCTAGTGTGGCTAAAAAGGCCAATTTGAGAGTGGCAATCCCTTCCACACTGAGGACAGATACAATCTGTCTCCTGTCTAGCCCCAGGATTACGCTGGTTCCTCCACTGCCTCTTTGCTGCCTCCTGCTGAATGAGTGTCCCTTCGAATTGGAGAAGTCTATGTTGCATCTTTAGCCTCCAAGTTCAACAATCAGAGGTCAAGGTTTCCCAGCTGTTGATGTCCATTCCCAAGGCCTTTAGATCCCTCTTGTAGATATCCTTACATCACAGCTGTGGTCTCCCTCTAAGGCATTTTCCCTGCACTAATTCTCCATACAGGAGGTCTTTCAGAATCTGCCCATCAGCCATCTTCATGACATGCTCAAGCCAGCATAGACTTTGCTGTTTCAATAGTATATACATGCTAGAAATTCCAGCATGTTCCAAGACTGCGCTGTTTGGAACTTTTTCATGCCAGGTGATGCCAAGAATACGTCAGAGACAGCGCATAGGAAAAGTGTTCAACTTTCTCTCCTGCCATGTATAAAGGGTCCAAGACTTGTTGCAGTACAAAAGCATGCTCAAGACACAGGCTCCATAGACCTGAATCTTTGTATGTTCTGTCAGGCATGTCAGTAACCAGGCCACCAAACAAACGAAGCCCCATCCACGGGATACAGGCAGCATGTGAAACCATGCCCCCTCCAGTCCATGGGAAACCTCTCATTGCGGAACCTAATTTTAAATACATATAAATTATTTTAATTTTTGCCGTTCCCATTTCATTCTGTTCTTCCTTTGGCATGCTTTCTTTAATGATTCTATTCCAGATTTCTTTGATATTAGTGTAACACTAGTCCTGCAGTGAGTTGTCCTGTGGTGAGATGGCCATGGTGAGCTGTCCTGCAATGAGTTGGCCATGGCAAGTTGGCTGTGGTGAGTTGGCCATGGCGAATTGTCATGGACCCCCAGGAATCATAAGAAGTCTTTCAGCCTTTCTGTGTAGTCCACATCATGAAACCCAAATCATAAGTACTAATGTTACCTTTATCAAAAGGTTACAGTAACAAAATCTTGCAGGTTTTTCCCCTCTCCCCTACCTTTACATCCCACAGAACTAGGTAGAGTCCCTGCTGAGATTCTTTCTCCATTCCCATTCTATTTGTGAGCTGAGATAGTTCTTCTCTGACTATTACCTAGGCCAGAGGTCTCCAATCTTGCCAACTTTATGATTTGTGGACTTCAGCTCCCAGAATTCCTCAGCTAGTCATGCTGGCTGGGCAATTCTGAGAGTTGAAGTCCACAAGACTTTAAACTTGCCAAGTTTGGAGACTCCTGACCTAGGCTGTGACTCTTCCTTCTGTCTATCTCCTTTTATCTGCATTCTTACAGCCCATCACAGAATGTTACCAGTGACTCAATGACACTAGAGAAAGACATATAACTTTTCAGAAGGTCTAAGCATGATTATCAAAATCTGGGAAAAACAGCTTTGCAGAAATGAATGCAAAAAGTGAACAGGTGCAAGTTGAGATGCTGGAAAGGAAATTGAGTTACAAAAATGAGTGGGAGCCACATGTGCATCGTCCACCCTCTGGAGTTAGATCCTCTATGGATCAAGAAGTTCTCCAGGAGGTCTAGGTCCAGTCTTGATTCTTCAGCCCAACCTAAATTGCAGGGATATTATGAGAATCAAGGGAGCAAAGGGAGAGGAGGATGTCATCCTTTGTGCCTGAAGGAAGAAATATAACTTTGGTAAACAGCAAGCAGAATATAGCAATAGCACTTAGACTTATATACTGCTTCATAGCAGTTTATAGAGTCAACATATTGCCTCCAACAATCTGGGTCTGCATTTAACTGACTTTGGAAGGATGGAAGGTTGAGTCAACTTCTGGATCGAACTTCTGGCTGTGGGCAGAGTCAGCCTGTAATAGTGCATTCTAACCAGTGCACTACCATGGCTCTTTTATCAAGGCATTGTACATGTATATCCTTGCAGAGGTCCTTTCTTTCTTTTTTCTTTTTTTGATAGTGGTAGATTCACTGCTTCAAAGCCCATTCATTCAGTGAATGGCAGGTCTTTTCTTTGTCTTAAAGGAGATTAAGATTCCTTTCCTATGAATTAATTTGTTACAGCCAGTGGAGAGAAAAGACTTGGGTGGGTAAAACAGGGTTATGAGCAGAGTGATTGATTGGCAATAGTTTTATTTATTTCTTTAACCTTTAGTTATCCGGCTGTCTTTCAGGAGTGTGATTTAAGAGGAAAGATATTGCATCATTTGGGGAAGGACTACCCAAGTTCATTGAGTGATTAGAACTTTCTTTCTGCTTTTTGGTGGCTTAGGTTGAATTGCAATAATTTCCAAATAACCTTTGCAAAAGTCACCTTCATGCATGTAGTGGCTTTTGCAAAGAGCATCAAAAAGTTCCTGCACTGAAAGGGAAATGAAACCCAATCAGGATGAAAAAGTCATGGGCAACAAACTCTGGTCGGAGCAAATATTGATGTTTTCCTCCCAGGAGCTCTCCTGTGGATGAATACAACAGGAAATAATATTTAGAATCAGTTTGGTCTAGTGGTTAAGGCACCAAGTTGGAAAGTGGGAGACTGCGAGCTCAAGTTCCACCTTAGCCAGGAAAGCCAGATGGGTGACTTTGGGCCACTCCTTCTTTCTCACAGCCCAACTCATCTCACAAGGTTTTTTTAGTGGGGAACACAGGAGGAGGAAGGTGTGTTGGATATGTTTGCCCCCTTGAGTTATTTGTAAAAATAATAAAGGCAGGATAGCAATAGAAATAGCATTTAGACCTATATACTGCTTCACAGTGCTTATAGCCCTCTCTAAGTGGTTTACAGAGGCAGCATGTTGCCCTCAACAATCTGGTTCCTCATTTTACCCACCTCAGAAGGATGGAAGGCTAAATCAACTTTGAGCCTGGTGAGATTCAAACTGCCAAATTGCAAGCAGCTGGCATTCAGCAGAAGTAGCCAGCAGTACTGTACTCTAACCACTGCACCACCATGGCTCTAGAATACAAGTCAGTAAAAAATAAGGGAGGGAGGGAGGAAGGAAGGAAATAAATAAAATTTATTTTATTTATTTATTTTATTTTGTCAAGCGATTATAAGATAACAGGTATAAGTATAAACATAGTTATGAATACATGAAATGGATACATATAAGAAAAATAAAAAGAAACAATAGGACAGGTAGGCATGTTGGTGCGCTTATGCACGCCCCCTACAGACCTCTTAGGAAAGGGGTGAGCTCAATAGTAGACAGTCTAAGGTTAAAGTTTTTGGGGTTTGGGGAAGAAACCAGAGTCAGGTAGAGTATTCCAGACATTGACCACTCTGTTCCTGAAGTCGTAATTTACCTAATTTGTCTGTATCATTACTTAGGATCTTGCTATCTTGTCTTCCATTGGCTCCCTTTTTTTTGATTGCCTCTGACATTTTTCAAACACCAAGATTTTCTCTGTTCACTGCAGGATTTGGGTTTGGTTAGTCTAAAAAAAAAGAAGAATCAGAGGTGACATGATGGCAGTATTCCAGTACTTGAGGGGCTGCCACAAAGAAGCGGGAGTCAAGTTATTCTCCAAAGCAGGACAAGAAGCAGTGGGTGGAAACTAATCAAGGAGAGAAGTAATTTGGAATTCATGAGAAACTTCCTAACAGTGAAGACAATGAACCAATGGAACAGCTGGCCTCCAGAAATCATGGGAATTCTATCACTGGAGGTTTTTAAGAAGAGTCTAGATACTCACTTGTCTGAAATATATAGGTTCTCCTGCTTGAGCAGGGGGCTGGACTAGAAGACCTCCAAGGTTCCTTCCAGCTCATTGTATTCTATTCTATTCTGTTCTGTTCTTTCTTGCATTTTGATTAAGTGTCCAAAATATCTCAGCTTTTGTTTTATTAGTGGTTCCAGTGAACAGCCTGATTTTACTTCATCTAGCACTGAATGACTGGTTCTTCTAGCAGTTTAAGGATGTCTCAGCAATTTTCAAAACCTCATTTTTTTTTCTTTTTCTTTTCCTTTTGATGATTCAGCTTTTACATCCCATTGTTACAGCTGGAAAAACTACAGCCCTGACATGATCCGCTTTGGCTGTCAAATGTATATATGCCTCTGCCTTTTAATGTTTTGTCTAGTGCAATCCACATGCATCACTTTAATGACATCATTGTGCAAGATTTTAAGCAGTTTCATTGATGTTTCCTCAACTTGTGTTTCTTTGTTGCTAGCAATATGTTTTACAGCCCATTCAATTGCAGTTTCCACAATATCTGGCCCTAGTTCCATGATCAAGCCTTCATACCTATCACAAATTTTGGAGTTTTTCACATATAGATCTTTGTGTGTGTCTGTATGTGTGTGTGTGCGCGCGCGCAAGACTAGCACACGCATGCGTGTGCGTGTGCGTGCACACACAAGGCAAAGAAGCACCAGACAAGGAAGATGTCTGTCTGTCTGTCTGTTTGTCTGCCTGACTGTCTATCTGTTTCTATAAATATTTATATCTATCAATATCTATCTCATCTCTATTTTATCTCTATCTCATATCTGTATCTGTATCTGTATCTATCTATCTATCTATCTATCTATCTATCTATCTATCTATCTATCTATCTATCATCTATCTATCTATCCACCCATTATCTATTTATCTATCTATCTATCTATCTATCTATCTATCTATCTATCTATCTATCTATCTATCTATCTAGGTTGCCATTTGTGAGTATGCGGCAATATAAATTCAATAAATAAATAAGAACAAAAACATCTATCTCTATCTATCTGTCTGTCTGTCTATCTTTCTATCTAGTCACCATGTGCAAATAGGTGGCAATATAAATTCAATAAATAAATAAATCTATATCTACATCTGTCTGTCTGTCTGTCTGTCTACAGTATCTATCTAAAGAATTCCACCTGTCCTCTAGGCCACCACACTACCCACACTTGATGTGTATCAATTTCCTAAATAAATCTCTTTGTCCTTTCTGTTATCCTTCTGTTATTGTTAGCGTTATCCTTATCTTCTTTATTCAGAGGGTGTTCTTTCCCTTGCTATTTTTATAAAATTCAGTATTTAATTGGCAATTTTTCCTCAGGCTCTGTTGCCTCCTAATTTTCAGTGTTTTTCATTATTTTCAACAGATCAGCAAAGAAGCATTTTGCTTTCTTCTGTCCTTTGCATTTGGGGATGTTTTTTGTTTGCTTCTTCTTTTAATATTGTCACACATTTCATACCAGAGTTCTTTAAGCACTCCATTTATCAAAGCCAACCCATTAAATCTATTATTTACTTCACCACATAATCATGTGAAATAATGCTGAAGCTGTATTTTGTTAGTCTGGTAATTTTATTTCTTCTCTTTAAATTACTCTTTTGGAAGGAAAACCTGATATTCTGAATCGCAATCAATGGCAGGACTTGTTTATCCTGTGACTGAATAGATTTCACCTACTTTTGCTTGCCTTAAAAAAAAAAATCAAGTTCATTTTCATGGGGTTCATCTGTTTATGTTCACATTGTCTAGAGTCATTTTTTTTTACTTTACTAATAGCAATAGCAATAGCACTTACTCATTTCCCAGCACTTTACTGTGGAGGAGAATGCCATTGTGAGCTTTGTGCATGAAGGAAGGAATATAAAATTTGGTAAACAGCAAGTAGATTATAGCAATAGCAAGGAGCTGCCATGGCACAGTGGTTAGAATGCAGTACTGCAGGCTACTTCTGCTGCTTGCAATTTGGCAGATCGAATCTCACCAGGCTCAAGATTGACTTAGGCTCAAGCCTTCCATCCAGGGGTGAGATTCTACCAGTTCTCACCTATTCGCTAGAACCGGTTGTTAACATTCTAAGCAGTTCGGAGAACCGATTGTTAGAATAAATTACAGGCCTAATCCTGTAAGGAAGGCAGGAAGGAAACATTCTGGTGTTGCTTACAGAAACTGCCTCTCCGTTAACCCTTATTACATTCTTGGCAGGACTAGGCTTCCTGTCTCAGGAACGTCTCTGAAGTTTTTTTCCCCTTAAGATTAGGCCAGTAATTTTTTCTAACAACCGGTTCTCTGAACTGCTTAGAATGTTAACAACCAGTTCTAGCAAATAGGTGAGAACTGGTAGAATCCCACCTCTTATTGCCATGCGTCAGCTGTTGAAGACACAGGGAGAGGGCAGGATTGCAGGAGAAGGTTAGTAGAAAACACTGCACACACGCAAAGTGCACCCACCAAGCCACACCCGCAGAATTGGTGGTAAAAATTTTTGAAACCTACCACTGAGTCTGTGCTATAGCTATAGTAGCATTTAGGCTTATATACTGCCTCACAGTGCATTACTGCCCCCTCTAAGCAGTTTACAGAGTCAGCTTATTTCCCCCAACAATCTGGGTCCTCATTTTACTGACCTCAGAAGGATGGAAGGCTGAGTCAACCTTCCTTTGATCCAGTCAGGATCAAAGGAATCGAACTCCTGGCAGTGTGGGGCAGAATTAGCCCGCAATACTGCATTCTAGCCACTGTGCCACCACGGCTCTAAAAAAAGACATTTGCTATAAACTTTAAATGTCTTTGTAGAGTCAGCTCTTATGATATATATGACAGCCTCTGTTTGGTGATTGTAGCTTCAAGTGATATTTTTGAAGAGGTTAGGTCCAGGACTTATTTATTATTTTTGTTGTCTCTGGAAAGAAAGGTGCAATTGGATTTTCTTGGTTTTCTTTGAAGATGTTTCGCTTCTCATCCAAGAAGCTTCTTCAGCTCTGACTGGATGGTGGGGATCCAGTTCTTCGGAGCTGAAGAAGTTTCTTGAATGAAAAGCAAAATATCTTCAAAGAAAAATAAGAGAGTCCAGCTGCCCCCTGAAAAAGCACTTTTGGGATGACCATGACTTGGATGACTGAGATTCTCTACAGGCCTTTTGGCCTTGGGAAGCAGAATAGTCACCTCCAGGACCACTGTTCAAAGGCACCCAACCTCCTCCTACCTGCCTTTTTCAGAGTCTGAGTTTCACAGCCATAAGTAGCAATTGGGAAAATTATTGCATTAACTGATCTGCATTTGGATTTGAGGCTGATGTCTTCACTCTTCTAGATGGTCATTCATGTTAGACATTGCAGTTCTTCCGAATGCTCCAAGTGGTTGAAGTCCACATATCTTAAAATTGCTGAGGTTGAGAAATGCTGCATTCGGTAATAGCTTTCAAAGACAATCAGCTTTAATTAATTGCACAACTACAAGATTATCTCTTTAACAAAACAGTAAATAAAGGAAATCAACCACCTTGAAAAAGGAGAGTGTTTCACTTATACTTCAGAGATGGTTAAATTAACATGAAGTCTTTAAAGGCAACACATGAAAACAATATTAGGTGTTTGTGCACACAAATATACACATGCGTGCCTTGGGCAAATTTGTCTCTTAGGCTGAAAGAATAAAGCTCTTGATCAAGCATTTAAAAGAACATAAAATGGAGGGATAAATGGGAGAAGGACGGAGAGAGCTTTCAAAATCAGAAGCATAAGCATATATATGTGGTGGCCTGTAGTAAGGAGGTGGATTCCCAGGAGGGAGGGGCTGCATTCCAGAGGAATGACAATTCAGTTCAGATAGTTCATGTGAGAGAGAGAGGATGAAGACAGACCCTCCCCAACAGTTCCCAGAGGATGGACTTAATGTGGGCAGTAGTTTGCTTGAGTTGGGCAAGATTCTGTCTATAGGTTTGGAACAAAGAGAAACTTGGAACTACTTGGAAAAGTCACTATATGTCCTTCTTGGTTTGGGGGCCTGACAATGATCTTGTAAGGGTCAAATGAGTACCTCTTCAATTTCTCTGGAATTTTCTTGGAAAATAGACAGTTTTCCTGTCTCATCCATTAGATTTTTTTTTAAAAATAATCTTTCTTGCTTGTGACAAGTTTGCAGAAAGTGCTATAGCTTCCCAGCCCTCCCCTTTTCTGTTGTATATTCTGATGTGGGTATTTAAGTATAGCTCTTTCTCAGTGGTGGGATTCAATTTCTTTTACTACCGATTCTGTGGTTGTGGTTTGGTGGGCATGGCATGGCTTGATGGGTGTGGCATGGCTTGGTGGGTATGGCTTAGTGGGTGTGGCAGGGGAAGGATACTTTAAAATCTCCATTTCCTCCCCACTCCTGGGGGAAGGTTACTGGAAAATCCCATTCCCTTCCCACCCCACTAACCTGCTTTCCAGCTCCGTTCTTCTGTGTAGGGCAACCAGAGAAGACCCAGCCAATCAGCTGGGACTCGGAAGTCAGAGAATAGATGGGGGCGGGGCCAGTCAGAGGTGGTATTTTCCAGTTCTCTGAACTACTCAAAATTTCCACTACTGGTTCTCCAGAACTGATCAGAAGCTGCTGAATAGCACCTCTGCTCTTTTTCCTCCAAAGCCTCTCTACTTCCTGTTCTGAAAAAAGTTAATCTCATCAACAGTCCTGCTACACATGCTGCTGAAATCTGTTTTACAATATCTGCAAATTGTCTTTCCCATGAACGAAGTTTCGGTTTACCATTTCATTCAAAATGCTTGAGAATTTCATTTGAATTCATGTTTATGAACTTTTGTGAATTTAGATATGATGTTTTGTTGGTGCTTGTTATTCAGAAATATTTTCTGAGATTGGATCCTACAACATTATCCTGGATCATGTTTATTTGCCTTCTTTTGTGACACATAAGTCTTCTAAAATTCTGTCCCAATTTTTTTGTAGAAAAGATGATCAATTTTTCCAAGAGAAAGAGAACCTCACCAAACATTTCTCAGGTCCAATGGAAGGAAATTTCCTTTTTGGTCTGGTTCTCTTTGTAGTGAATGGATTTTTGGGAAACCAGAAAAGCTGCAGAATGCTAGAGAGGGAGTTTTATAGAGCATATTTGCATATTATGCATATTCTGGTCATTTTATACTTCAAGAAATGCAAGAACAATCTTCTCCTGTCCTGAAAATGTCAACAGAATTCTCTTTTAAAAACATACACACGCACATTCTTTTCCATGGAACTGGCAAAAAAAGGGTAAAATGCAAATGAAAAGTTCAATACAACATTAACCTTACTTGACCCAAAGTGTAATACTTGAGGTAGGTGCTCAGAATCCAATTTTCTCTCCGTTCCTTCTTAGGAATGCTCTGGCTTCACCTTTCTCAAATGCTTTCGACTAGGTGCTGACACTTATCCAACTCAATGCACTATTCCATTTCCCTTTGCGATAGCTTCGGTAGGTCAGTGAACTGAAAGAACAAAATTTAAATGCTTCTTTCCAAAGCTTACCTTGTGCACTTTTTATAATGGGGGTAAGCAGTACGTGCTGGATTCTCCCAAAGCACTTTGCGCGTGTGTTATATTGTATGAGCTGTATATTTGCAAAGAACTTTTCAAGCATTGCTTCTAAAAAGCTATCAGAGAGAAACTGTTCTTATCTTTATTGCTTGGTTTCAAGAGAACTCTCAGCTTTAAAAAACAAACAAACAAACACATGGGAAATATAAAACCAGACTTTTGATATTGCGGTTTTAAAACTCACCCAAGTTAAAAGCCTTCTTTTTTGCTTTGGCACAAGACAATGTCGGAAGAAATGTTCATCTGGGTTCAGTTCCAAGTGGGGAAAAAGACACTGGAAACATAGAAGGCATTTGGAAAGATGGTTTATTGATGAACAGGATCACATGGCTTGGAGATCCTGGGTGAAAAGGGAGGAGATGCTGAGAGTGCCTGGGTTTTATGCCCTCTCTGGGCTTTGAACTTTCTGGGGCACAGGAAGAGTATCCTGATTGGTTGCTATCATAGCTAGCTTTGTAGGTTGTCTGTGTGCTAAGTTTGGTTGAAACTTGGTGGGTGGTGCAATGAAGGGCAATTGAATGGCTCTGCCTGAAGAAGGTAGATCTTTGATATGTAGAATAGACTGATCCAGGCCTTAATGGCCCATTAATAAAGGTGGAAGAGCTGAATTTCTACCTCCCTTTTAGGGGAAATATTCTGCCCTTTTAATATATCCTAAAATATTTCATTTTCCTAGGAGAGGGGTGGGTTTTAACTTCCAACAACAACAGGGCAAAAGTAGATGGTTTCTTTTTAATTTACAGTTCCCTGGTGGCAGTTCAGCTGTTGGAAAACATATATTTGCTTTTTTAAAAAAAATTTCCTTTTTCACTTCCAGCAGTTTTTCAGATCCTTGCAATTAGCCCTTGTTGAAATAAACACAGCCTCCCAGCTTCCCATTTCGCCACATTTCATCCACAGTTCACCCACAAGTGATGCCTGAGAACTTGATTCGATTCCCATTTTGTAGCTGAGCTGACTCGATCAGCATTTTATGAGCTAACGTGTGCAGGCTGGAATCCGAGGCACACGTTTTTTTGCCTCTGCAAACAGTCTTAGCTTAAGGGGTTCAAGGATGGGTACATCTTAATGTGCACTGCAGGATAAAAAAGGCTGAAGAATATCTCAGTGCGTTAAAAGAGATTTTGGTCAACATTATTAAAGGGAGCATTTCCTGTGTATCAGTTGTCAGCATTCAAACTAATAAACTCAGAGATGAATATTTCCTCAAAGTTCCATTTTATTAGAGTTGTCATTTTGGCACATCTGGGAAAACCTGAATCTGAGAGTTCCGGGTTTTCCCTTCCCAAAAGAAAATCAAAGATCCATCCCCAGCGCCCATCACATGGCCCAAACAAATCTTCGTCCCAACTGGAGACCTCCCTCCAGTCACTCCCCTCCAGGTGCAGGGCAATATGTCCTTGACTCTCTGAGAAAGAATGTTGTTGTGTCTAATACAGCTTATCAGTCTGGAACCCACATTATATGTCTGATATTAACACAGTTGAGGAAGTCCAGAAATATTTCACAAGAAGAGTTCTCCACTCCTCTACTCGTTGTAGAATACCTTATGCCACCAGACTTGAAATTCTAGACCTAGAAAACCTAGAACTATGCCGCCTTCAGTCCGATCTAAGTATGGTATATAAAATCATACATTGCAATATCCTACCTGTCAATGAATACTTCAGCTTCAACCATAATGATACAAGAGACAAATTATAGATAAAAACTCAAGGTTAACTGCACCAAACTTGATTGCAGGAAATACAACTTCAGCAACAGAGTGGTCAATGTCTGGAATACTCTACCTGACTCTGTGGTTTCTTCCCCAAATTCTAAAAACTTTAACCTTAGACTTTCTACTATTGACCTCACCCCTTTCCTAAGAGGTCTGTAGAGGGTGTGCATAAGTGCACCAATGTGCCTACCATCCCTGTCCTATTGTTTCTTTTATTTTTCTTATATGTATCCATGTATTCATAACTATGTTTTTACTTATTCCTATTATCTTGTAAGCAATTGACAAACCAAATAAAATAAACAAATAAATAAATAAAATAAGTAAATCAATCAATCTTCTACCTCACTATGAAATCACACAGGCACTGAATGTGGCAGCCTCGAAGCTTCCAAGAAAAAATGGCTGCCAAGGCTGGAAGTGGTAGGGTGGAGTGTGGAGGTATGAGAACTCAATACATAAAAACTTGCACTATAAAAAGAAAATTGGTAATTTCTTAATTGGCAATTTCTTAACTTCTCGATTGTTGGTGCAGTTTTAATCTTGGTATGTTTGTCCTACCTAGTGGTTGTTACAATCCTTACCCTGTAGGTTGTAGGTGGTTCCTATTTTTTCTTCTAGGAAAAAAATGACCAAAAATGTTTGTTTTCTAAGAATTTTGCTTGCTGCTTTGTTTCTGAAAAAAATGGGTAGAACTGGACAGATTTAAAGGCAAAGCCCAAATGAAGGATTTTCTTTTAGGAAAAAAAAAAGAACAACAATTCACCAAGACAAGGTACTCTTACATTGTGATTCTTAATTCCTCCCAAATGTTTTCTCTTAAGTTTGTGCAGAATTTTGTACTTAAAGGGAAAATGGTGTTTCAGAACACTCATAAAATATACACTTGTTGACAACTTATTAAAAGCAGGTGTATCATTTTTGAGATTATTTCCCATTAACTCAGGCAAGGCATTGCAGTTTTATTGAGTTTCTGGCCACAAAACACCCATGTATGCTCCACAGGAACAACTCTGTGTGAAGAAACCTTTTGCCTTTGAATCCAAAATGCTCACTTCTTTATTTTCTATTTAATTTGTCACAGAAATATTTTATGTAGTGTATTAGAATCCCGAGAGACAGTTTGGTGCTGTGGGCAAGAAGGTGGGAGAATTCACATTTTAGAGCTGCCTTAGGCATGAAGCCATCCAGATGGCTTTGGGCCAATCACTCTCTCTCAGCCCCAGGAAAGAGGTAATGGTAAACCACTTCTAAAAGTTGCTAAGAAAACTTCAAGGAGTTGTCTAGGCCAGGGGTCCCTAAACTTGGTAACTTTATGACTTGTGGCCTTCAACTCTCAAAATTCTGAGAGTTGAAGTCAGTGGTGGTTTTTACTACTTGTTCTGTGGGCATGGCTTGGTGAGTATGACAGGGAATGACACTGTAAAATCTCCAGTCAGAGATGTTATTTGCAGTTCTCTGAACTACTCAAAATTTCTGCTACCGGTTCTCCAAAACTGGTTGGAACCTGCTGGATACCACCTTTGGTTGAAGTCTACAAGTCTTAAAGTTGCCAAGTTTGGAGACCTCTGGTCTCGGCAATTACTAGGCGTCAGCATTGACTGGAGTAACAATAACAAAAGAGGATTATTAGTTTGGTGAAGTGATCAAGGTGCTGGACTACAAGTGGAGAGGTTGTAAGTTTTGGTCCTGGCTTAGGTATAAAGCCAAGTAGGTGATTTTGGGCTATCATTCTGACTCAACTCTAGGAAGAATGGAATGGAATGGAATGGAATGGAATGGAATGGAATGGAATAGAATAGAATAGAATAGAATAGAATAGAATAGAATAGAATAGAATAGAATAACAGAGTTGGAAGGGATCTTGGAAGTCTTCAAGTCCAACCCTCTGGTTAGCAAGGAAACCATATGCCATTTCAGACAAATGGTTATCCGATCTCTTCTTTAAAACTTCCAGTGTTGGAGCATTAATGGCAAATTACTTCTGAAGAACATTACCCGCACAAGTGCCAGGTAGGTGACTTTGGGCCATCACTCCATCTTAGCTCTAGGAAGAAATGATTAATAGCACTCCACTTCAGAAGAATGTTACCCCCACCCCCAAATGCTTATCATAAGTAACTCAACAAAAAATAACACTTTCCAACTGTGCTGTTTTTAGCAGAGTCCATTCTGTCCTGTTAGTCTGCTTGTTCTCTTTGCAAAAATCTCTTTCCCTTTACGTTGGTAGTTGACAGTGTTTTATTATCAAGCCATCAGCCTTGGCCTTATTTCCTTCAGATCATCCCAGGAAGTGAAAGGAAAGGAGTTCACATGACTTCACACCTGAAACTGGTGAAGTTCGGATATTTTCCTTGAGGCCAGCCTTAATGATCAGTTCTTCTTCTCAAGGCTGGTTCTGCAAAGGCAACTTGTCAGTTGGTTTCAAGCCTGCTTTCTTTTTCTTTCTTTCTTTCTTTTTTTCTTTCTTTCTTTCTTTTTTTCTTTCTTTCTTTTTTTTTTTTTTTTGTGCTTTCAGTCAAACTTAAAGTTGGGCAGTTAAATGTACTATCCTTACTTTGCAGTCTTAGCAAATCCTTTCTGACAAGCTGTGCTAGCGGTGAGTGAGTTCAGAGACCTGCAAAGAACGAAGAGGGGCTGCAGAGAATGCAGATTCCTCAAGCTGAGCTCATGCATGAGATAGCTTTCATTTTTATGACAATGGCTTTAGGTGATGTAGAGATAACGAAGGGGGCGGGAGACAAAGGGGGAGGTGCTCTTTCTTTAAAGGAACCACTTTATGATATGCTTTGAATCATGTGGGATGCACGTCACCTGCATCATATGTGATGTGTTGTGGCTGCTTCCTCTAAAGCAGGGGTATCAAACTCAAGGCCTACAGGCCAGATCCAGCCCATGGGGTGCTTAGATCTGGCCAGTGGGGTCGCCCTGGAAACAGTGAAGGACCAGCCTACAGTGACTCTGCCAGTGAAAATGGAGCATGCAGCCCTCCTGAGCTCTGTTTTCACTGGCAGAGGGTTGCAGATAACAGATAATCAGAGTTGGAAGAGAACTTGTAGATCATCTAGTCCAACCCCCACCCAAGTGGGAGACCCTACACCAGGGGTAGTCAACCTTTTTATACCTACCGCCCACTTTTGTATCTCTGTTAGTAGTAAAATTATCTCTAACCACCCACCGGTTCCACAGTAATGGTGATTTATAAAGTAGGGGACAAAACCCCTACCGCCCACCATGAAAGCTGGAATGCCCACTAGTGGGCGGTAGGGATCAGGTTGACTACCACTACCCTACACCATTTCTGACAAATGACAGTCCAATCTCTTCTTGAAGGTCTCAAGTGATGGCGCTCCCACAACTTCCAAGGACAAGCTGTTCCATGGGTTGATTGTTCCCACTGTCAGAAAGTTTCTCCTTATTTCCAAGTTAAATCTCTCCTTGTTCAGTTTCCATCCATTATTCCTCGTCTGGCCTTTGGGTGCTTTAGAAAATAGCTTGACCCTTTCCTCCCTGTGGCAGCCCCTCAAATATTGGAAGATCGCTATCCTGTCTCCCCTGATCCTTCTCTTCACCAGACTATCCATGCCCAGTTCCTACAACTGTTCATTGTATGTTTTAGCCTCCAGTCCCCTAATCATCCTGGTTGCTCTTCTCTGCACTTTTTCTAGAGTCTCAACATTTTTTTTTATAATGTGGTGACCAAAACTGGATGCAGTCCTGTAGGTGTGGCCTTACTAAGGCTTTATAGAGTAGTATTAGTACCTCCCTTGATCTTGATTGTATCACTCTGTTAATAAAACTTAGGATTGCATTAGCTTTTTTGGCTGCTGCTGCACACTGCTGGCTCATATTTAGCTCATATTATGCAGGAGGCAGTCCCAGCTGAAAATGAAGTTTGGGAGCCTGTTTTTGCTGGCAGAGAACTCAGTCCATCACAGACGCCTCCAACATGAGTGATGTCAAGCTGGCCACGTCCACCCTGGCCATGCCCTCCCCAGTCCCTGAGGTCAAACACAACTCTGATGCGGCTCTCAATGAATTTGATGCTTCTGCTCTAAAACAAGATGATTCGCTTAGTGTAATTTATAGAATACCAGCTTTATACCCGTGCTTCACTACAAAACTATGTGATCGGCTTAGATTTTTGGGAGGAAAATAAAGGAAAAAATGTGCCTCTGCCTACCAGCATCCATTGGTATTCATCTGGCTAGCGTCCTGTCAGTGTGTGAGAGAGTTGAGGGCTGTTTGAAAATTGAAGCAGTATTGGCTCTGTGAGCAAGAAGGAGACAGCAAGGAGCCTGGGTGTGGCTTAGCTCAACTGTTCTGTAATAAAGCTGCTTGGTGCTGTAAAACTGAAACTCCTCTCCTCTGTTTGTGTTTTGCATTTGGAACAGATTTCTTTACAGGTGAGGAGGGGGAGTAGAACTCCTTAGCATCAGAGAGTGTTAATAATAATATAGGAAAGACTAATGCTCTGATGGTCATTTCAAAAAACCCTTTTTTAGTGCACCTAGAAGCCAAGAGGAACATACCTGTCAATTTTCAAGTTTGTAGGCTTTACGGTTCTGGAGATTTTGTGATGATGCATGAGTGGTATTTCACTTTTATATATATAGAAGAAGAAGAAAATAGAGTACAGATTTTAAAAGTTAGTAGATGGCTTCATTTTGAACAAATGAAAAGTAGACTATGGAAAAATATGGAGAGAAAGGAGGGTGATGGATGAATGGACTCAAATACTTTTATTTATTTATTTATTAAATGTATATGGCCTCCCAACTCACATACAATAATCCATAGGATGGCGAAGGCAACCAGAGGTCTTAGTGCTGAATTCTGACCTTGGTCAACTTTCCAAATTCCTCTACAAGCAAACTGTTGGAAGAAATATCCATCTGGTTCAGTTGCAATCTGGGAGAAAGGCACTGGAGACAAAATGGAAGCTGGAGGCTGATTGGAAAGAAGGTTTAATGATGAAGCAGAAACACCAAGCATGTGTGATTCTGGGTAGCTGACCACATGGAGTTGAGAGTTGCGGGTATTTATACCTTCTCTTGGGCTTTGCACTTGAACTTCCAGTTGCTGTTGTCAGACTCCCATGGAACTATGTACAAATCCTAGGAGTTTGTCTGAGCTAAGTTTGGTTGAAGTTTGAATTGCTGAGGGTGATGCAACTGAGATGATGCAATGAAGAGGCTTTGGGCAATTCCTATTGTGGTTGAAGGCTAATCCTACCTTTGTTGGATCTTAGGTAAGGGTATTTGCTTATGAATAGAGCTAGCTATCTCTTTATCTCTTAAGTGCTGACATCTGCTGTGGACTATTAAGAAAGGTGGGAGCTGCTTTCCAACAGCATTTCTCCATTTTTCTCCATTTCTCATCCAGAAAAATATAATATTTTGCTTTTTTTAATATTTCTCAAAATATTTCATTCTTCTAGGAGAGGGATGAGTGCTAACTTTCTATAAAACAATTTTACATTCTCATCATGCTACTTTCTTTTGGGGCAAAGATTCTTATGCGAAGTGCTTTAAAATGTAAGAAACAATAAACCAAATACATTAAAGGCACAAGATAAAGGAAAAGGGAAACAAATATAAGGAGCCCAGCGAACAAACACTGTCCATCACTATCCATTTATATTTCTTCATACCATTTTTCCCCTTGTAAACCATCTTTCTGAGTCCATTCATTATTTCATGCATTGCCTTTTTGTTGTATCCATTTTTCAGCTCTTTGTCAGATTCTACCCAGAATCTAATTAACTATGGTTTTCTTAATTTTCAAGTTCCTCTGGACCAGTTCATTCTTCCTTCATAAACTGATTTTGAAGTTTGGCTCTCATTGATTATTTCTTTTGTTATCATCAAACCCCAAAGCAATTAAATTGCTTTGAAGATACAACATGAATGTATTAAATATGCAGACAATGAATACTGAGTTTTAAGCAAAGCAGTGGCAGCTTGCTGAGCAGCTCGGAGCAGCAGCATAACCATGGCTTATAAGAGTCTTGATAAGAAAACATTACATACTAATCGTTAAAATGGAAGACAAACAAGTAAAAGAAACAATGATAGTATGGACAAAAAACTTTGGCTATACTATAGAACTGGATAAATGGCAAAAACTTTGGGATAGAAACTACAAAGTGACAATGACTATTGCATATAAGGAAAATTTTTATAAAATGTTTTACAGATGGCATTTGCCATCGGCAAGATTAGCAAAAATATTTAACAGCATGTCTGCCAAATGTTGGAAATGTAATCAGATTCCAGGTACCTAGTATCAATGTTGTGGACATGTATAAAAGCAAGAAAATTTTAGACAAAAATACACACATGGCTGGGAAAGATGATAAAGCAGCATATATTATAGATTTAAAGCCAGAAATATTTTTGTTAGGTATAATACCTGAAAACTATGATAAAGGGACTATATACTTAATGCTCCATGTATTCACAACAGCAGCGAGAATCTGGTATTTGCACAATATTAGAAAAATGAGAACACACCACCAGATGAAAATATAATTCGGAAAATATTGGATTGTGCAGAGATGAATAGACTGACACTGAAAATAAAAGATAAAGGAAATACAGAGTATTACTTAGCATGGAATAGGTTTTATCAATGGTTAGAGATAAGGGGTAGAAATTAGATGAAGAAACATCATTGTTATCTGTAATAAAATATAAATGTGTTTCATAATTATAAGTATGCCAGTATAATTAATATGATCATAAATAAGCTAATACAATTATAAATATAGTTATAATGATCACATGTATTATCATTATTATTATCAGTATATCTGGGTTTTTTGTATTTTGTTTTTTGTAAAATGAAATGCCCGGACAATACACTATATTCAAAATACGTATATGTGAATAAAAAACTTGACTCAAAAAATAAAAGAGCTTTGTGGCTGCACAGCGTATATTGCAGAGTTTGCCTGCAATATACACTGTGTAAATTGCAAAGTTTGCTTTCAATACTGCATTCTAACCATAGACTTTGCAAGCAAACTCTGCCCACAGCCTGGAGTTCAATCCTGGCTGGTTCAAGGTTGACTCAGTCTTCCATCCTTCCGAGGTCGGTAAAATAAGAACTCAGATGGTTGGGGACAGTATGCTGATGCAGTAAGCCACCCAGAGTATCCTGTACAGCACTGTGAGGGTGGTATATAAGTGCTATTGCTATAAATGCTATTATATACCTTTGGCTCACTACATTGCAAAGCCAAGACAAAGAAAAGGTAGACACAGTATGAATTTACAGCATGACATTGGAGAATTTCAGATAAATTCATCTGGGCGACCTTCTTACTATTTATCTTTTCCTACTAGGTTGGCATGCTAGCTATACTGTCTTTCAGATATGGTCAATAAATATAAAGAATTTGGTTTACTGATTCTTCTCCTTCTTGCTACTCAGGGTCAGTTAAAGCTTGCTGTGAATGGTTTCTTACAAAGGACACATTATCTAGAGGTGGGCAATTAATTTTCCCAAGAGGCCACATGAGAAAATAAGACTGTTGTCGAGAGCCACTGCTGCTCTGCCACTCTACCTCCATCCTACTACCGACACCCTGCCCTCCCAATGCCAATGCTGCCAATTCCTTGGGCTGGACCGAGACAGCCAAAGAGCTGGATGTGCCCCATCAGCCATAAAGTTCCCAGGTTTGCATTAGTTAATTCACTTGGGGGAGGAATGATTTATGTATGGGGAGGGGGAAATTGCATAGCTCGTGAATGCAGCTCTCATCTGTATGAAGGGTGCCTTTTACTGCTACACTCTATAAGACCAAACTACTTAAACATGCTTAATCCATCTCTTTGGGTTCAGTCCATATTCTGTCAACTCATAAAATATTTCTATGGTCTTTTTAGAATTGCCAACAGAAAGGGAGGGGGAAAGGGTTTGAAAGAGCAGTCCGGCAGCTTGGAAAGCAAAAGTGCATTCCATAAACAGTTTTTCAAACATATTCATCGAGTAACTATACATTTTTTTCACCTGACCTCTTCTTGTTTTGACACACATGTAACAATACCTCATGCATTTACTATAAATGCATTATGTATCTAAAGATTTGGTGGGCAATACTTCAGGTCAACCTTGACTCCTGGCAACTATATAATTTTCTGTTCTTTTTTCCCCCCGTTTTACCATTGCAACTGTCCTTAGAGTCACTGGTCCAAAGTCACTTAACTAAGGCCTGTATGCAGTGGTAGGATTCAATTTTTTTTTACTACCAGTTCTGTGGGTGTAGTTTGGTGGGCGTGGCTTGGCTTGGTGGGTGTGGCTTGGTCAGCTTGGCAGGGGAAGGTTACTGCAAAAGCTCCATTCCCTCCCCACTCCACTAACCTGCTTTCCAGCTCTATTCTCCTGTGCAGGACAACAAAAGAAGACCCAGCCGATCAGCTGGGATTTGGGAGGCAGAGAATAGATGGGGTTGGCAGGGCCAGTCAGAGGTGGGATTTGCCGTTCTCCAGACTACTCAAAATTTCCACTACCGGTTCTCCAGAACTGGTCCGAACCTGCTGAACACCACCTCTGCCTCTATGTTAAAGTAGGATTAAAGTTTATCATCTTCCATCTTCTATTCTAACACCTTGAGCCACTACACCAACTGGCTCTCTAAGGGAATATTACACTTCCTTATTTTGCCCCAGTGGTGCGATTCAACTGGTGTAACAACCGGTTCGGTGAGTATGAGCTTCGTGTGCTCCGTATTTAAAAAAGACCATTTTCAGCTCTAATACTTACCTGCAACTTCAGCCGTTGCGAATTAAACAGCTGACACACGGCAAACTGCTGTGCTGCATGAATCAGTTGTACTCTTAAAAAAAAAATGAAACAATGTACAGAAAAGAGCCGGGGTGGGCAGGTGGGCCCACATGCTCATCAGAGCAAATCGGTTAGGAGCTAGCTGATCATCAGAACTAGGGGTTTGCCCGAACTGGTACAAACCGGGAGAATCCCACCTCTGTCTTACCCCATCATTGGAGGCTTTTAAGAAGAGACTGGACCACCAGTTGTCTGGAATGGTTTGGGTTTCCTGCTTGAGCAGGGGGTTAGACTAAATGACCTCCAAGGTCCCTTCCAACTCTGTTATTCTGTTATTCCCTGCCCGAAGTGTAACCATTGACTACGAATTTCCTTATTTTTCTATAGGATTTCTTACAGCATATTATTTCCATCAGATGCATCAATCTTCATGTAAAACACCCCATGATTCATACCTATTCACTTTATTATATGCTTCCTTTAAATCAAAGATGAACAAATTGTTTCTCGCTTTTATACATTTCCCAATGACCAACTGAAGAGGTAAAAATGGGGTCCACCCACATCTGCCTAGCACAAAGCTTTATTTCCCAAATTTTGTTCATTGTCCCTTTCATACTGTTTCAGTCACAATTGTGTCAGCCTTCCCAGGTGCATTAAACAACTTACAACTCCTTTCATTTTCATATTCATTTTTAAGAAAAAAATTTCCCCTTGCATAGGGAGAAAATAATGGCATTCTTTTGATTCCCTAACAAAGATGCCATTTTCATACTGATATGATAAGCAAGTTGTACAGTCTCCATGTGAAACCACATTTGTATTTTAATATTTCCCCAGTTTCAACATCTACATGGTGGTCCTACCGTTTTCCAACTTTCTCATTTGCATCTGTGACTTCCATTTCATAATTTTTAAAAAAACATTACTATTTATGGCATTCATTTCCATTCTAATCCTCAAAATATCATTATCGTTCCCATTTTTAATTTCATCCACACTGCTGGAACCTCCCCCCCCCCCCCGCTCTTAAACTCACTTCCAGAAGATTTTTCAACTTAACTGTTCCTAGTTTTGTTTGTAACAGAATTCAGAGTTGGAAGGGACCTTGAGGTCTTCTAGTCCAACCCCCTGCTCAGGTCAGAAAACCCTATACCATTTCAGACAAATCGTTGTCCAATCTCTTCTTAAAACTTCCAGTTTTGGAGTACCCACAAATTCTGGAGGCAAATTAACTACAGTTATCTTCCTTCCTTCCTTCCTTCCTTCCTTCCTTCCTTCCTTCCTTCCTTCCTTCCTTCCTTCCTTCCCCCCACCTCCCATCTCCCCCCACCTTCCCTCCATCCCTTTTTCTGTTCATTCTCCATTAATTTCTCATGGGAATAGCATGTATGTACATGAACATTTGGATACATCATCAGAAATCTTTCCCCCAAAAAAATATTTTTCAAAAAGACTTTGAGCATTCTTTTTCTGCATATTTTTTGCAAACAATATTTTCAGTTAGATTAGTCTTTTTTTAAAAAAACAAAATTTATCCACTTTTTCCACATAAAAACAAAAATCTCTTTTTAGTGGACAACATATTTCCAGGTCATCACTTTTACATACAAATATGACAGCAATTATACATTCATATATGCATACTTAATTCTATTATTATCTTTTCCATTCCAAATTTTCAGTAAGGAGAGAAAAAAACACATTAATTCTAGCCTCTTTCATTAATCTCAATTGGAACATCTTTTTGTTTCATTTCAATTATTTCAAATATAATCCTTTAATATTTATTTTAAAAATAAAGATAAACAATATATATTTGCATCATCATCATCATCATCATCATCATCATCATCATCATCATCATCATCATAATGGTTGCCAATGTCTCTCCTTCCTTTTAATAGTCTATGTTAACTTATTAAAGTGGTTCTTTAGTCTGTCATATTCCCTTTCCATCACACCTTCTTTTTATAAATTCTAGATTAATACAAGTTTTAACACTAAAGAAAAAAAAAAAAACAAGTATAGGTTTCCCCCCTTTTACTGCTTTGATTGCGACACCTCAGTGGTTAAAATATACCTTTATTCCCTTATCTTGATTCCCAATAAACCATTATTTTAAAGAAGTGACAATAATAATCGTTACATCTTTTCATCTGGATTCTGCAACATATTTCCCCCCCTTAATTTTTAATAAGTTATCAGTGTTAAGCCTGTGTTCCCCAGCCAGGGTTAAGGAGACAAGCTAAACAGAATGTGCAGCGTTAGTCAGATAGGCACACAGATAAATGAGTGAGATAAGCTTGTATGTTTGTTAACATACAGTAAAAATAACAGATACGCTTGTGCTATCAAAAGATAGTTTATTCCATTTAGAGTTTATAGCATAGTCAAAATAACAGTCCATTAGTCATGTATCATTTAGTCAGTCCATTCAGGGATATTCAATTAGCAAAGTCCGTGTAGAATATCCAACGTCAGTTCACTTACAAATCAGTCCTTTCTCTCTCCCGTTCCAGTAGGGGAAAAACACAGTCTTGAATCCATCCAGTAATTAGGGATCATCAAAGCCAGAGAGAGCAAGCTGACGTTCCTTGCTTCTTTTATGGTGCTTTCACAACCACTCCCTTAATTACATTCCTATATTTAAAGTTGCAGACACTTTAACTTATAAACCATGATAACATATTTATTATTTTACCTAAACCAGTTAGGGTAAACAATGTTATCCCTAATAATCAGTATCTATCCCTCCTTTAATAATATATATTACCCTATTTTCTAAATATTTTTAGGTGCAGATATATTCTTGTTACCCCTTGTCACCCTGCAGAATCCCCTTTTTAATTCATCAACCATTATCTCTGAAAAACCAATTTCTTTTCAACATTTTACTATTTCCGTATTTCTTTATTTCATGCACCTGTTTCTTACTGCTTCTCCTCCCCCTCTTTTCCCCATATCTTTTCTCATTCCAGTTTATATCCCTCTCTTTCTTAATATCTTCCTTTCCCCTTTTCTGCTGGGTCTTTCTGCCTTTCCCGACTTCACAGGTATTCCCCTTTTTGATTGCCTTCTTAAATCTCAACTTTTTAGCCTTCCTTCTTTCCCTATTTCTTTGTAGTTAATTCTTTGTAATTTAATTTAATTACAATTAAATTAAATTAGTTAAATTAGAATTGTAGTTTAATTCTTTGTGTTAATTGTCTATTTAAAATGTCTTCTCCTTGAGTCGACTCCTCCTCCTCTGAAGCTCTTTCTTCTTGTTCTTCAATCGCCATTTCCATTTTCTCTAACACAGAGCAAAGTGATTCGCCTCTTTCCTGTAGTAATTCTCTCATATTTTTAAGTTCCATTTTTAATTCCCGAAGAGATATCAACATTACACACTCTTATATTTTATGATCGTTGAAGTCCACAAAAAACACTTTTACTTTCCTTCTTTCTTCTTTCAATTTTCTACAGTTCTCAATTATTCCAACGCAGGGTCTATATCAAAAACATCAATCAATCCCACAGTCAGTCTTTCCTTGCTTTTTCCTTTATTCTGGTTCAGCTTTCACTTTCTAAGATTCTTACTTTGTTTCAATATTTCTTTAACATTATATTAACACGTTCATTCAAAAACAGGATGCTTTCCCTTTTGTTTGAGTTCAAGTTTTTGTCAGAAGGTGGCACTCTCCATTATACAAGGTCTTCACCTTTTTCCCCTATTTTTTTATTTATGGTTTTTCGAACCTCAATATTCCAGCACAATCCAGTCTCCAATTTTTAAATTTTATTATTGTTATTTTTTGACAATCTTAAGTCCACTTTGTTTTATGCCTGTTTATTGCCAAAATATTTTAGTCCAATTTAGTTAAATATTTAGTTCCAGCTTCTTCCTTTCCCGGTTCGAAGCCTCGCTTAACTGTCAAAAATATTTTCTTTCTTTTTCCTGTCCCTTTGTAATTTCACCACTCACTTTTCTTTTCTTAAAAATTCAATATTACCTTAATCCTGGGGTACTTTTGTTTAGTTATGTCGCCCAGTTGTCCCGGTTCAGATGTTAACCACCTCTTTCTTCCCTCTTGCACAAATCTTAGTCCAGCTGAGTCCTCCTCTTCAGGGTGGCCATTTTAGACCACCGCTGCAGTCATCTTCGGGGGGGGGGAGACCAAGCCCAGGAGGGGAGATGTGGCTCCCCTCAACCTGGCTTGTGGCTTCCCCTTACTTCACTGCCCCTCCAAGGTAGCTTCAGCCCCTAATTGTGATGATCGGGGCTCTCCAATGAAAGCACAGACCATAGCCGTGGAGAGTCACGATCTACAGTCCGTCAACAAAGAGGGCTCAACCCAAAAGTCCAGTTACATTATTCTTATTATTTTTGTATGAATATACTATTGTTTGTGCACTTTCCCACTTTATGTGCCCATATTTGTACAAACTTTAATCAGAATATTGCACTAAAGAAGGAGTAGATGGAGTATAAATGATAGCTAAGATGGCAATAATATTTCCTCTAATAATCAAAGTAAAATACCTTTGAACATCAGTTGCTAGGGAACTCAAGCAGCAAGATGCTACTTGTGCTAAAGTCCATTTTGGTAACACTGCTTTTTATAATAGAAGAACTGGGGTCATCTAAAGAAGATGTCAGGTGAGAAATAAAAGAGATGAAGAGGAGGAGGATGACTTAATGATTTTGAACTATAGAATTTACTGCCTGCAATACAGTGATGGCCAACAATATTAACATTCAGAGGTAATAGCTTATCAGTTTTATTTTAGGATGTGTCAAATTTTTCAACTTTCAATTTCCAAACTTTAGCTCAAAAGTTGTGACATGCCTTGGGGATTGTAAAGATATTTCATTTACTTCAATATAATTTAGATGTGCTTGTTAATATAGATATTGTAAGTTTTTAACATTTTGTTTGTTTCATTTGAAATATATGTCTCCTGCTATATTAGTGAGAAGATCAGTTGCTAAAAACATAAAAGGGCCAGAGGACTAGAAACGGTCTTTTTTTGAGGACTTCTACAAATATCTGATGGATTATTGTGGTAAAAAAAAAAAAAAAAAGATGGGATGGAATCCAAATCAAATCTCCCAGGGTTCTCATATAAACAAACTATACATTGTCTTAAATATTGTGCCTGCAGCCAAGTTGCAGTTACTTTCCTGAATTCAGGTGATTCAATGGATATTTTCAAACTCTCAATGGACACACAGTCGGGATTTATCTTTTCCCTTCCCAGTTATGATCTTCCCAAATGTAAGTACCCTTCTGGCTAGAATCGGAGAGCTGTAGTGGCACAGTGCAGTATTGCAGTATTGCAGGAGGCTAACTCTGCCTACTACCAGGAGTTCGATCCTGACTTGATCAAGGTTGACTCAGCCTTCCATCTTTCCAAGGTCAGTAAAATGAGGACCCAGATTGTTGGGGGCAATAGGCTGACTCTGTAAACTGCTTAGAGAGGGCTGTAAAGCATTGTGAAGTGGTACATAAGTCCAAGTGCTCTTGCATTATGGTGGCGCAGTGGTTAGAACGCAGTACTGCAGACTACTTCTGCTGACCGCTGGCAGTTTGGCAGTTCGATCCTGATCCTCAAGGTGATTGAGCCTTCCATCCTTCCAAGGTCAGTAAAATGAGGACCCAGATTGTTGGGAGCAATAGGCTGACTCTGTAAACTGCTTAGAGAGGGTTTTAAAACACTGTAAAGCAGTGTATAAGTCTATTGTTAGTACTATTGCTATTAGAAAAAAAAAGAGAGATAATATCTCCTAAGGTAGGAGTCCTCAATCCCCAGGCAGTGTCCCACTACCAGGCCATGGGCTGTTCCTGCTGGTCCACAGGAGAAATGGACAAGCACATATTCATGAAGCTCCATTTGCATGAGCGGCAGACAAGTACGGACACATGCACAAAGCTCCACATCTGTGAGTGGAGGCTGCTTGCACTCACATGTGAAGCTCCACTCAGGTGAGCAGAAAGTGCTTGCGCTCACACATAAAGCTCCAATTTGTATAAATGGAGCTTTGCACGCAAGCACAAGTAGCCTCCACTCAAATGCTCTCTGCTCGTGTGAGCGGAGCTTCAGTGTGAGCTTCTCGTGCAAAGAGAGCTCTATGTATGTACATGTGTCTGCCACTCACACGCCCCTCTCCCGTGCCAGGCTGGGGACCGCTATCCTAAGGAATTGTGGATGTGTAATTAGGTAGACTTTACTTTCTACAATCGACCATGCTCAGTTCCTAAATCTTTTCTAAGTAGGAAAAAACAGGCAGAAGACTGGCAGAATGCATTCATGAACACCAACTGGCTGTCAGAGGACATAATGACAATTCTTTAATTTCACAACATACAGGCAGATTTAATCATAGTTTTGATTTGGAAAATGTGACAATCCTAGACTAGGACAAGTCCAAAAATGCCAGAGAATTTCTAGAAGCCTGGCACTCTGACAAATCAGCCATCCACAGACCCATAGACATTAACAACATCCATAGACCATGCAAGGGAGATAATCAACCTGCCCCAAAGAGAAAAAGCCTCCAGCGTCTCTCCACCAGTAATCAGCACCCAGATCAGCATAGATTAAGTCCAAGATTAACTTCAGACCAACAATCAAGCAATCAAGAAACTGCCAAAGAGCCATCAGTAAAGAGCCCAACCAAAGAATCTCTAAGACTCTCACCCACCCACACAGAAAGACAAGACACTGGAATATAAACTGAGAGCAAACCTCACTCCTTACTAGCATTGATGAAGTTACCTAGTTAAGAGTAATGAAATGTCTGCAAGAAAACAAGCCAGCTCAGAGAGCACTAAGAATCCCCTCCTTTCAACCCTGAATGTACAGATGGGGTGGGATTCTATAGGTTCGCACCTATTCACTAGAACTGGTTGTTAATATTCAAAACAGTTCAGAGAACCGGTTGTTAGAAGAAATTACTGGCCTAATCCTGTAAGGAAGGCAGGAAGGAAACATTCTGGTGTTGCTTACAGAAACTGCCTCTCCATTAGCCCTGATTACATTCTTAGCAGGACTAGACTTCCTGTCTCTGGAACTTCTCTGGAGTTTTTTCCCCCTCCTTTGCTGGTACTTTGCTTGTGTGGAGTGACCATTCAAAGTTACAATGGCACTGAAAAAAGTGACTTATGACCATTTTTTTCACACTTATGACTGTTGCAGCATCCCCACAGTCATGAGAGGCCAGGTGAGGAGATGGGTGCCTCAATGTGAGTGATATTGAGTTAGCCACGCCCAGCCAGTCACATGACCACCAAGCCATGCCCACAAACTAAGCCACGCCCACAGAACCAGTTGTTAAAAAATTTGAATCCCACCCCTGGGTACAGATATTATCCTTTATTGGAATCTTTTCTCTGTTTGGTTCCTCCAGGACATTGAACTCTTGACTTCTTTTAGCAGAACCTGTGATATGCACAAACTAAATTATTAAAGAATATTTCTCTCCATCTGTTAAAACTCCTTCTCTCCAACTTCTCTTTTATTTTAGAAGCTCCCTTGTTTTTGTTTTTTTTTCTGTGTGAGCATTCTTAGGACATCTCACCTGTCTTCCTAGATGATGGTAGCATGTTTTCCAATCCATATCTAGATGGAGAAGGGAAGCTTTGGGGAAAAAAAGCCATGTTTTTGGAACATGGAACTGAGGGCTCATCAAATTAAGCTGTTTTGTTTGTCAAGCTCTTTTGTTTCTTGGTTACCGTCTACTCAAATAAAGCATCACACAAAAGGCCTGAATCTCTTGAACCATAAAGGTGGGAAAATAAATATCACGGCTAGGAATAAAAATCATCCATCAAAGAGCTCAGTAGCGCCTGACAATGAGAGAGGTGTGAATCTCTCCTAAAAATAAATGTAAAAATGTCAGCTGCTACAAGCTCTCTATAATGCACAGTGAAGCATGCCATAAAATATTACTTTGTCTCTCTTTTCCTGACATGCTTGGGTTAAGATTTTTTTTCTCTCTCTCTCTCTCTTTTCTGGATGGGGGATAGTCATTTTTGCAGCTTGGCTTTTAAGAGGTGAAAGGAAAATTCGTTTTATTTCCAGAAGGCCTGAGAATAGCACTGCGCCTGAATGTGCACGTGGGCTTTAATGGAGGCCAAAATTGGCCTTTAAATTGGCATTCAATTTTGCTTATTCACAATTCAGATTGAGAAAATGGATATTTACTTGGCAGCTACCTACATTTTTTAAGAATAAAAAGTCAATTGGCCCACCGTTGGCAAGGGAGCAGGAGCTGGCAGGTTCATGATTGAGAAGCTAGACAGGAATGGGGAATTTGGCCTGCTAATGATGGAGAGTTTAGGTGGGAATTTGACTTATTTGGAAGTCAGTCAAGGTGGAATTTGTCTTACTATGATTCAAATGGTAGGAGGTAATGGGAAATTTAACTGGCTATGATTCAGAGGCTAAATAAAATTCGGCTTACCTGTGACTCAGACACAAGATCAAACAAAGGAATTAGGCTTATTAATGATTCATATAACAAATCCTTTCCACTCTGCCATCTTGAGATGTCATGTTAGCCTTAGACTTTCAATGTCCCCTGAATATCACTGTGCAGGAATATAGTTTAATAATGCATAGATAAAAGTCCCTTGTTCAGTTCTTACAATTTCCAAGTAAACTTATCTTAGAAGCAAAGCTAAGGGAGGCTTTCCTCTCCCTGTGGTTGTTTGTAGAGAATCTTTTCAGTGGCAATAGGAAACACTATGTAAAATTGATACGGTCAGGGGGACTAAAGCTCAGAAATAAAGACCATACATAACTGGTCAGCATCTGAAGGCAAGACATGAAGTAACAGGTGGAAGTTCATTGAAGAGAGATCCACCCTAGAACTAAGAAGAAATTTCCAAATGGACAGCCATTTATCTGGAAAGGTATAGAACAGTGATGGCTAATCTTTTTCTTGTCGCATGCTGAAAGTGCCCACGCATAATGCCCGCACCCATAGTGCAATGCGCATGCGACTCCCTGTGCTCGCCCATCCCCCATTCATGTGCACACCATCTCCCTGTGTCCTGTTTTGGGCCTTGTAGGCCTCCCTGCAGCCTCCTGGGAGCAAAAACGGGCAACGGGGGGATTACACTCTCTTGCACTCCCTCTGCCTCCCACACATGCACAAGTGACCCCCCCCGGCACTCCCTCTGCCCCTACATAGGCACATGGGTCTCCCGCATGCACCCTGCCCCCTGCACATGCGCAACAGAGACCCCAAAATCAGCTGGCTGGCAGGAGGAGTGCACGCATGCATGTTGGAGCTGAGCTGGGGCAACAGTTCGTGTGCCCACAGAGAGGGCTCTGTGTGGCACCTTTGCCACCCGTGTCATAGGTTCGCCATCATGGGTATAGGATCTCATGTTTGGGGGGGGGGTGATGGATTAGAACAGTGGTTGCCAACCGGCGGGTGTAGTTTTGGTGGTCCGCAGAGAAATGTCACCCCCAGAGCACCCCCCCAAAGCAATTAATCCAGGCTGAGTGGGAACACAAAGCTGCACCACTCACATGGCCCGTGGGAACCCTGCCCGCCCACTCACTCCTTACCTAGCAAACTTGCCTGCTAAGTTGCTATTTTTTCTTTTTTTTTCCCCCAACCATTAGCTGTTCTGCTGTGTGGGAAGATTTAGATTAACTAGAAAGCAGGAAATCATTTTTTGCTTTCTAGCTAATCTAGCTAATCTTTAGATCTTCGGCTCTGCTTTTAAGCAGAGCCGAACCTTCCTTAGGACTGAAATTTCTGTTATTCAGTGCAGGTAGCCGATGGCAGAAAGATAAATCTCTGAATGAATCTGTGATTCTGTGAGCAAACAATCTGACTGCCTGCTTTGCCTGATTTGGGGTAAAAGTTGCTCTTTTTTCATAAAAAAAAATAATATTTACATAAATATTTATAATATTTACATACAAGCCATGCCCAGCAGTGACATGACTACCAAGCCACACCCACAAATTAGACCATGCCCACAGAACTGGTTGTTAAGAAACCCCTGCCTCTGTGTGCTTGTATGTGTGAGAGAGGGGGGGGAGAAGGAGAGGGAGAGAGAGAGAGAGGTTAGATCAGATTTCTCTCTCTCTCTCTCTCTCTCTGTCCCCCACCAATGTCAGCAAACCACCGTCAATTAAAATTCATATTAGTGGTCCCCGGGATTTAAAATTATGAGTTTGGTGGTCCCTGAGGTCCCAAAGGTTGGTGACCCTTGGATTAGAAGACCTTCATGGTTCCTTCCAATATTATTCTATTTTCGATATTCTATTTGTTCCTTTAAAAGATGGATAGACTAGTATCCCTTTCCTTCCTTTTTGGATACGTTAGCAATACAGCCATGATACGTTGATGGTGATTTTCTACACCTGTTGACTGGTTTCAAGGGAAGATGGCTGTCACAGCTTCTAATGTCTCCTTTCAAGACTGACTCTTGTGTATTTCTTCTTTTTTTTTACTAGGTCTGTCAAAATCCTTGGGGCTTATTGAAGGCTATGGTGGTCGTGGCAAAGGTGGCTTGCCTGCCACTCTTTCTCCAGAGGAGGAAGAAAAAGCCAAGGGACCGCATGAAAAATATGGCTACAATTCCTATCTCAGCGAGAAAATATCCTTGGACCGCACCATACCAGATTATCGTCCAACGAAGTAAGTCTGAGGTTTTCCACCAGAGAGGAGGAGCAGTTCTACTATTTGGTATAGTGGGGCAATTGTTTCCAGTTACAGGTATTGGGATAAGGTGGACCATGTTGAAGGACAGAGTTGTCTGCCTCCTGATCTAGGTCTCTTAAAAGCAAATTGGTTTTGGTGATAGAGCTACTTTATGTGATCAGCAAATACTTGAAGAGAGATATCAGAGAAGAGCCGACTGCCCTTCCCATTGGTTTGCTATTGGCAATGGGAAAAGGTGCCATCTTCTTTTTATCTATTTTTTTCTCTCTGAAATGATGTCTACATGCAAAATCATTGGTCTGAAATGGTCTTAGGTTTCTGCTGAGTGTTTTCCAAATAATAGACTCGGACCCATGCCAAATCTTCTAGTTAGTGTGCAAAGATCAGTGCACCAAGTGTGATCATCAGGGGTGGGCTTCTACCGGTTCTGTCCACTTCTGTAGAACTGGTTGCTCTGAAAAGCAGCAAACAGAGAGCATACATAGAACCGGTTCTATGTCTGCTGCTATTTTGACCCACCCGCCCGCCCGGGCTCTTACCTGACCTTTATTTCCTGTGTTTTCAACCATAGCTGCTTTGCGCAACAGAGCTGCGGTTGAAAAAGTAGGAAAAAAGGGCTATTTCAAGTGCTACGCACTTGCACACAGCGCTGATCAGCTGTCCAGGCAGTTAGATGATGACGATATACACGCGCGTGCAGTATATCGCAAAATGTAAAATCACCGAATTGGTAGTTACACCAGTCAGATCCCAACCCTGGTGATCATGCTAATATAGTGATGGTGATGATAACTGTAATATTGATTGTGAATAGGTAAAAGAATATAAGGTAAACAACTTCTTCTTCTTCTTTCCCTCCCCCCCCTCCTCCTCCTCCTCCTCCTCCTCCTCCTCCTCCTCCTTCTTCTTCTTCTTCTTCCTCTACTCCTCCTCCTTGAGTTTGGGGACACATTAATATCAGTTCACTCTTAGTTTAAAATTCCAAAATGTTGGGGCCAGGAACTACCAGGGGACAATTTGTCCATCTGGTCTAGGCATCCAGAGAATATCTTCCCTCCTTGTGAGGTTATAATCTATGCCCTATGCAATAGATCTTCCGAGCTTCAGCCACCATTCCCCACTTGGAAGGTTAACCTCCCAGAATTATGTACTGTACATCCCTACTTAGAATTCAAAAATAAATTAAAACCTGTTAGATTGAATGCACTGATGGTCCTTAGCTGTCCTTGGTACCTTCTTGCAGTCTGTGTTTCACTGTGTTTCTTTGTTTTTGATATGGTATATTTATCTTCTTGTTACTTGCCCAGAGTCTCCTGATGTGGTGAATGAAGTCTATAGTCCCAAACAGGAGGGGCTGAATTCCAGAGAGCAAAGAGGCAGCAATTCATGGAGAATTTGGTCTGGAGAAAGAGGGTGTTTTAATCTAATTGCTGGGCTCCTTCCCAGCAATTGTCAGAGTACATCTAATAGTTGCTTTGGTTTGGCAAGATTCTGTCTAAAGGTGTGGAACAATAAAGGAAACTAATCAAAAGTAACTCAGTGTCTTTCCTGGTTCTTAGGGGTGTTAGCCATAAATGTCAGCAAGATCCTTTAGCCCAGCGTGCCTTGCCCAAATAGGATTTGAATTAGAGGTTGGAAGATGTTGGAAGCAACTTAGAAAGATAGAGAATTGTTTTATATACAGTTCAGACATACTGGGTTTAGAATGAGCTCTTTTATTGTTTAGTATCATCTGACTCATCTGTGATAAAGAATGCATCAGTAATATTATACGTATCGTGTAACATTCCATAACACCCCATAATACTCTTAGTGTGATCTTATTGATGCTCATCCTCATATGCAGCAAGTATGGCCTTTACATTATAATGAGGCATACTGAGTTTGCAAGCTACTAAGAGTTCAACTCTATGTACAGTCCTTGTCTTTAGCAGGTTTGAACTAGTTCTTCTCAGACTCCCCGTACCTCATGGAGAACTTGATTGTTATGTCAAAGAACTAGTAACAGTAATCAAAGAAACTCCTAATTATTGAAAACACCTACTCCATGGTGGTTAGAATGCAGTACTGCAGGATACTTACTCCATTATGGCGGCGCGCACGGACGCAGCGGCTTATGGCTCTCCTGTTCGGTGCTCTTTTTTGTTGCTTGTATGCGTCTTTTCTGTTTATCTGTGGACTATTGGCTCTACGATCCAATTATACTCACGACTAGACATCATAGGCATAGGAAACCGACACCAGACGTCTGTTTCGAGTGCTTTTCATCGTTTACATAACATCCCTGACGAGATAGCGAGACCAGCGGGCTCTCCGTGGATTGTTGTCGGGACTAGGAGGCGGCGCAGACGGAGGAGGGAGAGGAAGCAGAGGCGAGGCTGTAGGTCTGGTGTTATGCTAAGGCTGAGGAAACATCCATACAAGCCACCTCTTCCGAGTCTGTATCTTGCCAACGCCAGATCCCTGGTACATAAAACGGACTATCTGAACCTACAACTCGCTGGTAATCGCTATGTTCGAGACTGCTGCGTTATGGTAATTACCGAAACTTGGTTACATCCCGGGATTCCTGACGCTAGCATGCAGCTTGCAGGTCGTACTTTTTTACGCTGGGATAGAACGAGGGACTCTGGTAAGAGTAGAGGGGGGGGGGCTCTGTATTTACGTACATGAGAACTGGTGTAATAACGGGACAATTATAGATAATCACTGTTCCCCTGATCTCGAGTACATGTCTGTAAGATGTCGGCCTTTTTTTCTACCGAGAGAGCTAACTGTTGTGATTGTTACGGCGGTGTATATTCCACCTGGCGCAAACACGGATAAGGCACTCTCTCTCCTGCTGAACACCATAAACGAACAGCAACGGGTTCATCCCGATGGTGTTCACGTCATTGCAGGAGATTTTAATCAGGCCAATCTGAAAACTGTACTCCCGAAATTCTACCAGCATGTTAAGTGTGCCACGAGGGGAGGAAATACTCTGGATCATGTTTATACCAACATCAAACATGCATACAGAGCCATACCCCTCCCCCATCTTGGGCTTTCAGATCATCTCTCCCTCCTGTTACCCCCAGCCTATACCCCCCTTAGACGCAGGGGCAGGCCTATCACAAAGACTATTACGACCTGGCCTGAGGATGCACTCAGCAGACTACAAGACTGCTTTGAGCAGACAGACTGGAATACGTTTCAACATCAGGAGCTGGAAACGTACACGAGTACGGTGCTGGACTATATCAAGTTCTGTATCGGAAATGTGACTGTAGATAAAAACATCTGGGTTTTCCCAAACCAGAAACCCTGGATGACCACTCAAGTCCGCAGACTCCTTAAAGCCCGGGACGTAGCCTTCAGGTCAGGTGATAGAGTCCTGTATACAGTCGCTCGTGCCGACCTGAGGAAGGGGATCATAAAAGCCAAGATAGATCACAGGAGGAGCATAGAGCTCCATCTGTCCAGCCATAACACACGGGAGGTGTGGAAGGGCATACATGACATTACTAATTTCAGGGGCTGTCATGCGACAATAGAACATCCGAGTGCAGCGCTAGCAGAGGAGCTGAACAACTTCTTTGCTCGCTTTGAAGTCCCTCAACATCATAAAGCTGTACCAGCCCTACTCCCACCTTCAACCATATCCAGCTCCACTACTCCACCCAGTACACTTTCTGTGACGGAGGATGACGTCAGACGGGTGCTCCGTGCGGTGAATCCCAGGAAGGCAGCCGGTCCAGACGGAGTTCCTGGCAAGGTGCTCAAGGCATGTGCTCCCCAGCTCGCCTCCATCTTCAAAGACATCTTTAACCTCTCCTTGGCCCAGGCAGTTATACCATCTTGTCTGAAATCTGCTATAATCATCCCTGTGCCGAAGAAATCCCCCATCTCCAGCCTCAATGACTATCGTCCAGTGGCGCTTACTCCTGTAGTCATGAAGTGCTTTGAGAGGCTGGTGCTCCGGCACATCATCAATCATCTTCCCCTGGATTTCGACCCTTACCAGTTTGCCTACCGTACAAACCGGTCTACAGAGGACGCTATAGCCATAGCCCTGCACGCTGCGCTGAGCCACCTGGAGCAGCAGCAGAGCTATGTCCGGATGCTCTTTGTGGACTACAGCTCTGCCTTTAATACAATCATCCCAGGAATACTGGTTAAAAAACTGGACACATTAGGTCTGCCCTCCCTTATATGTGCCTGGATAAAAGACTTCCTAAGCGATCAGCCCCAGACTGTGAGGCTTGGCCCCCACCTCTCTTCCACTTGCACACTCAGCACTGGCTCCCCACAGGGCTGTGTGCTGAGTCCACTCCTGTACTGCCTCTACACCCACGACTGTAGTCCACAGCATGACAGCAACCTCATTGTGAAGTTTGCTGATGACACCACAGTGGTTGGACTCATTTCAAAGGGAGACGAGGCAGCTTACAGGAAGGAGGTCCTGATGTTAACAGCTTGGTGTTCGGACAACAACTTAGTTCTGAACACCAAGAAAACTAAGGAACTCATTGTGGATTTCAGGAGGCATAACACCGATTTGGCTCCCCTCTACATCGACGGAGAGCAGGTGGAGAGGATCCACACCTTCCGGTTTCTGGGTGTCATCATTGCTGATAAAATCTCTTGGACGGAAAACATCACGGCGGTCATCAAGAAGGCCCAGCAGAGACTCCATTTCCTGCGGGTGCTCAGGAAGCACAACCTGGACTCTAACCTGCTGATTACCTTCTACCGTGCGTCCATTGAAAGTCTGTTGACATACTGCATTACAGTGTGGTATGGCAACTGCACCATGGCAGACAGGAAGAGATTACAGAGGGTAGTCAAAGCAGCTCAGAAGATCATCGGCTGCCCTCTTCCCTTCCTGTCGGACATTTATTCCTCCCGCTGTCTTAGTAGAGCTGTGAACATCATAAAAGACAGCTCTCATCCTGGTTATGGACTGTTTGACCTGTTGCCCTCAGGGAGGCGTTACAGGAGCATCTGGTCAAGGACAAATCACCTTAAAAACAGTTTTTTTCCTAAAGCCATAACTACCCTGAACTTACACATGCACTGACTTCAAATACTGCCAAACACACTGTAAATAATTGTGAACAAATCTTGTGCAATATGATCACTATTGTTATTGTGTTGGCTGGCATGTGCAATAATTCCTACTGGGATAGGCACAGTAGGGTATTTTTATTCTTTTATTCTTTTATCCTTTTTACTCTTTTTATTATATTTTTTTAGAGACTTATGTATATTTTTTGGTGTGCATGTTGCACTGAAGGACGAGTCGCTTTAATCTCACTGTGTATGCGTATAATGCAAATTGTACACGTGGATAGTGACAATAAAGGTATTCTATTCTATTCTATTCTATTCTATTCTATTCTATTCTATTCTATTCTATTCTATTCTACTTCTCCTGATGGCCAACTGCCTGCAATTTGGCAGATCAAATCTTACTAAGCTCAGCCTTCCATTCTTCCAAGGTGGGTAAAAATGAGAACCTAGATTTTGGGGGGCATTATGCTGATTCTGTAAACCACTTAGAGATGGCTTTAAAGCACTGTAAAGCGGTATATAAGTCTAAGTGCTATTGCTCTTCAAAGAGAGAGCCCTCTTCTGCTCTCATTAGGGGGAACTGACAGCTGGCATAGGAATCGGATATAATAAGTATTGTAAATCAGTAAAGTAAGTGAAGAAAGTAACATCAGCTTGGTGGCTTCCTGGTCTAGTGCATTTTTGGAAAATCCATGTTAGTATCTGTAGTGATGGGCACAAAGGCATGACGCTCCCAGAGGTCATTAGTTGCAGAAGGAGCATCAGTAGTTTCTTGGTGTGGCTTATAGTAATGCAGAAGTTTTTCTCAAAGTGAAATGGGGCAAAAGCTCCTTAAGAAAGAGTCTACTGGGTGTCAAAAAATCAGGTTGAGACGTCCTCGGAGAGCCCCATCCTCAACAACCTATCCAAGGATGTCAAACAGCTTTACCAGTAGATAGATCAAGAGAGCTATTTTGCTCCAGGCATCTATATATTTCATCTTAACCTAACAATGTAGACCTTGAATCACAATTTCTTTTCTTCAAAAGTGAAAAAAAGAAGAACTTTTGTCTAACCTCATCAAAGTTTTAAAATGACACGAACAACCTCTCTTCTCATTCAAGCTGAGTCTTGAGTGGCTGTCATTCTGGTCCTTTTTTCAATGTGTAGTTCATCTCCTCGAAGGTCAGATTAATGCGCAAATACATCTCATTGTTTGGATCGGTGCTGATGTTAACAGCAGTTCTCATTTTTTTCTATTTCAAGTGTTCATAACAATAGTACCATTGGTAATGCATGTGAAATGGCATCAATTGTGTATAAGGATTGTGTATAAGAATTTCAAGGTTTGTAAAAAAATAATAATGTAATTTTTAAAATAGATATGGAAAGCAATGTCTGTTGGAGACTCCAAAGCAACCGCCAGAGAATTGTGTGTGATTAGGAATCACGGTATGTTGAACAGATGATGGGGAAAGTGAGTCATGAATTGTAGAGGGAAGGAATACAGTGAAATTTCCTAGGAAAGGACATAATTATCTAACTTGAAAAACAATCCATTTCATCACAGGTCCTGCTTATACTGTAGCAGGTGCAGTTCTGCTTTGGAGGCAGATGTTTGAAGTAAATGGGTCTTTGAATCTTGATTGTTCTGGGTGGGTAGTGTGGCACACAACTGTGTCGGTGTAATTGGCCTGCTGTTGATATGCAGTGATATTTATTTGTCTCAAAGTCTCCCTCTCCACTTTATTTCATTCCTTTTGGATATGCATCTCATCTCTACACCATGCGAAGGCCTGTGTGTGGACTCCAACCGTGTGGAATTCACAGTCTGCTCTTATGCTGTTGATATATATTGAATTGGCAATTTCAATACAGTTGGAAGACATGCATTGCTTTTCCTTCATTGAGAAAGAAATAGGTTTAAAATGGGTTTTCAAATAGGAAAGCAAGCAGTTGTACAGCCATGCAATTTATTACGGGGAAACTGAATTGCGTGGGGAAGATAACTTTATAAAGAAAACGAATATGAAGAATATTATAAAATAGTTGCTTGATAAGAAGATGGGTGGTATATAAATTTAATAAATAAATACTACAAAGTAGAAAATGAATTAGATCTGAGTTTTCTTCTAAACAGATGTTTATTTAATTGAATTCGGCCTTTATTATTTTTACAAATAAATACAACAGAAGAGAATATACCCAACACCTTCCATATTTTCCCCATGTGAAATGATATTCATTTTCGTAATCAAAGCCTCTTGCTTTGTTCACATATGCTGCTCCGTCTCTGATGTTCACAGTGTGATATGTCCACAATATGAACCAAAGGATTAAAGCTAGACTGATTGATAGATGTACTGATTTTGCACCAACAGGTCAGTGTAGATCCTCAAGGAAAGCCTCTGGAGCCCAGGGAGGGCAAAAACGCCCTCATCCCCGCTGTGGTTCAGAAGGCCAACTAGGCCACACCCACCATGGCCATGCCCACCCAGCAACCAGGCAGAGAACCCATTTCTAAAATTTTTGAAGCTCACCCCTGGATAGGATCAAGATCACATGAAGTTCTAGTGCTGCTTCACAAAGCCTTAGTACGCTTCAAATACTACATCCAGTTCTGGCCATCACACTATAAAAAAGATGTTAAAATTCTGGAAAAAGTGCAGAGAAGAGCTGCAAGAATGATTAGGGATCTGGAGGCTAAAACATATGAAGAACAGTTACAGGATGTGTCTAGTCTAATGAAAAGAAGAACTGGGGGAGACATGATAATAGTCTTCTAATATTTGAGGGGCTCCTACAAAAATGGGGGGGGGGGGCTCAAACTATTTTCCAAAGCACCAAAAGGCAAGATGAGAATCAATGGATGGAAACTAACCAAAGAGAGAAGCAAACTAGAACTATGGAGAAATTTCCTGACAGTGAGAACAATCAACCAGTAGGATGGCTTGCCTTCAGAAGTTCTGGATCCTTCATAATTGAAGGCTTTTAAAAAGAGACTCAATGGCCATTTGTCTGAAATTGTAAAGGCAGGGATCTTCAAACTTGACAGCTTTAAGACTTGTGGACTTCAGCTCCCAGAATTCCACCTCCAGTCATGTTAGCTCAAGAATTCTGGGAGTTGAAGTCTACAAGTCTTAAACTTGCCAAGTTTGAAGAACCTTGGTATAGGATCTTATGCTCAAGCAGGGCATTGGACTAGAAGACCTCCAAGCTCCCTTCCAATTTTATTATTCTATGTTTCAACTTTCCTAGCATTAGTTACCTCTCAAGAAATCCTGGGGTTTTACATCATGATTCCAAAATATGATCATTTGAGCCTTGAAAAAGAACACTGGATTGATTGCTTTACGACCCATTCATTTATTGCCTTACCTATCTATTGTCATCTCAAGAAGTACATATATATATATCTGTCATGGCATCTGAATATCTTTCAAGGTCTTCACAACTGAAGTACTAGTCTGCAGCCTATTTCTTCCCTGCAGATTCCTTTAATGATGATAGCGGATTCCTCCCAAAGCAAAACCTAATCATCATTTCAAGATCTTCATTATGAGTTCTAGTTGCTGTCCCTGTTGTTATAAATTTGATGTTCCTTATATTTAATCATAGTCACACTTTTTGCTGTGTTCCATGACTTTCATTATTGGAGTTTGCAGATCATTTGTATTTTCAGCTACCAAAATAGCTGAAACATAACATGGAATATTGATGTTTTTGTTCCTCCATCATTTAAAAAAACATGTTCAATTTCTTCCAACCCAGGCTCCCCTCAGTGTACATTCAGCATATAGGCCAAATAAATACTGGCAATCCTTGACCTACAACCAGAGTGGTATTCAGCAGGTTCTGACCAGTTCTAGAGAACCAGTAGCAGAAATTTTGAGTAGTTTGGAGAACCGGCAAATATCACCTCTGACTGGAGATTTTACAGTATCCTTCCCCTACCACACCCACCAAGACACGCCCACAGAACCGGTAGTAAAAAAAAATTGAATCCTACCACTGCTTATGACCATAGTGGAACTTGACCATTATGCTGCAAGTTGTGATGGTTGTAAGATCATATGGCCGACCCAATTTTGCTAACTTTTTTATGGGGGCAATTAAAGGAAGAACACAATTGTTAAGTGAAGCAATGGCTCATTATGGGTGTCGTTTACTAGAAGTAACTGCTGTGTTTTTTGGCAAAACAGTGGTAAAACAAAGTCCCATAACTGTGGGATGTTGCAAACAACTGTGGTGAAAGACCCCCTCTCCTAGAAGAATGAAATATTTGGAGAAATATTTAAAAAGGCAGAATATTATATTTCCCTAAAGGAGGAACGGAGAAACATTTTTTCTTGAAAGACAGAAAGAGGACTCAATCTCCCTCCTCCAGCAGAATTTTATGACCATTGAGAAAGATTGAGCTAGCCTATCTACAAAAAAAAAAAAAAACAAAGACTTTGAGCTCCAGAGTGAAGAGATTAAGACATGACTCTCCAGGACATAATAGGATTAATCCACTAGCAACAGAGCTCACTACATTGCACAAGCTCCTAAGGACATTGCATCAGCCAAACTTCAACCGAGTTCGGCTCAGACAAACTCCTAGGATTTGTACACGGCTTCATGGCAGTCTGACAATAGCCAATAGAATACATGTTTTTGCACAGGAACAGGAAGCTCAAGTTCAAAGCCCAAGAGAAGGTATAAATACCCTCACTTTCAACTCCATGTGTTCAGCTGCACCAGAGAACTTGCTTACTTTATCATTAAACCATCTTTCAAATCAGCCTCCAAGTTTCCAGTGTCTTTCTCCCAGCTTGAAACTGAACCAGATGGATATTTCTTCTGACAATTGTAAATGTGGCCTGGTTGCCAAGCACCCAAGGTTCCGTCAACAGAATTCAAGAGGGGTTGGAGTTGGACCATCTGTGCTGTAATGTAATGGATAGCTCTGATTCTTTGTACCTGATAACACAAAGGGGGAGCATCAAACCAGGCAAGATGGAGGCAGCAACATCATGATTTTTATGATGCATGTGAAAATCAAAATGGTGGGGTTTGAATAGGAATGTTGTTCAGTCATCTCACCTTTCTTTTGGGTCCTCTTTGCAAATACCACTGGTTCTCACAACATGCTGAATCCAGTTTAACCTACTCTAGCTTGATATGGGAACATGCTTAAGGATCTTTTCCCTGTTGCCATTTGTGTCTTTCCCACCTCTGCATATCAACTTTGTTTCTTTAGCCTTAACTTGAATAATGCTCTTTATCAAAATCTGTTCATAAACATAGCCTTTCCAGCTTTGATGCTTCCTCTCACAGCACTGTTCAAGTTGGAGGCATTCCATGGGAAGTGGGGAGGAAGGAGAGGAGGAGTTTAAAAAGTCAATCTAGTGGTTGCAATTCCGTGATTAAAGCCCCCTTTCCTGTTTTTTAACATCTTGCATTTTGCATATACAATATTCATTAACATTTTGCACATACAATATTCATTAAAGAAGAGACAGGTTTTTGTAGTGGCAATCACCATCTTGACTGTCTTTGACCCTTTCTTCTGCAGGAGCCCCTGGTGGAAGCAAAAGTCTCTATATAACACTTAATGGTTTATTTTCTTTTCAATCTATTTATTTGGCTGTCTTTTGCTGTCCACCTTCAAACGCCAGCTTTTTGTTGTTTGGCAAACAGCAACTATGATTTGATTATGGGTTTTATGGAAGCTGAAGACAACAGCAATGACAACAATTAACTCAAGTGCTTTAGCTTCTGATTAAAATGGAGACAAGTCAAAGGAATTTAGTCTAATGGGGTTTCAGATCGCTGAATTAGCAGGTGTTCCAGACTTCTAAACTATGTATTACTTTCAGTAAAACTCCAAAGAACAGAATAATGGGCTCATGAGGCAATTCACAAACAGACAGATTCCAAGTTTTTAAAAATGTGTTTGTATCCTGCCTTTATTATTTTTTACAAATAACTCAAAGCTGTGAACATGCCAGAGGTGGTATTCAGGAGGTTCTGACCAGTTCTGGAGAAACAGTAGTGGGAATTCTGAGTATTTTTTTTTTTGAAAAGAATTTTATTGATTTTCTACAAACAAACAAGACAAACAAAACATTAAAACATCAACTCTCATATGTACATCTAGTGTCTCGGTTGGTTCATCAGTTTTGTGCATTCATTTTGTAGTCTCAATTACAATTATGTTACATAACAACTCATATTGTCAATCCAAACTTATATATCCTAATATCGCAATTAAAAAAAAAGAAAGAAACTTTTGACTATACTTTTAATCATTCATGCTTTATGAAATAACAATACTTTAAACAGTTTATTCTATAACAAATCATATAATCATACCAAATCAATCCTAAAAACCCTTTATAAATATAGTGCCAAATAACAAAGACAAGAGAAAAAATAAAGATATTCCTTACTGTCTAACATTCTAAATATTCTATTATCATATTTTATCATGTAGCCATTGATAAAAAAGATCCCAAATTTCATAAAATTGTTTATCCTCTTGCTCTCTAATTTCAAATGTCAATCTACTCATCTCAGCACATTCCAATATTTTCTTAATAATTTCTTCCTGTAATGGTATTTTCTCATTCTTCCAGTTTTTAGCAAATACAATCCTAGCCGCTGTTAATACATTCACAATCAGGTATTTCAAATCTTTACTATATGTATCAGGTAAGATTCCCAATAAAAAGATCTCTGGTTTCAAGTCTATGTGTTTCTTTGTCATTTTTTCCAACCACATGCAAATTTTAGTCCAATATTTTCTAGCGTCCTCACAAGTCCACCACATATGGTAATATGAGCCAGATATCTGATGACATTTCCAGCATTTTTCAGATTTGTTCTTAAACATTTTTGCTATTCTTGACAGGGGAAAGTGCCACCTATAAAACATCTTATACAAGTTTTCTTTATATGCAGTTGACATTGTCATTTTATAATTTTGAGACCACAATTTTTGCCATTTCTCTAAATCAATCTCATATCCAAAATTCTTCCCCCAAACAATCATAGTTTCTTTAACTTGTTCTTCCTCTAATTTAATTCCCAGTAAATATCCATATAATTTTTTAATCATCTTCTCATCAGTACCCATCAAGATCTTATCTAAATCAGTCTATTTATCATAGAATCCCTCCGTTTTAGAATCTTCATCATACCTTTGCGGATATGAAAACCATATTTGCACATATGAAAACCAATTCATCCTTATACCTTGTTCCTCTAAGTTTTGAATCGATTTAAGTTCACCCTTTTCATCCAATAGTTCCCCATATCTAACTGTTTGTTCCTTCTTATAAATTATAGGATAGGAAAATGCTTCAATAGTCGATAACCAAACTGGAATTTTCAAATAACATTGTCTTTTTATCTTCTCCCAGTTTAACCACAAAGACTCCCGTATATAATGTCTTCTAAAATAACCCTGTGTTTTAGTTCCCTTATACCATAAAAAAGCATGCCAGCCCAACAGCAAATCATGCCCGTCTAGTGTCAACAATCTAGCCTTTCTTAATGTTATCCATTCTTTGACCCACATCAAACTTGCAGCTTGATAATACAATTCCCAATTAGGCAGGCCAAAACCTCCTCTAATTCTAGCCTCTTGCAAAAGCTTTAGCTTTATTCTCGCTTTTTTACCTTGCCATATAAACTTCAACATGATTTTATTTAAATCTTCAAAATAGTCTTTTCCAAGCCTAATTGGTATTGTTTGAAACAGAAATAGAATTCTGGGTAAAATATTCATCTTAATTGTTGAAATTCTCCCTATTAATGACAATTGGAAGTTTTCCCATTTCTTCAAGTCTGTAGCTATCTGTTGTTTGAGTTTAATATAATTATTCTCTTTTAATGTGCTACATCTTGCTGTCAAATATATCCCCAGATACTTAACCTTATTTGTAACTTGGATTTTCAAAAGGTCTGCCAGTTCTTCTCTTTGTCTCAGTAGCATGTTCTTTGTCAAAATCTTTGTTTTATCTTTATTTATTTTCAAACCAGCCATCTCACCATATGTCTCTATCTTTTCCAATAACTTTGGAGCTGTTTCTAGCAGGTCTTCCAGAATAAAAGTTAAGTCATCAGCAAAAGCTTGTAGTTTGAATTCTTCCTTTTTAATTTTCATTCCTTTTATGCTTTTATCATCCCTAATATTTCTATTCAACACTTCCAAGATCAACACAAATAGCAAAGGAGATAGGGGACATCCTTGTCTTGTGCCTTTTCTTATATTAATAAAGTCTATGAATTCTCCCTCCATCATTACGTTTGCTGTCTGTTTATTGTATATGGCTTCTATTGCTTGAATAAATTTTCTGGCAAAACCCATCTGTAATAACATAAATCTCCAGTTCACGTTATCAAATGCCTTTTGAGCATCTAGGAATATCAAAGCCATTTGCTTTTCCGGATGAGCCTCATAGTATTCCAAAGTATCCAAGATTACTCTCATATTATCTCTGATTTGTCTCTTTGGCAGAAATCCATTTTGATCTGGGTGGATAAAATTATTTAAATATTTTTTAAGTCTTTCTGCTAAAATTGAAGCAAAAATTTTATAGTCTGCATTCAATAAAGAAATAGGTCTATAGTTCTTAATTTGCAGTGGGTCAGCCTCTTCTTTTGGAATAAGAGTAATATAAGCCTCTGACAATGTTTTGCGTATCATCTTCTTTGACATAACTTCATTCATAACTTCTAACAATGGGATGCTCAATGATTCTTGAAATGTTTTATAGAATTCTGCCGGAAGCCCATCTGGACCTGGTGCTTTCCCATTATTTTGTTTCTTAAGTGTTTCATTTAATTCCATCATTGTTATATTGCTTTCTAGCATTTCTTCAGTCTCTTTAGGTATCTTCAGTAAGTTAGCATTCTGTAGATACTGTTTGACTTTTTCCTCATCAATATTCTCTTGTTTATATAGTTGCCCATAAAAATCTCGAATAATTTCCTTTTTCTCCTTATTACCATAACAAACTTGGCCTTGATCATCTATTAGCTTCAATATTTTTCTTGATTCCTTCTCCTTTCTCAATTTATATGCTAGCCATCTACCTGGTTTATTTGCATCTTCAAAGTAATTCTGTTTAGAATTTCTAATTTTCTGTGCCAGTTCTTCTTTCTCTGTTAATTCCATTTTATGTTTAATTACATCCAGCTTCAATTTAATATCTTTTTTCTGTGGCATTTTCTGAAATTCTTTTTCAAGTCTTTTATACTCATCTTCCAAGGCTTAGAAGGTTGCCTTTTCCTAATATTCTTTTTTCTTGTATAATCTATTATTAAACCTCTAGCATATGCCTTCATTGTATCCAAAACATTCTGTGTTGAAGAATCTTCTTTTTTATTTTCTCTAAAGAAAAAAGCCAATTCCTTCTCCATCTGTTGTATAAAATCTTTTTCCTTTAAGATAGTATTATTTAATGTCCATCTCGATCTTTTTTTTTGTCCCTTCCATTGAATTGTCATTGGGCTATGATCTGCCCAAGTACTTGTTTCAATATTTGTTTCTTGAATATTGGATATTAATTCTGTTGAGATCCAAATCATATCTAATCTGGACCATGATAAATGTCTATTTGAATAAAAAGTATATTGTTTAGCTTTAACATTTCTTTCTCTCCAAATATCTTTTAAAGTTAATTCATCTGTCATTTTAAAAAAAGATTTAGGGAGAGTCTTTCTATTTTGCTTTGTTGTTGTTGCTATATAGTCCAATTTATTGTCCACAATTCCATTAAAGTCTCCCATCATAATTATATCAACATTGTCCAGTCCAATTATTTTCATGTGTAGTTTTTTATAAAACTCTTCTTGTTTATCATTCGGAGCATAAATTGCAATCAAGAGTATTTTTATATTATTGTCCATTATTTCCACCATTAATACTCTTCCATCTTCATCCGTGTAGATCAGTTTTGCTGGGATAACCTCTTTAATGTATAGAATCACTCCTCTTTTCTTACATTGAGTCAAAGAAGTAAATATTTTCCCTAGTTTTGACTGTACTAACAATTGTTCATGTTGTTTTTTAATATGAACTTCTTGTAAACAAATTATATCAAATTTTAATTTCTCTAATTTATGAAAGGTTTTCCTTCTTTTAACAGCTGAATTGAGTCCATTTATATTCATTGTAATCAGTTTTTTTTCTTCCATGATTATGCTTTATATTTAGGTCTAACAGCTCTCGTGGATCTCACTTCACGCTGTTCTTTACTATCCACCTGTCCACCTACTGCACCTTTCTCTTTTTCAGTCTCCAGTTGTTCCTCTTGAAACTCAATTAATGAGACCTCTTTCCCTGCCTCCTCTTCTCTTCTTCCAAAAAATTCTGCATGAAAAAGTTCTGCTTTCTCAATTGAGTCAATTCTATGTCTCTGCTCTTGCCATGTAAACATTAATCCTTCTGGAATCAGCCATCTATAATTCACTTCGTTTTCCAGTAGCATTTTGGTCAGAAATCGATATTCTCTTCTCATCTCTCTCACTCTTCTGGGTATTTGTTTTAAAACTACAATCTCTTTGCCTTTGTATTTCAATGTCTTCTCTCTTACCACTTGTAGTATTTGTGTTTTAATGGATTTTTTGGTAAATCTAATGTGGACTTCCTTTGGTAATTTATTTCTCATCGCGTATCTTGTATAAACTCGATATACCTCGATATTCCTCTGTAATTTCCAAAGCATCCGCCAAGATTTCTATCATTATCGCAGCCAAATTTTGTCCTTTTTCTTCTTCTATATTTTGAAATCTGAGATAAAATTCTGACCTTTCCATCTCCCACCTCAACATCCCACTTTTATCTTGTTCAACCACTGTTAATCTACTGTCAATATTTCCAATCTTCTCCTCTCTTTGTTTTCCTTCTTCCTCAATTTTTTGGAAACTTTCCTCATACTTCACCATCATTTGTTTAATATTTTCCACTTTTTCATCAGTCTTCTCCATTCTTTGTTCAATGTTCTCTATTCTTTGTTCAATGGTGTCTGATTTTGTCTTGAGATCTTGAATTCCTTGCATAACCATCTGTAAAGTTTTCTTTTTTATATTATATATATAAACCATTTTTATCAATTTTATATAAACAATGCACAAGGCATAACAGCTTATAAGTTCTTTTCTAAGAAAAAATAATAAAAGAAGAAAACCAATAGAACATAACAATCCCAAATTATAGTATCAATACTTTTTCTATTTAACTTCATATCTTATCCCAACTTCTCCTTTTCATCCAAATTATTTCTTATTAATTAAAAAAATTTTTTTTGCCTTTTTTCAATATACAACATCCAAAAAAAAAAAAAAGCATAACAAAACCTTTATATATCCTTTCATATCTTATTACCATTTTCAATAATATTCTTTGTCTGTTCTATTTCCAACTATCCATTCATCTTTTTTCTTTTATTATACTCTCCTATACACCAATTGGAGTAACGTCTATAACTCATTACCCTAACTTAAAAGTACTTCATATAACAATTTTTCTTGGGATTCTGTTTAAAAGATTCTAAAATTACACAATAAATTTTATACTCTAAATACACATATAAAAAACACAATCTTATGTACCCTCCAGAATCCCTCTTTTATCCTAAATTAAATTCACCCATTGTCTCTGAATAAACTTTTTTTCTTTAGATCTTGCTTTCCCCCATTGAGGCTCCTCCTCCCCCCCTTTCTCTCTTGCTTATTCTTCTCCTTGCCCTTTTTACCCCTTTGTCTTTCCTCCTCCCTTTTCTTACTCCTTTTCCTTTGCTTTCTAACCTTGCCTCCACCTTTCCGCTCATTTTTCTCTTCTTTGGTTGTTTTTGTAATTCTTAAAATCCCCTTTTTCTTATCCTTTTTCTCCTCCTCCCCGGAAAGAACCCATTGTTCATCAAAGATGGCTTCTTCCTCCTCTTCTTCTTTGTCCCAGTCCTTCTGCTGTGTAGTCAACTTTTCATAAGTACATAACGCCATTTCTAAGAATTGAAACAAAGTGCCCAAAGTATCTTCCTTTTTATATTTTTGATATTCAGTCTTTAGTTCATCCACAAGCGATGCCATTATGAAAAGAGAAACTTTTCCCAAAACAACCACAAGTATTTTTAATCAAAAATAATTCAAAAAAAAGTTCCAAAAATTAATACTTTTCTTCCTTCTTCTCTTTCTCTTTCTGGGGTTAATGTTTAATCAAAGAGGTCCAATTACCATATACCTTTCTTTGGGATTCTAGGCAATCTCCTCCTTTTTCAGCTTCTGCTCCAATTTTTTTTCCTCTCCCTTCCCACTTGCAATATCAATTTTAAATAATCAGAAATCCATACCTCCAACAAGGGTTTTCCAATTTCTTAAGTTTTTCAATGTCCAAAAATCCTTTTGTCCCTTAGCTTCAACTCTCAAAACAATTCACTTTCAATGTCCAATATGTCCAAACATTTCTGCTGTTTCCATGGGGTGGGAGAGTAAAGAAAAAAAAAAGTTCCCTTTAACAGCTTCTCCGCCGCTTTCGATCTTCTTAGGGATACAATGTATCCTCCAGCAATTCAAACAGCTCAGTTCCAACCAATTTGAAAGATGTTACTTGACCCGGCTCAGACAGCACTTTCACTCTTCTTACTTCCTCCAGCGCAATCTTACCCGGTTGCTGGCTTCTTCATGGCGGCCATTGCTGACCGCCGCTCCACCGCCTTGGGAAAAAGGGGCTTTTCCGGAGAAGGAGGGGGTCTGCGACACCCCCAACCCCCTGTCCGACTCCCCTCTCTCTTCAGCTGTCCCTACAGGGCAGCCATATCCCCCTGACCCATCTGGATCGGGGGTACTTCGGCGGCTAGCACAGCAGGAATCGCGAGCTGTCGCGAATTCCTGCTGCCCCGAAGCCACGCGAAACCGGAAAAACCAAATCTTCAAATTCTTTTTAACTTTTAATCCAACTGTTAGAATAGCCAATTATAATCCAAAATGGAAAAATCCAATAGTAAAAGGCCCAAAACCAAAGAAGAAAAAGGAAAAAAGGAAGAAAGATCTTCAGGTTCTTCTAGACCCTAATCCAATTACGAAGTAGTCCACCATAAAAAATGAAAAATAGAAAGAAAAAAAAACCCCAAAATAATAATATTGATAAAAAAAGAACAAAAATAAAAAATAAAAGAAGAGATTCCTTCAGGTTCTTCACACCTTAATCCAGTTGAGAAGTCTCAATTATCAAAAAGAAAAAACAGAGTGGTCCAAAAACATGGATAGAAAAAGCAAAAGGATCCCAGTAAAAATAAGGAGAAAAAAAAGAAAAATAAAGAAAAGGCTCTGAGGCTTTCCCTTTGAAATAAAAAGCAAAAATAAGAATATTACTAGAATTGAAATTTACAAAGAGGCTGGTGAGTAGGGGTATCACGAGTAATATATATATATATATATATGGCATTCAGCTTTGTTTGGGTATTTTCCCACATCATAATAGTGGTGCTTTTAAAGTTGTAGCCACGTTTCAGCAGAATATCATCTGCCATTCTGCTGAAACGTTGCTACAACTTTAAAAGCACCACTATTATGACGTGGGAAAATACCCAAACAAAGCTGAATGCCAGACATGTAAGTACCCGCGAAAACTTAAGAATATATATATAGAGCTGAAGACCAAGCCTGAAGATGATGAATGAGACTTCATCGAAACGTTGCCTAGATACTTCCAATCTTATGCGGGAGAAAACCCGAATAACCAAAGATCCATATATATATATATATATATATGCACACTGCACTTTATTTAGTTATCCAAGGCTCTTATTATGACTCTCTTCTCCACCAGCTTCAAAACCAAGCCTCAAGTGTTGAAATATTGATAAGAGCCCAGGAAAACACCTGTAATAATATTTTGCTGTGCTCTCCCTCTATCTTATCACATTAAGATGTCCTTGAGAAGGAGTCTTCTTACAGTTCTCTCCAATTCAAATAAAATATTTTCAAGCCTCTAGTTGGCAGTGTTACAAAGCTTCTTAATACTCTCCCCCCCCAGCCAGAAAAAAAGGATAATTTATAAAAAAAAAAATAACCAAAGGGAGCCTCTATCCTAAAAGAAAATTAAAAAATCAAAAGGAGCATATATATATATATATATATATATATATATATATATATATATATATATATATATATATATATATATATATATATGCTCCTTTTGATTTTATATATATATATATATGAGAGAAAATTCAATCCAGTTACCTACAAGGTCACACTAAAGTCCCCCAAAAAAAGTAAGAAAAAGAAAAAAAAATCCAAGCCTCAATTTGACATTACTTTAAAAAACGCTGCTCATACAGTTTTTGTCAAAAAAAAAAAAATCTCACAGGTTTCTTCTCTGTTCAGGGTGCCCTTTCAAATCTCAGCAAATTTACAACAAAAAAGAAGTTTCTCACCCATCCAAAACACTTTCACTTCCAGCCACTTTCTTTTCGGAGCTGTCCCGACTTCAGCAGCTATGGAGGCTGCCTCTCCACCGCCAGCAAAAGGGCTTCTTCCGGATCAAACCAGAGATTTTGCGATATCCCTGGGATCCTGGGACAGTTCCCTTCACAATCACCATCTCTACGGGACGGTTTAGGTCCGTTGGGACCGACCAGGGGTGAAAATATTGGCTGCAATCTCAGAGCTCCAAGATCGCAGCTGTATCGCCGAAACGAAGCTCTGCCTTCTCCTGGAATTTTGAGTATTTTGAAGAACCGGCAAATACCACCTCTGACTGGCCCCTCCCCCATCTATTCTCTGCCTCCTGAGTCCCAGCTGATCAGCTGAGTCTTCATTTGTTGCCCTGTACAGGAGAAGGGAACTGGAAAACAGGTTAGTGGGTGGGGAGGGAATAGGGATTTTGCAGTAAGCTTCCTCTGGAGTGGGGTGGGAATTGAGATTTTACAATATCGTTTCCCTGCCACATCCACCAAGCCACACCCACCAAGCCATTTCATGCCCACCAAGTCATGCCCACAGAACCATACAATTTTTGAATCCCACCACTGGAACATACCCAACCCACCTTCCTCCTCCCATTTTTCCCACAACAACCCAGTTAGGTGGGTTGGGTTGTGAGACAGTGACTGACCCAAAGTTACCCAGGTGGCTTCCATAGGTAAGGCAGGACTTGAAGTCACCATCTACCAGATCTACCAAGAAGACTGCATCCAGTTCTGAGTACCCATATTTAGGGAAAATATTGACAATAAAAACAGAGCAGCCACCATGCTAGAGTCTGTAAGCATAAAGATGTGAGAAATGGTTAGAGCTATTGAGTAATGCTTCGTCTAGAGCAGGGGTACCCAACCTTGGCAACTTTAAGACCTGTGGACATCAACTCCCAGAATTCCTTAGCCAGCCTACATGGCTGTGGAATTCTGGCAGTTGAAGTCCAAAAGACTTAAGGTTGCCAAGATTGGACACTCCTACTCCAGAGAACAGAAGACTGAAGGAAAGCATGATATCTGTGAAATAGCTTGTCTCCAACTGTTCTTTTCCAGAAAGACCCCTCCATTAAACATTGCCATCCTGTGGGACATAGGAAGCTAATCTTCTTATTGTGGCCCCCACCCTCTGGAACAATAACTCCCCCCCCCCCCAAAAAATAAGGATGGTCCTAGGGTTCTGGAAAGCTTTGAATATTGGTTTGGTCCCAGATCTAAATGATTTTTCAATGGCCCCTGGTAGATATTTTTGGTTGTTGTACTGCTATTTTTTAGATTATTTTAGTCTGGGTTCTCTATTTGATTTAATGTTTTTAGCTGTTTTTATGTTTTCTATGCCATCCAGAATCCACTGGAGTTGGATAGTAAATAAATTTTACTACTACTACTTATCCAGGTTCCAAGTAATAAATCTAGGGCAAGCAAAGCTCAGAGGCAATTGGATTCCTCAAAGAATACTTTTATTGGAAATATCATATTGGCACATATCTTGTGAAAACCGACTCTGAAAACTCCTGCGGTTTTCACCCAAATAAAACTGAAAGATTTGCTACTTTCTCAAAACAATCAGTCACATGGTCCAATCACCATGCGGTCTGACAACTGGGAAGCATCACTCCTCCTTTCTCCAACCAGGTGTGAGAATGCCCTTGGTTCCCAAGAGGAAATATTTTGTTTTGGCTACAAAATCCCCTCTATCTCAAATCCCCCCTCCCTGACCCTCAGCTCCAATGTGGCAACACTGAAGCGATCAAAATGGCCTCAGTTAAGCCAGCTTCAGGGTTGACACTACTACTATTACATGTAGTCCTTGACTTAAGACTGGTCACTTAGTGACTGTTTGAAGTTACAATGGAACCCTCACTCCCAAAGGTACTTATGACCTGGTTCTAAAGTTCCAAAGGCTGGCCCTCTTGTGGTCATGTGACTGCTTTTTGGACACTTGACAACCTACCTGCTTATATGGCTGTTTGCAGCATCCTGAAATCACATGACCAACATTTACAACATTTTTCCTAAATGCCACATTTATTTCCAGTTTTTTGGCAAAAATACCCCATGGCAATCAATAGCTTTATTAATGACCACGATTTTCATTTAATGATGGTAGATTCACCTAAAAACTGTGGTAATTCATTTAACAACTGCCACCCAAAAAAATCATATTATCATGTCGGTCTATGATGACCTGTTTTATTACCATTATGACTTATGACTATATTGGACAGGCTCCATTATGGTCATAAGTCAAGGATATCTAACAACAATAACAATAATAATAATAGTAATTGAAGACATGCAGCAAGAAAAAAGCAGCAAGAAAAAAAATCACAAAGTATCGGGACTTACAAATTGAAGTTGAGCAAATTTGGGAAAAGAAATTGTGTGTTATCCCAATTGTAATTGGAGCCCTTGGAGCAATACCTAAAGGGCTACCTCGCTATTTGGAAATTCTGAATTTATCAGACTTGAATTCCCTACAAAAAAACCACTCTACTTGGAACAGCTTATATCCTCCGATGCTACCTTAACAGTTCCTAAGTCCTTGGTTAGGGCCCGAGCTGTTGAGCTACCAACCAGCCCCAAAGGCTGTGAATCTCACTAAAGATTAACCAATAATAATAGTACTTCTTTATTGTCATTGTATGAATATGCACAGTATTCACATACAACAAAATTCACATAACACCCAGAGACCAGAGACCCAACACACACACACGACAATCCCCCATCAGCCTTCCACCCACCAAGGTTCTACACTATGACTACTATTACTACTACTACTACTACTACTATCACTACTAATAACATAGCAGCTGCTTTCAAATATCTGAAGGGTGTCTATATATAAAGTCAAGAACTGTCATCCAGATTTTGCTCCTGTTAAAGAGAATCAAAGATTGGTCAAACTGAGTTTTTGGTCCAGCTGTTTTCTTGGGCTGGCCATGCCCTCACCCACTTTGGGGGATGTAGACTGGGTGGAACAGTCAGAGGCCAAGTACAATCCTTGGCCAAAAAAAAGTTCTTCTGGTCCCGCTACTTTACCACTCATAGGGAAATAAATTAATAATGCCCAGCATAAAGAGTGAAATCCCCTTCGCTTTATGTGTGCTTGATCAAAGATTTCTATGAACAGGTATTTTCAGAGATGAATGTATTTGCTCAGTCAGAAGATTGCTTACCTAGTGCTTCATAAATTAGGCATAAACCGACTTTCTATTGATAAATCCTTTTGAAGGACTGCAGATGTAAAAAAAAAAAAAAGAAGGAAGCAAAGCACAACAGGAAAAAAAAAGCATGCACCTAAATCAAAGCTTGTTGTTGTTTCGAAAGTTTATGCGAGAAGAAGAGAGGAGCAGAATTCATGCAGCCTGCAAGATCTCCTTTGTCTCTGTCTTTCTGCTGTTGGTAATACCTTTTCTAAAGCACCACGTAATCACTTGCAGCTCAATTAATTTTCTGCTTGATCGTAGCGTTTGTTTCAAAAGGATCTAATCAAGTATTCTTCAACTAATCTGCTCTAATCAGGGCAATAACTTATGCTTTCAGGATGAATTGGAAGTTTAAAAGAGGTCATTTTCTACTGAGAGATAGAAACCAAAAGCTTTGGGTTAGTTTCTGAACATTTTGTTACCAGGCTAGGTTACATCTTTAGTGGAGTTTAGGGGGTGTCAGTGTTCTTTCATTTAGTTCAGCGTGCTTTCTGTGGTCAATAGGTCTTATGATGGATCACATATGTGTGTGTCAAGTGAGAGTCTTGTGATGGGTCTTGTGATAGAGAGGTTACATCAGGTGAGAGGAGAAGTGTTGGTAGCAGGAGTTTGCATGAGTTGGTTGAGGGTTGGTCTTGTCTCTGGTTGGCCGTGCAGTTGATTTGGATTCATAGGCTGGTTGTAGGTCAATGTGTCTGTTGATAAAATTGCTTATGGAGTGCCAGGCTTTGATGATCTGACAAGTATGATGGTTGGTAGCATAGCCAATAATTGTTGTGTTGTTCCAATCAAACTGGTGCTGTTTGGTGTCGGTATGGGTAGAGATTAAGGATTTGACATGACCTACACTGCTAACAAAACATTGAGAAAGCAACCAACAAATTCAGAGAACAAACCTTCACCCACATCCTACTATTTCTTGTTCTGTGTGTTTTGTGTGTTACCAAGTTTGGGCATTTTCTCATGCTAAGTCATGCTTCTATGGGAGGCAGTGATGTGAAATGGAAAATATTTATCTTGAAAAGTGCTCTACAGCTGTCCCAAAGGTGATTTTTGGGGGAGGTAACTGGGCTTTCTTGTTGTTGTTTTTGAAGATGTTTTGCTTCTCATTCAAGAAGCTTCTTCAGCTCTGACAGGATAGTGGGGAATGGAAGGATTGTTCCTTCCATTGAATGTTCTACAGCTATTTCTTTTTCTTTTTTCTCCCTTTTTTCTTTCTTCCTCCTTTTTCTTTTCTTTTCTTTCCATTTTCCAATAGAAAGTTTTTCCAATTGCTGAAAGCCAATTAATTGCTAACATAATCACTGAAATCTCCAGTTTTGGAAAATCTGTGAAGGGGCACTTGCTTCCCTTTGACTGAAAACATTCCTTCAAAGTGAAGCATTAAAGTGAAGTGAAGCCACACCTTGCTTTGATTCATTGGAAAGTAGTAGCTGCTTAAGTTGCCTCCCCATTACAATAGAGCCATGGCACATGTGTAGATGATGTTCCAGTTATTGAAGCAAAGAGTTGATTGAGGTAAGTCACAAGTTTGATGGATGTATGATAGAAGAGAAGACATGTAGCTCAAAATTGCAGTGTGAAGTCCTCAGTGCTTTTTGAGCTTGGTTGTCTTCTTACAGATGTTTCATTACCAAATTAGGCAACATCATCAGATGTAGGTGTAGATCTATGTATAGATCATATGTCAGAGGCTCATTAGAAGTATTTTTTTTTTTAATTTTGCAACATACATTGAAAGGTTTTGTTACGGTGAATGATGAGCTGTAATAAGTTATCCATTAGGAATCATCTGAAGTCTAATAACAGTTCCCACTTGATTTTTTTCCCCATGGGATCTGTCCAGGGTCCTGAAACATCACTTTTTGCTATTCAAACTTCAGTATTTTATGCTGGGCAAAATGAGGGATCAATAGTTGGAATCTGAGTTTAGGGACCACTGATTCTCCTATAGCTCCTAATCTAACATGCAACATTGGAACCTAGGAAGATGGCTTCTACTTAGTTGCTCATAAAAACTTGTCATTTGATAGCTTAGCATGTTGTGGGAAACTAAGCTTTGATTAGGTTTTTTTGGTTGTGTGAACATAGCATATATATTAAGGTACTTCAGAATTGCTAAGGCAACCTATATTCTCAGGGCTCCATGCAAACTGCAAGTTGTGTTTCTCAGGCTTTTTGAACCCCATTTAACCACAACTCTCATCAATCCAATTCCACTATTTTAAAGTGAAAACTACAGGAAAAACATATGCTTAAACAATTGATTGCTCACTCTTAGTTTTTGTAGCTAACCTATATTTGTCTGACAGTTCTAGGTCAGGTCTCTGATGAGCATTTCCAGGTAGAGGTTTTTTTTTTTCCTGCTTATAATCTTTTGCTTTTCTACCCAGAGAACAAAATAAGATTCTAGTCTTCATGTTCTAAATAAGAAGAGAATTACCAGAATTAAATGGGTCACCTAGCTCTAAATTAATGAGCTTGATAGGAATCTTGATGTTGTCAGTTCTGACTCAAGGGTTTAAACTTTGCCTTTTCCAATGTTACATGAGATGTGCAGGGGTGGGATTCAAATTTTTTTATTACCAGTTCTGTGGGCATGGCTTGGTGGTCATGGCAAGGGAAGGATACTGAAAAATTCCCATTCCCTCTTCCCCCCCCACTAACCTGCTTTCCAGCTCCATTCTCCTGTGCAGGGCAACAAAAGAAGACCCAGCCAATCAGCTGGGACTTGGGAGGCAGAAAATAGATGGGGTGAAGCCAATCAGATGTAGTATTTGTTGGTTCTCCAAACTACTCAAAATTTCTGCTACTGGTTCTCCAGAACTGGTCAGAACCTGCTGAATGCCACCTCTGGGGATGTGGGAATTGAATCTAAGAACTATTAAATATTTGAGAGGCTGCCACAAAGAAGAGGGGGTTGATTTATTCTCCAAAGCAATTGAAAGCAGGACAAGAAGCAATGGATGGAAACTAATCAAGGAGAGAAGCAACCTAGAACTAAGAAGAAATTTCCTGACAGTTGAACAATTAATCAGTGGAATGGCTTGCTTTCAATTCAGAAGTTATGAATGCTCCATCACTGGAGCCCCAATGGTGCTTTTTCAAGAGGCAACTGGACTTTCTGATTTTTCTTTGAAGAGGTTTCACTTCTTATTCAAGAAGCTCCTTGGATGAGAAGCAAAAAGTCTTCAAAGAAAAACCAGAAAGCCCAGCTGCCTCTTGAAAAAGCATATTTGGGACAACCATGACCTGGATGTCTGAGAATCTCCATAAACAGCCATCACAGGAGGCTATTAAGAAGAGATTGGACCACCGTTTGTCTGGAATTGTATATGGTCTCCTGCTTGAGCAGGGGATTGGATTAGTACAAGGGTCTTCAAACTTGGCAAGTTTAAGACTTGTGGACTTCAACTCTCAGAATTCCTAAGATAACATGACTGGATGAGGAATTCTGGGAGTTGAAGTCCACAAGTCTTCAAGCTGTCAAGTTTGAAGACCCCTGGATTAGTAGAATCCTTTCCAATTCTGTCACTCTGTTAACTTTTGCTCTGAAGGCATATACTGTACCAGTAAGCTAGAATATAGAATGGCAATCCAGTTGTGGACCAGACATTCTGAACTAAAAAAGAAAATGTTGAGGTTGTGCAATGACCCCCATCCCTAGGGGGCCTTTCAAGCCTTTCTCAGTGTCCCAATATTTTGACCTTCTGAAAAAAAAATTGCAGAGAAAGGTCTACAATGACAGAATGAGTAGTCTAAATGCAAAGCAAGCTTATCACCAAGCACGACAATGAAAATTTTATTACAATGTGGTTGGCATTATAAGGTGGGGGATATCGTTGTAATGATTGTAAGGCTGATATCTTCATGGATGAATGAATAATCAACATTATAGGGCACTCTCTGAGCTTCTCCCAAGCACACTTGTTTTATTTTGTTTTGTCTGGGGTATCTTCAAATCAGTGTTGGTTCCTGGCAACATATTCATAACTATGTTTATACTTATACCTATTATCTTGTAAGCAATTGACAAATCAAATAAATAAATAAAATTGTCTGCACGGATCTCTGAAGTTTTCTTGGCAAGGTTTCAGAAGTAGTTTGGCCTTGCCTGCTTCTTCCTAGGGCTGAGTGAGATGGATGGGCGAAGGTCATCCAGTTGGCTCATGCCTAAAACAGAACTCAAACTTACATTATCCCATTTTCTAGCCTGATTTCTTAGGCCAGGGATCCTCAAATGTGGCAACTTTAAGACTTGTGGACTTCAACTCCTTGAAGTCCACAAGTCTTAAAGTTGCCAAGTTTGGAGACCTCTGCCTTAACTGCTACACCAAACTGGCTCTCTGATAGTCCTTCACTTATAACCATTCATTTAGTGATCATTCAAAGCTACACCAGCACTGAAAAAAATGACTTATGACTGTTTTTCACAGTTACGACCATTGCAGTATTCCCACGGTCACATGATCAAAATTCAGATACTTGGGAACTGACTCCTATTTATGACAGCTGCTGTGTCCTGGGATCATGTGATCACCCTATGAGACCTTCGGACCAGCAAACTCCATAGGGAAGCCAGATTCACTTAGCAACCCTGTTATTAACTTACCACCTCTGAATGCATCGTATCGGCACAGATTGAAAGCAAAACAAAATCTAACTAATTCCCATGGTTTTAATATAATTAAAGAAGAGAATCTCCCTCCTCCTATTAGTGCAAGTCACACTGTCCAATCAGGTATTGTTGTGGTAATGGGCTAAGTTAGGGGTATCAAACTCGATTACATTGAGGGACACATCAGGGTTGTGTTTGACCTTGGTGGGCTGGAGTGGGCATGGCCAGCATGATGTCATTCGTATTGGGGGGTGCCTGTGGTGATCTGAATGTTCTGCCAGTGAAAATGGGCTCCCGAGCTCTCTTTTTGGCTGCGATGGCCTCCTGCAACCCTCTGCCAGCGAAAATGGAGCTCCATTTTCGCTGGCAGAGGCACTGTGGACCGGATTCACTGTTTCTAGGGTGGGTCTGCGGGCCAGATCTAAGCACCCCTGGGGCCAAATCTAGGCCCCGGGCCTTGAGTTTGACATCTTGGTCTAAGTCTTTAGATGTTAGATGACCTTGGTTTCCACAAGTCGATTTCTTGCCACCTTTGGAACTGGCATTCTAAAGGAGGTTCTCCCTTCCACCCTATTGTTGAAAAGTGGCAATAGCTGCAACAGCAAAATCACGCTTTGACAGTCAGGCTCGACTGTGGTCATAAACTGAGCAGTACCTGTGTTAATAAAAAGGAAACATCCCTCAGTGCTTCCTCTCTTTTCTAAGCCACTCGCGGGAGGGAGGGAGGGAGTTAAGACAGTAAAACACCTCTCTCTTCAAATGGCAAGTACTTAAGAATTCTCAGCTCAGACATTTGTGCCCTTCATCCCCCTCAATGTTACTACCAGAGAGCACTGCAAGAGGGAGGCATTAAAGAAATTTATTAACTTACTAAAGCAGAGCTGTCTCTGCTCCTGGCATTGGGAGTGAAATAGCCTGGCTCATTTTAGTGGAAGGGGAGGGGAAGGAAGCCTCAGCAGACAACCACTCTAGCATCCTTCCATCAGCTTAAACCATTTTGAAAAGAGACCCGTTTCAGGCCTGCTGTGCTTCTATCTCTGGGGCCAGAATAACAGAGTTGGAAGGGACATTTGAGATCTTCTAGTCCAGCCCCCAGCTCAGGCAGGAAGCTGATTCTGAGTGATTTATTTTTGGATTGGAGACTCCTGGGAGATCCTAGAACTTGGATGGGGGATCACCTGAAATCTGGATTTAAAACTAAGAATAGATGTAGATACTAATATATACCCACACAAAACCACACACACAAATGGAAGAAGGAAATGACAAACCACATTGTTGTCAAAGGTTATACAGACATATCTATGATTTCAAGGTTCCAACTAGGATCAACAGAGAGTTTCTTCATATCAATATCTGTAGAAATATCAATGTCTACTATTCTTTAGCAGAATGACAGAGTTGGAAGGGTCCTTGAAGGTCTTCTAGTCCAACCCACTGCTCAAGCAGGAAACCTATAACATTTCAGACAACCAGTTGTCCAATCTCTTCTTAAAAACCTCCAGTGTTGGAACACCCACAACTTTTGGAGGCAAGTTGTTCCACTGATCAATTGTTCGGGAAATTGTCAGGAAATTTCTCCTTACTTCTAAATTGCTTTTTTCCTTATCTAGTTTCCACCCATTGCTTCTTCTCCTGCCCTCAAGTGCTTTGGAGAATAGCTTGACTCCGTCTTCTTTGTGGCAGCCCCTGAGATACTGGAACACTGCTATGATGTCACCCCTAGTCCTTCTTTTCATTATATTATATTAGACATCCAATTCCTGCAATCATTCTACATATGTTTTAGCCTCCTTAACCATCTTTGTTGCTCTTCAGAGGAAGACAAGTTGCTTTGAATTTGAAGCCCACAAGTTCTTGAAATGTGCCGAGTCTCAAGGAGAAAACACGATGGAACATTATTGCTGCTGAGATTTCAGCACAGTTAATCATAATTCATTAGCCAAAAATTGAAGCTGTCAGGTTATAAAGCAAAACTGCTGAAAAAAAAAAAAAAACGTGTGTGTGTGGGGGAAAAAGATGTATTGTGTTATCTATATCATGTTTGCCTATTTATTAGGGATGTCCCTGATTTTTTTTCCCCTCTGCTTATTTTTCTTCTTGCTTTTAAATAAACTGCCCTTCCTTGTATCTACATTTGCCACATTTGTGTGTTATTATGGCAAAGAATGAATTACAGTTTGCGGTTCTGGTTATTCATAACTTCAGATTTTCAAACCTGTCTATATCCACTTTGGATGAATTTGTCAGTCTGCGTTTCTTGAAATGCTCTCTCTTTCCTTTGAGGTTTCAAAGTTGGGGCATGCTTATCTTTAACATTTTACAATGTCCTTCTCTTCTTGCTCTTTTAAATATCTAGCCAGATGCAGAGTCTTGAAGAATCCAACCCTTCATAATTATTATAACATTTTGGTTTACCTAGGAAAAACACTACCTCCTTTACACTGATGATTTATTTGTATAGACTGTCTCTGTTTTCTAGTACCTGACCCATTTTCCAGGCTGAATCCCCTCTAGGGTTCTTTAATGGAACTAGGGTAGTCTTGGCTAGTGAAAAATACTATATTTTCTTATCAATCCTCTCTTCTTTTCTGCCATATATTTGAATATCCAAATATTCATTCTTCCCTCTTCCCAGATAAAGGGTTATCAAATATATGAAGCTATCAAAGAGGGCTTCAACTTTGATCTTCCTGACATCTAAACAGGGTTTTTTTTTTTCATTTAAAAAGATTCTGTGGTTGCTATTGTCACTTAGGGCATTCTTCTGACCTTCAGGACATAGATTGCTTGAGGTTAAAGGCTAAACCATATGATGAACAGTCGCAGGAACTGGGCATGGCTAGTCTAGTGAAGAGAAGGACCAGGGGAGATAGGACAGCAGTGTTCCAATATTTGAGGGACTACCACAGAGAGGAAGGGGTCAAACTATTCTCTAAAGCACCTGTAGGCCAGACAAGGAATAATGGATGGAACCTGAACAAGGAGAGATTCTCCCTAGAAATGAGGAGAAATGTTCTGACAGGGAGAACAATCAACCCAAGCTTGCCTTCAGAAGTTGTAGGAGCTTCATCATTGGAGGTTTTCAAGAAGAGACTGTACTGCCATCTGTCAGAAATGGTGACCTACAAGGTCCCTTCCAACTCTATTAATCTGTATCTGGTCTGGATCACACAGCCTGATATTTGCAGATCTTCTGGAATCTCTTGAAGTGAATTTTCAGAAAGTGAAGCAAATTGAAGCAAAATCTAAATTCTAATCTCTAACCCCAGTTAACCAGATCTGGATGTCTAGGGAGTTGTGTAGAGTCTCCTATTCAATTCATTAATCTCCATAAAAAAAAATAGACTAAATTAATTCAGATTAATTGCATTATGACAACTATTAGGCCAGAAGGTTAATTGTCCAACTTCTGATATAGATAGATTAGATAGATAGATAGATAGATAGATAGATAGATAGATAGATAGACAGATAGACAGACTCTTAGAGTCACCTTGTAATTTATGTTCTCACAATTCTATTTAATTTTTTCATTAAATAATAAAAGATCATGCAAACCAAGTAACAAAAAGAAGCAAAAAGGCACTAGAAAACAAAATCAAAGGAAAAAAAAAAACCCAGGAAAGCAACCCAGTCATTACAACAATTTCACTATCTCTTTGTTGCCTCTTAATTAACTCTTATATTAAGCTCTTGATCCCTTAACTCATCTCTTAACTGCAGCAGACAAATCCAGTCAATAGCATCTTCTCTAGTCCAGGTGACAGCAAAAAGTCCAAACAGAGCCCTAAAATAATAACACTAATTAATAGATATAAAACTCAGCATTCCACATCTCAACTCTTAACTGCAGTATAAGCAAATCCACATTTAAAAGGCAGAAAGTAGTTCCAGTATCCTAGGATGAACAAAAGATTAAATGTAATATAACAGAAGGACATTTTCTCCTTTCAAGAGAACAAGCTGACAAATATCCCTTACTTTAAGTGGAAACACTTAATTAGATACAAAGCCAATTTCAATGCTATCAGATTAGGATATCTAAAGTAAACACTGTGTTAACTGTTAAGCAAATCCAATATACATTGTTTTCTAGGCCAGATGACAGCTAAGCCAGAAAGAACCACCCCAAATAATATCCCATTTTTACCCTAATCACATAAATTAGCTTTGTGTTTTTTACTTTTGATGTAAAACAATCTTGCTCTTAATCTATTCAGATGATTGCTGATCCTTGCTTCATTTTCCATCAAAACTTAATAGAACAGAATTCTTCATTGGCCAAGTGTGATTGGACACACAAGGAATTTGTCTTTGGTGCATAAGCTCAGTGTACATAAAGAAAAAATAAAATACATTCATCAAGAATCATAAGGTGCAACAATTAATGATAGTTATAGATTATTAATAAGCAATCAAATCATACTAGGGAACAAATAAAACAATATAAATTGTAAAGATACAAGCAACATGGTTATAGCTATAAGTTGGAAGAGATAGGTAATAGGAAGGATGAGAAGAATATTAGTAATACAGTCTTACTAAATAGCTTGACAATGTTATGGGAATTAGTTGTTTAGCAGAGTGTTTGTATTTGGGGAAAAACTGTCCTTGTGTCTAAACATCCTCTTTTGTAAATCCAGGAAGAAGAAACTATTCCAATTGCTGTCTGCAATTGTCATTTTTTATTTCCTTCTTAATCTTTAAAACCTCACCCATTTTTTATATCTAATGACAAATTCTTGTTTAAATTATTTTCTGTGTTGTTCTCTGATACACTTTTTCTGTAACAACCTCTTCTGGGAACACAACTGACATTATTGATTCAAAGTCCCAGTGCAGTTCCTCAAAAATGTTTTTAATGCCTTTATCAATTGCTAATCTTCTTATGTCTCCCAGTATAAAAAAAAAAAACCCTGTTTTTTCTTTCCCACAAAAATACGCTTGTTCTTTAAGATTAATTTCACAGACTTCATATTCAAAATTATTTATTGATCAAATTTAAATGTCTTCCATCTCATTCTCAAGATATTCAATCTCTCATCCAATATTTTAATATTTTCTAAGCCATTAATTTGTTCAAAACTTTTTGTAGCCAGAACTTTGTCTTGCTTTGTGCTATTATTTTAAATTCTTCATAGTTTTGAAGATACACCTTCATTTTCTTACACCCAGGACCGAAGGCACCCAACTCAGCCTTGTCATTTTGCAATTGTCTAACTTCTTTAAAACAATGGATTACATGGATTATATCCCAGAGTTATGGATTACATCCCAGAGTTTTAAAGGAGCTGGCAGGGGTAATCTCAGAACCACTGCACCATATCTTTCAAAAATACTGGAGCACCGGGGAACTACCAGAGGACTGGAAAAGAGCTGATGAGGTTCCCATCTTCAAAAGAGGGGGAAAAAAACAGACCCAGGAAACAATAGACCAATCAGCCTAACATCAATACCAGGGAAGATACTGGAAAAGATTATAAAAAAACCATATCTGCCAACATCTCGAAACAAGTAAAGTAATAACTAGCAGTCAGCACAGGTTTGTTAAAAACAGATCATGCCAAACCAATCTTATTTCATTCTTCAATACAGTGACTAAAATTAGTAGACCAGCAAAATACTGTGGCCATAATATATTTAGATTTCAGCAAGCCATTTGACAAAGTAGACCACAGCCTACTTCTTAGTAAGCTAGAAAAAAGTGGAATAGATAGCACCACCACTAGATGGACTCACAACTGGCTGGCAAACTGTACTCAACAAGTAGTCCTTAATGGGTCAAAGTCTACATGGGGGGAAATAAGCAGTGAGGTGCCACAAGATTCTGTCTTAGGCCCAGTACTCTTCAATATCTTCATTAACGACTTAGATGAGGGAATATAAGGGGAATTTAACAAACCCGCAGATGATACTAAGCTGGCAGAAATAGCTAACACCCAAGAAGATAGGCTCAAGATCCAGATGGATCTTGACAGACTAGAACACTGGGCCATATCTAACAAAATGAAATTCAATGTAGAGAAAAGTAAAGTCCTACACTAAGGCAAGAAAAACCAAAAGTATACATATAGACTGGATGAAACCAGGCTCAATAGCAGTAAATGTAAGAGGGATCTTGGAATCTTAGTGGACAACCAGCTAAATATGAGCCTGCAGTGTGCAGCAGCAGCCAAAAAAGCTAATGCAATCCTAAATTGTATTAACAGATTGATACAATCAAGATCAAAGGAAGTACTAATACCACTCTATAAAGCCTTAGTAAGACCACAGCTAGAGTACTGCATCCAGTTTTGTTCACCACATTATAAAAAACATGTTGAGACTCTAGAAAAAGTACAGAGAAGAGCAACCAGGATGATTAGGGGACTGGAGGCTAAAACATACAACAAATGGTTGCAGGAACTGGGCTTGGCTAGTCTAGTAAAGAGAAGGACCAGGGAAGACATGATAGCGGTCTTCCAATATTTATGGGGCTGCCACAGGGAGGAAGGGGTCAAGCTATTTTCCAAGGCACCTGAAGGCCAGACAAGGAATAATGGATGGAAATTGAACAAGGAGAGATTTAACCTGGAAATAAGGGGAAACTTTCTGACAGTGAGAACAAACAACCAATGAAACAGAAGTTGCCCTCGGAAGTTGTGGGAGCGCCATCACTTGAGACTTTCAAGAAGAGACTGGACTGCCATTTGTCAGAAATGGTGTAGGGTCTCCCGCTTGGGTGGGGGGGTTGGACTAGATGACCTACAAGGTCCCTTCCAACTCTGATTATCTGTTAAATCTGTTAAAATTTGTCATTGAAAAGATGATTAATGAAAGTGATTAGCAAGGGAAGTGTAAACTTTTGGAAAGCTCCATTTGTGGCTGTAGCAAGTGTGGCAAATTCCCTTATTTCCTACTTCCTTCATCCTCTGGGGGCGGCTGGTTTGCAGTCTCCTCATGAGAAGCAACCATACATACATATTCCTAATCATAGGAACCCTGGTGGGGCAGTGGCTAGAATGCAGTATTGCAAACTAATTCTGCCCTGAAGTTTGATCTTGACAGGCTCAAGGTTGACTCAGACTTCTGAGGTCAGTAAAATGAGGACCCAGATTGTTGGGGGCAATAGGCTGACATTGTAAACTACCCAGAGAGTGCTGTGAAACACTATGGAGCGGTATACACACATCTAAGTGATATTGCTATATATAACACAGTCGGGGCGGGCTTCAAAAATTTTAGCAAGGGGTTCTCTGCCTGGTTTCTGGATGGGGATGGCCATGGTAGGCATGGCCTAGTCAGCCTCCTGTGCAATGGAGGGGGAGCGTTTTTGCCCTTCCTGGGCTCCAGAGTCTTTCCTCCAGCATTTGGGAGTATGAAAACAGCTTCCCTGGCCTCTGGAAGCTGTTTGGAAACCAGAAACGGGCCCATTTCCAGCCTTTCCAAACTTCTGGGAGGCCTGTTTTTCACCCTCCCCGAGCCTCTGTGCATGCCCTGCGCTTACCTGCATCCAAAACGGGCTGCGCAGGGACTCCTGGGAGCGGCAAGGAAGGGTGGGCAGGGCCAGCCAGGGGTGGGATTTGTGGGGTCTCCAAACTGCACAGAATCTTAGCTAGTGGTTCTCCCAAACCCCTGCGAATCCCCCAGCAGTCCCATCCTTGAGCACAGCTTGGGTAATCTTGCATCCTCCCTTTGTCCAGAGAGGGTCAAAAGATCTGGTCTACTTGTCAGTTCCTGTTGTAGTTAACTGGCAGCAGGTGTGGATGGTGGAGGAGAGCGAGGACTCAGATGAGGGGCCAGGACCATTAGGGAGTGGACTGCTGCCTTCAGAGATTGTGGGGGCTAGCAGCAGTGATGAGAAGGTTCCCGAGGAGCCTGTGCCAAGTGCGCATACGCGCAAGATTGCTCGTAGGAAAGAGCAGTTACAACAGCATGGGCAACTCGGGAGTAAGGCTGTGAGGTAATGGCCCCTCCCTCAAGAGAATAAAAGCCAGCTGTGAATAAATGTTCTTTGCAGAAGGCAAAGACGGTTTGAAACTCAGCCTCGTGGACATTACAGTTGGTATTTGAGACTCTTGTATTGTTAACTATTTGTTATCAGTTGTTTGTTGGCAGCTTTGCAAAAACTTGGCAAGGGTCTTTCTTGTCGGAGCTAATTAGTTGGAAGCAGCCTTTTATCTGTGAAGAAACAGAATTCATAGAGGAAACATTAAAAGGTTGTGCTGCTGCCTTTGTCTTGTGTTTGCTCTATTGGAACCAGGTTGGGTCAGAACAGTTCCCTGTCCTTAGCCACAACCATCAGCCAGTTTTTCACAAAACTGTCTTCACCATTCTTCCTAAGAAGTCCTTTCTGCTTCAAGCTACTTTTATGATTTGATTGATAGCTCTTCTAACGGTTTGTGGCAATTTGCTCTTATGAAATTTCTGAAAGGCAGGCCATATATCTAAATAAGAGTAAATTTTGCAGCAGTGAAGGTATCACCTTGCAGTGAGATGGATGGCAAGCAAATTTAATAAATAAATAAAATATTCATGCACATAATACAGTACATGTTTTTGTTCGTTGATTGATGCCCTTCCTATTGACCAATTCAAATAGCTCTGTTTGAGTGTGGGATCACTGATTTTGGTACTAATTTGATTTCAGAACATGGGGAACATTTGAGATGAATGTTGTTGCAAGGTAGTGGTGTTATTCTACCAGCTTGGCCCAGTTCAGGTGAACCGGTAGTAAAAACAATGCTACCATTTGGTTGAAACAGTAGTAAAAAAAATCTACTGGTTCAACCAAACCAGTATTTCTTCTTTTTTCCTTCTAATGATCAGCTGTTTTGATGATCCGTTGTGCTGGGATTCCCCTTACTTTCTTACTGCTTCACCCAGGAGGCTTCCCTGAGACCCAGGAGGCAAAAAGAAAATGGAGCATGGAGGGTGGGGTGCTGTGTGGTTCCCCCATGCTCCATTTTTTGGGCAAAAACAGGCTCCCAGGAAGCTTCCCCGAGGCCCAGGAGGCAAAAAAGCGGAGAACCAGAGGTGGGGGTGCTGCACAAAAAAAGGAGCCACTCCCACCTAGCCACATCCACAGAACCAGAAGTAAAAATATTTGCATCATACCCCTGCTGCAAGGCCTAACTTAATAGACAGCATTCCTCTCCTTACATATAGCTTTTGGTACTGTTAACAAGTGGTTCCCAGACTGATGATGAAACCACTCTCTAAATAGTCAACTGCAAGCTTCTGTGTTATCAGTGATTCATAGAAAGGTAGTTAGAAAAAAATTAAAGATGTTTTCTTTTTCTTTTTTCTTTTTTGCCTTCAAGTCAATCTTGACTTCTGGAGCCCACAAAGTTCTTTATGCAATATTCTTGAAAATAGTATGCCGCTGCTTTCTTAGAGAGAATGTGTTATGAACTAATAAAGGTGTTTAATAAAGTTTTAATAACCTTAAGTAAAAAGCAGGGTTCTAATCCTGAACTTCTGATTGGCCGATAATAGATAAAAGGGCTGCTGCTGCCCTAGGTGATTGCTCTGTTCAGTATGCTTAATAAAGAGTTGAAGTTCACTGTTCACTGCCTCGTCTCCGCTCCTTGCACCCATGCACAGAACTTAACACTGGCGACGAGGATGGGATACGGAGACATCTGAGCTGATTGAACACTCACAGAGCACCAAACAGAGCACGTGGCTGAAGGCACATCAACAACGGAAAACATGTCCGGCGGCGCCATACCACCCACTCCATTTGACCCGGCACAAGAAGGCTGGGACTCGTACATGGACCGGTTTCTGGAGATCAACAACTTGAAAGACGCAACTACGGGGAAAAAGCGAGCAGTGTTCCTGACCCATTGCGGGCCTGCCATCTTTAAGATGACCAAGGCACTAGCGAAACCGGCTGAGGTGAAATCCATGGACTGGGATGTCCTCGCACCCCTTCTACGGGCCCACTATGCACCCGCCGTACCAACGCTTGTCCGAAGACATGAGTTTTATCAGAGGGACCAACGGAAAGGAGAGAGTGTCGCAGATTTCATCACGGACCTCCGGAACCTGGGAGGCCTCTATGGGTTTGCAGACCTCCAAGAAGCTCTGAGAGACCAAATAGTTCTGGGATTAGATGACCATACGGCACAGAGCAAGATCATGACCAAAGGGGACATCAATCTTGCCGATGTCATCAAAGATGCTACTGCAGCAGAAGCAACCAGGAAATCGGCTGCCCGAATGCGCCGCACCAATGCACCGCTCTGTCAATTCGCCAACAATACCACACCTCGCCTAGAGAGGCACACAACAGCGGCCCACCACGAGGACCTCGAATCTCCATCAGAAAGTGATGAGGAGGAGGTCAACCGGCTCTGGTCCGAACGTGACCAACGCAACCCACGGAATCGAAGACTACCGCACCAATGCGTGAGTTGTGGGGCAAACCACCCGCGATCAGATTGCAAATTCCTCAACGCACTCTGCCATTCCTGTGGGAAAAGAGGCCACATCGGGAAGGTCTGTAGAAGCAAACAAGGATCCAGCCCAATTCAGAGGGGAAACAACTACTGCCAGACCACAAGGAATTGTCCTATGAGTCGCGAACATTTGAACCACCAATGGAACAACCACTCCTATAGAAATAAAACACTTGCCACTTCAACGAGATGGGAAGAGGCTCACCAAACCATTACCATTGGTCACGCTTCATCGTTAGATGCAAAGAAGATCCGAGTGAGGGTCGCCATCAAGAACCAACCTTGCGTGATGGAAGTCGACTCAGGGTCTTCCCTCTCGATGGTTTCCTGGAAGACCCTTAAACAGTTAATCCCTGCCGTCCGGCATCAAGACCTCAGAGCCCAAAGAATTATACTCAAAGATTACCAGGGGAACCGAATTCCAGTCATTGGCTCCAGCCAAGTCCAAGTATCATTCAAAAATCGTACTGCATCGTTACCACTGACTGTCGTCAACCGCGACCAGCCTAGTTTGTTAGGCCTTCAATGGTTCGCCCCACTCAGGATCGAGGTAGCCGGCATTCACCAAACCAGAAGCAATGACTGGGAGGAGGCCCTCGTCCAGGAATTCCAGGACGTCTTTGCAGACAAACTAGGTGAGTACAAGGGGACCCCGATATCATTTAACCTTAACTCTGAAGTAGCCCCCATCTGCCTTAAGCCTCGTCGGGTACCTTTTGCCCTAAAACCAAAGATTGACGAGCAGCTCGATAAATTAATAGCCCAGGGTGTTTTAGAACCAACTGACCACGCCCATTGGGATACCCCAATCGTAACACTCATCAAACCGGATGGATTGTTAAGGATTTGTGGGGACTACCGGGCCACCCTCAATCACGCCCTTCAACAGAACGCTTACCCAGTGCCAGTGGTTCAACACCTTCTCCATTCGCTGGGGGGCGGAAAAGTTTTCGCTAAATTGTATTTAGCGCAGGCGTACCAACAACTGCCTGTAGATAAAAAAAACCGCAGAAGTACAGATGATCGTTATGCACCGAGGCGCTTTTAAATGCAACCGACTCCAATTCAAAGTGAGCGTGGCCCCAGGGATTTTTCAAAGTCTGATGGAGAGACTTTTGCAAGGGATCAAGGGGGTCGTGCCATATTTTGATGATGTTTTAATTGCGGCCCCGAATAGAGAAGTACTAGAGAGGCGTCTTAGAATGGTTCTCCAGAAATTTAAAGACTCTGGCCTAAAGGTTAAAAAAAATAAATGTCAACTGTGTACAGAGAAAGTAGAGTTCCTGGGGTACCTAATTGATAAGCAAGGCATTCACCCCACTAATAGCAAACTAATAGCGATCAAAAACACCCCAAGACCCAAGAATAGGACAGACCTCCAAGCTTTCCTGGGGCTCATCAACTTTTACAACATCTTCTTGCCCCAGAAGGCAACATAGACTTCTCGACAAAAAAGCCACCTGGGTCTGGGGACACCGAGAGGAGCACGCATTCCGACAAGTGAAAAACTTACTAACCTCCGATGCTGTTTTAATGCAGTATAATGAGACTTTGCCTTTAACCATTACTTGTGACGCTTCACCGTTTGGAGTAGGAGCCATTTTGAGTCATGTGTTACCAAATGGTAGAGAGGCCCCTATTGCCTATTTTTCAAGGACCTTATTGAGAGCTGAACGCAATTATAGCCAAATTGACAAAGAGGCTCTTGCTGTTGTATCTGCTGTGAAACGGTTTCATGAATATGTGTATGGATGAGTTTTTACTATTACTACCGATCACTTTGCTGGGGATTATAGCGAGAGACAAGCCAACCCCCTATATATTGTCACCTAGAATGACTCGTTGGTCAGAGTTCTTAGCTGCATACAATTATAAATTGCAACACTGCCCGGGGAAAGCCATTCCCCATGCTGATGCATTGAGCCGTGCCCCACTTCTGGAAACCGTCGACGACCCAGCTCCAACCCTCACGACACTCCAGATTGAAACCCTACATTCACCACTGCTAACAGCCAGAGACATCGCTATCGAAACGAAACGAGATCCTGTCCTGGGGTGAGTTCTCAGCTGGGTCGAATGAGGATGGCCAGTAGAACAAACCCCTGACGACTTCACCCCTTTCAGAAACTGACAAACTGAACAGAATACTCCTACTCCAACACATCACCTCGCACAGCGTAACCAACAAAACTCCAGCTGAACTGTTGATGGGACACAGGCTTCGCTCCCACCTCGACCGTCTCCACCTGGCCTACGCGCCAGAGAAACCCTGTGGATCTAGCAGAAAGTGCCGCGAATTCAAGGAAGGCAACTTAGTCTTCGCTAAAAATCTTTCCGGCGAACCATTGTGGGTCGAAGCAACCGTAACCCAAGCCACCAGGCCCAGATCGTACCGCGTACAAACAAGGGACGGGAAAATATGGAAATGCCATATAGATCAGCTTCGCTCTAGGTTGCAGCCCAGTTCCCACAACTCCTGTGACCCTCAAACTGAGGGGGGAGGGATGTCGAAGGAACCGAATGCGATATGCTGGATGACGGAATCAAAGAAAATCAGCGACCAGGTGCGATCCATGAAGAAGAATCAGGAAGGGGGTGTGCCTCGCCACAGAGAAACACCTCAATGGAGGTGAGCCCGCAGGAACCGAAGGACAACGATGACAAAATTAGCGGCGCTGAATCATCCTGTGGGGATGCGGAACCGCCTGCACCAGATAAATCAAAAAACATTCCACCGGAACCAGACTACAGACAGGAACTGGTGGGACAGCGCAAATCTAATAGGCAATTGAAACGACCTGCATATCTACGCGATTATGTTACCGCACCCCTCAAACGGAACCTAGGGGGGAGGGGTGTTATGAACTAATAAAGGCGTTTAATAAAGTTTTAATAACCTTAAGTAAAAAGCAGGGTTCTAATCCTGCACTTCTGATTGGCCGATAATAGCAACATCGGATTGGTCCTTTCTGGGACATCTGATTGGCTGTTAACAGGCCAACTCTCATTGGTTCAAGGGTTTAACACTTTCATGTTTTTCATTGGCTAATAGGACAGCAGCCAACCCTATAAAAGGGCTGCTGCTGCCCTAGGTGATTGCTCTGTTCAGTATGCTTAATAAAGAGTTGAAGTTCACTGTTCACTGCCTTGTCCCCGCTCCTTGCACTCATGTGCAGAACTTAACAGAATGTTTGGTCACAGACCTTATGTCAGCCTAATGTCAGGACTGAAACTCAGGCTAGCACCATAGCCACTAGATCAAACTGGTTCTCCCATCCTAATGTACATTGAAATAACAATAGCTATTATTATTTATAGTTGTAGATGGAAAATAGTACTGTTTCTTGGAATTCTTATAACTCCATCCTGTTCATTTCATTAAATCTTGCTAAAGAGATTTTGTGACTATCACAGTTGAAGAAAAAAACCCCACTTTCAGCTTTATGTATATGTCAAATAGATTGAAAGAGGCAGGTGGTCTTCTTTTCTCCTCCTCCTTCTTTTTTGCCAGGTCAGGGCAAAAGCATACTTGGCTTTTATGCCTTGCCAGTTTCTGCATGAAGTTCAGCCAAGTGACATTGCAAAGTCTCCGGAGTTTGGATGTGTCACTGAATTGTTAAAGCAGTAATGTTCCGTTTTACAAGATTGAGGGAGAAGAAAGGGTATTCAAGGCAGTGAGTTTCCAATAAGACAGTTCAATAACTTGGCTGCAGGATCTAAAGTTGAGTTCAGATGAATAGAACTGTATGAAAAGGAATCATGTGCATGGAGTGATCGCCTTGTAGGCAAGTTTCAAGTGATCCAGATGTTAAAAGCAAAGCCAATGTTCCTTGGCACTGTTGGAGGAAATGTCCTTCTGGGTTCAGTTCCAAGTGGGGAAAAATGTTTGGAAAGACATGTTTGGAAAGTTGGTTTAATGATGGACAGGACCCCATGGCTTGGAGCTCTTGAATGAAGAAAAAGAGAAGAGATACTGAGTACCTGGGTTTTATGCCCTTTCTGGGCTTTGAACTTCCTAGGGCACAGGAAGAGTATCCTGATTGGTTGCTGTCAAAGGTCATAGCTAGCTTTGTAGGCTGTCTGCGTGCTAAGTTTGGTTGAAACTTGGTGGGTGGTTCAAATGAATGGCTCTGCCTGAAGGAGGCAGATCTTTGTTATGTAGAATAGACTGGCCCATTGACAAAGGGTTTCTGCCTCTCTGAGTTTCTACTTCTCTTTAGGGGAAATATTCTGCCTTTTTAGTATATCCTAAAATATTTCATTTTCCTAGGAGTGGGGTGGGTTTTACACTTCCAACAGCACAAGGCAGCAAGACAAGGGATCATGAACTTTGTGTTCAACAGTCAGCCTAGTGAGTCTAATGTGCTTTCATTTTTTTCAGACAGTGCCCCCAGTAAATTTGGCATCTATCAATTCTGAAATGTCCCGCATTTTGTTTCAGGGAGTCCAGTTTCCTGATGTAATGGTATGTGGAAATAACTTTGGGAGACCAAGCAAAGAGATGCTGCCTAGGCAATGGTCAGATAAGAGGGAGCATAGCCCATAGCTGCATAATGGTCAGAGGGAGAGATGCAGAAGGCACTCTCCCTAAGTTATCAGTCTGTAAAGGAGACAGCAAAATTATTGTACTTGCAGACTTGCAAAGTTCTGTTACTGTAGCTTCACGTGAAAATGGAATTAGCTTAGACAGCAATAGCAGCAGCAATAGCACTTAGACTTATATAGCGCTTAGACTTAGACCTCGAGTTATTTGTAAAAATCATAAAGGCAGGATAGTACTAGCAACAGCCCTTAGACTTATACACTACTTCACAGTGTTTTTCAGCTCTCTCTAAGTGGTTTACAGAGTGAGCATATTGCCCCCAACAATCGAGGTCCTCGTTTTACCAACCTCGGAAGGATGGAAGGCTGAGTCAACCTTGAGCTGGTGAGAATCGAACTACCAAACTGCTGGCAGTTGACAGTCAGTAGAAGTAGCCTGCAGTACTGCATTCTAACCACTATGCCACCACAGTTCTTGATATGGACATGTTTCCTACTGCAGTCACATATATTACCCAATTAATCAGGTTAGGTCTCTCCTGGGCATCCATTCCTTAGCAGGATTTTTTTTTTTTGTCTAATCTCCCAAGAGCATTCCCACATACCATTACATTTGACCAAGGCCTCTGTGATACTAATTTCATTGCATCTCCATCTTATATGCAATCTTGCAGCTTTTGAAAGTGGTGCAATCGGTGCCCTAAATTCATAGTCATTTTCCCTTTACCCCCTCCTTTAAGCAAAAAAGACATCATTTGTGGAAAACTGAAGCATGGTGGCGCAGCTGTTTGAATGCAGAATTGCAGGCTAACTCTGCCCACTGCCAGGAATTTGATCCTGACTGGCTCAGGATAGACTCAGCCTTCCATCCTTCCGAGGTTGGTAAAATGAGGACCTAGTCAAACAGGGCTGTAAAAGCACTGTGAAGAGGTATATAAGTCTAAGTGCTATTGCTATTTGGTGTGTGTGTGTGTGTGTGTGTGTGTGTGTGTGTGTGTGTGTGTGTGTGTTTAATGAGTACAATGTCTTTGCAAGCTTAAAGCAACCTTTCATTCCTCATGTTTGTCCAGTTCAGGAAACAGACTTCTCAAGGAAACGAGAAATAGATTTCATCAGAATTGTCTATAATAACAGAAGCTTGAAAACCTGGTTGTGCTTTTCCCTGCCTCCCTCTCATATCCCAGGGAATCAGGGAAGAGCTAGTGCTGTTATTTTCCTTTCTCCTTCTGCTCAGGACCTGATTCTGCACATTTTGTCTTCATTTTTGACCTGGTTTCTGAATAGCTTGTCCAAGGTCATCTTCTCAGTTCCCTAGACCAAGTCCATGCCATTCTAAATTTGGCTTATTCCCAGTGTGAAGTCAGTTGGATGCCATAAATGGTCTTCTGTGGAATATCCACCCCTGCTTTAGAATGATGTATAGATAAATTCCTTGTCCCTGCCTATGGCTATTCTTGTTTATTACAAAGGGGCAGGAATGATGGAGTGGATATAACTGTATCTGCATTTGGATCCAATAACCTCTTTCGTGATTGCCATCTAACAAGCTCACCTTGGCTCACAGTTCAGAAAAATAAATAAAATATCAGTTGGCTGGATAGTTTTCTTTGTTTCTTGCCACTAAAGTGCAAAAGAAGGAAGCTTGAACATATAACATATAATGCAAACTCCAGTGTGAATTGTCCTGATCTGTTTTTCATGGATCAATGTGCAGAAAGAAACTTAGTTTTCCATTGGGCTTTTCACACATGGCTATTTTGATGCCACTCTTGGTTGAAACAGAGCAGCAAAATGTGTTTTAAAAGTGTATATTTTAAAAGGAAAATGCTTTCCAGAATTCCATCAGAGTGGGATTTTTTTTCCCCCTGATGGAAATTAATACTGAAATAGAATAGACTGCAGATAATTCAGTCCAGGGGTAAACAATAGGATTTTTCCTATTGCCATTTTAAAATGAAGACAATGATGGCCCCAGCTGAATTGGTTTTGAAAGGGGACCAGACAAATTCATGGCGGACAGGATCTCAGAACTGATGGCTGTTTATTGTCTTACGAATTACAGGAAGTCCTCGACTTATTACCTCGACCACAATTAGCTCAAAATGTCTGTTGCTATAAATGAGATATTTGTTAAGGGAGTTTTATCTCATTTTACGATCTTTTGTGCCACTGTTGTGGAAGCAAATCCCTGCAATGTTTAAGTTAGTAACATGGTTGTCAAGTGAACTTGGCTTCCCCACTGACTTTGTCAGAAGGTCACAAAAGGGGAACACAGGACATTGTCGCCGCCATAAATGTGAGTCAGTTGCCAAGCATCTGAATTTTGATCACTTGACCATGAGGATGTTCCAATGGTCATAAGTATAAAATAATGGCCATAAGTCATGTATGTATGTATATATGTATGTATGCATGATTTATATTTTATTTATCAAACAAATGTAGAAAGTTAGCACCCACCTCCCAGAAGAATGAAATATTTTGAGAAATATTAAAAAAGCAGAATATTATAAGGAGAAATGAAGAAATATTTTCTTTTTAGAAGCAGGAAGCAGACTCAGTTTTTCTTAATAGCCCCTTGCAGATATTTTGTGGCCATTAAGAAAAATTGGGCCAGGATATTCAGAAACCAGCCCCAGTTTCCCTTCTCCAAGCAGAAACTGAGGAGACCAGCTTTTAGAAATGCAGATTTGGTAATCCATTCTGAAAGACTGGGTCAAGACAGAAATCTCAGATAAGCAACAAACAAAAGGTTGACAAAATTAGCTCAGACGAACACCTAGGATTTGCTTTTTTTTTTCTTTTGCCCATAGAGCCAGCTTTGACCCCCAAATAATCTCTACATGACCCCATAGGAATCTGACAACAGCCAATAGAATACATGTTCTTGCACAGGAACAGGATGCTCAAATACAAAGCCCAAAGAAGGTACAAAAACCATCCACTGTCAATTCCCTTTTGTCAGCTGTACCAGAACCCTGGTGGTTCTGCTTAATCAATAAAGGGAAACTTTCTTTTCAATCAGCCTCCAGCCTCCATTTTGTCTCCAGTGCCTTTTTCCCAGCTTGGAATTGAACCAGATGGATATTTCATCCCACACAAAAATTACAAATTTGAACAAAGAAACTAAGAAAATCAAAATGTAACAGGGATGATAGGCAGGTCAGTGGCCTTATTTAAAGGTAAAGGGGATGCTCGCACATACGTGTTAGTCATTTCTGGCTCTAGGGGGAGGTGCTCATCTCTGTTTCAAAGCCGAAGAGCCAGAGCTGTCATATGGCCAGCATGGATAAATGCTAAAGGTGCACGGACCGCTGTTATCTTCCCACCAAAGTGGTCCCTATTTTTCTGCTTGCATTTTTACATGCTTTCGAACTGCTGGGTTGGCAGGAGCTGGGAGAAGTAACGGGAGCTCACTCCATTAAACAGTGCTAGGGATTCGAACCATTGAACTACTGATCTTTCTGATCGAGAAGCTCAGTGTCTTAGCCACTGAACCACCGCGTCCTTTAGAGACCATTTATTTAATTATCTTATTGGGAACTCACTGCCTGGAGAGGTTTTTTGGGAACACAGGTAATCCTTGACTTATGACCACAATTGAGCCCAAAATTTCTGTTTCTAAGCAAGGCAGTTGTTAAGTGTGCTTTGCCCCATTTTTCAACCTTTCTTGCCACAGTTGTTAAGTGAGTCACTGCAGTTGATCAGTTAGTAACATGGCTGTTAAGTGAATCTGGCTTCCCTATTGACTTTGCTTGTCAGAAGGTTACAAAAGGGAATCATGTGACCTGGGGACCACATGACCCAGCAACCATCATAAATATAAGTCAGTTGACAAGTATCTGAATTATGGTGACATGATCATGGGGATGCTGCAGCAGTAGTAAGTCTGAAAAATGGTTATCACTTTTTTCAGTCCTATTGTAACTTCCAATGGGCGCCAAATGAATTGCTATAAATCAAGAACTACTTGTGTTTCAACTCAGTCTCCTCCCCCTCCTCTCCCCTTCTCTTCTCCTCCTGCTCTCGTTCCTGCTCCCTCCCTCCCACTTCTCTCCTCCTTCTCCCCCTCCTCTCCCCCTCCTCCTCCTGCTTCTGCTGCTCTTCCTCCTCCCCCTCCCCTTCTCCTCTCCTCCTCCTGCTTCTGCTGCTCCTCCCCCTCCCCCTGCTCTTCCTGCTTCTGTTCCTGCTCTCCCCCTCCCCCTGCTATCCTGCTCTCCTCTCCTCTCCTCCTCCTTTCCTCCTGCTCCTCCTCCTGCTCCTCCTGTTCCTCTCCTCCTCCTCCTGCCCCTTCTCCTGCTTCTGCTGCTCCTCTTGCTTCTGCTGCTCCACCTTCCCTTCTCCTGCTCTTCCTCCTCCTCTCCTCCTCCTCTTCCTCCTCCTTCTGTGTCTGCTGCTCCTCCCCTCCCCCTGCTCCTCCTCCTTCTGTTCCTGCTCTCCCCCTTCCCATGCTCTCCTTCTCCCCTCCTCCTTTCCTCCTGCTCTTCCTCCTGCTCCTCCTGCTCCTCTTCTCCTCCTCCTGCCCCTTCTCCTGCTTCTGCTGCTCCTCCCCCTCCCCCTGCTGTTCCTGCTTCTGTTCCTGCTCCCCCCTCCCCCTGCTCTCCTGCTCTCCTCTCCTCCTCCTTTCCTCCTGCTCCTCCTGTTCCTCTTCTCCTCCTCCTGCCCCTCCTCCTGCTTCTGCTGCTCCTCCCCCTCCCCCTGTTCTTCCTGCTTCTGTTCCTGCTCCCCCCTCCCCCTGCTCTTCTGCTCTCCTCTCCTCCTCCTTTCCTCCTGCTCCTCCTCCTGCTCCTCCTGTTCCTCTTCTCCTCCTCCTGCCCCTCCTCCTGCTTCTGCTGCTCCTCCCCCTCCCCTTGCTCTTCCTGCTTCTGTTCCTGCTCTCCCCCTCCCCCTGCTCTCCTCTCCTCCTCCTTTCCTCCTGCTCCTCCTCCTGCTCCTCCTGTTCCTCTTCTCCTCCTCCTGCCCCTCCTCCTGCTTCTGCTGCTCCTCCCCCTCCCCCTGCTCTTCCTGCTTCTGTTCCTGCTCTCCCCCTCCCCCTGCTCTCCTGCTCTCCCCTCCTCCTCCTTTCCTCCTGCTCCTCCTCCTGCTCCTCCTGTTCCTCTTCTCCTCCTGCTGCCCCTCCTCCTGCTTCTGCTGCTCCTCCCCCTCCCCCTGCTCTTCCTGCTTCTGTTCCTGCTCTCCCCCTCCCCCTGCTCTCCTGCTCTCCTCTCCTCCTCCTTTCCTCCTGCTCCTCCTCCTGCTCCTCCTGTTCCTCTTCTCCTCCTGCTGCCCCTCCTCCTGCTTCTGCTGCTCCTCCCCCTCCCCCTGCTCTTCCTGCTTCTGTTCCTGCTCTCCCCCTCCCCCTGCTCTCCTGCTCTCCTTTCCTCCTCCTTCCCTCCTGGTCCTCCTCCTGCTCCTCCTGTTCCTCTTCTCCTCCTGCTGCCCCTCCTCCTACTTCTGCTGCTCCTCCCCCTCCCCCTGCTCTTCCTGCTTCTATTCCTGCTCTCCCCCTCCCCCTGCTATCCTGCTCTCCTTTCCTCCTCCTTTCCTCCTGCTCCTCCTCCTGCTCCTCCTGCTCCTCTTCTCCTCCTGCTGCCCCTCCTCCTGCTTCTGCTGCTCCTCCCCTTTCCCCTTCTCCTGCTTCTGCTGCTCCTCTTGCTTCTGCCGCTCCACCTTCCCTTCTCCTCTCCTGCTCTTCCTCCTCCCCTGCTCCTCCTCCTGCTCCTCTCCTCCCCCTGCTCCTCCTCCTTCTGTTCCTGCTCTCCCCCTTCCCATGCTCTCCTTCTCCACTCCTCCTTTCCTCCTGCTCCTCCTCCTGCTCCTCCTGCTCCTCTTCTCCTCCTCCTGCCCCTCCTCCTGCTTCTGTTCCTGCTCCCCCTCCCCCTGCTCTCCTGCTCTCCTCTCCTCCTCCTTTCCTCCTGCTCCTCCTGCTCCTCTTCTCCTCCTCCTGCCCCTCCTCCTGCTTCTGCTGCTCCTCCCCCTCCCCCTGCTCTTCCTGCTTCTGTTCCTGCTCTCCCCCTCCCCCTGCTATCCTGCTCTCCTCTCCTCCTCCTTTCCTCCTGCTCCTCCTCCTGCTCCTCCTGTTTCTCTTCTCCTCCTGCTGTCCCTCCTCCTGCTTCTGCTGCTCCTCCCCCTCCCCCTGCTCTTCCTGCTTCTGTTCCTGCTCTCCCCCTCCCCCTGCTCTCCTGCTCTCCTTTCCTCCTCCTTCCCTCCTGGTCCTCCTCCTGCTCCTCCTGTTCCTCTTCTCCTCCTGCTGCCCCTCCTCCTACTTCTGCTGCTCCTCCCCCTCCCCCTGCTCTTCCTGCTTCTATTCCTGCTCTCCCCCTCCCCCTGCTATCCTGCTCTCCTTTCCTCCTCCTTTCCTCCTGCTCCTCCTCCTTTCCTCCTGCTCCTCCTCCTGCTCCTCCTGCTCCTCTTCTCCTCCTCCTGCCCCTCCTCCTGCTTCTGCTGCTCCTCCCCCTCCCCCTGCTCTCCTGCTCTCCTCTCCTCCTCCTTTCCTCCTGTTCCTCCTCCTGCTCCTCCTGTTCCTCTTCTCCTCCTCCTGCTTCTGCTGCTCCCCCTCCCCCTCCCCTTCTCCTCTCCTGCTCTTCCTCCTCCTCTCCTCCTGCTCCTCCTCCTGCTTCTTCTTCCCCTTCTCATCTCCTGCTCCTCCTCCTCCTGCTTCTGCTGCTCCTCCCCTGCTCCTCCTGTTCCCACTCCTGCTCTCCTCCTCACCTCTCCTTCTCCTCTCCTTCTCCTCTTCTTCCTGCTCCTTCTCCTGTTCCTCCTCTCCTCCTCCTCCTCCTGCTCCTGCTCTCCTCCTCCTCCTCCTTTTCAGGTGAGGCAGGTATAGTTACCATGGTTCATACTTTTTTGTTTTTGTAATTTTTCTAACTTTTCACCTAATCTTCCTTCCTCTCTCTGTCTCTCTAGGTGTAAAGAGCTTAAATATGCAAAGGATCTCCCACAGATTTCTATTATTTTTATCTTTGTCAATGAGGCGCTTTCAGTCATCCTGCGTTCAGTTCACAGCGCTGTAAATCACACTCCAGCTCACCTCTTGAAGGAGATCATCCTTGTAGATGACAACAGTGACGAAGGTATGGAGCTCAATTTTTAAGGCAGGGGAAGTCCAAGCAGGCAGTAGACTTATGAAATATTCAATATTTATTTATTTGAACAATATCTTTAGCTTGCTGGGGTACTACAGTCAAACTTTCTGTGCTAAATACCCACGGTCATCTTATACCAAAAGCACAGTGGGTTTACATTAAGTTTACTTAAGGAGGATTGTGAGCACTTATCTCTCTGCAGGAAATGTGTTTCATGATGTGAGTGAGCCGCCGCAGAGAAATTAATAACAATAGATAACAGAATATCAAAGTTGGAAGAGACCTTGGAGGTCTTCTAGTCCAACCCGTTGCTCAAGCAGCAGACCTTATACCATTCCAGACAAGTTGCTGTCCAATCTCTTCTTGTAAGTCTCCAGTGATGGAACACCCACAACTTCTGAAGGGAAGCCATTCTACTAGTTAACTGTTCTCACAATTAAGTAATTTCTCCTACTCATATAAAGAGAACATCTATAAGATATTTTATAGATGGCACCTGCCTCCTACAAGATTGGCAAAGATATATCCCAACATGAATCCGGCATGTTGGAAATGCAAGAAGAAAGAAGGTACTTTCCATCATATATGGTGGTCTTGTTTAGAAGCCCAGAAGTACTGGTTTAAAATTCAGAAGTGGTTACAAGAGATCCTCAAGGAACAAATAGATTTGGAACCAGAATTATTTTTTGTTAGGGATGATTAAAAAGAAATATGGGAAAGATACAAAATATATAATATCATATATCTTAACCGCTCCTAGAATTGCCTATGCTCAATGCTGAAAACAGAATTCTATACCAATGGATCAATTGATTATTCAAAAAATAATGGTGTGTGCCGAGATGGATAAATTAATCCTGATGTTACAAGAGAAAGAGGAGTCTGAATATTACAGAATTTGGGGGAAATTGTACAATTGGATCGAATTAGGACAAAGGGATGATGAAAAGAGTTAACGATAAGCATTTTATAGATTAAAGGTTTATATGTGTATGAACTGTATATATTTGTAAATAAGCACATGTCACACACTGTTAATGTCATAATATTTATATTTTTTGCTTGGATTTTAGAGATACAAAAGACTAATAAAGTTTATTAAAAAAAAAAAGAAAAGAAATTTCTCCTTAGTTCTGGGTTGCTACTCTCTTTGATTAATTTCCATCCATTGCTTCTTGTCTTGCCTTTAGGCACTTTAGAAAATAGGGTTGACCCCTCTCTTGGGGGAAGCCCCTTAAATATTGAAACACTGCTAGTCCTTCTTTTCACTAGGCTAGCCATGGCCGGATCCTGTAACCGTACTTCATATGTTTTAGCCCCCAGCCCACTAATCATCTTTGTTGCTCTTTTCTGCACTTTTTCTAGAGTCTCAACATCTTTTTTATAATGTGGTGACCAAAACTGGATGCAGTATTCCAAGTGTGGTCTTATTAACGTTTTATAAAATGGTACTACTGCTTCATATGAACTCTATTCTGTCTCTAGTCTAAATCTATGTTCTCCTCAAGGGGAACAATTCTCAATAGATCTTCTCTAGGTGAGAGAGCGCACAACATTTCTTGCTTTTGCTGTTCTTGTTCAATTTGATGGAGAAATTGGTCCCATCACCTTCAATAGAAAAATGGTAAAATTATCATTACTTAAATTATAATTTTAGTATTCTGAGTCTTTGCTTTGAACATTTTAAATTGGTTCTATTGAAAACCTCAATTCAGGGCAGGCATTGAGTCTTTGAGAAAATTTCTTGGCAACTAATTTTGCTCAATGCGTTGAATTGATTAAGGCATTTCAGATGACGATTCCAGTGAAAAGGACAATTAAATTACCTTCAAATTAAACCTTTGAATGAAAGCTTTGCATCAGCCTAAGCTGGTTTTTATTTTTTGCCAGGAAGCAGAAGGAATCAGATATAACATATAACGTAGAATAATAGAGTTGGAAGGGACCTTGGATCAGATATAACATATAACGTAGAATAATAGAGTTGGAAGGGACCTTGGAGGTCCTCTAGTCCTACCCCCTGCTCAAGCAGGACACCTTGTACAATTTCAGAAGAATGGTTGTCCAGTCTATTTTTGAAACCTCTGGTGATGGAGCACCCACAACTTCTGAAGGGAAGCTATTCCATTGGTTGACTGCTCTCACCATTAGGAGTTTTCTCCTAAATTCTAGGTTGCTTCTCTCCTTTTGGTGGTTTGGAAAATAATTTGACCCCCTCATCTTTGTAAGAGCCCCCAAATATTGGAACTCTGCTATCATGTCTCCCCTTATCCTTCTTTTCATTAGACTAGACATATCTAATTCCTGTAACCTCCAGCCCCTTAATCATCCCTGTTGCTCTTCTCTACACTCTTTTCAGAGTCTCGACATCTTTTTTATATTGTAGTGATGAAACCTGGATGCAGTATTCCAAGTATGGTCCAAGTGAAGGCTTGGAATAGATAAGGGTCTATGTTTCACTTGGTTTTAGTTTTCTCATTCCTGTTATATTCTTCTGTATGTATTTATTAATTTTTTATGCCACCCATCTCCCCTCTAAGGCAATTCTTTGCAGTTTCTTGCTACTCTAGAAGAAAGTTTTCAACTACTTGACTTTAATGCTTGGAAAAGCTTGAATGAAAAAACGGTCAACTGGAATAAGATAACAGTCAAAGTTACTTCCTATCTGATAGGTAGCTGCTATATATTTTTTGCTTTGGTCTCTGCAACTGCAGATGTCCTCCTTGTATCTTGAGGAAGGATAATTATGTTTTAGAAGCCACTGGAGTCTGCAGCCCGATGGTGTGCTGGAGTCAGCTGGTGTGAGCTGATTGTTAAATTTTTGGAAATTTTTGAGCAGCCAAAAGCAGAGTTGAGTGCAAATGCATAGCACATAATCAGTTGTTTGACAGCTCTAACACTGCAGCAACACAGAGGGAGCAAAGCTGTTAAATATTTATTAACACACCACTGCTTCAGCCTCTCCTACATACCTGCTCTGTCAAACATTGTAGGGATTGTCTTATATTAATAGGAAACCAGCAACAGCTTAATGAGAATGAAAGGTTCAGCAGTGGTCTAGTTGAGATGATACCTGATGACTTCATGGAAACACATGGCTTATTTTATTGGAAGCCATTGAAGAGATTTGTCATTGCCTTCTCAGGCAATGACACCCCTATCTTCTGCTTTCAACACAGTCCTTTCAGCAGTTCCAAGAAGGCTCCACACCCATTTGCACTATTCAAGTGACCCCAAGGGCAGAGATAAATCTCCAAGTGACTTCAATGACTCTCAGAGAGACTGCTAATGAGCAGATGACTGCAAGGAATATCAATCCTTCCATCCTCAGCTATTCAATCAGAACTGAAGAAGCTTCTTGGTTGAGAAGCAAAACATCTTCAAGGAAAGTCCAGTTGCCTTTTGAAAAAGTAGCATTGGTACAACCATGACCTGGCTGACTGAGAATCTCCATAACTCACTGTCTTCTTAGAGTTTTTCTTCTCAAACTTTCCAGTCTAGTTTACCGCCCTGAGATTTGCTGTTAGCCTTCCATCCCAACAGAAGTCAGGTTTGATCTTGCTTGGCATTTTGAAGTTCTGCCAAGTATTAAACCTCAAACTCTTCGATGTATCTCAAAAGTACAGAATTAAATCTTCTCAAGCAGTGGTCACCAACCAGTGGGCTGAGGACCACTGGTGGTCCACAAGGAAATTTTGGTGGTCCACAGAGAAATGTCACCCCCAAGGCAATTAATCCAGGCTGTGTGGGAACTCAAGGCTGCACCACCCACATGGCCCACGGGAACACAAGGCTTATGTCACTTGCATTGTGAACAATATGAGATAGTGAGGGGAGGGAGGAAAAGATGGAGGGGGGAATTTGCCCCACATACCCCACTTGCCTCGCCTGGCCACTGGGCTGCTTCTTTCCTCTTCTTTCTTCTTCTGCTTTTGGCCACACGCAAGGAAAACAGCAAAAGTCTTTCTTTCTCTCCCCCAAACTCCACCAGAAATTAGTCTTTGGGACCCGGCAAGGCCTCCTACTCCAAGAGGCTGCACTGGTGTGACAAGTCTCACAAAGACTCATTTCTGGCAGAGTTTGGGGCAGAGAAAGAAAGTCTCTCTCTCTCCCCCCCACCGAGAATGGAGCTGGAGAAAGTATCCCGCGATCCCAAATAAAGAATGATCAATCAGTAGGAAAACGGGGTGGGGAATTTTCCTGCAGAACTTTTTGGGATTTTCCCAGGATCTCTGGTCCTCAGGATTTAAAATTATGAGTTTGGTGGTCCCTGAGGTCCAAAAGGTTGGTGACCCCTGTTCTAAAGTGTAAAAATACAAGTATTCAACCAATTTGATTTAGAAGTCTTGGGCTTTGCTTTCTGTTTCAGAATGCAGTATGCATATTCATGGGTACAATGAAAACAAGACTTGCCCCAAAGAGAACTTGATGTGTACTCTGAAGAATGGACATACAGAGCAGAAGCAGTAGCTATTCAGTCTTTATACTTGACATTTTCTCAGTCTGACCTCAAAACATTTACCAGCTGTTCGCTCTACTTTTTCTTTCAGCTAGAGTCTGTTTTGCTGCAAGCACGTGACTCTTGCAAGCATATTTACTAACCAAAGATTAGGGGGAGGTAGGAAAGGGAAAGAGGAAGTAGGACATGGCATGTGTTATGAATTGATACAATGAGAGTTTGAGTGAGCCCAAAGTATTCATGCAAAGAGAAAAAGCTAAGAATATTTCTCAAGGGATGAGTTGGATCAAGGGGATATTTTCCTCATTTATTGTTTAAACCAGGTCAGTGCTAATCTCAAAATTGTTGTTTCCAATCCAGTATTCCAGGGGTGGACATCTTTGTGAAAGTTCATGCTGCCCGAAATAGTTTGGAAGAAGAACAGAATTGACCTATACAAGGTGACTACGCTAAACAGACAAGACTCTGTTTCAGATAGCGTTGGGCTTCAGGGTTTAGTGACCATGGTTTAAACCAGGGATCTCCAAATTTGTCAGCTTCAAGACTTGGGGATTTCCACCTCTAAAATACCTCAGCCAGCTGTGTTGCCAAGTTGGAGATCCTTGGTTTAGACCACCGATTTCTTGACATTTTGATATCATCTGTGGCTGGCATCTTCAGACGCAAAGTGGTGACATCTAAAGATGTCAGTCACAGTTACCAGCAAAACAGGTTGTCTAAACCATGATCACTAAACCTTGAAGCCCAACACTACACAATGCATACTGTCTTTGAAATCCTGCTCTACCATAATGCCCTGATCCTTTTAGGCAAACCTTTTTAAAGCTTTAAACTGCGGTTCTGTTTTTCCTGGAATAAGGAAATGGTTAAAAACAGAGGTGGTAATCAAGAGGTTCTAACCAGTTCTGGAGAACCGATAATGGAAATTTTGAGTAGTTCGGAGAACTGGCAAATGCACCCCTGACTGGCCCTGCCCCCATCTATTCTCTACCTCCTGAGTCCCAGCTGATTGGCTGGGTCTTCTTTGGTTGCCCTGCATAGGGGAATGGAGCTAGAAAACAGGGTAATAGGGTGGGGAGGGAATGGGAATTTTGTAGTAACCTTCCCCCAGGAGTGGGGAGGAAATGGAGATTTTACAGTATCCTTCCCCTGCCATGCCCACCAAACCATGCCACGCCCACAGAAACAGAAGTAAAAAAAAATTGAATCCTACCACTGGTTAAAAACCTTACAGTTGATGTTAAGACATTGAGCTAATGAGGGCTCCCAGATTCTCCATTCCTCCTCAGCCCTAAAAGGGAAGCCAGGTTGCCTGCACACACTGGGACACAGTGAAATCTTTTGGGATGGGACTCTCTTTCATTGAATCTGCAAGAACCATCAGCTCTATAAGGCAGTCATTTTCTAAGTGGACTACTTTCCCATGACAGCCATTTTGTGAGTGCGCCCACCCCAGACTTTCCAAAATGCCAAATGTGTTTGTCTTGTTTTGGACTGTTAACAGAATTTCTCATCCAAATCTGATCCACTGCTGGTTTGTAATTCCCCTCTGATGAATGGAAGAGAAAATACCTCATTATTTAAACAAGTTTCCCCTTTTTAACAACCAGAATTCCACCTAAACTCTGAAGGAGATTGCTATATATTTCTCATTATATTTCTTTCTAAATGTGCTCAGGTTTCACAAAATAATCAATTAAACTCATTTGAAACACACACAAAAGATTTCTTTTATTAGTGACGGCTCTCATAAAACGACTATAATAAGATTCTTTTCCTCCCCTTCTCCCCTTTACTGAAACTTAATCGAATTTTAATGAAATGGCTCAATGGATGTGTGCTCATACATTTTCTGAAAAGCTGAGTCCCAGATCACTTCCTCCACCAACCCCAATTTGGACAGACAGGAAAGGGACATTTAGAATAGAATAAAATAGAATAATAAAGTTGGAAAGAACCTTGAAGATCTTCTAGTCTCACCCCCTGCTTAGGCAGGAAACCCGACACCACTTCATCACTTTATCCACTTTATCCAACATCTTGTTAAAAACTTCCAGTGTTGGAGCATTCACAACTTCTGGAGGCAAGTTGCTCCACTGATTAATTGTTCTAATTAATTTGTTAATTTGTTGTCCATTCGCTAAAAGTCATGTCTGATTCTTTGTGATCCCATGGACCATGATACACCTGGGCCCATTGTCCTCAACTGTCTCCTGAAGCTTACTCAAATTCATGCTCATTGCATAGATGACATTATCTAACCATCTCATCTTCTGCTGTCCCCTTCTCCTTTTGCCTTCACTCTTTCCCAACATCTGGGTCTTTTTCCAATGAGTCCTCTCATCTCGTTAGGTGGCCTAATGAGTATCTTGCCTTCCAAAGAATACTCAAGGCTGATTTCCTTCAAGATTGACTGATTTGATCTCCTTGCAGGCCAGGGGGCTCTCCAGAATCTTCTTCAGCACCACAATTCGAAAGCATCAATTGTTTGGCACAAAGACTTCCTTATGGTCCAACTCTCACTGTCATACTTTTCTACTGGGAAAACTGGGAAAGGGCATTGGGTAGATTGTCCCAAAGGGGCTTTTTTCCAGAGGCAACTGGACTTTCTGGCTTTTCTTTGAAGACATTTTGCTTCTCATCCAAGATGTTTCTTTAGCTCCGACTGGATGGTGGGGAATGGAAGGATTCTACCATCCAGTCAGAGCTGAACAAGCTTCTTGGATGAGAAGTGAAATGTCTTCAGAGAAAAACAAGAAAGTCCAGTTGCCACTTGAAAAAACACTTTCGGGACAGTTATGACCTGGATGACTGAACATCTCCATAGACATTTAGAGAGGGAGGCAGGGGCAGACAGATTATTTAAGAATGGCAAGAAATGCTGTAATGGTTTTTATTATGCATGAACTTGGAGATAGCTGCACGGAGGCAATTCTCCTGTGATTCTGCATACACTAATAGAAGGAATGTAATATGTTATATATTGTGCAAACAAATAGAATCTGAGAATTCCCATAGACATTGGGTAGATTATTTTTTTTACATTGTAGCAGGTAGCAGCATTTAGCCCACTTGCTTGGGCTCAAAAGTTAAGAAGGGTTGGATTCTTATAGTTGTGTTTTTAAAGTTGTAGCAACATTTCAGCCAAATCTCATCTGCCATCATCAGGCTTCTGTATTGTGTTAATCTGTGAGTCAGACTTCTACAGACTGACTTTTATAGTCTGACTCACAGACAAACACAATACAGAAGCCTGATGATGGCAGATGAAATTCTGCCAAAACGTTGCTACAACTTTAAAAGCACAACTATAAAGACGTGGGAAAATACCCAAACAAAGCTGAATACCATACATGTAAGTACCCGTGAAAACTTAAGAATATATATATATATATATATATATATATATATATATATATATATATATATATTTCAGAAAATGGCAATGTCAAACCACTTCCATGTTATTGCCAAGACAACTACATTGACATGTCTATGTAACTCCTGGGAGTTGAAATTGACTTGAGGATGTCTTTATAATGTCTACTCATCAACCATGGTTAAGCAAACCATGTCAGCCTCAAGATACCTTCCCCTTCTACCTTTCTGCTAAGATAACTTCCCCTTCTACCTTTCATTATTTCTCTCGGCTGTCATGGCAACGGTGGGAGGGGGGATTTCATATGGGAAGAAAGCTGGAGGTGTTTGCATTCCTTGCTGGGCTAGCAAGGGGAGGGGGGATTCTTGTTTTTAACTTTCCGTTTCTTGGCTATCTTTTCCCTCTTTTGCGCAACTGCGAACTTTTATCAAAATATGTCAAGGTCATTTGACAAGACGTCTCATCACCATCTGGAGATGACCACATGAGCTGTTTCAAAAGTTTTAATTGGAAGAATCATTTGAACTTTGGGGGGTGGGAGCAAACCTATTTCTTTGTATGTGCATTCTACCCGCCAATTTCTCAGTTTCGGAATTGCTTTGTAGCTACCACTTTATTTCCCAGTAAAAGGATAACTTTGCTCTACACCATGGAGTCTGAGTATTTCTTTCTTGGGATCTAGAAGGAGCGCATCCTGACAAACCATGATATATAGTGCAGTGTTGTGGAAAGGGAATTTCACGAAGGCAGTAGTGTCACAAAAAACAGGAAAAGCCCAAGGGGAACATCAGGTCAGCCAGAAAACAAACTTACATAGGAAAAGGAATCAAATAAAAAGTATTAAAGAATCCCTATAGACAAAATCCTAAGTAATTAAGAAAACTAGACAAATAGGAAAAGGAAACAAAAGATAATTTAGAAAATTACAAACACAGGACATGCCAAATAAGCAAAACAAACAGACAAAAGACACAAAATATAAATTACAAAAGGAACAGACAGGAGATTGCAACAGAACAAATATGAAAAACTATCATAAAGCTAAAAGAGATTACAGAAAACCAATAATACAATCTGGCCACCCCGCGGAGTTTGCCCTCTGGCGGAAATAAAGACAAACTCAAACAGGATTTGAAATATTAGGCACAAATACAAACACTCACACAAAATCAACTTGCAAAGGGAGAAAAGGGTATAAAAAACCAGGGACTTACCATAAGAAGGTAGCTAGCCCAGGAACGCAGACTTCTTGCTGTTCTCTGCCTTCCTGAAAAATAAAACGATTCAGCTTTCAAGAGTTGCCTGTATCCTTGCTCTGGAGCTCTCCCAGAGGGAAAATCGAATCCTTGAAAGAAAGGCATTTTGACACCTTTTAACAATGTGCAAACTAAGTTATTAAACTGAAAGAGATTTCCGCTTTCTCAGGCAGTGATGTTTTCTATCCCATGCTATCCAATCTTTTTAACTTGGAGGAACCTTTGACCTTGAGCCTAGCATTCCAAGAAAGTTGAAAGAGGACAACATAAAATTGGACTGAAATTAACTTGACTAGGCGTGGCAGTGGAATCTGAGTATTTTCTTTTTAAAAAAAACCTCCTTTCTAATGGCCTTTCTCCAACAATCTCATTTCTATTTTTTATTTCACGTTTGAGAACAGTCTTTATAGCAGCTGGCTGTCTGCCATGATGTGTGTTAAGTTCTGGGCATGGGCGCAAAGGAGGAGACGAGCCGGTGAACAGTGAACTTCAAACTCTTTATTTACATGTGAAAACAGCTCAGCTCCATGGTCGCAATGGGCCCCCTTTATATAGGCAAACTCTTAACTATTTAACCAATGAAACACGTGGAGCGCTAGCTCCATTAACCAATGGGAGAGGCTCGTTAATAGCCAATCAGATTCTCCTGAACGGACCAATCCGATGTCACTATTATCGGCCAATTAGAAGTGCAGGGCCAGAACCCTGCACTTTGCTTCAAGCTCTTAATAAACTTTATTCAAGTATTTTATTGATTCACAACAATGTGAATCTAAATGTCACTAATTCTGTGGTGATTTCTGCCGTATTTTACATCTGAACATTTAAGGATCTTCTTTTCTCCTTTGGACAAGGATCAGAAATGGCAAGGAAATCATGTTGCCCGCATATTTAATGCCAAACCAAGAGATTTATTTCCCTTTTTCTTTCTCCTTCCCTTCCTCCTTCCCATTCTCCTTCCCTTTCCCTTTCTCCTTCCTCTTCTTTGTCTTTTCATCCTTCTTCCTTCTTCTGACAGCTTTGCATCTATGGGGATTCTCTGTCAGTCATGGTTGTTGCAAAGGTGCTTTCTCAAAAGCAAGCTGGACTTTCTTTGTTTTTCCTTGAGGATGTTTCACTTCTCATCCAAGAAGCTTCTTCAGTTCAGAACTGACTTCAGAACTGAAGAAGCTGCTTGGATGAGAAGCAAAACATCTTCAAGGAAAATCAAAGAAAGTCCAGTTGTCTTTTGAAAACCCATTTTTGCGACTAGTAGCTTCAGGGGAACAAAAAATAAATAAGTAAGAAAAAGTGCTCAACATGTAAAAAAAGTCAAAGGAATGAAAAGAATGGAATGCATGGAACAAAAACTTCCTTCGATTTATAGCCTCTCTCAAATTAGAAACATCTTTCCAAGTTATAGAATGAAAACCACATTTTGGTTCAGGTGGCAACTTTAGCCACAGTGTATGACTTTGCTGTGATGCCAATACAAGTGTTATTTGTAATTGGTGGGTTGGTTATGGTCAGCTCATCAAATCTTTGAACTTGGAACCAGGGTTGGGCTGCTATCAGTTCACCCTGTTTCAGGTGAACCGGTTGTTAATTTTATGGCTGGTTCAGTGAACCAGCAAATCCCACCCCTGGCTGGCCCTGCCCATCCCACCCCAACCCTCCCAGGAGTCCCCACACAGCCTGCTTTGGATCCCAGGTAAGTGCAGGGCATGTGCAGAGGCTCGAGGAAAGCCTCCGGAGCCCAGGGAGGGTGAAAAATGGGCCTTCCAAAAGTTCTGAAAGGCCAGAAACGGGCCCATTTCTGGCCTCCAGAGGGCCTCTGGAGCCCAGGGAGTCCGTTTTCGCTTTCCCAGAGGCTCGAGGAAAGCCTCTGGAACCAGGGGAGGGTGAAAATGGCCCTTCTGCCATAGTGCAGGAGGCCGACTATGTCACGCCCACCCAGCAACCAGACAGAGAACCCATTGCTAAATTTTTTTGAAGCCCAACCCTGCTTGGAACACAATGACACTTTTACTAGGTTCAAGACAAGTCATGTTTGTACATGCCACATTAGTGTGCAGTGCGGTGGAATCTCCATATATTTTGTAGATATTATAATCAGTCCATATATTAATTTTAACTTATCCAACATATATGTAGGTTAAATCCTTTTGACTTAGTGTCAAAAGAAGTCATCTGTTTTTAGACAACCACTGTGTTATTTTTCCAGTCAAGTGTTGTAAGTTGCTATTCTGTATTCTATCTCGTTGTTTTCACATGTTTCTGAATTGATGTCCAAATCCTGTAAGAAGTTGACATTTCAATTTATTTCAGAAATTTCAGTACAGCTATTGTGATCTCATCGAATTTGTGCTCCAAACCATTGTATGTCCAAGATCAGCAAAGCATGTCACTGGGCAACTAACCAGAACTAGATATCAGAAATAGAACTGGTGCCATTAAATTGGATTTGACGTGATGTCTAAATCTTAGACAATAGCTGCTGGCCAATATTGTGAGATTGTTGCATTATAAAAAAAAAAAAAATGGGGGGAAAGCTGGGTAGATAGAAAAGAGAAGAATTTCATTAGATATGCAATTTAAAAAAAAATGGGAAAGGTAGACTGACTTTGGAGATTAAACCTGTTGCATTTAATCAAACAACAGCTGATAGGAGGTGGTATTAAGAATCAAATATGGCTGTTTGATCCAGGACAAATTAATAGGATTAATTTGGGAAAAGTTTCAGGATAGTTAAGAAGCCTTGGTATATTTTCAACAAGTTGATTACAATAGCAGTTTCTTCACAGAGGGGTTTGGAATTTTAATCTTGTCCCTTTTTTTTTATTACTGCTGTTCTTCCTATTAACCAATTTGCTATGAATGCAGTATATAGATGACAGGCTAACAATTTGTAAACAGAATTAGTAGTTTAGTCATTTAAATTTTTTTGGGCCTGTTTTGCAAGGGGTGGGAAACTAAAATTGTTGTAATATACAAATCAGCATTCAACTAGGGAGAACAATGAGCAACCAGGATGATTAGGGGACTGGAGACTAAGGCATATGAAGAACGGTAACAGGAACTGGGCTTGGCTAGTCTAGTGAAGAGAAGGACCAGGGGAGACATGATAGCAGTCTTCCAATATTTGAGGGGCTGCCACAGAGAGGAAGGGGTCAAGCTATTTTCTAAAGCACCTGTAGGCCGGACAAGGAATTATGGATGGAAACTGATCAAGGAGAGATTTAATCAGGAAATAAAGAGAAACTTTCTGACAGTGAGAACAATCAACCAATGGAACAGAAGTTGCCCTCGGGAGTTGTGGGAGCGCCATCACTTGAGACCTTCAAGAAGAGATTGGACTGCCATTTGTCAGAAATGGTGTAGGGTCTCCCGCTTGGGCGGGGGGTTGGACTAATAACTCTGATTATCTGTTATCTGTATATGTGTTATCTCCCAAACTTCTTGTATTTGGTCATTGTTTTCACTTCTCCTTCTAGAAGAATTGAAGGCACCACTGGAAGAGTATGTCAACAAGAGATATCCAGGCCTGGTGAAGGTTGTCCGTAATCAGAAAAGAGAAGGTTTGATCCGAGCTCGTATTGAAGGGTGGAAAGTGGCCTCAGGGCATATCACGGGCTTCTTTGATGCACATGTGGAATTCACCTCAGGCTGGTAGGTGACCATGTAAGATGCACTGTTTTAATTCTTTACACTTAGCTCATTTCTATTCATCTTGCCTTCAGCTGGGCTGCTTTTGATTCAACAGAAGCACCTTATCTGTTTCACAATTCTTTTTTATCTAATCGAAGAGAACAAAAAGGAAACAAAATTGCAGGCCACCTTTCAAATGTGACCAGACAATATCTTGACAAAAGATGACAGTTGTAGAGTGTGTTTACTGGTGTTTATGTTTTGCCTTCTCCATTCATAAGATTTTCCATTGCAAGGAATGAGCAATATTGCACAAAAGAGAAAAGAAAGCAAAAACGAAAAAGATCCCCAAGGCTTAAAACTTGGTAAGACCTCACTTGGAATACAGCATCTAGTTTTGATCGTCATGATAAAGGTAAATTGCTTCAAACTTGATTGCAGAAATATGACTTCAGCAACAGCATTGTCAATGTCTGGAACACTCTACCCAACTCTGTTGCAGAGGTGGTATTCAGCAGGTTCTGACCACTTCTGGAGAACTGGTAGCAGAAATTTTAAATAATTCAGAGAACCGGCAAATACCACTTCTTTTTTTTTTTTTGAAAAAGATTTTATTAATTTTCTACAAACAAACAAGACAAATAAAACATAAAAACATCAACTCTCATATGTACATCCAGTGTGTCAGTTGGTTCATCATCTTTGTGCATTCATTCTGTAGTCTCAATTACAATTATGTTACATAACAACTCATATTGTCAATCCAAACTTATATATCCTAATATCACTAAAAAAAAGAAGTTTTTGACTATATTTTTAATCATTCATGCTTTATGAGCTAACAATACTTTAAACCAGTTTACTCTATAACAAATCATATAATCATATCAAATCAATCCTAAAAAACCCTTTATAAATATAATGTCAAATAAAAAAATAATAGCAAAATAGCAAAATAAAGATATTCCTTACTGTCTAGCATTCTAAATATTCTATTATCGTATTTTATCATCTAGCCATTGATAAAAAAGATCCCAAATTTCATAAAATTGTTTATCCTCTTGCTCTCTAATTTCAAATGTCAATTTACTCATCTCAGCACATTCCAATATTTTCTTAATAATTTCTTCCTGTAATGGTATTTTCTCATTCTTCCAATTTTTAGCAAATACAATCCTAGCCGCTGTTAATACATTTACAATCAGGTACTTCAAATCTTTACTATATATATCAGGTAAAATTCCCAATAAGAAGATTTCTGGTTTCAAGTCTATGTGTTTCTTTGTCATTTTTTCCAACCACATGTGAATTATAGTCCAATATTTTCTAGCATCCTCACAAGTCCACCACATATGGTAATACGAGCCGGGTATCTGATGACATTTCCAGCATTTTTCAGATTTGTTCTTAAACATTCTTGCTATTCTTGTCGGGGAAAGTGCCACCTGTAAAACATCTTATACAAGTCTTCTTTATATGCTGTTGACATTGTCATTTTATAATTTTGAGACCACAATTTCTGCCATTTCTCTAGATCAATCCCATATCCAAAATTCTTCCCCCAAACAATCATAGTTTCTTTGACTTGTTCTTCCTCTAATTTCATTCCCAATAAATAACCATATAATTTTTTGATCACCTTCTCATCAGTACCCATCAAGATCTAAATCAGTCTGCTTATCATAGAATCCCTCCGTTTTAGAATCTTCATCATACCTTGAATGTAATGGCAAATACCGCCTCTGACTGGAGATTTTACAGTATCCTTCCCCTGCCACGCCCCCCAAGCCACGCCCACAGAACCGGTAGTAAAAAGATTTGAATTCCACCACTGCTCTGTTGTCCCCTCACAGCTTCAATCTCAAAACAGTCTGCTGTGGACTTCACCTATTCCTAAGACGTCCTTAAAGGGGACGTGCATAAGTGCACCAGCATGCCTACCGTCCCTGTTTTACTGTTTCCATTTATTTATATTTACTTCCTTTGTTCCTATTTATGTTCATACTTATATTTGTCTGACAAACAAACAAATCAATAAATGATATAAAAAAGATGTTGAGTCTCTAGAAAGGGTGCAGAGAAGAGCAACAAAGACGATTAGGGGATGGGAGGCTAAAACATATGAAGAATGGTTGCAGGAGTTGGGTATGTCTAGTTTAATTAAAGGAATGATAGCAGTGTTCCAATATGTTAGGGGCTGCCAAAAGAAAAGGGAGTCAAGCTATTCTCCAAAGCAGGGATCTCTTGGCAATTTTAAGACTTGTGGACTGGGAGTTGAAGTCCACAAGGCTTAAAGTTGCTAAGTTTGGACTCCTTTGTTGCAAAGCACCTGAGGGCAGGACAAGAAGCAATGGATCGAAATTAATCAAGGAGAGAAGCAACCTAGAACCAAGGAGAAATTTCCTGACAGTGAGGACAATTAATCAGTGGAACAACTTGCCTCCAGAAGTTGTGAATGCTCCATCACTGGATGTTTCTAAACAGATGTTGGACAACCAAAGTGGTATCGGGTTCCCTGTCTGAGCTGAGGATTGGTCTAGAAGACCTCCAAGGTCCCTTCCAACTCTGTTATTTCATTATTCTGTTATTTTCAGCAGGGAATATTAACAAATCCAAATTTAAAGTAGTCCTTGACTTACGACCAGAACTGAGCCCAAAATTTCTGTTGCTAAGTGAGTTATTCAGTTTTGCCCCACTTTTCTGCCCCAGTTGTTAAGCAAATCACTGCAGCAGTTAAGTTAGTATCATGGTTGTTAAGTGAACCTGACTTCCACGCTGACTTTGCTTGTCAAGAAGGTTGCACAAGGGGATCCCATGGCCCTGGGGCACTGCAACTGTCATAATTACATGCCAGTTGCCAAGCGTCCAAAATTTGATCATGTGACCATGGGGATGCTGCAATGGTCGTAAGTGTGGAAAACAGGAATAAGTCAATTTTTTCAATGCTGTTGTAACTTTGAACAATCACCAAATGAATGGTTGTAAATCAAGGACTGCCTGTATTCTGTAATTCCTTAGGCCGTGAAGAGGTTTTAAGCAAGGTATGCCAGCATAATTCTCCTAACTGAATGATGGGTCTAAGAGGAAATAGGCATTTGTGCATTTCAAAGGATCCAAAAATAAACCACTTAAACTCCCAGGAGATTCTGAGACAAAGCAATCAAACATTTGGTATACAAAGGAATTGCACAACAATAGAATAGAATAGAATAGAATAGAATAGAATAGAATAGGGTAGGGTAGGGTAGGGTAGGGTAGAATGGAATGGAATGGAATGGAATGGAATAGGAATAGGAATAGGAATAGGAATAGGAATAGGAATAGGAATAGGAATAGGAATAGGAATAGGAATAGGAATAGGGTAGGGTAGCCTACGGTAGGGTAGGGTAGAAAATAATAGGGTAGGGTAGGGTAGGATAGGGTAGAGTAGGGTAGAATAGAATAGAAATAGAATAGAATAGAATGGAATGGAATGGAATGGAATAGGAATAGGAATAGGAATAGGAATAGGAATAGGGTAGCCTATGGTAGGGTAGGGTAGAAAAGAATAGGGTAGGGTAGGGTAAGATAGAATAGAATAGAATAGAATAGAGTAGGGTAGGGTAGGGTAGGGTAGGGTAGGGTAGGGTAGGGTAGGGTAGGGTAAGGTAGAATAGAATAGAATAGAATAGGGTAGGATAGGGTAGCGTAGGGTAGGGTAGGGTAGAATAGAATAGAATAGAATAGAATAGAATAGAATAACAAAGTTGGAAGGGACCTTGGAGGTCTTCTAGTCCAACGCTCTGCTTACGCAGCACACCCTATACCCGTGAAGGTGAACCTATGGCATGCATGTCAGAAGCGGCATGAAGAGCCATTTCTACCGGCATGCAAGAGGTTGCCTGGAAGAGTTCCACTGCACATGTGCCCCCCCTCCCACCAGCCAGCTGATTGTCGGGTATCTGCTGCACATGCTCAGAGGGAGACTCATGGGAGACACGTGCACATGTGCAGAGGCATGTGGCCTGTGGGGTTGTGTGTGTATGCACAAAGGTGTGTGGTGCGGGGTGCGTCGTGCGTGCTTGCGCAGGGGGTGGGGGGGCAGTTGCACGTGCATTGCATCATGGGTGCAGGCACACACGCGTTCACATACACACACGCACTTTTGGCAGACAATGTGGAGAAGGTGAGCCATCACTGCCCTGTGCCATTTCAGATCAATGGTCGTCCAGTCTCTTCTGGAAAACCTCTAGTATTGGAGCACCCACAACTTCTAGAGGCAAGTCGTTCCACTGGTTGATTGTTCTGTCAGGGAATTTCTCCTTAGTTCTAGGTTGCTTCTCTCCTTGATTAGTTTCCATCCATGGCTTCTTGTCCTGCCCTCGGGGGCTTTGGAGAATAGCTTGACACATTCTTCTTTGTGAGATTTTGGAAGACTGATATCATGTCACCCAGGGGTGAGATTCAATTTTTTTAACAACCGGTTCTGTGGGCATGGCTTAGTTGGGTGGGCGTGGCTTGGTGGTCATGTGACTGGGTGGACGTGGCTTGGGGTTCATGTGACTGGGTGGATGTGGCTTGGTGGTCATGTGACTGGGTGGATGTGGCTTGGGGGTCATGTGACTGGGTGGACGTGGCTTGGGGGTCATGTGACTGGTTGGATGTGGCTTGGGGGTCATGTGACTGGGTGGGCGTGGCCAACTCAATATCACTCACATCGAGGCACCACCTCCTCGCCTGGCCTCTCAGGACTGTGGGGATGCTGCAAAAGGTCATCAGTCACTTTTTTCAGTGCCATTGTAACTTTGAATGGTCCCTCCACACAAGCAAAATACCAGCAAAGGAGGGGAAAAAGCTCCAGAGAAGTTCCTGAGACAGGAAGCCTAGTCCTGCCAAGAATGTAATCAGGGCTAACGGAGAGGCAGTTTCTGTAAGCAACACCAGAATGTTTCCTTCCTGCCTTCCTTACAGGATTAGGCCAGTAATTTCTTCTAACAACCGGTTCTCCAAACTGCTTAGAATGTTAACAACCGGTTCTAGCAAATAGGTGCGAACTGGTAGAATCCCACCCCTGATGTCACCCCTGGTCCTTCCTTTAATTAAACTCAACATACCCCAAAATAATAATATTGACAGTGTCTATTATTTAATTCTGAAAGATAAAATATTGCACTTCTGAAGCTAGATATAAACATCTTCTTTGTTTTGAGAATAGCAAATGCCCCTTCTTTAAAAAGTTGGCCTAATGAGAAATCAAATGAGAGGGTTTGAGAATGGCACAAAAGTGACATTGACAAAGCTGTTCAAGGATTCTTTATAGAAAGCCTTCATCTCTACCCACCCCACCCCCTTAAGCTTTCATCTAAAGTCCATCATCGGTTTTCCTGCTATTTTAGATTATTTCACTATGACAAGTCATAAAATGTGTAAAATCGGATTTAATGCAAGAGTGGAGAATCCCAACCTTTTCAAAGAAGCTGTTAGAGGAAGAGTGTGCAGCTGACTGGAATAGGAGACAGGAAGGAAGCGGCAATTGAAATGGAAGCAAGTCACTGTGCCTGAAATAATGTTGTGTATTGATCAGTGGTGTGTTTCAAAAAAAAAAAAAAAAAAAAAATCCTACCGGTTCGGAGGTTGCTTTAGAACTTGCTTTGTGGGCACACGGGCAATTCACGGGTGCGTGCACCAATCCTGCACTTCGTGCACACATGCGCAGTAATCAAACAAGAAAAAAAAAAAAACTGACTCTGCCTCCCGGCAATTTCCCTCCTTGCAGCAAACAGCCTGTTATAGTTTCAGTTTCAGTTTCAGCACAGCCTGATTAGCCAAGTAGCCAATTGTCGGTTGGATCAGCCTCCAACCATCTGCTGTTTCAGGCTGCAGGGATTGCCATGGCCTATTGCTGCCTCTGAATCCTGTTTTCAGCCTCTAAATGCCCCATTTTTGGCCTCCGTGCACCCCATTTTTGGGTGGCGGGGATCGGAATAGGCCAAAAACGGGGTGCATGGTGGCCAAAAATGGAATGCACTGGGGCGCACAGAGGCGGCAATGGACTATGTCAATCCCTGCAACCTGAAACAGCTGATGGTCAGAGGCCAATCCAAATGGCAATCAGCTGCTTGTGCTAATCAGGCTCTGCTGAAGCTGAAGCTGATACTAAAACAAGCTGTTTGCTGTTTGCTGCAAGGAGGGAAATTGCTGGGAGACAGAGGCCAAAGGATTGGGGCCAGTGGATGGGTGGGGCCAGTCAAAATTTTCCCTACCAGTTCTCTGAACTAGTCAAAATTTTCTCTACTGGTCTGCAAGGACCGGTCAGAACTGGCTGAATACCATCCCTGATATTGATCAGGATAAAGTTGGACTCCCCCGCCTTTTTTAACAGCAATTTTATAATGCAACATATGGGATGCAGAAAGAAATGCAGCTTCCAAGAATAGATAGGGTGAAACTATTGAACCCCATTTATTCTGGAAACGTGTCGTTTCTCTTCACTGGACTGGAGGCTAAAACATATGAAGAATGGTTGCTGGGATTGGATATGTCTAGTTTAATGAAAAGAAAGATTAGGGGTAACATGACAGCAGTGTTCCAATATCTAAGGGGCTGCCCCAAAGAAGATATCTAAGGGGTTGCCCCAAAGAAGAGGGAGTCAAGCTATTCTCCAAAGAACAAGAGGGCAAGACAAGAAGCAATGGATGAAAACTTACCAAGGAGATAGCCAATCAGGAACTAAGGAGAAATTTCCTGACAGTGAGAACAATTTATTTATTTATAAAGTTTATTAGCCACCCATCGTACCATAAGGTAACAATTAATCAGTGAAACAGAAGAAAGTGCTCCACCATTTAAGATTTTTAAGAAGAGATCGGACTTTTAACTTTCAGGTTAGAAGAAGTCCAACTGCATCTGTGGCAAGCTACGGGGCTGTCAAGATTGTAACATTTGATGACATCATCACACAAATTCTGTTGTTCGAAAATTGCACCACAATATCTGATATCAAGTATCAAGATCACATGAAATGTTAGTACCATTTAAACTGCACTGATAAGACCACACTTGAAACGCTACATCCAGTTTGGGCCACCATGATATAAAAAAGATGTTGAGAGCCTATAAAGAGTGCAGAGAAGAACAACAAAGATGATTAGGAGACTGGAGGCTAAGGCACACAAAGAATGATTACAGGAATTGAGTGTGTCTAGCCTAATGAAGAGGAAAAAGGAGGTGTGGCATGCTAGCAGTCTTTCAATATTTGAGGGGCTGTTCCAGAGAAGAGGGACTTAGCTAATTCTCCAAAACATCTGAGGTCAAGACAAGAAGTAATGGAAGCTTATCAAAGAGAGATCTAACCTAGAATTAAGGAGACATTTCCTGACAGTAAGAGCAATTAATCATGGAATGGGTTCCAGAAATTGTGAGCTGTCCATCATTGGAGGCTGTTAAAAAGAGATTGGGCAGCCATTTGTCCTGAATAGTACAGGGTCTTCTGTTTAAACAGGGGTTGGACTAGAAGACCTCCAAGGTACCTTCCTACTCTGTTATTCTGTATTCTAGTCTGTGTTCCTGTTCTAGGAAAAGCTGTAATTGGCACACAAAAAGGAGCCATTCAAAACCCCTTACTTGTTCCTCAAGTAACACTTGTAAGTCCAAGTGTTGGGTCCAACTAGCTGAACAATGCCATCTTATTTAGTACAGGATCAAAGAGAAATTGGATACCTTATGCTTTTCGGGACCACCAAATAGTTATACATCAGGTTACCTCTTGTATATCATTCTATTCCTGGGCACAATCACCATAGCAACTACTTTGCAAGAACACCCACACTTGACTCAAAATTCTAAAGGTGCTTATGACACCCAACATTTATATTTAACTGTTCTGGAAAGAAGATAGATAAGGGAGAAGCATATTAGAGGCGCATGCCACAATACCAGAAAAACAGAGTTGGAACTTAGAAGTCTTCTAGTCCAACTCCCTTCTGGAGCAGTGGTGGTGTCAGCTCTGGAATTCCACAGCTGCCAAAGGAATGTTGTGTGAAGAATGAACGAGGTGAGGGGGTTGAACAGTTCAAGGTTATTTAGTATGTCACATTAGAAATTTCATCTGCAAGTAATTGGTTCTTGTGGTTAATGAAGTGTAGTAAGTGGGAGGAGATAGGGTGGAATTTGTGAGAGCTCTGGGAATGAATTTCAGTTTTGGAAATTCATAGACGTAACCAGTGTTGTTCCTAATAAATCAGTTGGAGATTATGCCTGTCTCGGAGTTATTGATTATAATAGATAATTTCTGGATGCCTAACAGATGGAATTCATTTTTTTTTAACTACTGGTTCTATGGGCGTGGCTTGGTGGGCGTAGCAGGGGAAGGGTACTGTACAATCTCCAGTCAGAGGTGGTATTTGCTGGTTCCCCAAACTAGTCAAAATTTCTACTACCGGTTCTCCAGAACTGGTCAGAATCTGCCAAACTGGTCAGAACCACCTCTGTTCTGGAGGCAAGTCATTCCACTGATTAATTGTTCTAACTGTCAGGAAAAATATGATATTAGATATGGTACAGGCTCTAGAGAATATGGTTAGAGAAATTCTAGGAGGAAATTACATCTCAAGACTCCCAGGAGAATAGAGATGCTTTAAGAAACATCCTGGCTTGGGTCCTGAATGACTCTTATGTCGATTTCAGTTTCTGGTGGGCAAGCTAACATCAGCATTAAACTGCTTTCATTCATGAGTTCCTTGGACCAACAGCATACTAGGATCAACCTTATGTGTTTTGAATACTTGATTCCTTGAAATCCTATTGTCCTTGTTCACAGTTTGGATAAGATTCAGTTTTGGGATCATATTTGGTACCTCGGACAGTGATATGGGCAACATATGAATTTAGTAACTAATAAAGAGTTCCACAATGGGCAGCCAACCTCTCTACATATCTCTCAGCACCCTAAACACAGCTAGTATTCTGAGTAAGAACAAGGACTTTCAACAGTAGGCAAAGTTCAAGCAATGAGCAAATCCAGGAGCAGAAGTCCTGCAAATCCTCTCCAAGGGTGGACTTTACTATGAGAATATTCTTCTTAATCAATGAGAGGAAGCTGCTGCTGTTATTGGCTATTAATTGACATATTGATTTGGTGTTTATATCTTTGTTATACAATGCATAGTACTGAAGTACTTAAATTGTTTAGATTTTAGCTATGGATTTGAATGAAGCAATCTGTAACTCCTAGTAATTAATAGTAGGGGGCCTGTTTTGGTGTAGTGGTTAAAGGCACTGATCTTTAGCATGCAGGAGGCTGCAAGTTGTAATCCTATCTTCGACACAAAGCCAGCTTAGTGACTTGAACTAACCTCACTCCCTCAATCCTAACAAAAAGACAACCACTTGGCAATCAATTCCAGAAATGTTGCCAAGAAAATTGCTTGGAATTGTCCAGGCACTCATCAAAAAGGAAGACTGATTTAAAGACATAACTAAATAAGTAAGTAACTACTAGAAGAAATTGTGATCCATTCTGATCCAGGTTTTCAAACAAAACAGGTTTGAAAACTGCTTGAAGCAGAGATAAAGTTTATTCGACAGCAAAACAGAAAACTTAGCAATGGAAGGTGGCCACGAATTAAAAGAAAAGTTTGGTTCACATTTATGGAGAGTTACATCTTTTGTTGTAGAAGTGTGTGTGTGTAGTCAATTTCCCCCCATCCCAAAATATGGTGGGTCCAGTAGAGGGAAAATTCTCACCCTGCAGGGTTTTGCAATCTTTTCCTTTTGTGAGTCCAAGTGTTGACCTTAAGAGGTAGATTTGAAGTTGGGGGAACCTATCGTGTGTGTAAAAGATTTTCATATCTTGAGGAGATTTTCCTTAGTTTTAATTAAGCTGCTGGTGTTTTTCCAATTTTCTATCTAAAGGCATACTTAGTTTCAGCCTAGGTGTCAGAAACAGTGGAAAGCGTTAAGCAATCTTTTGTTTTATTGTCTCAGGTTCATTGATGGGTCAGAGATAGCTGGGTTTAGTGAACGACATGGATGGAAAGGTTGCATGGAGGTTTTTCTTGACATGTTACCTACAGACTATCTTGCCAATATTCTAAGTAGGTGGTTTATCAACCTCCTACAAAGGTACTAAATACCAATAGTTGAAAATGTGTAGGAGAAGGAGGGGATGCGGTGGCTCAGTGGCTAAGATGCTGAGCTTGTCAATCAGAAAGGTCAGCAGTTCCACGGTTCGAATCCCTAGTGTTCGGCGGTTTGAATCCCGAGTGAGCTCCTGTTACTTGTCATCCCATCTTCTGCAAACCTAGCAGTTTGAAACCACATAAAAAATGCAAGTAGAAAAATAGGGATCACCTTTGTTGGGAAGGTAAGGGTGTTCCATGCGCCTTCGGTATTTAGTCATGCTGGCCACATGACCATGGAGAGATGTCTTTGGACAGCGCTGGCTCTTCAGCTTGGAAATGGAGATGAGCACCACCCCCTAGAGCCAGAAACGACTAGGAAAGGAAACCTTTACCTTTAGGAAAAAGAGAGGCAAGACCTAGGGGCAGAGCCAAAAGAAGGCTCAGCCTAGAATCCCTACGTAGACACAAGTGAACTAAGTCAAACTCCCTTTGAATTCCATTGACCCTTATTTAATGCCAAGCAGGTGCTAACTATTAGTTGAAAAGATTCTTGTGTATAGGCATGATTAGTAATAAATCAGTTTAATTGGACCTTCAGATGTAGACCTGAATTTTCATGCCTGACATTAATCATTAAATTAATTTATTACTCACAGTTAATACCTGCTTGGGGTTAAATAAGGGTCAAAAGTATGGGGTGGTGGACTTAGTTTGCTTGCGGCTATATAAGGATTCTAGTAGAGGTGGTATTCAGCAGGTTCTGATCAGTTCTGGAGAACCAGTAGTGGAAATTTTGAGTAGTTTGGAGAAATACCAAGGAAATCCCACCTCTGAGTGAAGATTTTACAGTATCCTTCCCCTGCCACGCCCACCAAGCTACGCCCACAGAACCGTAGTAAAAAATTTGAATCCCACCACTGGATTCTAGGCTGATCCCTCTTTTAACTCCTACCCCAGGGTCCCCCACTCTTTCCCCTACAAAATAATTTTCATTGGCTTACATACAGTCCTTTAGGCATCTTTTCCTTTCTCCTGAGGCTGTAATAAATGCCCTTCATTTTTATTAACATTGTTTGAAATTTCATTTTTATTAACATTGTTTGAAAAATGTTCTGTGGTGAGGTAGCAAGACTCATGTGGATCTTACAGAGCACTCTTGATTTTTTAAAGTACAATGAGTCATGGTGGTGCTGTGGTTAGAGTGCAGAACTGCAGGTTACTTCTGCCAAACGGGGCTGGCCTGAAATTTGGCAGTTCAAATCTCAACAGGCTCAAGGTTGACTCAGCCTTCCATCTTTCCCGGGTGGGTAAAATCAGGACCCAAATTATTGGGAGCAATATGTAAACCGCTTAGAGAGGGCTGTAAAAGCACCCTGGAGTGGTATATAAGTCTAAGTGCTGTTACTATTGCTATTAGACTTCATTTGGCCATTTATTTGTCTGTTCCACTTTCATCCTTCCACTCTTCCAAGAATTCAACATATCTCCTTCATACTTTTCCTTGCGAAATAACCTGGCCTGGAATAGAGGGACTGGATCAAGGTAACCCCAAAAGTTCTATGGCTGAGTAGGGCCTTGAATTTTATTTTTGCCAATCCTAAACACAGGAGGAAACCAATTATCCATGCTTACTTTTAACAAAACCATTTTAAACTCCTCTTTTAAAAACATACTTTTATGCCAGAGATATCTATTGAAGAATATCGGTAGAGTTAAATTCTAGTCTGTGAAAGGACTAAAAATTAATAGGTTTTTCTCGTTTTTTTCCTCCTCTTGTGGTAAACTCGATTTTATTTTTTAGAAATAAAGATTGTTTCTCTTCCACTTTCCGCTTGATATGGATATGACAGGAGAGCCTCATGCACAATTCATTCTGTGCCACAGAAAGAAGAAACTATCACTCCCAGGAGGAAAATTGCGGAATATCTGCAAAACAGATGGGAGCGGGTGGGGAAATGGATTTCAAATGGGTTTATGGGTGTCTCCTTTTGAACAATGAACCCCAAAGATATGTTTCAAAGGCATCTTTTCAACCCTGGCATCTATAGGTTGAGCTTAAATGCCTCTTATCCCTCTCAGGTGCCCATTCTTCAGAGCTGAGTGTTATATATGCAGTAGGAAAGACTGCGGTTTACTTTTTTTTTTGGTAAAAATTTTATTGATTTTACCGACAGACAAAAAACATATAAGACATAAAACATAACATTAAAAAAAAAATTATATCATTCTTCATAAATTTACAGTGTATCGGTTGGTTTACCACTCCCTTTTGTGCATCCATTTCATAGTCATCAAAATAATTATATTACATAATAACTCACATTATCCATCATCAATAAAATATCCCAATATCATTATTGAACAATCATTTGACTATGATTTTACTAATACATACTTAAGCGAGATAACTATAATTAAGTTAAATTATTTTATAACAAATCATAGAATCATACCAAATCTATCTTAATAAAATATTCTTAAAAATTATCAAAACCAAGAAAAATTATATATTCATCATTTCCTAAATTTCTAAATATTCTATTATTATATTGTATTATCTAACCATTGATAAAAAAAGATCCCAAACTTCATAAAATTGTTTATCTTCTTGTTCTCTAATTTCAAATGTCAATCTACTCATTTCAGCACATTCCAATATTTTCTTAATAATTTCTTCCTCTAATGGTATTTTCTCACTCTTCCAATGTTTAGCAAATACAATCCTAGCTGCTGTTAATACATTTACAATCAAATACTTTAAATTTTTATTATATATATCAGGTACGATTCCCAATGAAAAAATCTCTGGTTTCAAATCTATGTGTTTCTTTGTCATTTTTTCCAGCCATATGCGAATTCTAGTCCAGTATTTCCTGGCCTCCTCACAAGTCCACCACATATGATAATATGAGCCAGGTATCTGATGACATTTCCAGCACTTTTCAGATTTATTCTTGAACATTCTTGCTATTCTTGTCGGGGGAAAGTGCCACCTGTAAAACATCTTATACAAATTTTCTTTATATGCTGTTGACATTGTCATTTTATAATTTTGTGACCACAATTTTTGCCATTTCTCTAAATCAATCCCATATCCAAAATTCTTCCCCCAAGCAATCATTGTTTCTTTAACTTGTTCTTCCTCTAATTTAATTTCCAACAAATAACTATATAGTTTTTTAATCACTTTTTCATCAGTACCTGTCAAAATCCTATCTAAATCAGTCAATTTATCACAAAATCCTTCTATTTTAGGATCTTTAAGATACCTTGCATGTATTTGCGCATATGAAAACCAATTCATCTTTATACCTTGTTCTTCTAAATTTTGCATCGTTTTAAGTTCACCCTTTTCATCCAATATTTCCCCATATCTAACTGTTTGTTCCTTCTTATAAGTTATAGGATACGAAAAAGCTTCAATAGTTGATAACCAAACTGGAATTTTCAAATAACATTGTTTCTTAATTTTCTCCCAATTCAACCATAACGATTCCCGTATATAATGCCTTCTAAAATAACCCTGTGATTTAGTTCCCTTATACCATAAAAAAACATGCCAACCCAATAATAAATCATGACCTTCTAATGCCAACAATCTAGTCTTTCTTAACGTTATCCATTCTTTAACCCATATTAAGTTTGCAGCTTGATAATACAACTCCCAATTAGGAAGGCCAAATCCTCCTCTAATTCTAGCATCCTGTAAAAGTTTTAATTTTATTCTCACTTTCTTGCCTTGCCATATATACTTCAACACAATTTTATTTAATTCTTCGAAGTAATCCTTACTTAACCTTTTTTAAAATGACAGATGAACTAAATTTAAAAGATATATGGAGAGAAAGAAATGCTAAAACTCAACAATATACTTTTTATTCAAACAGGCATTTATTGTGGTCTGGAATAGATATGATTTGGACATCAACAGAATTATTATCTAATATTCAAGAAATAAATATTGAAACAAGTACATGGGCAGACCATAATCCAATGACAATTAAATGGAAAGGACAAAAAAGAAGATCTAGATGGACATTAAACAATACTATTCTAAAGGAAAAAGATTTTATACAATGGATGGAAAAAGAATTGGCCTTCTTCTTCAATGAAAACAAAAAAAAAGATACTTCAATACAGAATGTTTGGGATACAATGAAGGCATATGCAAGAGGATTAATAATTGACTATATAAAGAAAAAGAACATTAGGAAGAGGCAAATGATTAAAGCTCTAGAAGACGACCATAAAAAACTGGAAAAAGAATTACAGAAGATGCCACAGAAAAAAGATATCAAACTTAAAATGGACATAATTAAACATAAAATGGATCAAGCAGAGAAAGAAGAACTGGCACAAAAAATTAGAAGTGCTAAAAAGAACTATTTTGAAGATGCAAATAGGCCAGGTAGATGGTTAGCATATAAGTTGAGAAAAGAGAAAGAGTCAAGGAAAATATCACAGTTAATAGATGATCATGGTCAGATTTGTTGTGGTAATAAGGAGAAAAAGGCAATCATTCGAGATTTGTATGGACAATTATATAAACAGGAGGATCTTGATGAGGAAAAAATTAAACAGTATTTACAAAATGCTAACCTACCTAAGATACCTGATGAAACTCAGAAAATGTTAGAAAGTGCTATAACAATGATGGAATTAACCGAAGCACTCAACAGACAGAACAATGAAAAGCACCAGGACCAGATGGTTTCATGGCAGAATTTTATAAAACATTAGAAGAATCATTGAGCATTCCACTGTTAGAAGTCATGAATGAAGTTATGATAAATAAGAAAATACCTAAAACATGGTCAGAAGCTTATATTACACTTATTCCAAAAGAAGGGGTTGACCCAATACAAATTAAGAACTATAGACCTATTTCCTTATTGAATGCAGACTATAAAATCTTTGCTTCAATCTTGGCAGAAAGGCTTAAAAAATACCTATATAACTTTATTCACTCTGATCAGAATGGATTTTTACCAAAGAGACAGATTAAAGACAATATGAGGATAATCCTGGACACATTGGAATATTATGAGGCGCATCCGGAAAAACAAATGGCTTTGATATTCTTAGATGCCCAAAAGGCATTTGATAATGTGAACTGGAGATTTATGTTATTACTATTGGAACAGATGGGCTTTGCTAGAAAATTTATCCAAGCAATAGAAGCCGTATATTATAAGCAAACGGCAAAAGTAATGTTAGATGGAGAATTCACAGGCTCTATCAATATTAAAAAAGGTACAAGACAAGGATGCCCATTATCTCCTTTGTTATTTGTATTGACCTTGGAAGTCTTAAATAGAAATATTAAAGAGGATATAAACATAAAAGGAATGAAAGTCAAAAAGGAGGAATTCAAATTGCAAGCCTTTGCGAATGACTTGGTCTTTATTTTGGAAGACCCTTTAGAGACAGCTTTAAAACTATTGGAAAAGATAGAGACATATGGTGAGATGGCTGGTTTAAAAATAAAGACAAAACAAAGATTCTGACAAAGAACATGTTATTAAGACAAAGAGGAGAGCTGGCAGATTTATTGAAAATTCAAGTTTCAAACAAAGTTAAATATTTGGGGATATATTTGACGTCAAGATATACTACACTGAAAGAGAATAACTATATTAAACTTAAACAGCAGATAGCATCTGACCTGAAAAAATGGGAAAACCTATAATTGTCATTGATAGGTAGAATTTCAACAATCAAGATGAATATTTTACCCAGAATTTTATATTTGTTCGAAAGACTGCGGTTTACTAAAAGGTCATCTGAAAAGACCTTCACCAGAGAATGTATTAAGCAGTTATCTCTACTTTTGACTGTGCTGAGAGCCTGTTGTTTAAGAAAGCAGGTTGGTACCAGGATCATATTATGTGGATGTTCTCATAGCATTAACTTTTCTTTCAGTGCTCATACTCTGGACATCGCCCATATCAACTGCAGGTTCTCCTCAACTTATAATCCTTCATTTAGTGACCATTCAAAGTTACAATATCACTGAAAAATGTAACTTACAACCATGGGTGGGATTCTACAGGTTCCACCTATTCACTAAAACTGGTTGTTAACATTCTAAGCAGTTCGGAGAATCGGTTGTTGGAAGAAATTACAGGCCTAATCCTGTAAGGAAGGCAGGAAGGAAACATTCTGGTGTTGCTTACAGAAACTGCCTCTCCGTTAACTCTTATTACATTCTTGGCAGGACTAGACTTCCTGTCTCAGGAACTTCTCTGGAGTTGTTTTTCCTTTCTTTGCTGGTACTTTGCTTGAGTGGAGTGACCATTCAAAATTACAATGGCACTGAAAAAAGTGACTTATGACCATTTTTCACACTTACGACTGTTGCAGCATCCCCACAGTCACGAGAGGCCAGGCGAGGAGATGTGTGCCTCGATGTGAGTGATGTTGAGTTGGCCACGCCCAGCCAATAACATTACCACCAGGCCACACCCACCAACTAAGCCACGCCCACAGAACTGGTTATTAAAAAAATTGAATCCCACCCCAGCTTACAACCATTTTTTCACACTTACAACCATTGCCGCATCCCCATAGTTCATCATGATCTTTTAATGACCCCATAATCCCTTGTGGGTAGAGTCTGGGCAACTGAATGGAGCTGAGTTTTTGCTGGCTGGATGCCCTTCCTGTCACCAATGCGGAGTTATATTCGGCAGATATATTCTCATTGTGCCCAGAGAGAAAAATATCTCCCTCTAGCTAGGATCGAATTCACAGCCTCCAGGTTGTGAGTCAAGAGCTCCGCCTCTAGGCCACCGCACCACTCAGCATCCCAATAGTTAAGTGATCAATATCTTGTTACTTGATAACTGACTCATATTGATGGCGGTTGCAGTGTTCTGGGGTCATGCGATCATCTTTTGCAATCTTCTGACCATCAAAATCAATCAGGAAGCTGGATTCACTTAACAACTGCATTACTAACTTAACAACTGCAGCAAGGAAAATTGTAAAAGCGGGCAAAACTCATCTAATAACTGTCTTGTTTAACAACAGAAATGTTTGGCTCAGTTATGGTTGGATGTCGAGGACCAAGTGTACTGAAGTGCACTCTACAGAGTGGGAGCCTAGAAGTAATATTCAGAAGCTGCAGCTGGTGCAGAATGGGGTAGCATAAGCAGTTTTGGGTGTCCCTAGGGTTGCCCATGTAGCACTTTTGGAACATTGAGTGCCAATTTGCTTATGGGTCCAATTTAAGGTGTTAGTCACTCTTTTAAAGCCCTTCATGGCATCGGACCAGATTATCTAAGGAATCCTCTCATCCCATTTTTTTAAATTAAATTAAATTTAGTTTTATATGAATCCCATCTTTATTATTTTTACAAATAACTGAAGGGCGGGAACATAGCCAACACACCTTCCTCCTCTTCCTATATTCCACACAAAAACAACCTTTTGAGGTGATTTGGGCTGAGAGAGAATGACCAGCCCAAAATCACCAATCAGTTTACATGCCTAAGGCAGGACTAGAACTCACAGTCTCCTGGTGATTGGCCCATAGTCACCAGCCAACTTTAATGGCAATTTCATCTACCCATCACATCCCAACAGATAGGGAGGGCACATTTTAGAGCCCATTGATTAAAGAACTTGGATTGGTGAGGTCTAGGAAGCAAGACTTCTATGCTTTCTGCTGCACAGTGATTTGCTTTCTGCTTGTCCTCAGAGGCCAAATGCCTCCATCATCATGGGCTTCTGGAAGAGCATTAAGACCTGGCTCTACCAACTGGCCACAGAATGCCAGAATGCTTTGCACCCCCGGGCTTGGATGGAGGGCTGAAAAAGCTCCTTCTGGCTTTTAACTTTACATTGGTCCCTTTTCACTTTGTTTTAATCCAGTTTTTAACCTTTTTTAAACAATAACATTTATATCATTTTACTGTTTTATCTGCAAATTACCTAGAGGCATGCAAGTGTGATGGGTGGTATAAAAATTTGGTAAAAAATGAAAAAATAAAATAAAGATGGTGACACATTAAATTTAGGCACAGGAAGGCTTTTGACCAAAAAGGATGACATTTAAAGTTGTGGGAGGTGATAGAGAAGCACAACAGCAATAGCATTTAGATTTATATACCGCTTTACAATGTTTTATAGCCCTCTCTAAGCAGTTTACAGAGTTGGCCACACCCAGCCAATAACATGAGTACCAAGCCATGTCCATCCAGTCACATGACCACCAAGCCATGCCCACCACCTAAGCCATGCCCACAGAACCGGTTGTTAAAAATTTGAATCCCACCCCTGGCCTGCAGTACTGTATTCTAACCACTGCACCACCGCGGGTCAATGGATAGAGATTGAGCACAATGGATAGACATAAGTTTGTGTTATTCACATAATCTTGGTGGTATAGTAGTTAAAGTGCAGTATGACAGGCTAACTCTGCCCGTAGCCTGGAGTTTGATCCTGACCAGTTTAAGGTAGACTCTGCCTTCCATCCTTCTGAGATCAATAAAATGCAATATGCAATATATTGGAATATGCAATATGCAAATAATGCTTCTACATTATAAACCACTCAGAGAGTGCTGTAAAGCACTATGGTTATAACATATGGTTATATGCTATTGCTATAACAATGCTGTGATTTGTTTTTGAGGGAAATGTTTGTTCCCCCTTACAAGAAAAGCAAATGAAGCATTGTATTGCCACATTTTGAAGCTGGCATGTTAGAGATTCAAAGAGAAACTCCTAGTCTCATATTATACTTGATTCTGATGGGAATATAAAGGGACTGTGATTAGCCTTTGCATTTAAATGTCAGGAGAAGCATTCAAATTTGGAAAGCTTGCATGACATTGGAACGATATCACTCGCAGGGCTAATTTTCTCATTCAGGCAATGTTTTAGTCAACCTGCGTCAGATGTGGGAATATAAATTGTCAAATGTACAGTTAATTTCTTTCCAGGTCTACTGAAAGGTAAGACCTACAGAGTTTAATGAAAACTTACCTTTAGGCATCTACCTCGAATTGCAGCCTAAAATCCCCATTGATGGATTCAATTGATCTGCCTCCTTTCCACAATCTTTGTTGTCAGCCTGTGTGAAATCTTTCCTGCATTTGAATGGGGATAAGGAAAGATGTACTTGAATAACCTTGAGATAGATGCCTCACCATCTCATGCTCTTTTCACAAGATGTTTCAGGAGAAATTCCTTGATGCTGTCTAAGCCAGTGCAATTGTTAAAGGATTTATTGACTTAACATAAGCCAAGACAGAATAAATATCCATATACTGTTTTCCTAAATGGTTTATTTTATTGGACTTTAACTCCACTTTACTTTTATAAAGGCCAGTGATTTCCATGCACAAAGCCCTCAGCATCCCCATTAAAGATTCTTGCTTTCTATCTTTGGGAAATATATTGAAATAACACCAATAGTTAAATGTTACAGTAGAGGCTGGATCCTGATTCCATCCTTAGTTTCTTCTACTCAGGAATGGAATAGAATAGAGAGACAATGTGTTCTAATGATTAAGGTGTTGGAATAAGGTAGAGAAGACCCAGGTTCAAGTCTACCCTCAACACGGGTGTCTTTGGGTGAGTCACTCTCCCTCAATCCAATGCTTTGTGTTGTTGCTGTGAACATAAAATGAATGAAGATATTTGAAAGTTGCATTAGGACACCAAAGAAAGATTAGGATTATAAATTGATTGATTGAGGGTGATGATGGCGACGATGATTGAAAAGAAAACAAACATAATAGCAATAGTAATAGGCTCCTTGGGTGCAATCCTAAAAACAACTGGATCACCATGCAATCCTCAGTTGTATTAACAGAGGGATACAATCAAGATCAAGGGAAGTATTAATACCACTCTATAAAGCCTTAGTAAGATCACACCTAGAGTACTGCATCCAGTTTTGGTCATCCCATTATAAAAAAGATGTTGAGACTCTAGAAAAAGTACAGAGAAGAGCAACCAGAATGATTAGGGGACTGGAGGCTAAAACATACGAAGAACAGTTGTAGGAACTGGGCTTGGCCAGTCTAGTAAAGAGAAGAGCCAGGGGAGACATGATAGTGGTCTTCCAATATTTGAGGGGCTGCCACAGGGAGGAAGGGGTCAAGCTATTTTCTAAAGTGCCTGTAGGCCAGACAAGGAATAATGGATGGAAACTGAACAAGGAGAGATTTAACCTGGAAATAAGGAGAAACTTTCTGACAGGGAGAACAATCAACCAATGGAACAGCTTGCCCTCAGAAGTTATGGGAGCGCCATCAGTTGAGACTTTCAAGAAGAGATTGGACTGCCATTTGTAGGGTCTCTCGCTTGGGTGGGGGGTTGGACTAGATGACCTACAAGATCCCTTCCAACTCTGATTATCTGTTATTTGTTACCACTTGAACACCATTGACATTGGCAAATCACCACCAGTCAATTGCAGAAGGCAGCTTTACTCAGAACAGCTTATATCTGTGATGTACCTTTAACAACATCAGCTACCTATCTCAAATCCTTGGGAACTCGATAGGTGTATTAAAAATGCCAAATCCAATTTCAACATCTGGCTAACTGTGTGACAAACCATAATAGCATAGAATGTATGCTTTTGGTTAGGTAAGTGGGCTAGAATTTTGATTCCTTATTAAAAAAAAGATTGCATAGACCAGGGTTCTGCAACCTGAAACACTCAAAGAGCCATTTGGACCAGTCTCCCACAAAAAAGAAAACACTGGGAGCCTCAAAACCTGGGTGGGCATGGCCAACTCAACATCACTCCCACCCAGTCACACACACACATGCCTATCCAGGTTTTGTGGCTCCTGGTTTTTTTTTTTTTTTTGTGGGAAATGGATTTTTCTCTCTCTCTCCCTCCCTCCTTATCATTTTTGTTTTTTGTGTTTTACCTTCTCAGGCCAGGCGAGGAATGATTGGGAGGGTAGGGTGAGGGGTGGAGCTAGACAGTTGTAGGATCACCCAACAGGGAGCCACAGCAGAGGGCCCAAAGAGCTGCATGTGGCTTCAGAGCCATGGGTTGCTGACACCTCGCATGGACCATATTTTCATCCTTCATTCAAGCTATATGAAGGGAGCATTCCTCTGCCCGCCACTTCATCTCTAGGAATTTTGCCAAAAGCAACCGCAAGATATCAAAAACCAATCGAATCAGTTGTGTGCTTTTTGGAATGTAATTGCCCAGCATCTTTCCAAACGAATGGTTTGCTTTTTCTCTTCTAGGGCAGAGCCAGTTCTTTCAAGAATCCAGGAGAACCACAAAAGGGTCATCCTCCCGTCAATTGACAATATTAAGCAGGACACCTTTGAGGTGCAGCGCTATGAAAATTCAGCCCACGGATACAGCTGGGAGCTGTGGTGCATGTATATTAGTCCGCCAAAGGATTGGTGGGATGCAGGAGACCCTTCCTTACCTATCAGGTTGGTTTTGAAATGCAAGTTATTAGGTATTTACCATGTCCTCTTTTCCATTTTTAAGGTTGAATTTTTTAGAGTGGAATATAATGTCACATAAATCAACATCTTAACCTGATGCTAGTATTAGAACTTGGCCAATTTATCATATTAAAAGCTTTTCCTTCTGAATCAAGCTCTGAGTGAGCAGAATTTTGGAGTGTTGACTGGAAACAAACAAACAAACAAAAATATCGAGAACAGACACCAGTTATTATTTTCTTGATTGTTCTTATTGTGTTTATTGGGTGGCTTTCCTTATAAAAGGGGTGAGCAGCATGGTGTGGTAGATATTTACTTTGGTTCTAAATAGTCTTCATGCCCCTACTAAACATCAAAACTTCCTCTACCTCCTCTTCTCCTTATGCTGATTTTAACTTTATACAACCAAATCTTAGCTTAAAAGCTAATTGGATCACTTTTAACTTTATAATATTCTCCCACTTTTTTGTCTGATTGATTTTTCTCCAACATAAAAAGAAAAAGAAATTAATTACAAGAATGCTTCTGGAGACCCTACATAATACACACACACACACACACACACACACACACACACACATATATTCTTAAGTTTTCGCGGGTATTTATATGTATGGTATTCAGCTTTGCTCGGGTATTTTCCCATGTCATTATAGTTGTGCTTTTAAAGTTGTAGCAACATTTCGGCAGAATCTCATCTGCCATCATCAGGCTTCTGTATTGTGTTCGTCTGTGAGTCAGACTTTCACAGCTGTTTCTGTTTTAAATTTGGGGCTAGCCTACTGCTGTGCCAGAAGGGTTTTTTTCTTCATCCTGATTGGTTTGTAGTCTTGGTCTGTGTTTATTGATATTGGGGTTTGCTGTGTTCTGCTTGATTGGTGTTTCTAATATCTTCTGTCTGTTTTGTAGAGTTTTTTTGTCTTGATTGTCTGGCAACATTGTATTTCCTGTATTGGAGGCTTTTAGTACAGCTTGGTTCCAAGTAAATGGACGGCTATCATTTGTTAGGAAGCTAGGTTTCATCTGGATGCCTAGTTGGGGTGTGTTTGAGTTGGAGGTATCAGGGGGAGTCTGTTTGTACATCTGTGTGGATGTGAGAGCCGAAACACAGACCACCCTCAAGACAGACACACACACCAACAAACTCAGAAAACTACAACAATGCCAGAAACCAACTCCTCCCCCCTCACAGCCACACATGAAACAAACAGCGCACAACATCTCAGACAAGATCCTCACCGAAGCCGAAACCAAGGTCCTTTCTAAAGGATTCAACTTTGCTGTCGCTCCCAAACACATCCCCACAGAAACCATCATATGCAGAGTTGAAATCAGCCTGACCAAAACCAACCCTGATGATGCTAATAGAATCAGACTCGAAATCACCAACATCCTCTGCACTAGCAAACCACCCAAAAGCAACTTATCCAAAGAAGAACAAACTGCACTACTTAACCTGAAAGAAGACACCAGCGTAATAATCCTACCAGCAGACAAGGGCAATGCGACAGTGGTTATGAACACATCTGACTACTAATCCAAGTTAACCAACCTACTCCAAGACTCCACATACAAACCCCTAAAGACAGACCCCACCACCTACCTAGAAAAAACCACCAGATCCAAAATAAAAGCCTCCCCCATCAGTGAAGAAATCCAGCAAAGAATCATACCCAGAGAGAAATCATCCAGATGCCCTAAACTTTATGGTCTCCCCAAGATACACAAAGAAGGAACCCCACTTAGACCAATAGTCAGCTCCATAGGCTCACCTCTACAAAACCTAGCCAAATTTCTCGCCAAACAACTACAGCCCTATGCAGAATCCATCAACTCACACGTAAGAAACTCATTCCAGTTCATCGAGATCATAAAGAAACAAAACTTACAACCCAGTGACCTACTAGTGAGCTTCGATGTCATATCCCTCTTCACCCAAGTGCCAATAAAAGAAGCCTTGACAGCCATCCAAAACAAATACAACCCCCCCAAGCACATCCTAGATCTGTCCAACCACTGCCTATCCAATACATACTTCACCTACAATGGACAAAAATACAAACAAATAGAAGGAGCACCCATGGGATCACCCCTCTCACCTGTCATCGCTAACCTCTACATGGAACACTTTGAAACACAAGCTCTAGAAAAATATGATCACAAACCCAAACTCTGTCTCAGATACATAGATGATACCTTCATAATCTGGCCACACGGAAAAGAAAAACTGAACAACTTCCTCACACACCACAACAGCCTACACCCCAAAATACAATTCAACATGGAAATAGAAGCTAACAACCAACTTCCCTTCCTAGATGTCTTGGTATACAAAAAATCCAATGGCTCCCTAGGACACACCATCTACCAGAAGAAAACACAAACAAACCGCTATCTACACGCACTCTCACACCACCACCCAGCACAGATCAATTCAGTAGCCGAGACACTCATCTCCAGAACAAAATGCTTAGCTGACGAACAACACCTAGAGACCGAACTACACACTCTCACCAGCGTGCTGACAGCCAATGGATTCCAAAGAAAGAAGATCACCCACCTAATTCAAAAAGAAACCCCAACCAAAATCCAAGACAGAGAACAAGAGAATGGCAAAGCCCTCCTCCCATATATAAAAGGCACTACAGAAAAAATCAGCAAGATCCTCCTAAAACACAACATTAAGACAGCATTCTGCACAAACAGAAAGATATCCACCATCCTAAGAAACCCTAAGGACAAAATCGAGTTGGAAAATCAAGGAGTATACGAAATCCCTTGCACTGCCTGCCCCACCACATACATTGGACAAACTAACAGAAGAATAAGTGCACGCATTGAAGAACATAAAAACTCAATCAAAAAGGAAGAACCGACCTCTTCCCTGGTCCAACACCTCAAAGCCACAGGACATAAGATTGACTTTAAAAATACCAGAACTATCGCCAAAACCGAACACTTCAGCAGCAGAATAATCAGAGAAGCCATAGAGATAGAAAAACGCCCACACAGCATGAATAAACGAGATGATACCTCCCGCCTACCAGCCATTTGGAAACCCGCCCTCATGAAGAGATGAGTACCTAACATGAAAAATGACACCAGACCCACACCCCTGAGAGCCACACAAGATGCCACCACCACACTTTCACGTAGAAAGCAGACTCACACCCACACAGAAGATGAAACACGACCATGGACCAGAAGCCGCACTGCAGCTGTACCACTACCCACTTCAAACCCCTCTGAGCCATACATGAAGCGAACTGACCCCCACCATGAAGATGCAGCACGACCACGAACTCGAAGCCAAACAGCAAGATCACAGCTCACCAGCTCAAATCCCCCAGCAACGAAGACTAACCTGAGCACAACCAAGCCCCCACCTAAACAGAACATGCCTCCAGCCAATCAGAACACAGACAACCCCCCAACCAATCAGAACACAGCCAAACCCCCAAACAATCAGAACACACCCCCACCCAATCAGAACACAGCCAAGCCCCCACCCAATCAAGTGATACCCCCACTAGCAGTTAAAAGGAAGAAGCAGCTGCAAGCTCACATCACTCTGAGAAGCACAGAGCTGAAGACCAAGCCTGAAGATGATGAACGAGACTTCATCAAAACGTTGCCTAGATACTTCCAATCTTACGCGGGAGAAAACCCGAATAACCAAAGATCCACATACAAATACCCGCGAGAACCTCAGAAAACACACACACACACACACACACACACACACACACACATAAATATATATATATATAATATATATATAAATATAATAAATGATGGTGGGAATTATAATAAATGATGGTGGGAAGTATTCCCACTTTTCCCAGATAACAGACCAAACAAAACAGGGAATCAAGGAAGCATCACAGAAGTCTAGAAATGATGGTAGAAAACCAAGTCACCACATTGTATTTTAAGAAATGATGCTTCATGCCTCCTTTACACTCACCTTTGCAGGCGATGTGTGGTGGTGTTCATGGATTTCTCTCAAAATTCTCAAGATACCCAGCAGTCCAAAAATGTTGCCTATATTTTGTGTTTTTGTTTTCTCTTAACAACCCTGTTATCCTTTGCATCGGGGTGAAATTGGGGTGACTGAATGAAGCTGAGCATTTACTGGCAGGATGCCCTTCCTGATGCCAAATGGAGTTCACAGCAGATATTTTCTCTTTGTGCCCAGAGAGAGAAATATCTACCACTATCTAGGATCGAAATTACAGCCTTCTGATTGTTAGGTGAGAGCTGCACCTTTAGACCACCATACTGCTCTTTCTCATTCCTATTGTATTCTTATTCTTTTATTTCTATGTTTTAAGAGTTAGAAAATTGGGTGGGTGGGGACTGGCAATCGACTGCTATGGAGAACAAACCATAAGTAGAGCAAATTATCAAGTATTTCTATAACTCTTCCAGTTTTCTCTTCAGACAAACTTTTGAATTCCTCAAGAGGCATTGTGGATAGTTAAATGTGGATGTTTGTAGAAGAGCAGGCAGAGTTTGGGACTGGCGTTAAACATGTCATCAGCTTAGAGTCCTTATGTTCCCACAAACAATCCAAGTCCAATCCCTCTTGAATTCCATTGACTCTTATCTGGCACCAATTTAGTATTCAATTATCTTATCTGGCACCAATTTAGTATTCAATTAAGGTTGACTAGATTCCTGTGTATAGGTTTGAAAAAATATTTTGTACTGCGACTTAATGAACGGTCCCAATCCTTTGTCTCTGACAATGTTTTTCTTGTGGGAACAATATGTAGCCAATGTATATCTTGTGCCTACTGCCAGCTTTTCACATGGCTCTTTGTTTTGGTATTTGGGCCCAATTGTCCATAAGTTTATTATATTAATTGTTGTTGATTGGTTTTTACCTTACCTTTATTTTGCAGTTGTTGTTTTTCTCTGGTCCTTTATGTCATAACTAGCTGGATACCTGTGTTTCGCTATGAAACTATGTGGCTGGGCTTAGTTCCTCCTTAGGGGAGGGGAAAAAAATCTGTCTACCAGCTTCCATCAGTATTCATCTAGCTAGTGTCCTGTCAATGTGTGAGAGAGTTGAGAGCTGTTTGGAAACTGAAACAGTATTTGCTCTGTGAGCAAGAAGGAGGCAGCAAGGTGCTTGGTCATGGCTTAGCTCAACTGTTCTGTACTCAAGTTGCTTGGTGCTGTGAAACTAAAACTGAAACTCCTCTCCTCTGTTTGTGTTTTGCATTTGGAACAGATTTCTTTACAGGTGAGGAGGAGGAGTAGAACTCCTTAGCATCAGAGCAGGTTAATAATAATATACAAAATACTAATGCTCTGATGGTCATTTTGAAAAATCCTTCCTTAGTGGGCACCTAGAAGCCAAGAGGAACATACGTGCCAAATTTCAAGTTTGTAGGCTTTACGGTTCTGGAGATTTTGTGATGATGCGTGAGTAGAATTTCGCTTTTATATATATATATTCCCATTTTTTGTCAGATTTTTTTTTTAAATAGAGAGTTGGGAACAATTTTATGCCAGAAAAATGGGTTGGCAAACCACTCTGTGCTGTTACTAATAAAACCGCAGAGGGGTAATGTGCAGAGAGAATACTTTAAGGAACTGAAGGAAGAGCTGCAACCAAGACAATGGATTGAGGAAAGAAATTTGAGTCTGAGGCAGAAATTTAATTTGAGAAAATGTCTCAAGCTTGACCTTCCCTAGTTCTCTTGGAGATAAAGGGAGGGAGGGAGGGAGGAAAGACGTGCATTCAGACTTGCAAGGTTCTATTACTGTAACTTTATAATAAAAGTAGCATTAACATTCATAACTTTGGTTTCCTTGTCTGGTTCACCTTGAAAGGTTGTCCATAAAGCCATCGGAAGCTGAGCATAATTTAACAGAATAACAGAATAGCAGATTTAACAGATAACAGATAATCAGAGTTGGAAGGGACCTTGTAGGTCATCTAGTCCAACCCCCCGCCCAAGCGGGAGACCCTACACCATTTCTGACAAATGGCAGTCCAATCTCTTCTTGAAAGTCTCAAGTGATGGCGCTGTCACAACTTCTGAGGGCAACTTCTGTTCCATTGGTTGATTGTTCTCACTGTCAGAAAGTTTCTCCTTATTTCCAGATTAAATCTCTCCTTGTTCAGTTTCTATCCATTATTCCTTGTCTGGCCTTCAGGTGCTTTAGAAAATAGCTTGATCCCTTCAATAGACTTATATACCGCTTCACAGTGCTTTTACAGCCCTCTCTAAGTGGTTTACAGACTCAGCCTATTGCTCCCAACAACCTAGCTCCCCATTTTTACCCACCTCAGGAAGGATGGATGACTGAGTCAACCTTGAGCATGGTGAGATTTGAACCGCCAAATTGCTGGCAGTCACTGACCAGCAGAAATCACCTGCAGTACTGCATTCTAACCACTGTGCCATCACTGCTAACACATTTTATTTATTTTTATTTTGTTTTGTTTTTTTGTCAAACATGTACAAGATAACAAATATAAGTATGAACATAAACAGGAACAAAGGAAGTAAATACAGATAAATAGGGACAGTGAGACAGGGACAGTAGGCACGCTGGTGCACTTATGCACGCCCCCTTTAAGGACCTCTTAAGAATGGGGTGAGGCCCATGGCAGACAGTTTGAGGTTGAAGCTGTGAGGGGTTGAGGCTGTAACAATGGAGTCCAGTAGGGCGTTCCAGGCATTGACCATGATTAGTTTCCATCCGTTGCTTCTTGTCCTGCCTTCAGGTGCTTTGGAGAATAGTTTGACTTCCTCTTCTTTGTGGCAGCCCCTGACATATTAGAACACTGCTATCGTGTCACCCCTAGTCCTTCTTTTCTTAAACTAGACACACCCAATTTCAGCAACTGTTCTTTATAGGTTTAACCTCCAGTCCTCTAATCATCTTTGTTGCTCTTCTCTGTCCTCTTTCTAGATCAGGGGTCTTTAAACTTAACAGCTTTAAGACTTGTGGACTTCAACTCCCAGAATTCCTCCTCCAGTCATGTTAGCTCAGGAATGCTGGGAGTTGAAGTCCAGAAGTCTTAAACTTGCCAAGTTTGAATACCCTTGGTTTTAAAGTTTCAACATCTTTTTTTTACAACATTACATCTTTACTTGAAGGAGACTACTTTTAAATAATATTCTACTTCTGCTCCTAAAGATTGATATCAGGCACCTCATTTCTAAATAGACCATCATTTTCCCATCCTTTAATTTCCACCTAAAATATCTTCCTTTCCACCTGTGCAAATAAATGCCAGAGCAGAGGAATAATACACAAATGTAGAAAAGAAGTTATTGATCATTGCCTTGTGGGAGAGAAATGGTTGCAAAGATGTCCAGCTTGACTTGTAGTGACCTCCAAAAAGTCACTGGAACTAGATCAGAAGCCCGGTAGACTACCACCAAAGTGCAGGAAGGGTGTTGTGAATTAATAAAAGTGCTTAAATAAAGATTATTAAAACCTTTAGAAAAGTGCAGGGTTCTGGCCCTGCACTTCTGATTGGCCGATAATAGCGATATCTGATTGGTCCGTTCAGGAAAATCTGATTGGCTATTAATGGGCCTCTTTCGTTGGTTAAGGGAACTAACACTTCCCGTTTCTTATTGGTTAATTGTTCAGCAGCTTGCCTATAAAAAGGGCTATTGCTGCCATAGTTTTTGCTCTGTTCCACAATGTTAAATAAAGAGCTGAAGTTCACTGTTCATTGTCTCGTCTCCATTTCTTGCGCCCATGCGCAGAACATAACACTGGCGACGAGGATGGGATTTGGAGACGTCAGAGCTGACTGAACACTACAGAGCGCTAAACAGAGCACGTGGCTGAAGACGCACCAACGGCTGAACCATGTCTAGCAGCGTCATACCACCCACTCCATTCGACCCGGCACAAGAAGACTGGGGCTCATATATGGACCGATTCCAGATGTTTCTGGAGACCAACAACTTGAAAGATGCCACTATCAGAAAGAAGCGAGCGGTATTCCTAACTCACTGCGGGCCGACCGTGTTTAAGATGGCCAAGGCACTAGCCAAACCGGCTGAGGTGAAGTCCATGGACTGGGATGTCCTCGAGCCCCTTCTACGGGCCCACTATGCACCAACCGTACCAACGCTTGTTCGAAGACATGAATTTTATCAGAGAGACCAGCGGAAGGGTGAAAGCGTTGCAGATTTCATCGCGGATCTCCGGAACCTGGGAGGCCTCTGTGGGTTCACCGACCGCGAAGAAGCTCTGAGAGACCAAATAATTCTGGGATTAGATGCACCACATGTGCAGAGTAAGCTGATGGCGAAAGGCGACATCAGCCTTGCAGATACCATCGCTGACACTACTGCAGCAGAAGCAACCAGGAAGTTGGCTGCACGAATGCGCCGCACCCACGCCCCGCTCCGCCAACTCGCCAGCGAAATCTTGCCTCACCTGGAAGGACAGACAATGACAGCCCACCACGAGGACCTCCAATTGTCATCAGAAAGTGATGAAGAAGAGGTCAACTGGCTCCAGTCTGAATGAGACCAACGCCATCAACGTAACCAGAGAGTGCAGTACCAATGCGCTGGTTGTGGGGCAAACCACCCATGATCAGACTGCAAATTCCTCGACGCACTCTGCCATGTGTGCGGGAAAAGAGGTCACATCGGAAGAGTCTGTAGAAGCAAGCAAGGATCCGGCCCACCTCAGAGGGGGACCAACTACTGCCAGCCCACAGGAAGTCGTCCTGTGAATCGGGAATACTTAATCCACCAATGGAACAACCACTCCTACAGAAACAAACCACTAGCCCAGTCAATGAAACGAGAACAGGCACACCAAACCATTATGACTGGTGATGCCTCATCATTAGACGCCAAGAAGATCCGGGTGAAAACCAGCCCTGCATGATGGAAGTCGATTCAGGATCGTCCCTCTCGATGGTTTCCTGGAAGACCCTAAAACAATTAGTTCCCACCGTCTGGCGGCAAGATCTCAGATTCCAAAGAATCATACTTAAAGACTATCAGGGAAATCGAATTCCAATCGTTGGATCCAGCAAAGTCTGTGTCTCATTTAAAAATCGTACTGCATCCCTACCACTAACCGTAGTTGACAGGGATCGGCCTAGTTTGTTAGGCCTCCAATGGTTCACCCCACTTGGAATTGAAGTAGCTGGCATTCACCGAACCAACAGCAACGACTGGGAAGAGGCCATCGTCTGGGAGTTCCAGGACGTCTTTATAAATAAATTAGGCGAGTACAAGGGGACCCCGATATCATTTAACCTTAACCCCGAAGTAGCTCCCATCCGCCTTAAGCCTCATCGAGTTCCATTTGCCCTTAAACCAAAGATTGACAAGCAGCTTGATAAATTAATAGCCCAGGGTGTGTTAGAATCAACCGACCATGCTCCCTGGGAAACCCCAATCATAACACCCATCAAGCCGGATGGATCGTTAAGAATTTGTGGGGACTACCGAGCCACCCTGAATCACGCCCTTCAACAGAACGCTTACCCGGTACCGGTGGTACAACACCTTCTCCATTCCCTGGGGGGCGGAAAAGTCTTTGCTAAATTGGATTTAGCACAGGCATACCAACAACTGCCCGTAGACAAAAAAACGGCAGAGGCACAAACGATCGTTACGCACCGAGGTGCATTTAAGTGCAACTGACTCCAATTCAGAGTTAGCGTGGCCCCAGGAATTTTTCAGAGCTTGATGGAGAGACTACTACAGGGTATAAAAGGGGTTGTACCTTATTTTGATGATGTTTTAATTGCTGCTCCGACTAGAGAAATACTAAGGGAGCACCTGAGGTTAGTTCTCCAGAAATTTAAAGACTCTGGCCTTAAAGTAAAAAAAAAATAAGTGTCAACTGTGTACAGATAAAGTAGAATTTTTGGGGTACTTAATTGATAAACAAGGCATTCACCCCACCGATAGCAAGCTAAGGGCAATCAAAAATGCTCCAAGGCCCAGAAATAAGACTGGTCTCCAAGCTTTCCTGGGCCTTATCAATTTTTACAACGTGTTCCTGCCCCACAAAGCGACCGTAACCGAGCCCCTACATCGTCTGTTGGACAAAAAGGCAAACTGGGTCTGGGGACATCGAGAGGAACACGCGTTCTGACAAGTAAAAAACTTATTGACTTCAGATGCTGTTTTGATGCAGTATAATGAGACTTTGCCTTTAACGATTACATGTGATGCATCACCATTAGGAGTGGGTGCCATTTTGAGCCATGTGTTACCAAATGGTAGTGAAGCCCCTATTGCCTACTTTTCAAAAACGCTATCAAAAGCTGAACGTAACTATAGTCAAATCGATAAAGAGGTTCTTGCTGTTGTTTCTGCTGTTAAACGATTTCATGAATATATTTATGGGCGAGTTTTTACTATAGTTACTGACCACAAACCTTTTCTGGGGATTATAGCGGGGGACAAGCCAACTCCTTATATATTATCTCCCAGAATGACTCGCTGGTCGGAATTCTTGGCTGCATATAATTATAAACTGCAACATCGCCTGGGAAAAGCCATCCCCCATGCTGACACACTAAGCCGTGCACCACTTCCGGAAACCGTTGATGACCCAGCTCCAACCGTCGCAATGCTCCATGCCAGGAAGTTAGCAATGCCCCACCGAAAGCAACCCCAACAGAGTGGGAAACACCCAGGGGACCATGGTCCCGTATTCATATTGACTTTGCGGGACCTACTAAAGGGCACACATTCCTAGTAACGGTGGATGCCTACTCAAACTGGCTTGAAATCCATGAAATGAAAAGTACCACAACCGAATCCGTCATCAGGAAATTGGACAGATTATTCGAACCCATGGACTGCCAGACGTTCTGGTATCTGACAACGGGCCCCAGTTTACCGGGCTTTCTTTTGAACAGTATTTGGCGGACCGTGGTATTCGCCATGCGCTAACTTCGCCGGCACATCCTGCGGCCAATGGAAGAGCCGAGCGCATGGTACAATTCGTCAAAAAGACCCTACATAAAATGGACTATGGCGATATCGAAGATAAGATTAACCGGATACTTCTTCTTCAACACATCACTCTATACAGTGTCACCAACAAGACTCTGGCCAAATTGTTAATGGGACGAAAACTCCGCTCCCACCTTGACCGACCACACCCATCGTATGAACCAGAAAAACCACACGGATCCAATGGGAAATGCCGCGAATTCCAGATAGGTGACTTAGTCTTTGCCAGGAACTTTTCTGGTGATCCTTTGTGGGTTGAGGCAACTGTAATCCAAGTCACAGGACCCAGGTCATACCGAGTAAAAAGTCGTGATGGAAAAATATGGAAGCGCCATATTGATCAGCTGTGTTCAAGGCTACAACCTCGTTTCTGCGACTCCGGTAACTTCCAAACTGAGGGGGGGGGGAGATGCCAAGGAGACCGAGTTCGAAACGGCAGAAAGCACGAGTGGAAGAAGTGAGCATTCGGAAGGATCAGAGAGGGTGGTGGACTTGCCTCAAAGAGACACCTCGTCAGAAGCAAGCCCACAAGGCTAGAGGATAACGAGGACATTAGCAGCACCGAGTTTTTTAATGAAGGACCGGAGGCACCCTACTCGCCAGAAAACGTCCCACCCAAACAAGATTATAAACAAGTACCAGGGGGACAGCGAAAATCTAACAGACAATCTAAACAACCTGCCTACCTCAAAGATTACATCACCGCACCCCTTAAATGGAACCCAGGGGGAAGGGGTGTTGTGAATTAATAAAAGTGCTTAAATAAAGATTATTAAAACCTTTGGAAAAGTGCAGGGTTCTGGCCCTGCACTTCTGATTGGCCGATAATAGCGACATCTGATTGGTCCATTCAGGAGAATCTGATTGGCTATTAGTTGGTTAAGGGAACTAACGCTTCCCGTTTCTTATTGGTTAATTGATCAGCAGCTTGCCTATAAAAAGGGCTATTGCTGCCGTAGTTTTTGCTCTGTTCCACAATGTTAAATAAAGAGTTGAAGTTCACTGTTCATCGTCTCGTCTCCATTTCTTGCGCCCATGCGCAGAACATAACAAAGGGAGATGAAATAAATTCTATGAAGCCATAGCTTGGAAGGAGACAAGATAATATCACAGAGCAGAATTGGGTTTACAGTCTAAATTGTCCTAGTAGAAAATAGAAGAATAATTCCCCAGACAGACTTGGTATATTTGAAAGACATTCCATCTGCTTGCTGTCTGTACAGTCTGCTCTCTTTGAGTGAAGGAACAGACAGCCTCTCTCTCTCTCCCTCCCTCCCACCCTCCCTTCCTCCCCCTCCCTCTCTCCTGGGGCAAAGTGCCCAGAATCAAATGAAAAAGTTAAGGCTTCACAGAAAAGTGAACTCGAGGTGGGGATTGGAAAAGTGCTTGCTTGATCACTGTGATAAAAATAACTAGATTGAAAGTAGAATAATCAGGAACTTCCATATTCTGATCAGAGGAAAAAAGCAAAGGACTTAGAGACCATCAGTATGAAACTTGCTTATCCGCTGACTTGCAATGTTGGAAGAAAACTCAAAGATCACCAGAACTTGCATTGTTGAAATGATAGGCGACCATCCATTCCATGCTTAATGATATTGAATGTGTAGGGCAGGCCTGTGAAGCTCTCAGCCCATAGGCCAGATGTGTCAGCACTGGCCACACCCAGTTTAGCAAAAGGGAAAAAAAGTCCCGATACGTCACACGATGCTACCGTGACAACATGAATTTGACAGAGGAAAGAGTGGCAGAATCAAGGGGCAGAGTCAAAGTAGTGATAAACCTAGAATCGTTACATAGTCACAAGTGAAATAGGTCCAACTGTCCTTGAATTCTGTTGACCCTTATCTAATTCAATCAGGTGCTGTTACTTGAAAGTATTCCTGTGCATATGCATGAGGAGCCACAAATCAGATCACAGGTAATCAGAGTTGGAAGGGACCTTGTAGGTCATCTAGTCCAATCCCCCACCTAAGCAGAAGACTCTACACCATTTCTGACAAATGGCAGTCCAATCTCTTCTTGAAAGTCTCAAGTGATGATGTTCCCACAACTTCTGAGGGCAAGCTAATCAATTGGTTAATTGTTCTTACTGTCAGAAAGTTTCTCCTTATTTCCAGGTTAAATCTCTCCTTGTTCATCAATTTAAATCAATTTAACTGGATCTTCACATGTGGACCTGAACTTATATGCCTGACAAAATGGAGGCTTAATCATCTTCAAAAGAAAATCCACAACCACTCAAAGATGCCAATTACCCACCTGCTTAAACAATTCTGCTGTTGAAATCAATCTTTCTCTTTTTGCAATCAAAACCCACTAACATCTGAAAGAATGGATGACAAATTATCTACCCTTTTTAAGCCATTGGCTTCTTAAAGACATCTTAACAACTGCCTCGATCTCATATTCTGCAATAGTTTGAATTTAATTTATGGAATACAAACTAAAGAACCCTTTTCCAACAGTGACCACAATATGATTGACTTTTGTCTCAACATACGCCCACACAAAAATCATCACAATGATGTAATCCCCAATTATAACTTCAAAAAAGGCAACTATGATCTTATAAACAATGATCTCTCATCCCTTGATTGGCAATCTCTATTCACTGGATGCAATACTGTTGAAGACCATTACAACATTCTTTTACTTGAAGTCAAAAGAGTCATCAAACTATATGTACCAGTAACAACTCCCAAAACAAATAAACAAAAACAGATTACCCACAACAATAAGGAAACCAGTCCAAAAAGAGATCACTCTGGTGGAAAAACAAATCTGGTCATGTTGCCAACTTCAAAAGCCGGTACAAAAATTTATGCCACCAGATAAAAACTAAATGCACCAATTATCACATTAAACAAGAGGAAAACCTTCTACACACCAATTCCACCCACGCTTTTTACAATTTTGTAAACAACAAACTATGTCTGGAATACTCTACTTGACTCTGTTGTTTCTTCCCCAAACCCCAAAAACTTTAACCTTAGACTGTCTACTATTGACTTAGACTGTCTACTTTCTTAAGAGGACTGTAGGGGGGCATGCATAAGCGCATCAATTTGTCTATCATCCCTGTCCTATTGTTTCTTTTATTTTTCTTATATGTACCCATTTCATGTATTCATAACTATATATATACTTATACCTATTATCTTGTAAGCGATTGACAAATCAAAATAAATAAATAATCTTTGAAAAGTTCTTCACCATTGTTTCTGATTTTCATAATCCTGAGTAGTTGAGCTTCACCCTAAAATTTGGCTAGCTCATTACTTGATTTATGGCTCCAAATGGAATAGTGTCACAAGGGAATTAAGACAGATTTACAAGGCCGCATTTATGGAGACATTGATGGCTATCAGACATACAGACTATACATCATCTCCAGTAATAGAGACACCTCTATGTCTGTTAATACCAGATTTTATTTATTTGATTTTTTTTAAAATCCCACTTTTATTATTTTATAAATAACTCAAGGCAAGAGAACATACAGAATGCTCTTTCCTTGTGTGGGCTGAACTGAGAGAAAAGGACTGGCCCAAAAACACCCTTCCATACCTAAGGCTAGATTAGAACTCAGAGCCTTCTGGTTTCTAGTCTTGGGCTTTAACCACTAGTCTAAACTGGGGAAGCTGAAGAAGGGAGTGCTTTCGTCTTAATACCCTGCCTGGGGTTCATCTAGAAACGTTTACTGTAGGAATCTGGATAGTAGATTGTATTGTTTTTTTTTAGATCATTCTGACCTGCTATCTAGCAACTTGTATTATTTCTTTAAGTGTTTGTTTAAATTTTTAACAAATATCAGGATTCCGGATAAGATATATTCACCTATTAGTCTTTCCTAGGGGAAATAAGAGGTTTATCAATAAACTATCAGAACACAACTATGAAGCTAAAAATTAAAACATTTCCTTTATATGGCCAGTTGGGGAAGGAACCTTACTGGAGATCAAGAGAGATGTCCATGGAGACATTGGTAGTTGCCAGCTTTATGACGGAAAGGTGTAAAAATAAGATAAGTGACACCAAAGGGAACAATCCTCCTTAATCAAAGCATCCTTGAATTATGCCACTGCATATAACCGTCTGGAAAAAAAAAAGGGCTCATAATTCATGTATGTAAAGGGGATATGGGAGAAAAGCCAGATTGCAATCAATATTACACAAGTCCTGGCATACAAATACTGAAACTCAGAAAGCAGATGCTTGGCCAGAGTTTTACTAATCTCAGAATGACTGCTCCAAGCCTGGGAAGGGTTTGTGAATATCAAAGCCAAAAGAAAAAAGAGGAAGAATCTGGATGAAATAAGAAAAATGTGTGAATCATATTGCCATCTACTTGCGTGTATTAGAATGGGGAGCTAGAAGTGAATAGACCTTAAGATTTCCATTCAGTTGAACTTCATGCTTTGTTTAAAAAAAAGACACACACAAGACAGGACAATATTCACTGTTCTATAAGATACCAATACAAGAGAATATTTATTGCTCAGGGTTGAAACATGGAGTCCTTGACTGTTTTCTTGAAATGTCTGCAAGGAAACAGCCAAGCTCAGATCGGGTGTCTGTTGTAACTGCAAACAGTTGCTATGTGACTGTTTATAATGTGAGGTCTATCTGTAAACTCTTTTCCAAGTTCTTCCTTAATGGCTCATTCCTTCCTCCTTCCCTAAGGAAGCTTTCATGCCTTAACCAAGCTCAGCTCTAAATTCCTTTAAAAGTAAAAGGTAAAGGTTCCCCTCGCACATACATGCTAGTAGTTTCCGGCTTTAGGGTGTGGTGCTCATCTCCGTTACAAAGCCAAAAGAACCAGGTGTCTCCGTGGTCAGTGGCCGGCATGACTAAATGCTGAAGGTGCACAGAACATTGTTACCTTCCCACCAAAGTGGCCCCTATTTTTCTACTTACATTTTTACATGCTTTCGAACTGCTAAGTTGGCAGAAGCTGGGACAAATAATGGGAGCTTACTCTGTTACGTGGTGCTAGAGATTTGAATCGCCAAACTGCCGACCTTTTTGATCAACAAGCTCAGCGCCTGAGCTACTGAGCCACTGGGTGCCTATTTAATTCTTTTACATTTAGTTAAAGTTGAGATGAAGGTTCAGTTATTCAAAAGAAACATCATCCCCTTTGCCAAATCATTCTTCTTTCAACTTCCTCTCTTCCTCCCTCCCTCCCTCATTCCTTCCTCATTCTCCTTCCTTCCTTCCTCCCCCATTTTCTCTCCTTCCTTTCTTCCTCCCTCCCTCCTTCAGTCCCCTTCCTCATTTCCTCCCTCCTTTCTTTCTTTCTTTCTTTCTTTCTTTCTTTCTTTCTTTCTTTCTTTCTTTCTTTCTTTCTTTCTTTCTTTCTTTCTTTCTTTCTTTCTTTCTTTCTTTCTTTCTTTCTTTCTTTTTCTCCAAGTCATATTTTTGATGCCTTGGCCACTGCCTGCATTACTTCTTGAAAGTTTTCTTAATAAAATCTGCCTGCTTCCAGATCCCATTTGTATATAGCTTTAATTTCCAATCCTTCTTTTTTTTTTATTTATCCTACTGAGCACAAAAATAGCCTTTCCCATTAAACCGTCCCTACCCCACAACCCCACCTTTCTATACATTTCATAGGCTAGAAGTTGGAAGAAAAATTGTTTTTGAGCCCATGACCTCCAGAGAATTTCATTGGGGAATTCCAGAATGATAAACAGACATTTCAAGTGAGATCCTGAAACACAACTGATATCCGTTGTTGTCAGGTTCTTTATAAAACCAGGGGATCTTAAATTGGTAACAATGGCAGACAGCAAATGTGTTTCTGCAGCCTCACGATCATGCCAAAGTCAAGCAGCACCACTAAACCTAGAGGGAAATTAAGAGGGAAGGAATTTCAAGCCATGCTAAGTAAAAGTCCCATATGAGTGCACACATACAGCTAGCACACTGGTTACATTTCTGAGTGGCTTCTCATGCAGAAGCAAACCTCAATCTAATTAGAGGCATTTTTGAACCCTGCCCAAGAACTGTTCAGGTTGTAATAAAAAAAACCTGGGAATTTGCTGTCTTCTTAGGTGTTCCTAATGTCAGACATTCGGGTTAATGTCGGCGTTTCAACAAACCAACTCCAAACCAATAAGCTCTGAGACAAACACTTCCTCAAAGTTCCATTTTATTAGAGTTGTCATATTGGCACATCTGAGAAAACTCGAATCTGAGAGTTCCAGGATTTCCCTTCCCAAAAGAAAATCAAAGAACCATCCCCTGCATCCATCAGTCTATCACATGGCCCAATCAAATGTTTTCCCAACTGGAGACCTTCCTCCAGACATTCCTCTCCAGGTGCAGGGCAACATGTCCTTGACTTTCTGAAAAGGAATGTTGTTGAGTCTAATCTTCCACCTCTCCATGAAATCCCCCCTCCCAAATTCCCAGGCACTAAATGTGACAGCCTCGAAGCTTCCAAGTAAAATATGGCTTCCAAGGCTGACACCTAAGATGGCTGGCGAATTCTGGGAGTTGAAGTCCACAGGTCTTAAAGTTGCTAAGGTTGAGAAACTTCATCCTATAGTCTTTGAAAAGCCAGTTGACTGTAGTACAGGGGGTCCCCATCCCATGGTCCATAGACAAGCCCCTGTCAGATGGTGCTCCATTCAAAATCCAAGAAAGACACTCTTAGACTCCATTGTTATAGAGAAAAGGAACTTTTACTGAAAATCAAGTGGTAGCATCAAAAGGATTCTAGATCTGAGGATTTACGCACAAAAAACACATATACAAAGTGATGGCAACATTCCCACCCATCATAGTTTAAAAGCCCCATCCAATCAAAGATGTGTATAATGTCATGTGGGGCATCTTCAGGTGGTGATGCAGATATGTGGCCATTGACCTTGGCCTAGTTTGATAAAGAGCTACAGTTGTGCAGTAAACAAGCAAGTAGGCATAAACAATAAAGTTTTCTCCAAGTTATACAGCTCATTCTCTAAAATCTCCAGCACATTTCCCATTCCCACATAGCCCAATTATTTCACCCTCCCCCCATTACTATGGCAGCCGAAAGAAGCAAGAGAACGGAAAGGAGTCTTGAAGGCTGACAGCACTAGTCCGTGGACCACCAGGAACTGGGCCATGCAAGTGAGCAAAATCCCATCTGTGCACACATAGGATGCAGGCAGTGAGCGAAAGTACGTTCCCCCTACCCCAAGTCTGTGGAAAAAAATCAAAAATCAAACTGAACTGGACCTTGCTACCTGAAAGGTTGAGGGGATGCTGCTGTAATGGTTAAGGCACCAGGCTGAAAATGAGGAGATCATGGATTGCTGGATTGTTGCAATGTGCTTTACATGGGGCTGCCCTTGAAGACTATTCAGAAGTCACAAGTGCTCCAGAATGCAGCAGCATGAGCTGTACTGTATGCCAATAAGTTTGCCTATGTTATACCCCTAGTTGTGCAATCTGCAGTTTTCTTCCAGGTACAATTCAAGATGCTGGCTATCACCTTTAAAGCCCTACGTGACATGGGATCCTGATTATTTGTGGGACTGTTTTTCCCTAAGAATATCCATTTGATTCACTAGATCAGATAGACTGGGCAAGGACCACTAAAATCTTGCTATCTAGTGAGACCTTGGAAGTGTGTTTTTTCTTTGGCTGTCCCTACTCTTGTGGAACAGCTTTCTGTTGGCAATTCAAAAAGCCACCATCCTTCTAACCTTTAGAAATCCTTCCTTCCCTCCCTCTCAGCCTCCATTTTTATTCCAAGCAATCACATTCTTCCCCATTTCTGACTGGAGTACCTAAGCCTCACCATCTATAATTCAAATCCCCCTTTTCCCCTCCCTGTCTCCCCTTTCCCTCTCTCCTCTCTCTCTCTCTCTCTCCATCTTCCCTTTCCCTCTCCTTTTCTCTTTTTCTTCCAGTAGAAGTCTCTGTATGTGGATGTGGGTGTGCGCATGCATGTGTGAGTGTGTGTTTCTCTGTCTCATTCTCTCTGTGTGTGTGAGTGAGTGTGTTTGTGTGTTACTAATTGCGCTGTTAAAAATGGTTTTGTCACCAAATTATGGGCAGAGTTTTATTGAGTGTCTTGCAGAGAAGGCACCAAAATCTTCCTGGATTTTGAAATGTTTGCCAGCCAATACCCTTTAGACTGGCGAGGCCTTAGCTTTTACAGAAAACAAATGCTGACAGATGAGCTAACATTATCTCCCAATTTATTATGCTAGCATAGTAAATAAGGCTTGAAATGAGACTCCCCCTTCTCAGGATTCAATTAATCTACTTTTGTTCCATTCATGCACATTCTCCTTTTTCTCTGGTCCCCCTTTTTGAAAGATTTACTTCTTTGCCGAGCCCATGCATGCATAATACCAGGGTTGGATAAATAACTTGTGGCATTTTTATCGGAAAATAAGGCAACATTATCATTTTTTCCTCCATTTTGCGAGATGCAATAAGCTTAAATTTCCTCATGAAATCTTTTGAGAGCTCACACTGTATAATAAGATGGAAATAGATATGGCATGATGGTAGTAGTGCTACAATATACATAAAACATGTCTTAAAGTTGTGTTTAACATTTCATCTCCTGCTGGTCTTTACAAACTAGTCCCATCCAAGTGAGATATAAACTACATTACAAAGATTTAGACATGTTTGTCCTCGAGATGGCTTATAATAACTACAACTGAGGCTTACTTTAAGTAATAAGTAATACAGGTAATAATACTTGTAGCAGATCCCTATTCTATATAAAGATTGGCGAAAGCCCATTTATATAATCTGTAGAATGCTTCCTTTAGTATCAAAGTCCTAGTGGACAATCACTTAAATATAAGGCAGAAGTTCGTTGCAGCTTGCCAAAACAACCAACACAGTCCTAGGCTGCATTAACAGAGGGATAGAATTAAAATCACATGATGTGGAGGAAGGGGTCAAGCTATTTGTTAAAGCACATCAAGGCCAGACAAGAAATAATGGATGGAAACTGAACAAGGAGAGATTTAACCTGGAAATAAGGAGAAATTTTCTGACAGTAAGAACAATTAACCAATGGAACAGCAATTGTTCTCGGAAGTTGTGGGAATGCCATCACTTGAAACTTTCAAGAAGAGATTAGACTCCCATCTGTCAGAAATGGTTTAGGGTCTCCTGCTTGGGCGGGGGTTGGACTAGATGACCTACAAAGTCCCTTCCAACTCTGGTTATCTGTTTATCTGTTTACCATTTTATAATGCCTGGGTAAGGCCACATTTGGAATACTGCATACAGTTTTGGTTGCCACGATGTAAAAAAAAAATGTTGAGACTCTAGAAGGAGTGCAGAGAAGAGCAACAAAGTTGATTAAGGGACTGGAGGCTAAAACATATGAAGAAGGATTGCAGGAATTGGGTATGTCTAATATAATGAAAAGAAGGACTAGGGGTGACATCATAGCACTGTTCCAATATCTCAGGGGCTGCCACAAAGAAGAGGGAGTCAAGCTTTTCTCCAAGGCATCTGAGGGCAGGACAAGAAGCAATGGGTGGAAACTAATCAAGGAGAGATGCAGAGAATTTTCCTTATAGTGAAAACAATTAATCAGTGGAATGGCTTGCCTCTAGAAGTTGTGGGTGTTCCAATACTGGAGTTTTTTTTTTCAGAAGAGATTGGACAACTGGTTGTCTGAAATGTTATAGGTTTCCTGCTTTAGCAGTGGGTTGGACTAGAAGACCTTCAAGGACCCTTCCAACTCTGTTATTCTGCTAAAAAATAATAGACATTGATATTTCTACAGTATATGAAGAAAACTCTCCTTTGAGCCAGTTGGAACCTTGAAATCACAGATATGTCTATATAATCTTTGACAACAATACGGAAGTGGTTTGTCATTTCCTTCTTCCAGGTTGTGTTTGTGATTTTTGTTTGTGTGTATATTTATACCTACACCTTTTCTTAATTTTCAGTGCAGATTTCAGGTGATCTCCCATCCAAGTTTTAGGAGCTCCCAGTAGTTTCTGATCTGAAAATAAATCACTCAGAACTAGCTTAGTTTTTGAAGATCAGTCCTTCAGCAAAGTCCTGCATCCCAGCTGTGTGCATATATTTGTATTCAATTGTATTCAAAAGTTCATGTTTTGTAAGCAGTCTTTCCAACAAACACTTTTAAAGGGGTTTAAAAAGAAGTTGAAAAATCATGAAAGCACACTTGAGTTCTATTCTATTCTATTCTATTCTATTCTATTCTATTCTATTCTATTCTATTCTATTCTATTCTACTCTATTCTACTCTATTCTACTCTATTCTACTCCTACTCTACTCTATTCTACTCTACTCTACTCTACTCTACTCTACTCTACTCTACTCTACTCTACTCTACTCTACTCTACTCTACTCTTCAGCCTCTTTCCCATGTAGAAAATACAACGAATCCACTCTCTTAGCCATGGACAAAGATACAGTCAGGAACAATGCTGCATAATTATAACTTAGCTTCCTGGCATCCCCTCCCATACCAGTTTATAAATGAAGGTTGCAGGGCCCCATCTGAGGCTCGATCGAACTTCAGTATGAGTCAGAATGACTGGGTATAATGTAATGAATAAAGAGAAGCACAGCCTGTTTGTGATGAGTCACTGTGCTTATTTTTTTTTCTTTTTCCCTGACCATATTTTTTAAAAAGCATCTTTTTGTCAGTTCAAAATCAGATCCCCTGGGTTTTCGTGTGGAGGTTGGCTACGGATTCTGTTATTTAGGGAGATTCAGATTTGTCTAAAAAACAGTTGCAGGAATGTGAGATACCTCTGCTTCTTATTGCCAGCAGGAGCTAAATTTCTCTCTTGCTCCAGAGTAGGCTTATTTGGACCATTGGAGTTGGAATTTGAAACTCAGATTGCAGCTGGCAATGGATTGGAAGTCTGGTGCATTATAATTGTTGTGAATGAATAAATGTAAAATAAAGTTATCTTGAGCTTGAAGTCAAATGCAGGGTTCTGGCCCTGCACTTCTGATTGGCTGTTAATGGCAAGATCGGATTGGTCCGTTCAGGAGAATCTGATTGGCCATAAACAGGCCATTCTCATTGGTTAACGGAGCTAGCGCTCCAGGATTGCTATTGGTTGATTAGTTAATAAGTTGCCTATATAAGGAAGACTATAGCAGCCATCGAGTTCGAGCTGTCACACCATGTTAATAAAGAGTTTGAAGTTCACTGTTTCTACCGGCTCATCTCCATTATTCGCACCCATGCTCCAGACTTAACACTGACGACGAAGGTGAGATGTGGAAACGTCAGAACTGACTAAACAACAAAGAAGACAACTGAGCACGTGGCTGAAACGCACAACGGTGGAACCATGTCCAGCGGCGTAGTACCACCCACTCCGTTCGACCCAGCGCAAGAGGACTGGGAGTCCTACATGGACCGTTTCCAAATGTTCTTCGAAACGAATAATCTGAAGGATGCTACAACCGGGAAGAAACGGGCAGTATTCCTGACGCATTGCAGGCTGACCGTATTCAAGATGGTCAAGGCGCTAGCAAAACCGACTGAAGTGAAGGCCATGGACTGGGACGTCCTCGAATCGCTACTAAGGGCCCACTATGCACCGACCATTCCAATGCTCGTAAGACGGCACGAGTTCTACCAAAGAAACCAGCGGAAAGGAGAAAGCTTTGCCGATTTCGTTGCGGACCTCCAAAACTTGGGAGGCCTCTGCGATTTCGCTGACCTAGAAGAGGCTTTGAGAGACCGAGTAGTTCTAGGATTAGATGCGCTCAACGTGCAGAGCAAAATAATGGCTAAGGGCGACATTAGCCTTGCCAATGCCATCGCTGAGGCTACGGCAGCAGAAGCGACCAAGAAGTCGGCTGCCCAACTACGCCAAAATCGCACTCCAACATACCAACCAGCCTGCGAACTTTCACCTAAGTCTGAAGGACAGCTTCCGACGGCCCACCATGAGGACCTCTCTTTGTCGTCAGACAGCGACGAAGAAGAGGTCCATCGACAGTGGTCCGATCGGGACCATTACCCGAAGTCCCAGCAACCATGCACTGGCTGCAAGGCCAACCATTATCGCTCCGATTGCAAATTCCGCGGCGCGCTCTGCCACGAGTGCGGGAAACGAGGCCATATCGGACGGGTCTGCAGAAGTCTCCTAGGACCCAGCCAGACCTCGAAGGGGGCCAATTTTCGCCAATCGACAGGGAACTGTCCTGTAAGGCGAGAACCAGAAAACCACTCCTACAGAAACCGACCCATGAATCGCCTAATGAGGTGAGAAGAGGTTCACCAAACAATCACCATCGGCCGTGCCTCTTCATTAGATGCCAAGAAAATTCAAGTTAAAGTGGCCATCGAAAATCAGCCTTGCCAAATGGAAGTCGACTCGGGATCGTCCCTTTCAATGGTCTCCTGGAAGGCCCTCAAGCAACTCATCCCTACTATCCGGGGCCAAGACCTTCAATTCCAAAGGCTCATGCTAAAAGACTACCAGGGAAATCGGATCCCAGTTGTAGGATCCAGTCGAGTCCGGGTTTCGTTCAAGAACCGCACAGCGTACTTACCCCTGATGGTGATCGATAAGGACCAGCCTAGCCTGTAAGGCCTGCAATGGTTCACACCACTTGGCATTGAAGTGGCAGGCATTAACCGAATCGGCGGCAGTGACTGGGAGGAGGACCTCGCCCACGAATTCAAGGACGTCTTCGCGGAAAAGCTAGGCGAGTACAAGGAGACCCCGATATCCTTTAGCCTTAATCCAAAAATAGCTCCCATCTGCCTTAAGCCTCATCGAGTTCCGTTCGCACTAAAGCCGAAAATTGATGAACAGCTTGATAAGTTGATAGCCCAGGGAGTGTTAAAGCCAACCGATCACTCTCCCTGGGAAACCACAATCGTGACACCAATTAAGCCGGATGGCTCCATTAGAATTTGTGGGGACTATCGAGCTACCCTGAACCACGCCCTGCAACAAAATCCATATCCGGTGCCGGTGGTGCAACACCTCCATTCCCTGGGGGACGAAAAAGTCTTCGCTAAACTAGACTTAGCTCAGGCTTATCAGCAACTGCCGGTTGATGAAAAAATGGCACAGGCACAGACAATTGTAACGCACCGAGGTGCCTTTAAATGTACGCGGCTCCAATTCGGAGTCAGTGTAGCCCCGGGGATCTTTCAGAGCCTAATGGAGAGACTCTTGCAGGGGATCAAAAGCATTGTCCCCTACTTTGACGATGTGTTAATTGCTGCCCTCACTCCAAAAGTTTTACGGGATCGTTTAAGACTGGTTCTTCAAAGCTGTGTACAGATCGTGTTGAATTTTTAGGGTACTTAATTGACAGTCAGGGTATTCACCCTACAGATAGCAAATTGAGAGCAATAAAAAACGCTCCCAGACCCCGGAATAAGGCCGACCTCCAGGCATTTCTAGGCCTCATCAATTTCTATAACGAATTCTTGCCGCACAAGGTGACTGTTGCTGAACCTTTACATCGCCTACTGGACAAAAAAGCAAATTGGGTATGGGGTCATAGAGAAGAGCAGGCATTCCGTAATGTAAAAAGACTACTGACTTCTGACACTGTACTAATGCAGTACAATGAAACCTTACCGTTAAATATCACATGTGATGCATCGCCTTTCGGAATGGGTGCCATTTTGAGCCATGTATTGCCTAACGGTAGCGAAGCCCCTGTTGCTTATTTTTCAAAAACACTCTCGAAAACCGAGCGAAATTATAGCCAGATTGATAAAGAAGCCCTGGCAATTGTATCAGCTGTTAAAAGATTTCATGAGTACATGTACGGCCGGGCTTTTACTATAGTGACTGACCACAAACCTTTGCTGGGGATAATTGCTGGGAATAAGCCCTATATACTATCTCCCAGGATGACCCGCTGGTCAGAATTCTTGGCTGCCTATAATTATCAGCTACAATACTGCCCCGGTAAAGCTATTCCCCATGCCTACGCATTGAGCCGTGCACTGCTTCCAGAGACCATCAATGATCCCGCGCCAACGATGACAACTTTGCAGATCGAGACACTTCGTACGCCACCATTAACTGCCCATGATATCGCGAGAGAAACAAAATGCGACCCCAGCTTAGCACGAGTCCTCACATGGGTAGAACGCGGATGGCCATTGGACCAAGTACCAGATGACTTCGCACCATTCAAAAGTCGTCAAACAGAGTTGTTTTCTCAAAAGGGCTGTATCATCTGGGGCGATAGAGTCGTTATCCCAGAACGACTCCAACAGGCACTACTAAGAACCTTGCACGATGGCCACCCTGGCATCGTGCACATGTAGGCCCTCACACAAAGCTACGCGTGGTGGTCAGGCATCGACAGACAAATCGAATCGTGGGTCAAAACTTGCTAGAGACCCCAAGAAGTAAGCAACGCTTCACCAAAGGCAATTCCAACCGAATGGGAGACACTGCAGGGACCCTGGTCCCATATCCATCTAGATTTTGCTGGGCCGATCAAAGGCCACACCTTCTTGTTAACCATAGACGCCTACTCGAATTGGCTCGAAATCCACCAAATGAGGAACACGACCACCGAAGCGGTCATCAAAAGACTAGAAAGACTGTTTGCAACTCACGGATTACCAGACGTTCTGGTATCCGACAACGGGCCCCAATTTACTGCGCTGTCCTTTGAGCAGTACCTGGCTGACCGTGGTATCCGACATGCACTCACTTCGACTGCACACCCTGCGGCCAATGGTAGGGCTGAGCACATGGTACAATTCGTCAAGAAAACGCTACAAAAAGTAGACTACGACAACATCGACGAGAAAATCAACCGAATCCTTTTTCTACAGCACATCACACCTCATAGTGTCACCAACAAAACTCCCACCAAGCTGCTAATGGGACAGAAGCTCCGCTCCCATCTCGACCGGTTACACCCAGCCTACGAACCGGAAAAACCACTCGGATCCAGCGGCCAATGCCGTACCTTCCAGGTAGGCGATTTAGTATTCGCTAAAAACTTATCGGGCGATCCGCTGTGGGTAGAAGCGATGGTAATCCGTGTAACTGGCCCAAGATCATACCTTGTACAGTGCCCTGATGATAGACTTTGGAAGCGCCATATCGATCAACTACGATCAAGGCTGCAGTCAGGCAATTCTGAACTCCCTTATAACCAAACTGAGGGGGGGGATACAGAGGAAGACGAATTTCAACTAGAGGAAAATCTTTTTGAAGGGAACGATAGCGGAACAGAAACGCGGGAACAGGAACCAGGGATGGGAGTGAGTTCACCTCAGGGAGTTGCCAAAGATATTGGTGACAACGGAAATGCGAACTCTGAACCAGAGGCACCCCTTTCACCAAACAATGCCCTACCTCAACAAGAGTGCAGCCAAATGCCGGGCGCACAGCGAAAATCAAAAAGACTAATAAAACAACCGTCCTACCTCAAGGACTACGTGACCACGCCCCGTAAGCAGAAGCCGGGGGGAAGGGGTGTTGTGAATGAATAAATGTTAAATAAAGTTATCTTGAGCTTGAAGTCAAGTGCAGAGTTCTGGCCCTGCACTTCTGATTGGCTGTTAATGGCAAGATCGGATTGGTCCATTCAGGAGAATCTGATTGGCCATTAACAGGCCATTCTCATTGGTTAACGGAGCTAGCGCTCCCGGATTGCTATTGGTTGAATAGTTAATAAGTTGCCTATATAAGGAAGGCTATAGCAGCCATCGAGTTCGAGCTGTCACACCATGTAAATAAAGAGTTTGAAGTTCACTGTTTCTACCGGCTCGTCTCCATTATTCGCACCCATGCTCCAGACTTAACAATAATCTTTGTGCTTCAGATCTTATTTTGAGTTACAGGTGCTTATACAAGTCAGTTTGCAGACTGATAAGTATTCAGGAAACAGTTTCATAAAAAGACCTCAGTTAGATCACCTTCTGAAAGATCTTTCCACCTCACCAATTATTACAGTTGTGTTTTTATTTATTTATTGTTATCCCATCTTTATTATTTTTATTAAAAAAAAAAAAAAAAACTCTAAGCAGGGAACATATTTAATGTTCCTTCCTCATCCTATTTTCCCCAGAACAACACTGTGATGTAAATTGGGCTGAGAGAGAGTGATTGGCCCAAAGTCACCCAGCTGGTTTGTTGTTGTTGTTGTTGTTGTTGTTATTGTTGTTAATAATTATATTTATATGCTGCTGAACTCTTAATGACTCAAATAAAAGCAAAATTTTAAAACCCTGATAGATTATGTATTTATTTAATCAGATTTACATAACCACCAATGTGACTCCGTGCATTATTCAATAAAATAACATGTTCCAACAATGAAAACAGTTGAAAACAATTAAATATAAAAATTCAACACAAATAAGCCTCCCCCATTCACAAAAACTTTCAGAAACAAATATTTTTCATTTAAATAAATTTAATTTGCAGAAAGGCCATCAAAAATTAATTGTTAAAGGCTCTGCTTAATTTCTTAGGAAATAAATTAAAGCAGGAATTAGTTCATTTGCTGAAACTTTTGTTCCTCTCTCACTTCAGTGAATCTTTTTAGGAAGACCATGCAAGATTTATACCTGGGAAAAAGGTTAGTTTTAGAGCCAGTTAGCACTTTACATCTCTGTCTAAGGATGATTGGAATCTGATCCAGACAGAACTTAAGAATGAGTCAGAATACATTTTGAGCCATGTGCATCTAGGAAGATTCAGTCACAATTCCCAGAATTGTTGTTAAGATTAATTCATTTATTCCAGGCTTCTGATAGGTAACTGGTTAGCCATTTATTCAGCATAATAATGCACAAACACAAAACCATGTATGAGCAATATGAACAACTTTGATTGGATAGAGTTAACCATGTCTGTAGTGTAAACAATTTGTTTGTTAAAATCCTACACTATTGTCCTTTGACCAAAGTGTAATACTGAAGACAATTGACAAACACACACACACACACAAAAGGATACACATACACACAGGGGTACCTAATAGTTAGGCCACATAGGCCAACCACAGCAGGATTTACTAATTAATATATTTCTTTCAACATTAATGTACTACATGCTGTGTTCAAAGATCATGCATCAAATGAATAAGGAAATGTTTAGTATAAAGTAGCAACCAAGTCAAATGTTTGATGTCTACATCAATCATCTCTCTCCCTCCCACCTACCTATGTACCTCTCTCTCTCTCTCTCTCTCTCTCTCTCTCTCTCTCTCTCTCTCTCTCTCTCTCTCTCTCTCTCTCTCTCTCTCTCTCTCTCTCTCTCTCTCTCATCTATCTACTCAAGAAATGACATCATATGGTGATGCAGAGCCAGAGGCACAGTGTCTGCCCAGTAAAGTATTTAGGCTTATGATATTAGGGAAGCAAAATTTTATGTGGTGGCAGCAAAAAAAGTATACAGAAAAAAACTTTGCTGCCATCTAATCTGTATCCAGTTTTGTAGAATTGGTAGCTCTAAACATTTCAGATAACTCAAACTACTCATAAAAATAATACATATTCTGGATAATGGTTCTAATGCCAGGAAGTGATATGGCGCAACATCATCTATAAAGTCCAAAGGCTGTGAAAAATGGGCAGCATATAAATTTAATTAATCCATATATGATGATGTTGATGGTATCCTTTCAGTCATGTCTGACTCTTGACAATTCTATGGGCCAGGTCTCCCCATATCATCTGATCTTGCACTCCTTCTTTGAGTTCTTCTGTGTTCTGGCTAGCGTCCACTTTGGTGGTATCCAGCCATCGTGTTCTTTGATGGACCAATTTCCTCAATCAATGTAGAAATTAAAATAGAAGATGCTGAATTAGCAGTTATCTATTGATGAAGAAAAGTTAGTTTTGCTTCACATAAAATGTCTTGAGGGAACAGAAAAATGGAATGACTTTTTACTTCACAGTTGGGGAATAAAATGGAGAATTTCATGTTCTAGTATGGAGCCAGTTGTTAATATTGTTTTAAAACTTCTGAAAGTACCATGATCCAATCTGGTCTTTTTTCTTCACCCCTTGCTCCTCTGTGTATTGAAATAAATCAATAGGAGAGTTTCATTCAATATCACACAAACTAAAATTCTTGGGGAAATGGGCCTTTATTCTAGGAACTTTCCTTTTTTTGTCTCACCCAACCTGTTTGATTTTACCCTCTAAAAATAACTGCAGCAAAATTCATACTTTAGCAAGAAACTCATGCCATGACTTTGATAAATCATTCCAGGCAATTGCTTTAGTAGGTTAGGATGGTGTGCACCCAACAGAAATCATCAAATGGAGGTAAATTCCCAGCCGTAATTATAAGATATGCCATGAATGTATTGAGGACTGTTGCATTTCTAGATAAGTGGAAATGTTGCCTTTGATCCATAGTGAAAAAGACTAAAATGGTATATCTGAATGAGATTCTGTTCTCTTATAAATATTTCAAGGTATTAGCAATAGCAATAGCACTTAGACTTATATATAACTTCAGTCTGGGTCCTCATTTTACCTAAGGGGATGGAAGGCTGAGTCAACCTTGAACCGGTCAGGATCGAACTCCTGGCAGTGAAATTCAGGGTTAGCCTACAATACAGCATTCTTATCACTTTACCACCATAGTACTCAGATGCGTAGAATGGTGTTACATAGTTATATGCTTTGTTGTGTGCCATCCAGAGTCATTTCTTCATGATATAGGCAGCTCCATAAATTAGATAAATATATAAATAAAATAAATCATGGAAAATAATCTATACTTCTAAATCATTGTTATATTATTTATTTATTAAACTTTTATGGAACCAGATAGCTGTGGGCAACAAGCTGACTCTGTAAAGCACCCAGAGAGTGCTGTAAGGCACTGTGAAGCGATATATAAGTCTAAGTGCTATTGTTGAGGACTACCTGTACTAATTACAATACTAAATACACAAATTCAGGAGGGATCAAAGAAAAATGCTACTTGAAGTAACTAATGATAAAGTATGCATTACTGATAAAAGGGATCAATGACAATGCTCCCAATACCAATTGGAAGAGATCTCAAAATCTTATCTCTGCTGAAGTCAGATGAATTAGCTGCTCATGGAGAAAGTTTGGGATGGATGAAGCCAAATTTTAATTAAACCCCAGTTAGACCAGTTTAACATGCAAAAATTGGGCTCTATCTCTACCATGTTCAGAACCAAGGTTGGGAAGATGGTGGTTACCCTTGAGTTGAACAGAAAATGACCAAATATTTCAGAATAGTATTAGATAACCCTTGGATTTAGATTGAATTCCAAAATTAGACATTTGTTCAAGCTGATGAAATGTATTGATATTTCTTCCCTAGCTAATGGCCCGACAGTGTTGCAATATTGTATAAAATTGTTTTCTATTAAAAAAAAAAAAAAAAGGACTCTGAAATGGATATATGGCTTGTAAAGTCTTTTTCTTCCATTCCGGAGCTTGATAACAAATCTATTTTGAGCAGAGTAGGAAACATGGGGTCAGTCAATTTCATCATATCTAATTCTCCCAGCCTCTCTGGAAAGGAACAGCAGCGCTGTGATAACAATTGGCAGTAATTTTTTGATCAAATTCTGGCTTAAGTAGGGGTGGCAGAGAACATCCATCTATGAACATCCATCTATGCTTTTATACAAAAGTCCCCTGATTCTCATCCCTTCTCCGTTTTGGTAAGATTGGCTTCCCTCTTCAATTTTGCTCAGCGTATTAGCTCTAAGTCTGCTTTTCCTTCTGGGGAATTATAAAGGGCTTGTTTGTTTCAACCTTGAGCCCTGAATGATATGACTTAGCATTGACGATGCACTAGATCAGGGGTGTCCAACCTTGGCAACTTTAAGCCTGGAGGACTTCCAGTTCCAGAATTTCCCAGCCAGCTTTGCTGGCTGGGGAATTCTGGGAGTTGAAGTCCTCCAGGCTTAAAGTTGCCAAGGTTGGACACTCCTGCACTAGATGGAATTTTTCAGGCTTTTGAGGGTTGGGTTTGGAGAGTGAGATGATAGTTGCATTAAGTCATGTTATGCTTCAAAAGCTGCTGATATGCATCACTTTGGAAGATTTTAAATGTGCCACATCTGCCTAGAAATTGGGGGAAAGACTTTCCCTTAACTTTCATATTAAAAAGACCCAGGACTTGGTAATTTTTGTTCTGATTATTCAGAGAAACTCTAGAACCAAAACTGGAATGCTGAGAACCATCTTAGAATCACAGAATTGCAGGGTTGGAAGGTACCTGGGAGATCTTTTACTCTAACCCCTGCCCAAGGCAGGAGATCTTACACCATCCTGGACAAATGGTTATTCAACCTTTCTTTGATAACTTCCAACGATGGATCATCCACAACTCCGGATTGCTGACTGTTCCATTGTTTAATTGTTCTCACTGTCAAGAAATTCCTTCTTATTTCCAGGTTGGATCTCCTTCTGATCGGCTTCTCCCTATTTATTCTTGTACTGCATTCGGTGCTTTTGAGAATAAATTGACACACTTCCCTGTGAATGCCCTACAAATATTAGAAGATGGCTATTATGTGACCTATGACCCTTCTCTTTGTTAGGCTAAACCTACCCAGTTCCCTTAGCCATTCATCTTAGGGTTTTGCTCCCAGTCGCATTATCATATTTGTTGCTCTTCTCTGCACTCTTTCCAGAATCTCAGAATCAGGGTGACCAGAATTGGATGCAGTATTCTAAGTGTGGCCTCACCAGTGCAGCATGGAATGGTTCTATCTGGAGGTGGTATTCAGCAGGTTCTGGAGAGCCGATTGCAAAAATTTTGAGTAGTTCAGAGAACCAGCAAATGCCACCTCTGACTGAAGTTTTGGCAGTATCCTTCCCCTGCCAAGCCCACCAAGCCACGCCCACAGAACCAGTAGTAAAAAAAAATTGAATCCCACCACTGGTATTATTCCTTGCCATGACCTTGATGAAATACCTCTGTTGATGCAACCTAGGGCTGCATATCAGAGGCTGAGGATGAGAACTTGGTGCTTTAAAAAGGCACCGTACTAGATCACGATAGAAGGAGCACGTGATATTCACATATTTTAAGACACTACAGAATTTTTGATTTGGACATTTAGTTCAATGAAGAGGCATCTGAATCAAATGGGAAGCCTAGAGATCAGTTTGGATGATGGCTTTGTCAACCTAACTTGCTGATTTGGTTCAAATAATCAAGCCAAGGGTGATTTTTTGACTGGAATCAATCATATTAAATTGGAATTTATGTGTCACACAGATTGCTGTGGTAACATTCATAGTTGCAGTGATGCATGACGGTGATACAATTTATTGTCTTTGTATTTTGCTGGTTAATTGTTTGTTTCCTCCAAATTCTGGTTGTCCATTGTAGACATTTGACACTGGATGAAATACGCTTTTGGTCTGATCTGGGGGGAATCCCCTGGACAGTTTTATTTTTATGGTGGTCTTATCCTTACTTATTTGTTAATGGTCTTATTTTTTACTCTGTTTTTTTTTTAAAGCCACCATTTTTTTTAAAAAAAAGTCCAGCTTTCTCTCCTCTCCTTGGCACATAATCCCAGCCAGTTGACAAGATACCTCCACTGAGGCATTCATGCACTCAAATTATGCATCTGGCTGTTTGAAAATTGACATTTTTTTCCCTTGAAGAAAGGCTTATTAAAGAGAAAACTTAAATTGTTGCACAAAAAGCCTTTTGAATAGATTGGACAGCTTCAAGGGGTGGATATGTATATCTGAGCTCCTGCTGAGAAGGTCAGACCTTCACCCCCACCCTTTCTTTTTGAATCATGTGTCCAGTTCTTAAGAAGGCTTTAGTGGAAAAAAATCAGGTTCAGCAAAGGTCAATAAGAATCATCAGGGGAGTAGAAATGAAATCTTATGAAGAGAAATTAATTATATGTTTAGCCTTGAGAAGAGAAGACCAGGAGGTAATTGAAAAGAAAGTCAAGTCCACTTTATCATTCCTGAAGGCAAAAGGCAGAATAATGAAGTTACAGAGAGGGAAAAAATAACATTAAATACAATTGTACAGTGGAACCAATGAATGAAGAAAGAGATGAGTTCCTTTCCATGGATGGACATCTGTCAAGGATGCTTTCAATATAAAAGAATATTTGTAGCTCAGGGTTGAATTGTGGGGTCCTTGGTGCTCTCTGAGCTTGATTTTTTTTCCTTGTAGATGTTTCATGTTTAATGGAGATTCTCAGTCATCCAGGTCATGGTTGTTCCAAAGATGCCTTTTCAAAAGGCAATTGGACTTTCTTTGTTTAGCCTTGAAGACGTTTTGTTTCTTACCCAAGAAGCTTCTTCAGCTTCAACTTGGATGAAAAGCAAAATGTCTTCAAGGAAAAACAAAGAAAGTCCAGTTGCCTTTTGAAAAAGCACCTTTGGGATTAGAGATGTTTCATTACCAAGATAACATCATCAGTAATGCAAGAAAGCAACTAAGCTCAGTAGGCTGGTTGCAATACCTTTTCCAAACTGTGGGAAGAAATATCCATCTGGTTCAGTTCCAAACTGGGAGAAAGACACTAGAAACATGGAAGCTGATTGAAAAGAAGGTTTATCAATGAAAAGAACTACCAAGCACATGGTTCTGGTGCAGCTGACAAAGTGGAGTTGAGAGTGAGGGTTTTTTATACCTTCTTTGAGCTTTGTACTTGAGCGTCCTGTTCCTGTGCAAGAACATGTATTCTATTGGCTGTTGTCAGGCTCCCTTGTCTATAGCTGGCTCTATAGACAAAGTACAAATCCTAGATGTTTGTCTGAGCTAAGTTTGGTTGAAGCTTGGACTACTCTGAAAAGGTGTTGGGCAATTCCTATTGTGGCTTCATGGCTTTGCCCTGTGTTGGATCTTGAATGAGGGCTAATCCTACCATTCTGTCTTTGTTTCAGAATATCCTGTTTTAAATGGATTACCAAATCTGCATTTCTAAAAGGTGGCCTCCTCAGTTTGGTTTCTGAATAGGCTGGCCCAATCTTTCTTAATGGGCACAAAATATCTGCTGGGGCTATTCAGAAAGTGGGGATTGCTTTCTGCCTGTAAAAAAACATGTTTCTCCATTTCTCATTTAGAGAAATATAATATTTTGCCTTTTTAAAATATTCCTCAAAATATTTCATTCTTCTCAGAGGGGTTGGCTTCCCACATAACCCTATGATTTGGTTCCTTCACTGTGTCTGTAAGAGTTGAGAATGCTGGTAGATACAGTCTTTGGGGTGGGATGAGGGTGTAGGATGGGGAATCATAAACCAGAAAGGATCAAATTGATTTTTCTCTCCAAAAGATAGATATCCTCCAGTTTTCCCAAATAGATATGCCTGCAGATAGTAATTGATTGTGGGATAAGGGATTATACAAAGAAGCTTGGCTATATGATCTGTATAATTTGGATTAAGATTTTCTGTTTCCTTCCCCAATTTTTTTTTGAAAGTCAATATGATGCAGTAATTAAGCTGTAAATTCAAATTGATTCATACATATGGAAGCTCATCTAGCCATTACTAAGGTGACCAACCTTTTTACAATGAAAAGGAGGACACAAATAAATTGAAAAAAACAAAAAAAACAAAGCCACTTGCGCAGGGCAAACTCTCTCAAAACAATGCTCCTGTGTGGAGTGTATGCGTCTCATCATTGTGTCTTGCCACACTGTACCGAGCCTTGACGAACCGTCATGTCAAATACAAATACGTCACATCACATACAACAGATCGGATCGGCATCGATCAAAAATGGAGATTTATGGATTAGTCTTCAAATATCAAAAAGGAGGACACATAGAAGGACACTTTTCGAAAGAGGACAGAACTTACAAAAGAAGGATGGTCCTCCCTAAAGGAGGATGGTTGGTCACCTTAGCCATGACCTTCTTTGAACCCAATCTGTCTCATAAAATTGTTGTGGGGAAAAATAAGAGGCAGCAGAAGAGCATTCTGTCTATTATAGTGTTTCTCAACCCTACCAACTGTAAAATGTGAGGACTTCAATTCCAAGAATACCTCAGCCAGCATGGCTGCCTCGGGTATTCTGGGAGTTGAAGTCCACATATCTTAAAATTGTCAAGCTTGAGAAAGGAAACGTTATTCTATTTTTTGGGGCTCCTGAATAAAAACTAGGATATACATTTGTCATCTTTTCCTTTTTTAAAAGGATGCACACTGGGTTTTGTTGTTGTTGTTGTTGTTGTTGTTAAGGATTGCACTTATTTTTTTTCCCCCCAAGTCATTCACACCCCCAACTGTTGGAAAACATTTCCCTAATGTTTTCAGTCAGCTTGACAAATTTTGCAAAAAGGCTAGGAGCACAAAAATGGGGTCCAGGGAGCTCATAATGCTCCAGGATTGTAGGTTCAGCCTCTCCTTAGCATACCTAATCCATATATTTGCATGCGTTTCACAGGCATCATTTCAAGCCTGAGGCAGAAGATTAGTCTGTTATTAGAGGGCAAGAAGGATTTGGAGAAATGCTTGGTAAGGAAAAAAAATATAAGAAAAGTATGATTAACGTTTTCATAATATCCCACATTTTTACAGATAGTTCTCGACCCCCAATCGTAATGGACCCTGCCTATTTCTGTTACAGATTGTGATGCTGATTAAGCATGATTACCACCGCTCTCTTTGATGCAGTGTTAAGTGATCGTGTGGGTTGTTAAGAGCAGGCGGAGCCATCCTCTGGTCCATGGACTGACACTGGTCAGTGGCATGCCAGAAACTGGGCCACACAAAAAAGCAAAGCTCCATGCGTGGGTTGCAGGCAGCACACGAAATCACGCCTCTTCCCGCTCCACAGAAAAACCTCTCTCCATGGAACTGGTCCCTGATGTCCAAATAGGCTGGGAGCCTCTGATTAAGAGGAGCCAAGGCACACACCCCTGAAGCACTTTTTGCTCTGTGTCTATGGAGATTATTCAGAATAACAGAGTTGGAAGGGATCTTGAAGGTCTTCTAGTCCAACCGTCTGCTCAGGTAGGAACCCTTATATCATTTCAGACAGATGGTTGTTTAATCTCTTCTGAAAAACCTCCAGTGTTGGAGCACCCACTATTTCTTGAGGCAAATCATTCCACCGATCAATTGTTCTTTCAGGAAATTTCTCCTTAGTTCAAGGTTGCTCCTCTCCTTGATGAGTTTCCATCCACGGCTTCTTGTTCTGTTTTCAGGAGTTTTGGATAATAGGCTGACTGACTCCCTCTTCTTTGTGGCAGCCCCATAGATTCTGATCACGTTAGCCCTTAGCTCTGCTCTGCAATTAATATTTCACTCTCAAAACTCTCCCAGAAGTAATACATCCATGACTTAAATAATCTACATCCATGACTTAAATAATCTAGAGTAATACATCCATGACTTAAATAATCTAATACATCCATGACTTAAATAATCTAATACATCCATGACTTAAATAATCTAATACATCCATGACTTAAATAATCTAGATCAGGGGTGTCCAACCTTGTAATACATCCATGACTTAAATAATCTAGATCAGGGGTGTCCAACCTTGGCAACTTTAAGACTTGTGGGCTTCAACTCCTAGAATTCATCCATGACTTAAATAATCCATGTAGTAATACATCCATGACTTAAATACATCCATGACTTAAATAATCCATGACTTAAATAATACATCCATGACTTAAATAATCTAGATCAGGGGTGTCCAACCTTGGCAACTTTAAGACTTGTGGGCTTCAACTCCTAGAATTCATCCATGACTTAAATAATCCATGTAGTAATACATCCATGACTTAAATACATCCATGACTTAAATACATCCATGACTTAAATAATACATCCATGACTTAAATAATCTAGATCAGAGGTATCCAACCTTGGCAACTTTAAGACTTGTGGGCTTCAACTCCTAGAATTCATCCATGACTTAAATAATCCATGTAGTAATACATCCATGACTTAAATACATCCATGACTTAAATACATCCATGACTTAAATAATACATCCATGACTTAAATAATCTAGATCAGGGGTGTCCAACCTTGGCAACTTTAAGACTTGTGGGCTTCAACTCCTAGAATTCATCCATGACTTAAATAATCCATGTAGTAATACATCCATGACTTAAATACATCCATGACTTAAATACATCCATGACTTAAATAATGCATCCATGACTTAAATAATCTAGATCAGGGGTGTCCAACCTTGGCAACTTTAAGACTTGTGGGCTTCAACTCCTAGAATTCCTCAGCCAGCTGGCTGAAGAATTCTAGGAGTTGAAGTCCACAAGTCTTAAAGTTGCCAAGGTTGGACACCTCTGATCTAGATCATAATTAGGAAGGTGTTCTTTGCACACTAAATTACTGCTTAATAGAGATGTGCAAAATTAATTAGTCCAGGAAAAGAATATCCCACTTACTTTCCAGATAAATATGTTTGTCTCCAGACCATACCCTTCCAGGTGAGGATGGAAGGGTGGGAGAGAGAGGGTGGAGGGATGTGAAGGAGAGTTCAACTGTTCTGAGATTCTCAGTGATCCAGGTCAAAGGGTTATTGGGTTTTTTTTTTTCCAAGAGGCCACTTGGATTTTCTGGTTTTTCTTTGAAGACGTTTTGCTTCTCATCTAAGAAGCTTCTTCAGCTGATCCCCAATTTTTTTGGGGGGCGGGGAGGGGGAAAACCCATGTGATGCAGTGATTAAGCCAGTGAGCTGGCAGGGGAGAGTTGATTCTTATATATTGATTCTTATACATTGATTCTTATATATCAGGGGTATCAAACTGGATGTCTTTTGAGGGCCAGATCAGCATTGTAGTTCTCCTTCATGGGCTGGCCAGGAGGGGAGGAGACAGGATGGACGGCAGCTTGGATAGATGCCTCCTGCAGCACCCTGCTGGCCAAAACTTTTTCACTAACAGAGGCACTGCAGGCTGGTCCTTTGCTATTTTCATGCCAGCCCTGCGGACCAGATCTAAGCACTCCACGGGTGAGATCTGGCCCACTTAGAGATGGTATTCAGCAGGTTTTGACCAGTTCTGAAGAACTGGTAGCGGACATTTTGAGTAGTTTGGAGAACCGGCAAATACCGCCTCTGACTGGCCCCGCCCCCATCTCTGCTCTGCCTCCTGAGTCTCAGCTGATTGGCTGGGTCTTCTTTTGTTGCCTTGCACAGGAGAACAGATCTGGAAAGCAGGTTAGTGGGGTGGGGAGGGTATTGGAGATTTTACAGTATCATTCCCCTGCCACGCCCACCAAGCCACGCCCGCCATGCCATGCCACGCTCACCATGCCACTCCCACAGAACCAATGGTAAAAAAAAATTGGAATCCCAACACTGGGCCCACAGCCCTTGAGTTTGACACCCTTGTTATATATGGAAGTTTATGTATATGAGCTGAAGAAGCTTCTTCGGTGAGAAGGGAAATGTCTTCAGAGAAAAACCAGAAAGTCTAATGGCCTCTTGACAAAGGAAAGGAAAAGCACCTTTGGGACCCTCTGCTCTGCTTCCAGTCCCTTGGGATACACATTACGAAAATGGCACTTGCTTCTGGGATGGTGCCACATGGCCTAGGGACAAAGGTGGGTGGGACCATTTGCCCTATTTCCCTAAGGTGAGCATGGCACCATCTGGAAATGGTTGCCATTTTTGGAACAGCCACAGTTCCCTGCTCAAAAGTGGGATTTTTCTTCTCCTTGCCATGTTTTTTTTAAAAAGCCTCCTAGTCTGCAGGGACATTCCTAGATTGCTCTGAATCTGCCATGTCAAGGTAATCTGGAGCAGCTTCATTTTGAACCGTGGTGTAGAGATTCACAACTGCATTGCGGTAGGAGACAAAAGATGCCCCACCATGCATGGTGATCGAAAGCAAAAGACAGCCACATCACTGTACTTTTTGGAGAAGGAAAAACAAACAAACAAACAGCGCTATAATTTGCTTTTTCATTCCTGGGGGGGGGGGGGAAAGTCTCTCTTCCTGTTCTTTTCAGTTTGTATTCATTACTAAGAATAGAAACCAAGTATCACGATCTGGAATCATGAAAAGAAATTATGAACGCACTGCTTCCCAGAAATGTAAAATAGGGAAGGCATGAAAGTGGAAGAGGGGAGGAAGAGAGAGAGAGGGTGAGGGGAGAAAGAGAGGGAGGGAGGGAAAGAGAGAATGAAGGAGAGAGAGGGAGGGAGGGAGAGGGAGGAGAGAGAGAAGCGGGGAGAGAGAGGGTGAGGGGAGAAAAAGAGGGAGGGAGGAAGAGAGGGAAGGAAGGAGAAAGGGAGGGAAGAGAGAGGGAGAGAGGGAGGGGGAGAGAGAGGGTGGGATGAGAGAGAGGGGGAAGGAGAGAGGGAGGGGAGAGAGGGAGGGGAGAGAGAAGAAGGGGGAGAATGGGTGAGGGGAGAAAGAGAGGGAGAGAGGGAAGGAAGGAGAGAGAGGGAGGGAAGAGAGAGGGAGGGGGAAAGAGGCGGGAGAGAGGGGGGAAGGAGAGAGAGGGAGAGAGAAAGAGGGTGAAGGGAGAAAGAGAGGGAGGGAGAGAGGGAAGGAAGGAAGGAGAGACAGGTAGGGAGAATGAGAGGGAAGGAGAGAGAGGGGGTGGGGGAGAAAGAGGGTGATGGGAGAAAGAGGGAGGGAGAGAGGGAAGGAAGGAGAGAGAGGGAGGGGAGAGAGGGAGGGATGGAGAGGGAGGGGGAGAGAGGGTGAGGGGAGAAAAAGAAGGAGGGAGGAAGAGAGGGAAGGAAGGAGAAAGGGAGGGAAGAGAGAGGGAGAGAGGGAGGGGGAGAGAGAGGGTGGGATGAGAGAGAGGGGGAAGGAGAGAGAGGGAGAGAGAAAGAGGGTGAAGGGAGAAAGAGAGGGAGGGAGAGAGAGAGGGAAGGAAGGAAGGAAGGAGAGACAGGTAGGGAGAATGAGAGGGAAGGAGAGAGAGGGGGTGGGGGAGAGAGATGGTGAGGGGAGAAATAGAGGGAGGGAGGGAAAGAGAGAAGGAGAAGGGGGAGGGAGGGGGAGAAAGAAAGGGAGGGAGACAGATGGGGAAGGAGAGAAAGGGAGGGGAAGGGAGAGAGGGGGAGAGGGAGGGTGGGAGAGAATATGTCAAAATTCACAACTTCTTATGGTGCTGAATATCACAGAATGATTTTGCAAGATGATATGTATGACGAAGTAATAAATCATTCAAGGAATTCTGTCTTCTCTCACTTCATCTCAATCTGTTTCTGCTATTTAGCCTTGCCCAGTATATCTCTGCAGGGTTTCCCATTTGGCTCAAAAGAAATAGAAAAGACAGGGAGTGCTCCCTTGTGGAGGCCAGCATAGGCTTCCTGATGCTCCTGCAGCATGAACAAAATAGTATCACTTGGTCATCACAGGACACAGAATAATAGGAAGTCTTCTAGTCTAACCCCACCTACCCACCCAAGCAGAACACCCTACACTATTCTGCAAAAACATCTCTTCTTGAAAAATTCCAGCCATAGAGCATCTACAATTTCAAGCAAGCCATCCCACTGATTGACTGTCCTCCCTTGCCAGTAAATTTCTCCTTATTTCGAGGTAGGTGATGAGTTTCCCTTCATTTCTTCTTGCTCTGCCTTCATGCTTTGGAGAATAGGTCAACTTTCTCTTCTCTATGACAGCCCCTCAAGTCCTGGAAGAGTGCTACCATGTCATCCCTAGCCTTTCTTTTTGTTAGACTAGACATATGTTCCTTGCATGGATCAGTTGGAATTCATCATCATCGCATCAGTTGTCCCTCTGGCAATTGAAGTCACCCCAGAGAAATGTAAAGGGAAAGAGACAGAAACCAAAGATTGCTGGCATACATGCCCCGTTATGACTCTGACTTGGAACGTCAACAGTTGGTGACTATGAATAAAGGAGATGGTGCCACTAATGCCAACCAAAGTATCTCAAGCAGCAGCATGCCTCCTCAGTCTAGGTCAGGGGTCCTCAAACTTTGGCCCGTGGGCCATATATGGCCTACTAAACCCAGCCAGCCAGCGTGGGATCATGAGGCTGCCCTGCCCACATCGCCCCATCTACCTGCCTGCCCTCACCCACCTTCTGGAGGCTGGCGAGGCCAAAAACGGGATGCGCTGAGGCCTTGGGAGGCTAAAAACAGGTCCATTTTGGGCCTCCCTGACCTCCAGAGAGGGAGGGAGGGAGAGAGGAAGAGAGAGAAAGACACACACACAAAAACAGAAATCCCTCCTCCTTTCCCACAAGACAGACACATCCCTTCACTAACCTGATTTCCACCCCTAGGAGCATAACAAATTAAACTTTAATTTGTGTGTATTGTTTAATGGACTGCTAAATTGGCCATGCCCATCCAGTCACATGACCACCCAGCCAGTCCACCCCCCCCCCAACAGTATGAGGGCCCACGAATTAGCCCCCTGTTTAAAAAGTTTGAGGACCCCTGGCCTATGTTGTCTAAATGTCCTTCTAAGATCTCAGGAAAAAACAAAAAAGAACTCCTTTCTCCAAAGTGCCATGATACTTTCATGGCTTTCTCTTAAATAACAACAGCAAAATTTGAGATCTACTGATGACACATGTTTAAATGTGGGTGGCATTTCTGGAATAAAATAAATGTTGGGTTGATGATATCCTACAGAGGGCATATTGAATTCAGGCAACCTCTGCCTTGCAGAAGTCATATCCTTTTGCTAAGTTGGAAGGAGAGAGAGATATGCAAAAATTGGTTCCCAGACTAATAAATGTTCCAGAGATTATATATAATAACCAATTATATGAACTATCTCTCACCAACATATAATTTACCTACTTATGTGTGCATGTCTTCCTAATTATGCTAATTTTGAGATGTGTTCTAAAGGTGGAAACTGCGTTGTAGATGGGAAAGTTTAATGATTGCACTGTATATGAATATACAGGTAGTCCTTGAGTTACAACAGTTTATGACCGTTCAAAGTGACAATTAAAGTTACAACAGCACTGACCTATGGCCGTTTCTCATACTTATGACCGCGGTCATGTGATCAAAATTCAGAGGCTTGGCAACTGTCTCATATTTATGAGAATTGCAGTGTCCTGGGGTCATGCGATCAATTTTTCTGACTTTCTGATACGTCAAGTCAATAGGGAAGCCAGATTCATTTAACAACTGTGTTACTAACTTAATAATTACAGTGATTCACTTAACAATTGTGCCAAAAAGGTTGTAAAAGGGGGCAAAACTCAGTTAACAAATCTCTCACTTAGCCGCAGCAATGTTGGGCTCAATTGTAGTCATAAGTCAAGGACTAACTACCCTGTTTCTCTGAAAATATGACCTACCCTGAAAGTAAGTCCTAGCTTGATTTTTACACATGCACCCAATATAAGCCCCACCCTCCCAAATAAGCCCTAATTAAGATCCTGCCACTCCAGAGTGGGCAGGTAAAAATTAAGCTAGGGTGGGGATGGGGGATGGAGCTGACCTACTACTTACCTTTGGACAGTTGTAGCCAGGCCTCGCACACCCTGACACCTGCCTTGCCATCCCATTTCTTCCACAGCCAGCAAGGCTAGCAAGGTTTTCCTGGAGGCCTCTGGAGCTGATAACAAAGCTCTGGATCAATCTGGAGCTTTTCATGAAAGCCTTGCAGGCCACAGAAGATGTTCCTGAAGGCCTCTGACAGCGGAAAGGAGGATGGGGGGGCGATGTACGCAAGTGAGGTTAGTCAGTGGATGACATCCCCCCCTCAAATAAGACCTTGTGCCTTTTTTTGGTGGAAAAAACAAAGACATAGTCTTATTTTTGGGAAAACATGGTATATGTGTATAAAGACCCACATTCCTATAATGATGTTATCTCACTGTCAGGTTGTTCGTAACTAACCTCAAATCAAAAGTAATTATTTTCCAAGAAGCAGTCTCAAATAGCATTTTTTTTAAGCAAGTTTTATTGAGATGAACGGAGCCAGTTAGGTGTAGTGGATAGACACCAGGGTAAAAAAATGGAAGACCCTGAGTTCCAGTCCTACCTTGGGACATAGAGCCACCTCCGACACATTGGGCCAGACACTCTCAATCCTAGGAAGGAAGCCAAGCATTTCTGAAAATCTTGCCCCCAGAATTTGTCCAGATGATCATCAGGAATCAAGAATGACTTGAAGGCAGTAAAATAAAATAATATAATAATAATAATTTCCACAATCCTAGGAAAAATGCATTGGGTTGAAGATCTATGGAGATTAAAGTCATGATGTTCCCAAAGTGCTTTTCCAAAGGCAACTGAACTTTCTTGGGTTTTTTTCCTTCCTTGAAAACATTTCACTTCTCATCTAAGAAGCTTCTTCAGTAACTTCAGTCCAGTAAGAGAACTGAAGAAGCTTCTTAGATGAGAAGCGCAATGTTTTCAAGGAAAATAAACAAGGAAGTCCAGCTGTCTTTTGAAAAAGTGCTCATGGGACGTTTAGCTGAAGCTGTTTCTGAAAGGTATCACATGGACCTCTAAACATGTCCTAATCGAGATCACTGGGTGGGTCTCCTCCTCCCTCTGGTAATATCTGAGCAGAGTTTCCTGAGATCAGATTGCAGCGTTTCGCAATCTCAGTAACTTTAATCCAAGCAAATTTCAACTCTCAGAATTCCTCCAGTTAACATTTTCTTCTTGTGCCTCTCTCTACTGTTTGCATTTGACCTTGAGGCTTGATGTTGCAGTGTTGTGCTTTTGCATCCTTACTATCTCAACACAATTTGGGAAGCTTAGTTCGATTTTCTACACTCTGAATACGGGCTGTTAGTTGATGAGTAGGCAAAGGTCAAATTTTCCTTTCTTCCTCTTTGCCTAGAGCAGCTTTCAATTTTGATGCTGTGTTGGGGCTCTGGCATCCATCCCCATTTAAATCACGAGTCTCTAGCCACATCTCTCAGAGTTTAAAGAAGATTCATTAGGAGTGAACATGACAGTGCTACCTGGGTGCAGCCGACTCTGAGACACATCATTCATTTCACCCTTGACCCTGTGTTCCCCCACCCCCAGGATGTATATTCTCCAATGGGACACATCCATAGTCAAGAGTCATAAATCACATTCTCCAGTAATAATCTTGCATGCCAGAAGCTTCGGTTACCTAGAGATTATCTATGAAGCATTTAAGGAATGCGCTACCTCTACCCATCCCTTTCTGCTGGCAAGTCTAAAAGACCAGAGAACTATTTTTGAGTTGACACCCTGATTGGTACAAGCCTTCGGATGCCTACCAAACCAAATTTTTGTTGCTTTTCAGAACAGCTAATACGACAGTACAATCTTTGCTTATAGGAAGCCTGAAAAGAAATCACATAACTGTGGGGACACTTCAACCGACTTAAATAGAAGGAAAGATCATAAGAAGCACTTGCACAGCATTGTCATAATACTGAACCCATTGCTAATGAAATGGTTGTTAACCCAAAGGTGCTTTTTCAAGAGGCAACTGGACTTCCTTGTTTTTCTTTTGAATATATTTTGCTTCTCATCCAAGAAGCTTCTTCTGCTCTGACTGGAAGGTGGGGGATGGAAAGATATATATTTATGTTTATAATCCACCTCCCACCCTTCAGTCAGAGCTGAAGAAGTTTCTTGGAGAAAAGTCAAACATTTTTGAAAGAAAAACCAAGGGGGTCCAGTTGCTGTCAGGATTCCAAGTAACACACCCATGTCAAGCAACATTCCGAGGCAGGTAGATTTCTCAAAGAATAGCTTTATTGGACATACCATATTGGCACAGATCTGGTGAAAACCGACTCTGAAAGTTCCCGTGGCTTTCACCTAATTAAAAGTAAAAGTTTTCCCTCAACCCTAAACAATCAATCACATGGTCCAATCATGGCGCTGTCTGGTTGCCTGGTGACATCACTCCACCTTCCTTTCACCAGGTATGAGAATGTCCTTGGTCCCCAAGAGAATGTATTTTGTTTAGGCTAAAAACCCAAGCTATCTCTATTCCCCCCTGCCTATCCCTCAGCTCCAGTGTGGCAATGCTAAAGTGGCAAAATGGCTTTGGCCAGGTTAGCTTCAGGGTTGACAGTTGCCTCTTGAAAAAGCACCATTGGGACAATCATGACCTGGATGACAGAGAATCTCCATAGACAAGTGGTTGTTGAATAAGGACAGCTCATATATTCCTGAAGCATTTTTGACATTTGTCAAAAATAATAGATGTAATGGGATGACATAACACACCTTGTCTCTTGGGTCTGAGAACTTAAAAAAGGAGATGATTTGTTCATATCGCCGTTCCCACTCATTTGTTGATGAACAGGCTGCTATAGCCATAAAATATAATACCATAACATATGCAACTTAGTAATCATGTTTGGAAAGTTCAATTTCCAGGAAGGAAAGTTGGAGTATATAAGAACTTTAGCAAGTATTGCAAGCCGAATGGGCAAAAATTGGCCATGACAAACAGCACTTAGACTTATATACTGCTTCACACTGCTTTACAGCCCTCACTAAGTGGTTGTCAGCATATGGTCCCCAACAATCTGGGTCCTCATTTTATCCACCTCGGAAGGATGGAAGGCTGAACCAACCCTGAGCCAGTGAGAATTGAACTGCCAAATTAGACCCAATGCAGTGAGCAAAGTAGCACAGTGACTGCTGAATTGGTGATGCGAATATACGAGTTCAAATCCCTCTTCATCCATATACTTTGGTAATGAAATGACACCGAGCTATATCTTAATATAGATTTCTTGAGAAGATAAATAGGGGAAGATGGGCAAGGAGAGAATGATCTTAATCATTTTGAGAGGGGAGCATTAAATCTGAATCAAGTCGAAGAGGCAGCTCAGCCCTGTGAGCAGCATCCTTAGAAGGCTTCTTTCAAGGGAAGAATAGAAATAAAACTGAGCATTTGAAATTCACTTTTGCGCTTGGGTAGAAAATTTCAGAAAAGCAAAGGCAGAGTTTAATACCAACCATCAAACCAACCAACATTTCTCCTGTGCATAGTTCAATTGGCTGAATTCAGCCTGAATCAATCAATCAATCAATCAATCAGAATAGAGCTGGAAGGAGCCTTGGAGGTCTTCTAGTCCAACCCACTGCTCAAGCAGGAGACTCTATACCAGGGGTGTCAAACTCAATTTCATTGAGGGCCACATCAGGACTGTGGTTGATCTTGGGGCCCAGGTGTGTGTGGCTGACTGGGTGGGCATGGCCAACTTGATGTCACTACCCACACTGCTGGCATGTTTCCTCTGTGCATTGAATAGACCAGGCGGAAGCCACACTGGCCTGATCCCACAGTTAACACCAGTGACGTAATTATTGTAGGAATTTCTGGTTATGAGGATTTGTGAGCTGGCTGTCATATTCTCAGTCTTTTTTTTTTTTTTTTGAAAGTTTTATTGATTTTAAAGACAAACAAAACATAAGACATTAAAGTATAAAACCTCCTTTCTCAAAAATTACTTATAAGTTTTAACAAAGCAAATAAAACATTATTTTTTAAGACATAGTTCCACATTATCACATTTCCATTTAAACACATATATATCTTTTCCAAATTTCTCATTGTTTCTCCCTTCACTTTTATTCAATTATATTTCTTTCTATCAAGGTTTTATTAATTCTCAATCAAGCATAAACACACAAAATACAAAACATAAAACAAGACATAAAAAGATAAAACCTCCTTAATTATCATTTATACATGTCTTTTCCAAATTTCTCTCCCTTTAGTTTTATTCCTCCAAGGTTTTATTAATTCACAATCAAAACATAGCTAACCAAAACACAAAACATAAAACTTCTTTTGAAAAGTGGCTTAGCCCCGGGTTACATCTTTTTTTACAGACCTAAATCAAATTCATGCTCACCTTATATACCATTCATATCTTATTAACCATTCTATATTGTCTATATAACTTCTCCCTTTTCACTCTCTTAATTATATTTTGTTTATTTCATCTTATTTCAAAATCATTATGTTTGTATCTTTTGTCCGTTCTTTTCCAGTTGTCTATTTATCTCTTCTCTTTAGCAAAGAGTTTCCCCTGTAATCACTTTTAAGGTGTGATGCCTTTCCCTAAAGTAACACTTAAAATAAGTCTTCAGAACATGAGTTTGTATCTGTGGTTTAGCAGTGGGGATATCTGATTCGGTTTCTTGCCTCTTGTTCTCCAAATTATGGAATATGGAAGATCTACCACATTGGCACTCATCTGCCATAAGAGCTAAGATTTGAAAAGCAGAGCTTCTCTTTGGTCATTAACAATTATGTGTTATCCAAGATCTGAGTAAGGTTGCAGGCCTGAAGTTCATATAGAGCAGGGGGGGTGAAACTCGATTTCATTGAGGACTACATCAGGGCTGTGGTTGATCTCGGGGACCTGGGTGGGCATGGCTGACTGAGTGGACATGGCCAGCTTGATGTCACTCACTGGGTGTGGCCAATTGGGTGGGTGTGGTTAGCTTGACGCCACTCCCCAAACTGTTGGCATGTTTCCTCTTCGCACTGAGTAGACCAGGCTGAAGCAATGCAGGCCAGCCCCTTACACTTTCCAGGACAGCACCATGGGCCGGATCCAACCACATCGTGGGCTGGATGAGGCCCACAGGCCTTGAGTTTGACACCCCTGTTCTAGACGATGTAATTGGAGGATGATCTCAGTGGCCCCACTGAAAATCTTTTGTATAGACTCCAATCCCGGTGGCAGGGGATGATGGGATGGGTTGTCCAAAACATATGGAGAGCAATCTTGGCTTTTGAATGGAAGATGTGAGCTTTTATGTCAAAGCTCCGAATGCCTGTTTGAAATTAATGCCAAAGAGCACTTTTCTCCTTATATGAGTTATGAAAGGAAGGAAGAGACTCACAGAGTAGTTGGTCTCTGCGCCAGATACATTTTCTCTCTCCTGCCCTCCCTCCTGGCTTTTATTAAATGCATATGTCTCCAAATGTGATTAATTGCTGATTTTCAACTGGGTGCAAAGCTGGAGAAGGTTACGTGTGTCCTTTTTCCTCTTTCTTTGTCCCCAACCCCTGAGCTGCAGGCAGTGATAAGTAGTTCTGTGAGTCTCTGTGTGTGCATGTAGAGGAGAAATAATATACACACACAGAAAAACACACACAAACATCTCTCAGATGACAGGAGGCATATGTTCCCTGCCTTGTCAAGCAAATGAATGCTGAGATCAAGGAAGAGATAGTTTAGAAAGGAAAATATCCCCTAGTTTTCTTACATGTTATCTAGGCTAGCTATGAACTGCCAGGCTGAATATTATACACTGTGAGAAGTATAAATAGTATAAGTGAAAAAGAAAAGAATATGGTGGGGAAAAAAGAAGTGGAAAAGGTAGAATGCACAGGGATTGTTCTTAAGTTGGCACACTGTAATTGGATGTCAAGGTAGCTTGAAACAATAAAACTGCCTGATAGCATCGTATAAGTCAATTACAACCAAGTTAGTTAAAATCAGCTCCACTATGGTAACCTTAGTGAAAAGCCTGTGGTTTTGCCTTCAAGTGCTTTGGCTGGCAGAGAAGGGGCTCAATATTATCCCTCTCCTCTTTCAAATATTGGAACACTTGCTATCATGTCACCTCTGGTCCTTCTCTTCACTAGACCAGCCAGGCTCAGTTCTTGCCACTGTTCTTCAAACGTTGAGACTCTAGAAAGAATGCCGAGAAGAGCAACATCTTGTTTTATAGTGTGCTGACCAAAACTGGATGCAGTATTCTAGTGTGGTCTTAATAAGGCTTGGGAGACATCCAGAAACTTGGGAGAGATCCAGAAGAAGGCCCTCCCCTGTGAATAAGGGGAACGGAACTTCCTATTCTTGTGAATGAATAAGTGTGTATTAAAGTTATCAAGAGCTTGAAGTCAAGAGCAGGGTTCTGGCCCTGCACTTCTGATTGGCCGTTAACTGGCAAGATCGGATTGGTTCATTCAGGAGAATCCGATTGGCCATTAACGAGCCATTACCATTGGTTAACGGAACTAGCACTCCCGGGTTTTCATTGGTTGAATAGTTAATAAGTTGCCTATATAAGAACGGCATTGTTTTGAGCTGTCACACCATATAAATAAAGAGTTGAAGTTCACTGTTTCACCGGTTCGTCTCCATTTTTTCGCGCCCACGCTCAGTACATAACATTGGTGACGAGGATGGGATGTGGAGACGTCAGAGCTGACTGAACAATGAAGAAAATACCGAGCATGTGGCTGAACGCACAACGGCAGAACCATGTCCAGCGGCATCATACCACCCGCTCCATTCGACCCAGCGCAAGAAGACTGGGACTCCTATATGGATCGTTTCCAAATGTTCTTGGAAACCAACAATTTGAAGGATGCCACGACCGGGAAGAAACGGGTGGTATTACTAACACATTGCGGGCCGTCCGTGTTCAAGATGGCTAAGGCATTAGCAAAACCGGCAGAAGTAAAGGCTATGGACTGGGACATCCTCGAACTCCTACTGAGAGCCCACTATGCACCGACCGTGCCAACACTCGTAAGGTGGCACGAATTCTATCAAAGAAACCAGCGGAAAGGAGAGAGCATTGCAGACTTCATCACGGACTTCCGAAACCTGGGAGGCCTCTGCGGGTTCGCTGACCTTGAAGAGGCCTTGAGAGACTGAATAGTTCTGGGACTAGATGCACTAAACATGCAGAGTAAGCTGATGGCGAAAGGCAACATCAGCCTTGCTGATGCCATCGCTGATGCTACTGCAGCAGAAACAACCAGGAAGTTGGCTGCCCAATTGCACCGCAATTGTGCTCCGGTCCACCAACCGACTGGCGACCTCTCACCCAAGTCAGAAAATCAGTTCTTGACGACTTACCACGAGGACCTCTTTTCGTCGTCAGACAGCGACGAAGAAGAGGTCCATCGACTGCAGTCCGAACGGGACCGTTACCAGAAGTCCCAACACCCATGCGCTGGCTGTGGGGCCAGCCAACCCCGGTCCGAATGCAAATTCCGCGACGCGCTCTGCCACGAGTGCGGGAAACGAGGCCACATCGGACGGGTCTGTAGAAGTCTCCTGGGACCCAGCCAGTCCTCAAAAGGGGCTAACTATCGCCAACCAACAGGAAACCGTCCTGTAAGGCGAGAACCAGTAAACCACTCCTGCAGAAACAGAACCCTAAACAGCCCCACGAAGCGGGAAGAGGCTCACCAAACTATCACTATTGGTCACGCCTCCTCCTTGGATGCCAAGAAAATCCAAGTTAAAGTGGCCATCGAAAATCAGCCCTGCCAAATGGAAGTCGACTCGGGATCGTCTCTCTCGATGGTTTCCTGGAAGACCCTCAAGCAACTCATCCCTACTATCCGGCGTCAAGACCTCCATTCCCAAAGACTTATCCTGAAAGATTATCAAGGGAATCGAATTCCAGTTGTAGGATCCAGTCGAGTCCGGGTCTCATTCAAAAACCGTACGGCGTACTTACTTCTGACTGTGATCGACAAAGACCAGCCTAGCCTGTTAGGCCTTCAATGGTTCGCTCCACTTGGCATTGAAGTGGCAGGCATTAACTGCATCGGCAGCAGTGACTGGAGGAAGACCTCGTCCAAGAATTCAGGGACGTCTTTGCAGAAAAACTAGGCAAGTACAAGGAGACCCTGATATCATTTAACCTTAATCCAAACATAGCTCCCATCCGCCTTAAGCCTCGTCGGGTTCCATTTGCCCTAAAATCAAAAAGTGACGAGCAGCTTGATAAGCTAATAGCCCAGGGGGTGTTAGAGCCCACCGATCACGCTCCTTGGGAGACCCCAATCGTAACACCCATTAAGCCGGATGGATCAATTAGAATTTGTGAGGACTACCAAGCCACCCTGAACCATGCCCTGCAGCAAAATGCATATCCGGTACTGGTGGTGCAGCACCTCCTCCATTCCCTGGGGGGCGGAAAAGTTTTCGCTAAACTGGACTTAGCTCAGGCATATCAGCAACTGCCGGTAGATGAAAAAACAGCACAGGCACAGATGATCGTGACGCACCGAGGTGCCTTTAAATGTACACGTCTCCAATTCGGAGTGAGCATAGCCCTGGGGATCTTTCAGAGCTTGATGGAGAGACTTTTACAAGGGATTAAAGGCGTTGTCCCCTATTTTGATGATGTGTTAATCACTGCTCCTACTTCAAAACTTTTACGGGATCGCTTGAGAATGGTCCTCCAGAAATTCAAGGACACAAGTCTTAAAGTGAAGAAAAATAAGTGTAAATTGTGTACAGATGGTGTCGAATTTTTAGGGTATTTAATTGACAGTCAGGGCATTCACCCTACCGATAGCAAATTGAAAGCAATAAAAAACGCTCCCAGACCCTGGAATAAGGCCGACCTCCAGGCGTTTCTAGGCCTTATCAATTTTTATAATGTATTCCTGCCGCACAAAGCAACTGTCGCTGAACCCCTACATCGTTTACTGGACAAAAAAGCCATTTGGGTATGGGGACATAGAGAAGAGCAGGCATTTCGAAATGTTGAAAAACTACTAACTCCTGACGCTGTACTGATGCAATACAATGAGACTTTGCCGTTAACGATCACGTGTGATGCATCGCCTTTCGGAGTGGGCGCCATTTTGAGCCACGTTTTGCCTAATGGTAGCGAAGCCCCTGTTGCCTATTTCTCAAAGACGCTTTCAAAAACTGAGCCAAATTATTGCCAGATTGATAAAGAAGCCCTTGCCATTATGTCTGCTGTCAAAAGATTTCATGAGTACGTATATGGCCGGGCTTTTACTATAGTGACTGACCACAAACTTTTGCTGGGAATAATAGCGGGAGATAAGCCAACCCCCTATATATTATCTCCCAGAATGACTCGCTGGTCAGAATTCTTGGCTGCTTATAATTATCGGCTGCAATACCGCCCGGGGAAGGCCATTCCCCACGCCGATGCATTGAGCCAAGCACCGTTTCCAGAGACCATCGACGACCCCGCGCCTACAGTATCAACGTTGCAGATCGAGACACTTCGGGACACCGCCATTAACAGCCTGAGATATCATGAGAGAAACGCGACCCCGCCTTGGCACGAGTCGTCAGTTGGGTGGAACGCGGATGGCCATTGGACCAAGTACCTGATGACTTCATCCCATTCAAAAGTCGACAAACAGAGTTGTTTTCACAGAAGGGCTGCATCATCTGGGGCAATAGAGTCGTTGTCCCAGAGTGACTCCAACGGGCAGTACTGAGAACCTTGCATGATGACCACCTCGGCATCGTGCACACGAAAGCCCTCACACAAAGCTATGCGTGGTGGCCCGGCATCGACAAGCAAATCGAGAATTGGGTCAAAGCTTGTCATAAATGCCAAGAAGTAAGCAACGCCCCACCAAAGGCAATCCCAACCAAATGGGAAACACCGTGGGGACCCTGGTCCCGCATCCATCTGGACTTTGCAGGGCCTGCCAAAGGCCACACATTCTTGTTAACCATGGATGCCTACTCGAACTGGCTCAAAATCCACTGAATGAAGAACACAACAACCGAAGCAGTCATTAAGAAACTGGACAGACTGTTTGCAACCCACGGATTACCAGACGTTCTGGTATCCGACAACGGGCCCCAATTTACTGTGCTGTCTTTTGAGCAGTACCTGGCGGACTACGATATTCGACATGTGCTGATGTCACCTGCGCATCCTGCGGCCAACAGACGCGCCGAGCGCATGGTACAATTCGTCAAAAAGACGCTACAGAAAATGGACTATGACAACATCGAAGAGAAAATAAGCCGAATCTCTTTTTACAGCATATCACTCTGCACAGCATCACCAACAAAACTCCCGCCGAGTTGCTAATGGGATGAAAGCTCCGCTCCCACCTCGACCGGTTACACCCAGCATACAACCGGAGAAACCACACGGATCCAGCGGCCGATGCCGTACCTTCCAGGTACGCGACTTGGTATTCGCTAAAAACTTATTGGGCGATCCGTTGTGGGTCAAAGTGACTGTAGTTTGTGTAACCGGCCCGAGATCATGCCTCGTGCAATGCCGCGATGATAGACTATGGAAGCGCCATATCGATCAACTATGATCAAGGCTGCAGTCAGGAATTTCCAAGTCCTCTGATGACCAAACTGAGGGGGGGGGAGATACTGAGGAAGATCAACTCCAATTAGTAGAAAACCTTTTTGAAGGGAATGATAGCGGAACGGAAACACGTGAAGAGGAAGCAGGGATGGGAGTGAGCTCACCTCACGGTGATACCGATGATGTTGGTGACAACGAAAACTCAAACTCAGAGTCAGAGACACCCCTTTCGCCTCAACAAGAGTGCAGCCAAATACCGGGTGCACAACGAAAATCAAATAGACTAACAAAACAACCGTCCTACCTCAAGGATTACATAACCGCACCCCATAAACGGAACCCGGGAGGAAGGGGTGCTGTGAATGAATAAGTGTGTAATAAAGTTATCAAGAGCTTTGAGTCAAGTGCAGGGTTCTGGCCCTGCACTTCTGATTGGCCGTTAACTGGCGAGATCGGATTGGTCCATTCAGGAGAATCCGATTGGCCATTAACGAGCCATTACCATTGGTTAACGGAGCTAGCGCTCCCAGGTTTTCATTGGTTGAATAGTTAATAAGTTGCCTACATAAGAACGGCTGTAGCAGCCATTGTTTTGAGCTGTCACACCATATAAATAAAGAGTTGAAGTTCACCGTTTCACCGGCTCGTCTCCATTCTTTCGCGCCCACGCTCAGTACATAACACCTATGATCTTCTCCGCTGTCCTTATCACTCTCTGTAGGGATTTTCTATCTGAGGCACTGCTGCCACCAAACCAAACAGTGATGCTGTTTGTTAAAATGATCTCTGTCGTGCCTCTGGAAAAAGTGACCAGGACAGAAGGAGGAAGATGTGCTCTCCTCATCTGATGCAGGAAATGCAGACAAACATTAACACAAGGGCTGCTTGCAATCCAGAAGCTATAAATTTCTCACCCTTGATTTACATTTTCAGCATGAAGCCAATAAGGAGGTTTTTATCTTGCTTGGAAACTGGTCGATCTTCCTGAAGCTTGATCTTGGCTTGTGCCAGAACCAAACATTAGAAAAGACATGGTTAAATGCATCCTGACCTCTGAAAGAGCAATATTCAAACATGGCTTATAAATAAGCTGAGGATCTGAAGAACTTGAAACCTGCTTCCTCTAGAAAAAAATAATAATTTCAGCAGTAAGCATTAGCTTGAAAGGCTTCTGTTTCATCCTTTGCTTTCTTTCTTTTTCTTTCTTTTTCCTTTTTAAGCTCTTAAGGCTTGTTAAACTCCTGCAGAATTGAGGGTGGAAGAGACACTTAACGGGCTCTTTTTATGCAATCTCTCCCATTTTTAATTAGTTTCTCAGATACCCAAACTGTTGGTGGGAGTAAGAAAAGAAAACCCATTTGAAACAGACAATTAAGCTAGGTTATCAGAGCACAACAACAAAGATTTATACATCCAGTGTGTTTTTGCAAATATGTGTGGGGTGTGTGTGTGTGTGTGTCTTAATATAATTTCTTTCCTTTCAGTTTCCCATCCCCTTCCTTGTGATGGGTGAGACTTTGAATCAAGGGCAATGAAAAAGATAATAAAAACTTAGCTCCCCTCCCCTCCCTGCCTGCCACCCAACCAATTCTCCTCTGTTTAAAATATATCTCTTCTTTGAGTTTGTCTCAGACCATTTTGTGCAAGGTCTAATCTAGGGGGCTGCCACCAAGAAGAGGGGGCCAAGCTATTCCCCAAAGCACCTGAAAGCAGGACAAGAAGCAATGGATGGAAAGTAATCAAGGAAAGAAGCAACCTAGAACTAAAGAGAAATTTCCTGACAGTGAGAATCAGTGGAAGGACTTGTCTTCAGATGGTGTGGGTGCTCAACACTGGAGACTTTTAAAAAAAAGACTGGACAACCATTTGTCTGAAATTGTATTGGGTTTCTTGCCTGAGCAGGGGGGTGGACTAGAATAGTGGTCACCAACCAGTGGGCTGGGGACCACTGGTGGTCCATGAGAAAATGTTGGCAGAAAAATGCCCCCCAAAAGCAATTAATCCAGGCTGTGCGGGAACACAAGGATGCACCACCCATATGGCCCACCCACTCACTGGGCCCCACTCTTTGGCCAAGTGCAAACCTTACCTTGAGTAGAGCCATGCGAGCTGGAACTGGAAGGTAAGACCAACGGCGGGGGAGGGAAATCCACCCTGGGATGGCTTGTGGACATTGGTGGGAAAGACAGTCCCATATTGCAGAGCTGCAGTAGTCACAGGACTGGCCCTTTGCTCATCCCAGAGCAGCTGCTCCTCCATCTGGGTGCACCGGACTGGGAGGAGCTGCTGCTCTGGGATGACCAAAGGGCCAGTCCTGTGACTACTGCAGCTCTGGAATATGGGACCGACTTTCCGACCAATGTCAGCAAGCCACCATCAGTCAAAATTCATATTAGTGGTCTGTGGGATTTAAAATTATGAGTTTGGTAGTCCCTGAGGTCCAAAAGGTTGGTGACCCCTGGACTAGAAGACTTCAAAGGTCCCTTCCAACTGTGTTATTCTATTAATGAGAAATGGAGGAAGATGACTAATATTTTATGCTGGTGGGTTTATTTGTTTTGATCTGGACTTTCTGCCTCTTTGGAGAAAGCTTGCAGAGCCTCTCTTTAGCTCAGAGTTGGTAAACCTTTAGTGCCCCAAAGCCACACCAATGAAACAGAAAAGCAGGGTTGGAAGACTCCTTGGAGGTCCAACTTCCTGTTCAGGCAGGAGATCCTATACCAAATGTTGTCCAGTCACTTCTTGAAAATCTCCAGTGTTGGAGCGTTCACAACTTCTGGAGACAAGTCCTTCCACTGATCAATTGTTCTCACTGTCACGTTAATCTCTCCTTAGTTCTAGGCTGCTTCTCTCCTTGATAACTTTTCATCTGTTACTTCTTATCCTGCCCTCAGTGGCTTTGGAGAATAGTTTGACCCTCCCTCATCTGTGACAGCCACTCAAGTAGTGGAAGACTGCTATCACAATAGGATGAACGGCTAACATGACATGGCCAAGAATTATGTTGGACATGCCAATGGTATCTCAACAAGTGAGACTGTTCTTGCAGCTCTTTTCTCCATTCAGTCTAAAGAACCAAGGTGATTCCCCTTCTCTCTCCTCTTCCCTTCCCCCCATCTCTCTCACACACAGAGTGTGTTTAAAAGGTGCTTTTTCAAGAGGCAACTAGGCTTTCTTTGTTGTTCTTTTGAAGAAGTTTCGCTTCTCATCCAAGAAGTTTTTTCAGCTCTGACTAGATGGTGGGGAATGGAAGGATTCTATCTATCTATCTATCTATCTATCTATCTATCTATCTATCTATCTATCTATCTATCTATCCATCCATCCATCCATCCATCCATCTATCATCTATCAATACTTCCATTCCCCACCATCCAGTCAGAGCTGAAGAAGCTTCTTAGATGAGAAGCAAAACATTTTCAAAGCAAAACAAGAAAGTCCAGTTGCATCTTGAAAAAGCACCTTTGGGACAACCATGACCTGGATGACTGAGAAGACATTTACAGAGAGAGGAGGGAGGGAGGGAGGGAATGAGAGAGGGTGGGCAGACAATTTATTCAAGAATGATAAAACTTTTTAGCAAGAAATGCTGCAATGGTGTTTTATTACGTCTAATAGCTGTGTGGAGGCAATTCCCCTGTGGTTCTGCACACACTGGTGGAAGGGATGCAATATGTTACATCGTGCAACCAAATATTGGGTAAAATAAGAGTAGGAATCCAGCTGTCACCATCGGTTGTTTGCCCCAAAAATTCTTCTTGTCTAACATAATCTCATTTAGGAAATGAGACAGTATATTAACTGAGGTGAGCAGAATGGAAAGGATGGGAGAACTGAACCTCAAACCATCAATACTGATTAATGATTCCAGGTTAAATAGCATCAAAGGTTAAGATGATTTCCAAATTTAGCCTTTATCCAGAGCAGGAAGATTTCTTTTCCTCCTGAACCTGTGTTAATTTGCTGGCTTCCAAAAACCAAGCACTTTTGTGCTATTTCCTCCTTATGTTTTCCCCCCTTTCCCTTTTCTTTCACCAAAAGTCCTAGTGGCACGAAGAACCCTGGTGGTACAATGGTTAAAGTTCAGTATTGCAAAGCAAACTCTGCCCACAGCCTGGAGTTCGATCGTGACCGGCTCAAGTTTGACTCAGCCTTCCATCCATCCTTCCGAAGTTGGTAAAATAAGGACCCAGATTGTTGGTGGCAATATGCCAAAAAAAGAGTTTATATAATAAACCACCCAGAAAGTGCTCTAAAGCACTACATGGTGCTATGTAAGCCAAAATGGCATTGCTATTGCTACTCTTTTTCATTTTCTTTGAGTTTTAGTGTTCTGACCAAGGCTTCAAAAGATCATGAAGCAGACTCCTCATCCCAATAGAACCCTTTTTATTTAGGTTAAAGTGAATTCCTCTCCAGCAAAGTCCCGCAAACATGAGATTTCACAACTATAGGCCTTTATCGGGCTTGGAGAGTTGCCAGGCTGATATCTTCCAAACACCATGCTGCAGCAGAAATTACTTGGCAACAGGAACAGATCTTTACCTTAATCAATTAAACTTATTATCTCCTGCAAACCCCACTCCCCTTTCGCTCCTCTTTATTCCCCATGAGAGGGGCCATTCACCATCCACCTGTGCCCTTACTCCTGAGTCCACCCTTGTTCCTTAACTGTTCCCTTCTCCTGGCAGCTCTGCACATGCGCACACTGGGAACAGGCTCCAGCTGTTCTTCTGCCCCACTGAGCTGACTCCGAAGGCAGCTGATAACTGTCAGATGGCCTTGGCCCCATCTCTGCCTCCGATGTCTTCTTCGAGCCTTCCCCAGACTCCAGGACTAGCCCATGTTCCTCCCCAACCTTCTCACTGTCTGAGTCTGCTGTCAGCTCTGCTGGCAGGCCATAACAATTAGACCCATTCTCATGTATAAAATTTTCTATAAAGCTATATTAAACCAAAAACAAGCATCTTTCCCCTTTTATCTTACTTTTTCCTCATAATCACAAATAATGAGGCTGTTCAAGAACCAGGAGTTTTCAACATTATTATCTTTCTAAGATGAATTGCTTCGGCTAAATGGTTGTTAGACATTACAACTTATAAACAGTGAAACTCTTAAATTCTTAAATAGTAGACGGCGAAGTTTGGGAAATGAGTCAATGATTTTATCTTTCTCTCTAAAGCTAAGCACCAGATTTGTATCCATGAACATATTTATCAAATATATTAGCATCACCAAATGAAGCCCTCTGATCTCAAAGGGAAAAGCAAATGAAAAAAATGGATAGAGGTATTGAAAAAAAAAAAAAAGATAGCTAGTCCTTGAGTTACGACCACTCGCTTAGTGAATGTTTGATGTTATGACAAACCTCTCTGGATGTACATGGGATCTGGATTTGAAGTTCTGAAAGTCCCTCCCCCTTATGGTCACATGATGGCACTTGGCAATCAGGCCAGATTTAGGACCGTTTGCAGTGCCTGAGGTCATGTGACTGCACTTTAGGATGGCTTTGCAGAAAAGTGGCATTTATTTCCAGGTTTTAGCAAAACAGCCCACCCAGCAAACCATTAGTTCATGTAATGGTTGTGATGTTCATGTAATGACCACTGCAAAAAAAAAAAAAAGCTCATAAGATTTGGTCATTCATGTAGGCGACCATCCCAAGTTAAGACTGTGATGGGCAGGTTCTGTTATGGTCATAAATGGAAGGCTACCCATGGTTCTGGCATTCTGGCAATCTTAGCAAAAGGTTTACATTATCATTAAGCTTTACCCTGCCAGGGGCAGCCCAAGGTTAGGAGGAGGGTTAGGGTTAGTAGCAGGAAGGAGAAAATATAACAGATAACAGATAATCAGAGTTGGAAGGGACCTTGTAGGTCATATAGCCCAACCCCCTATCCAAGTGAGAGACCCGACACCATTTCTTAAAGATGGGAGTCCAATCTCTTCTTGAAAGTATCAAGTGATGGTGATATGGAGCTCCCACAACTTCTGAAGGAAAGCTATTCCATTGGTTGATTGTTCTCACTGTCAGAAAGTTTCTCCTTATTTCCAGGTTAAATCTCTCCTTGTTCAGTTTCCATCCATTTGTCTGGCCTACAGGCGCTTTAGAAAATAGCTTGACCCCTTCCTCTCTGTGGCAGTCCCTCAAATATTGGAAGACTGCTATCATGTCTCCCCTGGTCCTTCTCTTCAATAGACTAGCCAAGCCCAGTTCCTGCAACCGTTCTTCATATGTTTTAATCTCCAGTCCCCTAATCATCCTGGTTGCTCTTCTCTGTACTTTTTCTAGAATCTCAACATTTTTTTTATAATGTGGTAAACAAAACTGGATGCAGTACTCTGAGTGTGGTCTTACTAAGGCTTTATAGATGGTATTAGTACTTCCCTTGATCTTGACTGTATCCCTCTGTTAATACAATTTAGGATTGCATTAGCTTTTTTGGCTGCTGCTGCACACTGCTGGCTCATATTTAGAAGGTTGTCCACTAAGACTCCAAGATCTCTCTCATAGTTACTGCTATTGAGCCTGGTTTCACCCAGTCTATATGTGTACTTTAAAATGAGCCGGGGTGCTACAGAAGAGGGATTGTGCAGCAAGAGGGAAAGCAATAGCAACAGTGGTGAAATGCTACCAGTTCAGCCCAATTTGGCCAAACCAGGAGTAAAAAAAAACTTTGACAATCAACTGATAGGAGGAAGAAGAGAAAAGAGCAGGATCGACCCTGTGCTTTTCTGTTCTTTATTCTCTCAGTTGATTGGCACGGCACAACATGTGAGAAGTGCACGATCACCAAACCAGCAGGAAAACTGATAGAATCCCACCACTGAATAGCAATAGTACTTCTATAACTATACATCTAACTAAATTTGTAGAACCTGCTCAGAGACCCAGTTTGCCTCTTATTGATCTACCTTAGTTTACTTTTTAAAATCAAGTAGAGGATCAAAAAAAAATAATCATGATTTTGTAGAGTAACCAAAGGCAGTAAGGAGGGAAAGAAAGCTAATATAATCCAGATGTAGCAGAAGGAGGAAAGCTGTTCAAAAACTCAAGAATTTTAAGTAACTATGAAGAAGACTTGAAAACACCAAGAGAGATGTCAATCTTACCAAGTAGGTCAGATAGGAAACCCTACCAGATAAGCTAATTCTACGTCATTGTAAAGCTACATTAGGAAAATTTTGCAAGTCTGAAAGAAAAATTCTCCCACAGTCTCCTAAACGGCTTGAGAAACTAGAGAGAATGTCTTCTGAATCCCTTGCCCTGCCCATTATCCAGCTCTGGGCTCTGCTATCTCTTCCCTAGACAGAAGAACAGAGTTGAAAGGGATCTTGGAGATCTTCTAGTCCAACCCTCTGCTCAGACAGGAAACCCTATACTATTTCACACAAATGGTTGTCCCATCTCTTCTGAAAAACCTCCAGGGTTGGAGAGACCACAACTTCTGGAAGCAAGTTCTTCCACTTGTTTATTGTTCTCACTGTCAGGAAATTTCTCCTTAGTTCTAGGTTGTTCTAGGTCTCCTTAGTTCTAAACAGTGTCTCTTTGCCCTGTCTGCCAAGGTCTTTCTCACACATACTATTACAGGAACCATGTTCAACATAAATTCCGGATGAGCTGGTTCTTCCTTAAAATCTGTAAATGATATAGAACCTACCTAAATTAACACAGTTGCTAGTTTTCAAAGAGAGATTCATCAGTATAGGTGCTTGAGTAATTTATCAGCAGTTTGTGCTTCAGTGAAAAGAAGGACTGTGGACGCTTAGATGGGAATTCAGCTCCAAGGAGACAACTCTTCCTTTCCCTTTCAGTGGACTTCTTGCTGATATTGTAAGGAGCTGCTGGTCTTTGAAAAAGTTGCCTATTCTTTGCATTGAGCAACAAAAGTTGCCTATTCTTTGCAAGGCACTGAGATTTAGCGACAATAACATTTGGTTAATTTCAAAATCTGAAACAAACCTGCATCATATCAACTGACATCCCTCCTGTCCATAGTTCAATTGGCTAAATTCAGCCTCAATCAATCAATCAGAATAGAGCTGGAAGGGACTTTGGAGGTCTTCTAGTCCAGCCCCCTGCTCAAGACTCTATACCATTTCCTGGTCCTAATTCAGACTTAGAAAAAGAGTTGGAGAAGTGACCCTCTGTTTCAGCTCAAGAATTGGTGCGGTTCAGTTATGAAGACATTGGATTAGGAATGGGCGGACTATGGTTTAACCAATGGCTGGATCAGTTGCGTTCCTTTAGGCCTGTCTGTCTCACAGGAATTGTTTTTGGGGAAAATAAAAGTAGAGAGTGCTAATGTGCATGGGTAGTCCTCAATGTACAATCAAAATTTCTGTTGCTAAGTAAGACATTTGTTGAGTGAGTGTTGCCCCATTCCGTGACTTTTCTTGCCACCCTTGTTAAGTGAATCACTGTGGTTGTTAAGTTAGTAACATGGTTGTTCCGTGGCTTCCCCATTGACTTTGCTTGTCACAAGGTCGTAAAACATGACCATGTGACTCTAGGACACTGGAACCATCATAAATATGATATTGGAGTTCCAAGTAATACAGCCATAGCAAATAGAATTTGGATGCAAGCAGTTTCCTCAAAGTTTATTGGATATATCATATTGGCACAGGCTGGTGAAAACCAACGCTAAAAGTTCCCACAGTTTTCACCTAATTGAAAGTAAAAGTTTTTCTCACCTTTCCTCAACAATTGGTCATATGGTCCAATCAAGGTGCTGTCCAGTTGCTTGGAAATTTCACTCCTCCTCTCTTCAGCCACTTGTGGGAATGTCCTTGGTTCTCAGGGGAATCTACTTTGTTTTGGCTACAAAACCCCAACTATCTCTATCTCCCCCTCCCTATCCCTCAGCACCATAATGGCAACACTGAAGCCTCCAAGATGGCCTCAATCAGACCAGCTTCAGAGTTGACATATGAGTCAGTTGCCAAGCATTTGAATTTTGATTAGGTGAACATGGAGATGCTGCAGCAGTTATAAGTGTTATAAGTAACAGTCATAAAGTCACTTTTTTCAATGTCGTTGTAACTTTGAGTGGTCTTTAAATAAACTGTTGTAAGTTGAGTACCACCTTTGTATTCTGCTCTGTGATCCTGAAGGAAAGGCAGGGTAGAAATCAAACAAATAATTTGATTCAGTCCACATCCTCTTGATATCATGAAAAGATTCACCTGTAAGTGTATTGGCTCAGCGGTTCCATTCAGTGCATCAAATTAATTGTGGTGTCCGGTTCAAAAGGGTGACTTGAATGAATCGGAGCTTCAGCCAGATCTAGTAAATTGTTAGCATGTCTGTGTCTAAGATAATCTTTGCACAACAAAAGAGACCGTGGACAAAAATTGACGCTCATGAGAGTTTGCTTTCTGGAAGCTTGATATCCATCGAGCATGAAAAGAAATATCTTCAGGATAACAGTAGCAGAACAAAAGAATCAATTACTCAGAGGAGATTGAAAGAAGGAGCTGGGGGAAGGAGCTGGGAGGGTAAATTTGGAATTTGTAGGCATATCACAGCTAATCACAAAATAGCTAATTTGATGGAGCCTGCCAGTTATCAAGCACAGTAGTTATTTGAAGGCCAGCTAGTCAACCTCAAGTCCTTCAGGAATAAACTGTCCCATCGAGACTTAATTTGGTCTTTTCCTGGATACTTGGGTTGGATATCCTTCAAAACACACCATTGAGCTCTAAGAAGTCTTCAGAACGTTCTTGTGGCATCTTCATCAAACCCAGAGGCATCCTTGCAAATAGAGATAGTGTTAAAAGCTGGCACATTGTCCATTACTTTTTTTTTAATTACAAAAATGCAATTAGATCAATTAAAAGAATCTTAAGTAGAATAATCTTTCTCAAATTAGCAGGGAGCATCTTATGCATCAAAGGAGGGGGTCTGCAGGCACAAGGATGCTCACAACCATCAGATTGTCTATTGCTGATTTAAACTTCTATCACAATAGGTGTTCTGTTGTTGATGGCACAGTGGTTGGAATGCAGTATTGCAGGTGAATTCTGTCGACTGCCAGTAGTTCAATCCTGACTGGCTCAAGGTTGAGTCAGTCTTCCATCCTGTGAGGATGGTAAAAATGAGGACCCAGATTGTTTGGGGTAATACGCTGACTCTGTAAACTGCTTACAGAAGGTTGTAAAGCACTGTGAAGCTGTATATAAGTCTAAGGTCCATTGCTATTGCTCTCCATGAACAATTAGACCTGTATCTCTTGGAAAAGATAGCAATAGCAATAGAACTTAGACTTATATACCACTTCACAGTGCTTTACTGCCCTTTCTAAGCAATTTACAGAGTCAGCATATTGCCCCCAGCAATCATTTTACCCACCTTGGAAGGATGGAAGGCTGGCTCAATCTTGAACCTAGTGAGATTTGAAATGCCAAATTGCAGTCAGCAGAAGTAGCCTGCAGTACTGCACTCTAATCATTTGTGCCACCGTGGCTCAAGATATAATCAAACCACAATAACAAATCACTTTCTTACTTTCTTCCATTTATTCCTCAGGACGCCAGCTATGATTGGATGTTCTTTTGTGGTAAACCGGAAGTTCTTTGGGGAAATTGGTCTTCTCGATCCAGGGATGGATGTCTATGGTGGAGAGAACATAGAGCTTGGAATTAAGGTTGGTGAGATGATTACAACAAAGTGATTCTTCTTTCTAAGGTATCTTAGTAAGAGCTTGTAAATTGAAATCTGATTCTTCCTCCTGGACCATCCTTTTTTTCGATAAGTGGCTTCTTTCGTGAAAGAAAATATTATGATTAAGTCTTGTCTCCTAGCATTTCAATGTTTACTATATCTTTAAAAATAAATGGGTGGTTTTTTTCTCAGATTGCTTCTCAAGAGTCACATAAGCTTCAGTCCTAAACCTTCAAAGAAATTGATAGGGTTTCTGCATAAATATACATCATTGATATAAATATAAACATCTCTAGAGAAATATTAGCTGGTATCAAGTTCTGTCTGAGATCAAATCGGTATTATTCTCTAAATTGTAGGAATTAATTAGCTATCACTCCAAAGAAGTAAAAGATAATAAATGCTTACTGTTTTCTTCCCTCTGAATCTAAGGTTCACTTTGGTCTTCTAGTAGATTTGTGTGTTCTGCTAATCAGAAAAGCCCAATTAGATTTCTTTGAGCATTCAGAAGTGTGATTAGAAAGTACACTCTCACTTCCATCCCACATATTGGTGAGCAACTGGTGAGACCTTTTGCACACCTCAAGGAGAAATAAACAGATTAGAAATGTGTTTCATTTGAAATGTTTATGTTTCATCTATCATGCACCATCCCTGAAGACAATATGCAGCAGCACACTACAATAAGTTGAACAAATGAGTTCCGTCTGCATTCTCAGTTTCAAACAAATTAACTACGTTAGCAGTATAAGATCAATCTATTGTTTGATTGCTCCTGGAAGATCCTTACTTGACCTTCTACCAAAACAGCCAAGCTAATGTTATTGCCCAGATCCTGTTGCAATCATGGTTTTCATTTCTTTACTGGTTCGTGGTTTTTATTTTATTTATTTGTTTGTTTGTCAGACATCTACAAGATAACAAGTATGTATGAACATAAAAAGGAACAAAGGAAGTAAATACAGATAAATGGGGACAGTAAGACAGGGACGGTAGGCACGCTGGTGCGCTTATGCATGCCCCCTTTAAGGGCCTAAGATTGGGTTAAGGTCCATGGTAGACAGTTTGAGGTTGAAGCTGTGAGGGGTTGAGGCTGTAACAATGGAGTTGGGTAGGGCGTTCCAGGCATTGACCACTCTGTTACTGAAGTTGTATTTTCTGCAATCGAATTTGAAGCGGTTTACCTTGAGTTTGTATTGGTTGTTTGCCTGTCTATTATTGTGATGGAAAGCTGAAGAAGTCATTGACAGGCAAGATGTTATAGCAGACAATTTTGTGAACTATGCTTAGATCAGACTGCAGGTGGCACAGTTCTAGACTGTCCAAGCCCAAAATTTCAAGCCTGGAGGCATAGGGAATTCTATTGTGAATGGAGAACTGTTCTTGAGATATATCTCTGAACCCACTCAATTGTGTTAATGTCCGATATACAGTATAGTTTCCAGGTGGATGAACTGTATTCGAGAATTGGTCTGGCAAAGGTTTTGTATGCCCTAGTTAACAATTCAATGTTGCCAGAGAAGAAGCTTCGCAAAATAAGGTTAACAACTCTTAAAGCCTTTTTGGCAATGCTGTTACAGTGAGCTCTGGGGCTTAGATCGTTTGAGACAAGTACTTCTAGTTCCTTGACAGAGTGATTCTTTACTGGTTTCTTCCTCTTTCTTCTGTCCTATCTGTTGCTAGGGACTGACATACTTTGACGGACATACTACTAGAGTCACTAGAAGGAGTAGGCAGCCATATAAAGTAAAAATAAATAAATAAATAAATAAATAAATAAATAAATAAATAAATACATACATACATACATACATACATACATACATACATACATACATACATACATGCCAGAGGTGGTATTCAGCAGGTTCTGACAAGTTCTGGAGAATCAGTAGTTGAAATTTTGAGTCGTTCGGAGAACCGGCAAATACCACCTCTGACTGGCCCCTCCCCCATCTATTCTCTGCCTCCTGAGCCCCAGCTGATTGGCTGGGTCTTCTTTTGTTGCCCTGCACAGGAGAATGGAGCTGGAAAGCAGGTTAGTGGGATGGGGAGGGAATGGGGATTTTATAGTATCCTTTCCCTGGAGTGGGATAGGAATAGAGATTTTGCAGTATCCTTCCACTGCCATGCCCGCCACGCCATTCCCACAGAATTGGTAGTGAAAAAATTTGAATCCCACCACTGATACATACATACATTATTATTGCTGTACAGAATCGTCCTTGACTTACAACCACAATTGAGCACAACATTTCGGTTGTTATGCAAGACAGTAGTTAAGTGAGTTTGGCCCCATTTTACGACCTTTTTTGCCGCAGTTGTGAAGTGAATCGCAGCAGTTAACTTAGGAACACAGTTATTAAGTGAACCTGGCTTCTCCATTTGCTTGTCAGAAGGACGCACAAGGGGATCGCATGACCCCGGGACACTGCAACCGTCATAAATGTGAGTCAGTTGCCAAGCATCTGAATTTTGTTCACAAGACCATGGTGATGCTGCAAACATTCATAAGTGTGAAAAAATATTCATAAGTTACTTGTAACTTCAAGCAGTCACAAAATGAATGGTTGTAATTCGAGGACTACCTGTACAACAGAAAAAGACAACCAATGAATCTGTGATACTGAAATAGGGGTAACTGAATCATGTCAGCCTTCCTTCCTTCCTTCCTTCCTTCCTTCCTTCCTTCCTTCCTTCCTTCCATCCATCCATCCATCCATCCATCCATCCATCCATCCATCCATCCATCCATCCATCCATCCATCTATCTATCTATCTATCTATCTATCTATCTATCTATCTATCTATCTATCTATCTATCTATCTATCTTTCCCTCTGTCTCTCTTTCTCCACATAATGTAATAGAGAACATAAGAAGTCTTATGAATGTTTGATCCACTGAAGAGGGAAGCACATTACAATCCACCTAACTTCATGTATGCACTGATGATGTTACCTTAGTTTAGTAATAATGAAATATCTGCAAGAAAACAACTAAGCTCTGAGCACACCAACGGACCCCACAGTTCAACTCCGACCTACTAATATTCTCTTCAATTGCAATGTTATAATCATCATCAGTTTAAGTGAGCAAACTGTCACACAGGAGAATGGGGAAAAAAAACAGTTCTTAATACAGAGAACACGACTTTGAAGCTAATGAGCTCGAAGGTCAAATAAGGGCCTCTGACTGATTCTTAGAAGATATTTCTTGGTAGTAAGAGCCGTTCAATAATAGAAACAGCTTCCTTGACAGCCATCTATAGCTCCTGTGCCCTCCACTTCTGTAATTTGATATCATTAGATTACACTGTTACAATCGGTGCCCTTGAATGCAATCTATAGCTAATTACACCCCATTTGCACCCCAGAGGGGGGGAAAAAAACCTCTTCCCAATCAGGCTACCAACGCAACAGCATTCATCTTCGGTGGCATAAGTTTTACCGATTTTTTTTTCCCACCCGTAAAATAAGCAAAATGAATGCAACCCACTTCCCTCTGCTCTCAAACTTACCCCCACCCGGCAGGCTGAAAATGAGTTCAGGCCTTGCCAGCGATTAAAATGTCAAGCTAATCTTCTAGGTCATTAATTGAGTTTAAGCTCATAGATTTAAGATTTGTTACCAAGCAGGCTGTGAACAGAGCCAGGCAATGAGAGAGGCGGTCCTTGTTTACCTACCGCAGTCGGGACTGGTAACTTGGTCATTAAGTGAAGCAGTTAATAAGTGAAACTGCAACTGTATTTAGGATTTTGTCAAGGTTCCAAGTAATAGATCCCCAACAAAAAGAACTTTGAGGCAGGCATATTCCTTAAAGAACATTTTATCGCGACATATCATATTGGTGGAAAACCAGCTCTACTTTCCCATTGGTTTTACACCCAGTTAAAAGTAAAAGTAAGAACCCCACCACACAATCATTAGTCACACGATCCAATCAGAACACACTCTACTGGTTGGTTGTCTTCAATCTCCACTTTCCAAAAACTTGTGGCAGCATCCTTGGTTCCCAGGGGAAATAATTTTATTTTGGCTACATCACCTCAGTTTTGGCAGCCACCAAAAAAGCCAATGCAATCCTAAGTTGCATTAACAGAGGGATACAATCGAGATCAAGTGAAGTACTAATACCACTCTATAAAGCCTTAGTAAGACCACATCTAGAGTACTGCATCCAGTCCACACTGTAAAAAAAGATGTTGAGGCTCTAGAAAAAGTATAGAGAAGAGGATGATTAAGGGATTGTAAACTAAAACATAGAAGAATGGTTGCAGGAGCTGGACCCGGCTAGTCTAGTGAAGAGAAGAACCAGGGGAGACATGATAGCAGTCTTCCAATATTTGAGGGGCTGCCACAGAGAGGAGGGGTCAAGCTATTCTCCAAAGCACCCAAAGACCAGACAAGGAATAATGGATGGAAACTGAATAAGGAGAGATTCAACCTGGAAATTGGGAGAAACTTTCTGACAGGGAGAACAATCAACCAATGGAACAGAAGTTGCCCTCGGAAGTTGTGGGAGCTTCATCACTTGAGACTTTCAAGAATAGATTGGACTGCCATTTGTCAGAAATGGTGTAGGGTCTCCTGCTTGGGCAGGGGGTTGGACTAGATGACCTACAAGATCCTTTCCAACTCTGATTATCTGTTATCTGTTGTCTCTACACCCCCTTCCCTGGCCCTAAGCTCCAGTGTCAAGCCTGAAGCCATATGAAGAAAATCCCTACAGAAAAACTAGAGAAAAGAAAATGGCCACATCCAGGCCAGCTTCAGGGTTGATAGAAGAAAATATTTATGGTTCAGGGTTGAGCTGTGGGATCCTTGGTGCTATCTGAGCTTGGTTGTTTTCGTGCAGATTTCATTACCTCCATGCACTGATGATGTTACCTACTTTGGTAATGAAATGTCTGTGAAAAAACCACCAAGCTCAGGGAGCACTTAAGATGTTAATTTCTACTTTCCTTTGCTTTACAGATCTGAAAAAGTTGTGAATGCAAGGATTGGTTGCAAAGTTACTTTTTTTCATCACCATCATAACTATGAATGGTTGCTAAATGAGGCAGTTGTTAAACAAGGATTAGCTGTAGCCCAGGTAGGTGGGGTTGATTGTTAGGAAGCAACCTGACAGTAATGAAGGCTGCACAACAGGAATTGTCATTCTCAAGGCTTATTTGAGAACTAACTTACTATTCCCCCTTGGCTTTCTGCCTCTTAAAGTGCTGGTATCTTTCCAGGTCAGGTGGAAAAAGCTTCTGGAGATCCTTCCATATCTTGGTGAGACATGATATACTTTGTTACAGGCCCCTCTTTATTATGGATGAGGATGTCACCACTGGAAATCTCCTTTGACTGGAAATTTCCTTTGACTCCTTTTCTGCTGCTCCTATTCTTCTTCAAGCTTCTGTTGAGGATTCAAGAGAAAAAGCCAGAAGGAAAAAAGATTGAGAGACAAGATTGGTTGGTTTTAGTGTACCATGGGCACAAGGCCATTGTGATTTTCTTCGATTTTGATTTAATGTGTTTTATAAACATGGTCATTCTGGTTTCTAAAGCTTAGGAGATGATGTGAAGCAAGACAAATCCATTTTTAATAAATCAGGGTCAAGCTAACGGTGACTTAGCACAATGAGTAAATGTTACCAGGGATTAAAGACAGAGAGCAATCAATTTAACAAGATAAACTGAGGGCTCAAATTTGGTGGATGCCCGTATAGCTTTAATGCAAGGGAGCCACATCAAGATGGAGATTTTTCAGGATGGAGATTTTTCAGCTTGACTTGGTCACTTTTCCAAAGCAGAACATGTTATGGAGCAGCAATAATTTCAGTCCTCTTCCATCAGCCTCTGAAAGGCTCCAAATATTAGAAATGGTTTAACTAACAAAGAACAAGGGAAGAAAAAAGAATTTCCCAAATGGTAGTTGCTATTTCTAACTCCTAGTTTATCATTAAACTAATGACAATATCTAGGTCGCTACTTCAAGAAGAGGCAAAGTGAAATCTAAGGGAGGCCAAATCAAGGTATTTGCAAGCCATGTTGATTTTATACTTCATTCATAAACATGAGTAGTGTGGTGGCCTAGTGATGGAGGTCTCACCTCACAATCAGGAGGTTGTGAGTTTGATCCTAGGTAGAGGCATATATTTCTCTCTCTGGGCACAATGAGAACATAACTGCTGAACAAAATTCCGCATTAGTGACAGGAAGGGCATCCGGCCATTAAAACACTCTGCTAGCACCATTCAGTTGCCCAGACTCCATCCCGCAAATAATTATGGGGTCATTGAATGGAGATGATTCATTGGTAAACATGCCTAGTTCTAGTTCTGCAATATATGTCTCTCTCTCTCTCTCTCTCTCTCTCTCTGTGTGTGTGTGTGTGTGTGTGTGTGTTTTCTAAAGTTTTTGCAGGTACTTTTAAAGTTGTAGCAATGTTTTGGCAGAATCTCATCTGCCATCATCAGGCTTCTTCTTCGACGAACACAATACAGAAGCCTGATGATGGCAGATGAGATTCTGCCAAAACGTTGCTACAACTTTAAAAGCACAACTATAATGATGTGGGAAAATACCTGAGCAAAGCTGAATACCATCCATCCATCCATCCATCCATCCAACCAGTAGTGGGATTAAAAAAAAATTACTATTGGTTTTGTGGGCATGGCTTGGTGGGCGTGTCAGGGGAAGATATTGTAAAATCTCCAGAAGTGGTATTTTCCAGTTCTCCAAACTACTCAAAATTTCCACTACCGGTTCTACAGAACTGGTCAGAACCTGCTGAATACCATCTCTGAAATAAACCCATAGATAAACATCCCTATCTGAAAGGCAGTTATGGAGCTGTAGTAACTTTGGCAAGCTGGAAACAGCGCAAGTGTTTTCTATGATCCTTAATTGGCTACAAAAAGGAGGCATGGAAAACCCATTTTTAAATGTGCCAAATGCAAGTGTGGGTTGTGTAGACATACAAATAGCACAGTTCTCTTTGAGCTGCAGTATAAAAAGAGGGAAAAATAAATGTTATGGGATAGACATAGCTTGTCTTGTTAGATCTGATGCAGACTATCTATCTTTCTGCCAGGAGTTGGAAAGTTTTATATTACTGTGCAACCTCAAAGGTTACTGTAAATCACTAACAATAAAAGGCACACTCCAAAGCTCAGAAAATGTCAGAGGTTCAGTTTGTAGTATTTGCTTATTCCAAGATGCCTTGAAGCTGCTTCAATAAACTCTTGCCAGTCTCAGCCCACAGACTCCCATGTAAATTCTGAAGGGGATTTGATGGCAGTTGTTTAGCCCAATTGTGGAAAACAGACGTGACAGGCACAAACAACCAGTCCCACAGATGCAGAGTTCAATATAACTATTTTATTATATTCTGCCTACAATGCAAGAATCTCCACAAACTGGAAGCCTTCCCTTGGAAACAAATCGATAAGGCCCCAAGGAACTATTTTTTAAAAAAATAAACTTTATTAATCTTTTATAACTTTAAAAACAAACAAAAAGTGTATGTATCTTGACATTAACAGTTTGTGGCATTCATCTTATACTACTATTTTGTACATTATTTAAAAATATATACATTTTATGTGAAAGTAAGAATTTAACTAATACATTGCTTATCATTAATCTTTCTATCTCCCATCTATCTTAGCTCAATCCAGTCATACTATTTCCTCCCAATCCTGTAATACTCAGAATTCTCTTTCTCTTGGAACATCAGAGTTAATTTATCCATCTCAGCGCAAGTCATTATTTTTTGGATAATCAATTCATCTGGTGGTACATTTTTATGTTTCCAACACTGGGCATAGGCAATTCTAGCTGCCGTTAAGATATGTAACACTATATATTTTATATTTCTCCCATAATTCTTTTTAAATATCCCCAGCAAGAATAGTTGTGGTTCCAGTGAACTGGTAGCTATTTTATTGTTTTAACAAATGGTTAATGTTATAGATGATTGCCCTTTGCATTTTGGTCATTTCTGTACACTTTACACTGTCCAGAGTGATGTTGTTTGAATGGGGGGGGGGGCATGTAAGTGTTTCAGAGAAATAAATAAACAATCAAGTAAACAAAAAGATGAGATGAAATCACAAAATGTAGAGTTTAGAAGATCCCATACGGTGAGAACAATTATCCAGTGGAACAAATTGTCTCCAGGAGTTCTGGGTGCTTCATCACTGGAGGTTTTTAAGAAGAGATTGGACAGCCACTTGCCTGGAAGGGTGCAGTAGAATCTCCTCTTTGAGATGGGTTTGGACTAGAAGACCTTTAAAGTTCCTTCCAACTTTGTTATTCTGTTGACTAGTCCACTGTTTATCAATCTCAACAGCTTTAAGATGATAGGACTTCCACAGAAATCCCAGCCAGCATAACAAGAATTACAACAGTCAGATATCTAATGAAGTAACCAAGATAAAAATGATGATATACCCCCATCTCAAACACACCCCAAACAGGCACCTAGATGAAACCTAGCTTCCTAATAAATGATAGCCGTCTCTTTACTCAGAGCCAAGCCACACTAAAAGCCTCCAATACAGGAACACAATGTTGCCAGCCAATCAAGACAAAAAAAGCCACAAAACAGACAGAAGATATTAGAAACACCAATCAAGCAGAACATAGCAAAGTCCAAGACCAATGGACACAGACCAAGACTCCAAACCAATCAGGATGGAGAAAAAAACAATTCTAACACAGCAGTAGGATAGCACCAAATTTAAAACAGAAACGGCTGTGAAAGTCTGACTCGCAGACGAACACTATACAGAAGCCTGACGATGGCAGATGAGATTCTGCCAAAACATTGCTACAACTTTAAAAGCACAACTATAATGATGTGGGAAAATACCCGAACAAAGCTGAATACCATATATATATATATATATGTATGCATGTATGTATGTATGTGTTGTGAATTAATAAAAGTACTTGAATAAAGATTATTAAGAGCTTGAAGTAAAGTGCAGGGTTCTGGCCCTGCACTTCTGATTGGCCGATAATAGCGACATCGGATTGGTCCATTCAGGAGAATCTGATTGGCTATTAACGAGCCTCTCCCATTGGTTAATGGAGCTAGCGCTCCCTGTGTTTTCATTGGTTAAATACTCAAGAGCTTGCCTATATAAAGGGGGCCGTTGCAGCCATAGAGCAGAGCTGTTACACATGTAAATAAAGAGTTTGAAGTTCGCTGTTCACCGGCTCATCTCCTCCTTAGCGCCCATGCATGGAACTTAACACTGGAGACGAGGATAGGATTCTGGAGACGTCAGAGCTGACTGAATGACGAAGAACGATAACAGAGCACGTGGCTGAAATGCACCAATGGCGGAACCATGTCCAGCGGCTTCATACCACCCACTCCATTCGACCCTGTGCAAGAAGACTGGGACTCATATATGGATCGTTTCCAGATGTTTCTGGAGACCAACAACTTGAAGGATGCCACTACCGGAAAGAAACGGGTGGTATTCCTAACTCATTGCAGGCCGACCGTATTCAAGATGGCCAAGGCACTAGCAAAACTGGCAGAAGTAAAGTCTATGGACTGGGACGTCCTCGAACCCCTGTTGAGGGCCCACAATGCACCGACTGTGCCAACGCTCATTAGAAGGCATGAATTTTACCAGAGAAATCAGCGGAAGGGTGAAAGTGTTGCTGATTTCATAGCGGATCTCCGGAATCTGGGAGGCCTATGCAAGTTTGCCGACCTAGAAGAAGCCCTGAGAGACCGAATAGTTCTGGGATTAGATGCTCCAGGCACACAGAGTAAGCTGATGGTGAAAGGCGACTTTAGCCTTAAAGATGCCATCGCTGAAGCTACTGCAGCAGAAGCAACCAGGAAGTCAGCTGCCCAAATGCGCCTCACCCACGCCCCGCTTCACCAACTTGCCTGCGAAATTTCACCTCAGTCAGAAGGACAGCTTACAACAGCCCACCACGAGGACCTTGAATCGTCATCAGAAAGCGACGAAGAAGAGGTCCACTGACTTCGGTCCAAATGAGACCAATGCCAGAAATTGCAGTACCAATGCACTGGTTGTGAAGCAAGCCACCCCCGGTCAGAATGCAAATTCCTCAACACGTTCTGCCATGTGTGCGGGAAAAGAGGCCATATCGGACGGGTCTGTAGAAGCAAGCTAGGACCCAGCCAGCCCTCGAGGGGGGCTAACTATCACCAACCGACAGGAAGCCGTCCTGCAACGTGAGAACCCATGAACCATCAATGGAACAACCACTCCTACAGAAACAAAACCCTAAACCACTCAACGAAGCGAGAAGAGGCTCACCAAACTATCATGATCGGTCATGCCTCATCTCTTGATGCCAAGAAGATCCAAGTGAAATTGGCCATCGAAAATCAGCCCTGCCTAATGGAAGTTGATTCAGGATCGTCCCTTTCGATGGTTTCCTGGAAGACCCTCAAGCAGCTCATCCCTACTATCCGACGGCAAGACCTCAGATTCCAAAGACTCATACTCAAAGACTATCAAGGAAATCGAATTCCAGTCGTTGGATCCAGCCGAGTCCAGGTATCGTTTAAGAACCGTACAGCATTCCTACCCCTGACTGTAATCAACAGGGATCGGCCTAGTTTGTTAGGTCTCCAATGGTTCGCTCCACTCGGAATTGAAGTAGCCGGCATTCACCGAACCTGCAGCAGTGACTGGGAAGAGGACCTTGTCCAATAATTCCAGGAGGTCTTTGCAGAAAAACTAGGTGAGTAAAAGGGACCCCGATTTAACCTCAATCCTGAAATAGCTCCCATCCGCCTTAAGCCTCGTCGAGTTCCATTTGCCCTTAAACCAAGATTGACGAGCAGCTTGATAAATTAATAGCCCAGGGTGTGTTAGAACCAACCGATCACTCTCCCTGGGAAACCCCAATTGTGACACCCATCAAGCCGGATGGATCGATAAGAATTTGTGGGGACTACCGAGCCACCCTGAATCACGCCCTTCAACAAAATGCTTACCCAGTATTGGTGGTGCAACACCTACTCCATTCCCTGGGGGGCGGAAAAGTCTTCGCTAAACTAGACTTAGCCCAGGCATACCAACAACTGCCTGTTGACAAAAAAAACGGCAGAGGCCCAAACGATCGTTATGCACCGAGGTGTGTTTAAATGTAACCGACTCCAGTTCGGAGTGAGCGTAGCCCCGGGAATCTTTCAAACTTTGATGGAAAGGCTTTACAAGGGATAAAAGGCGTTGTCCCATATTTTGATGATGTGTTAATCGCTGCCCCGACTCGGAAAATACCAAAGGATCACCTGGGGTTGGTTCTCCAGAGATTTAAAGACTCAGGTCTCAAAGTTAAAAAAAAAAACAAGTGTCAACTATGTAGGGATCGTGTAGAATTTTTAGGATATTTAATTGATAATCAAGGCATTCACCCCACCGATAGCAAACTTAGGGCAATCAAAAACACCCCCAAACCCCGAAATAAGGCCGACCTCCAGGCTTTTCTAGGCCTTATCAATTTTTATAATGTTTTCCTGCCTCACAAAGCAACCGTAGCCGAACCCCTACATCGTTTGTTGGACAAAAAAGCAACCTGGGTATAGGGACACAAAGAGGAGCAGGCGTTTTGACATGTCAAAAATTTATTGACTTCTGATGCTGTTTTGATGCAGTATAACGAGACTTTGCCTTCAATGATCACGTGTGATGCATCACCATTCAGAGTGGGCGCCATTTTGAGCCACATTTTGCCAAACGGTAGTGAAGCCCCTGTTGCCTATTTCTCAAAGACGTTATAAAAAGCAGAACGCAATTACAGTCAAATTGATAAAGAGGCCCTTGCTATTGTGTCTGCTGTTAAGAGATTTCATGAATATGTGTATGGCCGAGCCTTTACTATAGTGACTGACCACAAACCTTTGCTGGGAATAATAGCGGGAGATAGGCCAACACCTTATATATTATCTCCCAGAATGACTTGCTGGTCAGAATTCTTGGCTGCGTATAATTATAAGTTGCAACACCGCCCGGGGAAAGCCATTCCCCACACCGACGCATTGAGCCATGCACCACTTCCGGAGACCATTGATGACCCCGCTCCAACAGTTACAACACTGCAGATCGAGACACTTCGAACACCGCCACTAACAGCCCGAGATATCGCGATGGAAACAAAACGCGACCCCATTTTAGCACGAGTCCTCAGTTGGGTTGAGTGCAGATGGCCATTGGACCAGGTACCTGACGACTACATCCCATTCAAGAATCGACAAACGGAACTATTTTCCCAGAAGGGCTGCATTATCTGGGTTGATAGAGTCATTGTCCCAGAGCGATTACGACGAGCGATACTAAGAACCTTGCACGATGGCCACCCTGGCATCGTGCGCATGAAAGCCCTCGCACGAAGCTACGTGTGGTGGCCGGGTATCGACAAGCAGATCGAGACATGGGTAAAAGCTTGTCACAAATGCCAGGAAGTAAGCAACGCCCCTCCAAAAGCAACCCCGACTGAATGGGAAACACCGAGGGGACCATGGTCCCGTATTCATCTGGACTTTGCAGGACCTACCAAAGGACACACATTTTTATTAATGGTGGATGCCTACTCGAACTGGCTTGAAATTCATGAGATGAGAAATACAACAACCGAATCAGTCATCAGGAAACTGGACAGACTCTTTGCGACACACGGATTACCAGATGTTCTGGTATCTGACAATGGGCCCCAATTTACCGCGCTGTCCTTTGAACAGTACCTGGCGGACCACGGTATTCGCCATGCGCTGACTTCGCCGGTGCATCCTGCGGCCAACGGAAGGGCCAAGCGCATGGTACAATTTGTCAAGAAAACCTTGCATAAAATGAACTATGGCAATATAGAAGACAAGATTAACCGGATACTCCTTTTGCAGCATATCACTCTGTACAGCATCACCAGCAAAACTCCCACCGAGTTATTGATGGGGCGGAAGCTCCTCTCCCACCTCGACCGTCTGCACCCATCATATGAACCTGAAAAACCACACGGATCCAGCGGGAAATGCCGTAACTTCCAGGTAGGCGACTTGGTTTTCGCTGGGAACTTTTTGGGCGATCCGTTGTGGGTCGAGGCAACTGTAGTCCAAGTAACTGACCCCAGATCGTACCGCGTGAGATGTCGCGATGATAGAATATGGAAGCGCCATATTGATCAGCTGCATTCAAGGCTACAGTCAGGGATCTCCGACTCCCCTGACTTCCAAACCGAGGGGGGAGGAGATACTGAGGAAGCTGAATTTGAAACAGCAGAAAGCTTAAGCGGAAGTAATGACTGCTCAGAGGCAACACATAAAGAAGGATCGGGGATGGGGGTGAGCTTGCCTCAAGGAGATGCCGAGAACATTAGCGACAACGAAAATTTGAATACAGAACTAGAGGCACTCTCTTCACCAGATAACGTCCTACCCCAACAAGACTGTAGCCAAATACCGGGAGAACAACGTAAATCAAATAGACAATCAAAACAACCTGCCTACCTCAAAGACTACGTGACCGCACCCCTTAAACGGAACCCGGGGGGAAGGGGTGTTGTGAATTAATAAAGGTACTTGAATAAAGATTATTAAGAGCTTGAAGTAAAGTGAAGGGTTCTGGCCCTGCACTTCTGATTGGCCGATAATAGCGACATCGGATTGGTCCATTCAGGAGAATCTGATTGGCTATTAACGAGCCTCTCCCATTGGTTAATGGAGCTAGCGCTCCCTGTGTTTTCATTGGTTAGATACTCAAGAGCTGGCCTATATAAAGGGGGCCGTTGTGGCCATAGAGCTGAGCTGTTACACATGTAAATAAAGAGTTTGAAGTTCACTGTTCACCGGCTTGTCTCCTTCTTAGCGCCCATGTACGGAACTTAACAGTATGTATGTATGTATGTATGTATGTATGTATGTATGTATGTATGTATGTATGCAGTATTTTAGTCTTTCTAATAAAAAAGAACAAAACATTTTATCTGACTGTTGTTTTTTTTACTCTGACAAATGCAATCTCACAACTGAGCCTACCACAGTAATGTAAGGCAATTGTGCAATTGTCACATGAGTTCATACAGGCCTTTGATGCTGTCAGGCAAAACAGCAAAACCTCTCAAGATTTCACAGCTTAAAAATGCTTAGAAGCATTTCCCCCCAATCAATAGAAGATGGTAAACTGTTAAACAGCGTGAAGAATGCTGTGTTGCTAAGCCTGGATTGAGACTTTAATCCTTCATAGAATATTTTCTTTCATTAAATATGACTTATACTGTGAATCTAAAAATCACTTTCCTCTCTTCTCTTTTTCGAGAATAAATGGGAGAATTGTACTTTCAGACTTGCAAGACCGATTGATGTCAGCATTACCAGGTAGACCAGGCAGGAAACGCGAATAGATCAACAAATTCTACTTTATTTGTTAATTACATGAACAGAATCTCTTGCAAGTCTGAAAGAAAATTTCTCCCGCAGCTTGAGAAACTAGGGAGGGTCTTTTCTTAGTCCTTTGCCCAGCCCATTATCCAGCTGTAGGATCTGCTGTCTGTTACCTGACATTCTCTAGGCAGAGTTAGAAGGAGCAGTACTCCATGGTCAGCCAGTAAATTCTACACCAGGGGTGTCAAACTCGATTTCATTGAGGGCCACATCAGGGTTGTGTTTGACCTTGGGGAAGCCAGGGGGAGCATGGCCAGAGTGAGCATGGTCAACTCAACGTCACTCATGTCAGGGTGCCTGTGGGGGCCCAAGCACTCTGCTAGCAAATGGGCTCCCAAGCTTTGTTTTTAACTGTGCCGGCCTCCTGCAACCCTCTACCAGTGAAAACAGAGCTTGGGATGACTGTACGTGGCCCTCCCAAGCTCCGTTTTTCACTGGCAGAGGCATTGCGGGCCAGTCCTTTGCTCTTTCCATGGCGGCCCCGTGGGCCAGATCTAAGCACCCAGCGGGCCGGATCTGCCCCCTGGACCTTGAGTTTGACACCCCTGCTCTATCCCATTTCACACAAACCATTGTCAAATGACTTCTTAAAATACTGCAGTATCGGAGCACCCACAACTTCTGGAGGGAAGTCATTCTATTGATTAATTGTTCTAATTGTCAGAAAATTTCTCCTTAGTTCTAGACAGCATCTCTTTACCATGTATGACAGGGTGTATATGCAGATTCTCAGTCATCCAGGTCATGATTGCCCCAAAAGGTGCTTTTTCATGAGGTGACTGGACTTTCCAGAAAGTGTGGTCTTTACCAGTTCAGTCTAAAGCTGCCTAACACTTCACGTGATCTTAATACTTGATACCTGCTATCAGACCTTGTGATGTAATTTTGGGATGATTCGTGTCATGATATCATCAAGCATTACTATTTTGGTAACCCTGTAGCTTGCCACTTTTTCCTGGCCACTTTTTAGAGAGGCACGATTTTTAATGAACTGCATCCCTGTTTAGTTTGGTGGCAGCAGTGCCTCAGATAGAAAGTCCCTACAGAGAGTGGTAAGGACAGCCGAGAACATCATAGGAAGCTCTCTTCCTGGTATTCAGGATCCTGCTTATAAGTGCTATGTGCTCGAAGCATTGTTAGAGACCCCACACAGCCACTTCATGGTCTGTTTCTGTTGCTCCCCTCCGGGAGGAGGTTTTGAAGTATTTCTAGCAGGAGTTGCAGATTCTGTAATAGCTTTGTTCCCTATGCCATCCATCTGGTAAACTCGCAAGATTCATTTTTGTCGCTATGTACATGTATATACATCTGTACTAGACTGTGTTGTTTCTCTGTGTCATATAATATATGTGGGTATATGCATAATAATTGTATGTATGTATGTATGTATGTATGTATATTTATTTATCTTGCCCTGTTTATGTAGTGTATATTAGAGGTGGAGACCCTTTGAAAACTGTATGCAATAACATTTCATTTTAATGTATGCTGATTGATGCATATTCAAAGTGACAATAAAGTTATTCTAAGTCTAAGTCTACAGATTCTCTTCTAAGTCTACAGATCCTGCTGAGCTCTAAGTTAAAAACATTCCCACATTAAAACTTTTACAAAACAGATATTAACAATAATAATTGTACGAACAATGGGGGTATCTAGCATGCTGCTGTGAAAATGCATCTTACATTTTACAGTTTAGAATTCTTTGGCTCCATGGGGATAAACATTTAATTTGCATACTAAAACTGTTTTTCTGGGTTCGTGTAATATACTGTATTGAACCATGAACTAATTCCAAAGGTTGGGTTTGCCCTAAACCATCAAAAGCAACCTCCAAAACCTAAGCAAAAACAAGACAAGAATAAAACCATCTGATCGATCTTTAATTAACTGGATTATTGACTTTGTGATCACTCCCTTTCTGTTTCCGTCTCTCTCTCTTAAATTCACACATATTGTTGCTTCCCTATTAAGCAGAAACTAACCACTGATTAACATCTCAAGTATGGGATTCAAGAGGAGCAAGGAAGAATATTTGTTGTACATTCAGGGCTGGTAATTTTTTCAGATGCATATTAGCTCAGTTAAGGATCAGATAAAGTAAGCATGTATTTTGCATTTTCCCAGATAAAATAGTTTAATGACTGCTGTGAGCAATGCTGCGATAGCCATCACTGATTTCATTCCTTCATAGACCCTGTTAGTGATGCTCTGGGTGTATTTGAACAGCTGCTTGCTTTGTCAGGGAATCAGTTTCTGTGCACACACAGACAGACACACAACTAGGTTTATTGCTCAGGAACACACACACACACACATACATTCAGCTCTGGAAAAAAAATATGGCATAATTAAAACACCTGATCATCACATCCAACCTTCATCCCAAACTTCTTGATGAAATTCAAAATTCATGTTATTTCCCAGGTTCTTGTACAATGCAGCTTGAAAAGAACAATGGAAACAAGAAAAAGAGAAAATGATTCTCTATAATGAATGAGCCGAAATAGAAAATAAAGCTAGGCTGAAATATCCCGCCCAATACCCCACTCCACGTTTTGTAGTAGTAGTTAATAATAATAATAATAATAATAATAATAATAATAATAACAACAACAACAACAACAACAACAACAACAACAACAACATACTGAGCTGTTGCAAGATAATTGCTCAGACTGATTGCAAACAAAGTCACAACACAGTCACTCAGATGGTCACAACTGGTGACCAGATGGTCAGATAGAACTTGTGTCACAACTACCATGTGCCTGTAGCAAAGAACTGGTGGGATCATAAGCCTGAAAAAGTGGTCAAAAATGAGCATGCAAAACTACTGTGGGACTTCCAAATACAAACTGACAAAGTTTGAGGAACACAATGCCCTGGATATCATGATTGTGGAGAAGAAAAAAGTGTGGATCATTGACATTGCCATACTTGGTGACAGCAGAATCAACGAGAAACAACTTGAAAAAGTCACAAAATATCAGGACTTGAGAATCAAACTTCAGAGACTCTGGCATAAACCAGTGCAGGTGGTTCCAGTGGTACTCGGCACACTGGGTGCTGTGCCTTAAGGCCTCGGCAAGCACTTAAAAACAATTGGCGCTGACAAGATCACCATTGGTCAGCTGCAGAAGGCCACCTTACTGGGATTGGCTTGCATAATCCGCCGATACATCACGCAGTCCTAAACACTTGGGAAGTGTTTGACTATTGATTTGTGAAATGAAACCCAGCATGGTTATCTCATTTACTAAGTATACTGTCATTTATGTGTATAATAATAATAATAACAATAACAATAATAGTAGTAGTAGTAGTAGTAATAGGCACCTTGGGTGCAGTCCCAAAGCAACTGGAGCACCACTTGAATACCATAGGCATTGACAAATTTGCCACCAGTCAATTGCAGAAGATAGCTTTACTTGGAACGCCTTCCATCCTGCAGTGACATCTGTAACACCATCAAACATCCAGATTTGCCTATCCCAGGTCCTTGGTAAGGACTCGATAGGTAGACAAAAATGCCAAATCCAGTCTGAACATCTGGCTGACTGTGCAATGAATAATAATAAAAATTCCTCTGCTTATCTTCCTTGGCTCAAACCTGGCTATTTCCTATTATGGTATTCATCTCCAGCTAGAGTTGCAAACAGGGGCATTGTGTGTGTATAAGTGTGTGTGTGTGTGTGTGTGTGGTGTATTTGTGTTTTGTGTTGGTGCCTGTGTTTGTGTTTGTGTTTGCAAGAAATGTCAACTGTTAAAGTGCCACTGCATTTCTTAAATGTATTACACCTCATGTAAAAATAATGGTGAGGCTTCAGTTCCACAGCTGCAATCACTGTCTTATCCAGGTAGTCCTCAATTAACAACTGCTTGGTTTGTCAATCATTCACAGTTGCGATGGTGATGAAGAAGTATACACTTAAAAGTATATATCAGTGACTGTTTTATGACTAATCTTCAGATTTACAATATTTGCAGATCTGTAATCAAAGGGAAGGTAAAGGTAAGATGGTTATGTACAATCACAGTTTCATGCAGCAACAACTTTATTTCACTTCACTTCGTTTGTTTGTTTATTTGTTTATTTATTTATGTATCACATTTCTGAATCACCCATTACCTTCAAAGAGATGGGTGGTTAATCACCAAGTTACTAGTCCCAATTATGACAGCTAAACAAGAACTAACTGTACATCCAGCCAATGCCTCTGGTTGTAAATGCCCATGAAATCTGGTCAGCTTCCCACACCTTAAAATTTTCCCTCCCCAGTTGCTTTTCAGAGTCTCCCCAATTTCAATACCTTTCCTATGTTATTTTTCAATGACAAAGTAAAATATTATGTTGGGGAAAGGAAGAATGGTACCCTGGATGGGTACCATTCTTCCTTTCCCCAACCCTCAGCCCTCACAACAGGATTTGATAACACTTGGTGTATGTTCAACTTGATTATGGTATGATTCTGTATCAGTTGTAATCTGTTTTACATTTTAATTCTCATCTTACTCGAATTAAGGACTGTAGTGGCAGAAATGTTCCTTCTGAAATGCCTCAAGTTTTCTCTGAAATATTTCAGGATTTTCACCAATAATTCATTACACTATAATAATAATAATAAAACATAAAACATAAATATATTGGGGTTGGTGCTATTGCTTTTTCCTCTTTTCCTTTCCTTTTCTTTCCTTCCCTTTCCCTTCCCTTTCCCTTCCCTTTTTTCCTTTCCCTTCCCTTTCTTCCCTTCCTTCCTTTCCTTTCCTCCTCCCCTCCTCTCTCCTCCCTTCCTCCCCTCCCTCCTTCCTTTTTTTCTTCCTTCCTTTCTCCTAAGCAATCCCATCCCATTCGTCCCTCTTTTTAATTGAACTAAGTCTCCACATGGTGGAGAGCTTTTTTAAAAAAAAACAAACAAACAACTTTTTAAAAGCTTTTACAGAATTCAAGTTATACTGGGGGCAAAACACTGATGTTATTAGAGTTAGGGACAGAATTTTCTTCTTTTAAGAAAATGTCTCTTCTCTCTTTCGTTCTCCGTACATTGTGCATGTATTTCGTTTAGTATTTTTTTTTTAAGTATTTATTTGATTTGTCAATCGCTTACAAGATACAGGTATAAGAATAAATATAGTTTTGAATACATGAAATAGATACTTATAAGAAAAATAAAAAACAATAAGACAGGGATGCTTGGCACGATTGGTGCCTTATGCAAGCCCCCCACAGCCCTCTTAGGAAAGGGATGAGGTCAATAGTAGACAGTCTAAGGTTAAAGTTTTTGGTCTTTGAGGGAGAAACCACAGAGTCAGGTAGAGTATTCCAGACACTGACCACTCTGTTGCTGAAGTCGTATTTTCTGCTGTCAAGTTTGCTGCGGTTAACCTTGAGTTTGTATCTAGTGTGTGCTCTTGTATTGTTCTGATGGAAGCTGAAGTATTTATTTATTTATTTATTTATTTATTTATTTATTCTTTAAGCCAATGAATGTTCAGTCTTGGACACTTAATGCATTTCTTTTATTTCTTCTTAGTTTTGTTCCCCTGAGATTCTTAACCCAGCCAACCATAATCCCACTCAGATCTCTTTCCTTGTTATTCTGGCAGCATATAAACTTAGTAACTAGATTCAAAATCTTCATTCAGAGACGTGTCAATTTTCTTGAGGAAGTGCCTAATATCTCAAGAACCTTGGCAGCAGGAAAGCACAGATAAACCTTCACATCAGCAGCTCTCATGTATTGTTCAAGCAGGCACTAACAGTTGTAGAAATAATGGAAAGGAAGAATGAGAAAATCAATCTCCTCAAAATACATGCAATATTCATCTCCTATTCTCACTAGTTCTTTTACCATACATTCAGTAGAAATCTTTGTGGCAACATTCTAACTTCTTTCTTAAAGAAATATGCAGAGCCAATCTCCAACCTGTTCACTTGCAGAAGCATACAGGTAGTGAACAAAATAACAGAGTTGGAAGGGACCTTGGAGGCTATCTAGTCCAAACCCCTGCTCAAGCAGTAGACCCTAAATCATTCCTGACAAGTGGCTGTCTAGCTCTTCTTAAAAATCTCCAGTTCTGGAGCACTCATGACTTCCAGAGGCAAGCTATTCCACTGATTAATTGTTATAACTGACATAAAAAATTCTCCTTAGTTCTAGTTCGATTCTCTCCTTGATAAATTTCCATCAATTACTTCTTGTCCTGCCCCCAGGTGCTTTGGTCAACCCCCTCTTCTCTGTGACAATCCCTCTAATATTAGAAGACTGCTATCATGGCACCCCTAGTCCTTCTCTTCTTTAAATTACACATACCTAGTTCCCCCAGTCAATCATCATATGGCTTAACCTCCAAATCCCCAGTCATTTTTGGTTTTTTTCTGTACTCAGTCTTACCACATTTTGGAATGGAAACATTGGATGACATGCAGCAAAGTTTTCTTACAACCAAGGAAGGACTGAAAGATGAGACCGACATTTATTAAAGAAGAACTGTCGCTAACAGAAATACAAAACGTCATGGCGAATGACTTTGCAGAGGATATCCCTGCTCAATTGTCTGGAGCAGAGAGGGAAAGGTTTATTTAACAGAATAACAGAATATATTAGAGGTGTTCTAATATAACCCGTGCTCAAGCAGGAGACCCTATACAATTCCCTAGAAATGGCTGCCCAACCTCTTCTTAAAAGCCTCCAGTGATGGAGCACCCACAACCTCCAAAGGCAAGCTGTTCCATTAGTTAATTAGTCTCACCGTTATCAAATTTCTCCTTAGTTTCAGGTTTCTTCTCTTCTTGATTCGTTTCCATCCATTGTTTCTTGATTTGCCTTCTGGTGCTTTGGAAAATAGGTTGATCTCCTTTTCTTTGTGGAAAAGGCTAGCTGCTTTTGAATTAGATTAGTTGGTGCAGGGTTAGCATGGCCAAATTGGGGGAGGGGGAGTTATCTGTGGGTTTGTAGCCTTGAGGCTATGAAAATTACCTTATGGAATGTTTCCTGTGTTGTCCTTCATTAGAGGAAGATGATTGCACAATATAGGCTCTTTCCAAGGCGCATCTGTAAGACCAGAACTGTGCATAATGGTGAAAAAAAAAAAAGACACAGTAAATGAACTTGATAAGAAGACTCATGTCTGATAATTAGAACTAAAAGGAATTCTTCCTCTGGATCGGTCTCTTTGCAAGATAAGAAAAATGGAAATAATTCCGCGATCAAAACAATTAATTCTGGTCTTGTCACCCAGAACATTCTGCTTGTCCAAACCACCTCTTATTCTGATTCTATTTTGCTCAGCATTCCCATTTCTTCTACCCTTTTTCACAATTATCAGGTTTAAATGCCACTTTCAGTGTCCTTTTGTCGAAGCAGAGGGACTGTCTAATGGATTGATGCTGCCCTTTCTCTCAAAGCAAGGTGCGAACACAGGAGCTATACAAAATTAGATTTTCAGGAACCTGGATTTGAATCTCCTTGTCGTTATACCCTGCTAATTGCAAGCAGAAATTAAAGTGCAATCTGCATGCAGATATATGGGGTGGAGGGAGAAGTAATTCCAATCCTCTAATTGAATCCTTTCTTGCTACAAGCATTTCCATTCTCTTGAAAATTGAAGGTCTGTTTCTAGCACTTGAGAAAGCCCCCTGGCTAGATATTTGTAGCCTCTGTTGGATTTACAGTGATCACGTGTTCTATTTCATGCAAAGAACTCCACTATTTAAAGTAACTAGTTTCTATCTGCATCTTTTTTTTTTAACATAACATTCTTATTTGATTTGATGGAAAGACAATAGGTTTGCCATTTTTTTTCCTCTCAGAGAATGCGGTTAAAATTCTCATCCGCAGAATGTTTACGCTGTGTTGCACTTACCTTGTTATAAAATGGTTAGGGGGTATAAATAGGTGAATGGTGTGTCTTTCATTTTACAAGCATTCCTCCAGCCGTTTCTACCCCTCTGGCTTTCTACACTTCAAGAAGAGTCAGCAGGAGGGACACTGTCTTCTTGGTGTAGCGTGCTTGGAGAAATTTGGACAACCGTGAATAATAAACTATGTTGTAAGACACCATTATGAGAAAGAGTAAAGAAACTGTCAAACATCCAAAGTGTAAAAGAAAGAAAGAAAGAAAGAAAGAAAGAAAGAAAGAAAGAAAGAAAGAAAGAAAGAAAGAAAGAAAGAAAGAAAGAAAGAAAGAAAGAAAGAAAAGGTGTTTTGTCAGGATAAGCAACTGGAAATGCAGAGAAGAGCAACTACTGTAAAATGATTACAGACCTGGAGACTAAAACATGTGAAGAACGGTTGCAGAACTGGCTATGGCCAATCTAGAGAAAAGAAGAACTAGGGGGTGATTAGATAGCAGTATTCCAGTATTTGAGGGGCTGCCACAAAGAAGAGCAGAGTCAACTAATTTTCCAAACCACCAGAAGTCAAGACAAGAAAAAATGGATGGAAACTAATCAAGGAGAGAAGCAACCTGGAATTAAGTGAGAACAATTAACCAGTGGAAGAGCTTGCCTTCAGAAATTATGGGTGCTCCATCACTGGAGGTTTTTAGGAAAAGACTGGATAGCCATTGGTCTGAAATGTTATAGAGACTCCTGCTTGAGCAGGGGGTTGGACTAGAAGACCTCCAAGGTCCCTTCCAGCTATATTTTGATAGATTGAAGTTATTATATTTATTTATGGCAGATTGAAGTTATTATATTTATTTATGGCAGTGTTACAATAGCCAGGAGAGTACAGTGCTAACATAAAGTAATAGTTTGGCTGCCTAAGATTACTAGCCCGGTTTGGTTCATGCTTGCACACTTTCTAAAGTGCACCACAGGGGGAGAGCTACCTAGATATTGGCACACAATTAAGGGATGGAAATGATACAGTATAGGTCAGTGATGGCTAACCTTTCTGGCACCAAGTACTCAAAGCGTGTATGCATGCGTGCATCCACAAAACGCAATATGTGCACGTCCCCCATGCATGTGCCTCACCTCCATGCATGTGAGCACATGTGTCCCCTACATGCGCTCCCCCATGCATGTGGGGCAGAGACCCAAAGACCAGCTGGCCGGCGGGAGGCGTATGCGCACATGTACAGCAGAGCTGAACTGTGGTGATGGCTCTTGTGTCCACAGAGAGGGCTCATGGGTTATAGGTAGTGTTTGACTTATGACCGATGACTTAGTGACCCTTCAAAGTTACAATGGACCACCCAAAAAGTACTTACAACCCATTTCAAATGTTCCAACTGCTATATCTTCCCACTCACCATCATGTGACTGCATTTTGGACACTTGGACAACTGGTCCGCTTCTTAGATTTTAGAATTTAGAATTGTTTGCAGTGTCCTGTCTCCATGATTTACAGTAATTTTATTGAAAAAAATGATACTTATTTCTGGTTTTCACCAGAAGGTATCCCATAGCCAACAATGGGCTCACTTAACAACTAGCAGAAAAAACTCATAAAAAGGGTCCAATTACATGGTGATCCATTTTGTGACTGTCACCACTTATGACCGTAATTACTGTTGTAAATTGAGGATTATTTGTAATGCTGACCAAGCTCCACTTTTTTCATAGACCAGAGTTTTCTTGGCAGAGTTGTGGAAAACATTTGCCACTGCTTTCTTTAGGCATTCTTTTCAACCTCCAAACCTAGCCTATAGCCCAAATCTAGCCTATAGCCTGATATAATTTGCTCTTTGAAAGCAAACTTTATCAGAAACACAGTCCTTTTAAAGACTAAGATTAAATATCTGCAATTCCTGTCATGCATGGCAATCAATCTCCAATCTTCTATTTGTCTTGTAGACCAAAATGATCTTCAGGTGATCCAGTAGTTTTTGTGAAGCTAATTTTCTGAACTGAAAGTGCTTCAAAGTATTCTAGTCAGGATCAAAATGTTAATTTCTGGAACTGAAATGGCCAGATTAATGAGGCCTGAGGAAAATGGAATGTTCCAGAAAACTCAGAGCTTTCCAGAACATTTGGTGGAACAGCAGGTTTTACACATACCATCTTACAATCATACTTAGCCAGTTTGTTTATGTTGGTCCTTTTTTTGAATGCCCACTTGAAAAAGTGGAAAGTGATAGACTATAAGACCTAAAACAATTGAAAATTTATTTAATTTTAAAGTAATTAAATTAATGAACCTCTTAAATAACTGCTTTGGAGATATTTAATGATTTCTCCATTCCTGGATGTTATAAAATTCACTTGGTGAAAATGTTTGAAAGCATCTTGAGGGCCCATGAAAAGGTTTTGAGGATTATGAAAGTGGAAGAAAGATAAAGAACTATCAAAGGATGGCGCATTAGCTTTCAAATCAGAACTGTGTCAAAATTCTTGAACACATTTTCTTTTAATATCCACACTTTGTGTGGAAGAGAAGAAAGTTCAATTACTTTCCCAGAAAAGAAAACACAGGTGAAAATCAAATGTCACAGGGATGATGTTGTTGCAATGTACTTGGTTATGAGGCAGCATAAAAGTGTCTTGTCTTTCACTGCAGAGTAATAAGCAATAAAAATAGGGGATTGTGAGAACGCAGCCAGTTTGGTGTAGTGGTAAAAATGCTAGACTAGGACTGGGGACAGCCTGGTTCAAGTTCTCACTCAGTTATAGAAGCTCCCTAGATAACTTTTGACCAGTCACTTTCTCTCAGTCTAACCTACTTCACAGGGATGCTGCTTTGAGAGAGTATAATTGGGGGGGAAAAACCACTATAAACACGTTTTTTATTGCAATCATTGTGAATTTGCTCATCATCATGTTGGAAGAAAAATCCAGGTCCAGTTCTAAGCTGGGAATAAAATGGAGGTTACTTAAGAAAGAATGTTTATTTATGAGCAGAACCAGCACACATAACATGCAGTTGTGGGACAACTGACAAAATGGAGTTGAGAGTGGGTGGGTTTTATACCTTCTTAATTTCTATTGGCTCATGTAGGGGTCATGGCTGGCTCTATAGGCAAATTCTAGGTATTTGTCTACAACTAATCTTGTCAATCTTTGGCTTGCCTAATTGTGTTGCATATCTGGAGTCTCTGTCTGACCCAGTTTTTTCTGAATGGATGGCCAAATCTGCATTTCTAAAAGCTGGCCTCCTCAGTTCCTGCTTGGGGCAGGGAGACTGGGGCTGGTATCTACCTCCCTTAAGATTTTTCCCCATTTTTCCTTTAGGGGAAATATTCTATCCGGCCTTTTTAATATCCCCCAAAATATTTCATTCTCTTGGAGGGTAGGTGGGTGCTGACTTTCTACAATCGGATGCCAGTTGGGAAGGTCATAAATTGTGATCTTGTGACTGTAGCATGCTGCAACCATAATTAATGTGTGATAGTTGCCAAGTGCTCAAATTGTGATCACATCTACAGAAAGCAGAAAATAATATTTTCTGTAATAGCCAGAGGTGGTATTCAGCAGGTTCTGACCAATTCTGGAGAACCGGTAGCGGAAATTTTGAGTAATTCGGAGAACCGGCAAATACCACCTCTGACTGGCCCTGCCTCCATCTCTTCTCTGCCTCCCGAGTCCCACATGATCATCTGGGTCTTCTTTTGTTGCCCTGCACAGGAGAATGGAGCTAGAAAGCAGGTTAGTAGGGTGGGGAGGGAATGGGATTTTGCAGTATCCTTCCCCTGGAGTGGAGTGGAAATAGGGATTTTATAATATTCATCCCCTGCACACCCACCAAGCCATGCCCACCAAGCCACACGCAGACAACTGGGAGTAAAAGCTTTTGAATCCCACCACTGGTAGTAGCCCTTACCCTTCCATTCCCACATAAGTGAAGTTGATAATGGAATTATTCTCCTCCTCCTCGTCCTCAAAACATTTTTGTCTCCCCAAGATAAATGAAGCAAAGGATTCATTTCAAAAACTCTTTCATCTATAGGTCAGATCACTTCAAATATTTCAGTTTCCATCTGTTGCAGCACAACACCAACTTAGAATGAATAAAGCTGTATCAAACCTAGAAGAAGAGTATTTTGTTGGTCTATTTGTATTATCATTTCAGGGACATGAGTAGTGCTAATCAATCCATCAAGACAAGGAGTCACCTCTGCATGTTTATGTCTTCTTGTATATCAGAGCCTGTTCTTGCCCTTGATGTGCAAATCAGATAGACAATAGGCTAGACAAATATGGCAGATCTGTTCCAAGATTACCCCCTGAAACCAGAGAGAGAAAGTAATTGAAATGCCTGTCCTCCTCAGATACAATTTTTGTTTGTTTGCTCCAGTGCCCTGGGATTTAACAATTGCTTCATAGCTGTGGTCTTTGTAACGTCTCCTATATTTAACAGGCACTCCTTTGGACTTCTCTCTTTATTTTGCTCATACTTAATGGATGATTAGGAGAAAAATGCTTCTGCGTATTGCAGCCATGGAATAAGTGTGGAGGAAAGTGAGATATGCATCTCGCTCTCTGTAAGAGACATCTGGTATAATTAACAAGCCACAGCGAATATACTAAAAATCTTTTGACAAGTTGTGTTTTTTGGAAAACATGGTGTAATACATAAACACATACACATTCCTGTTTCCCCCCCTTTTATTTTAAAAAGCCCTGTAACACATCAATGCACTGGTGAGAAGAAACATCAGCTAAGTTTTTAAGGTTTAAACTTCCAGTCTAGCTAGATGGCAGGAGGCTACAGTTGATTTAAGAAAGCTAAGTAGGATCAAACATGTTTAGAATTTGGATGGGAAACAAACTGGGCAAATGAAAATAATATCTCCCCAAATGCAGTTGGAAATAATATTTATCCTCTTGCTAAGTAAAATGCACAAGGAGTTGACTATGGAGTTACTAGATATTTTTTTTCAACTTAGTGAATATTTTTTTAACTTTACCAATACTCATATAGCAATAGCACTTAACTTATAAACTGCTTCACAGTGTTTTACAAGCCTCTCTAAGCAACTTACAGAGTCAGCGCATTGCCCCAATAATCTGGGTTCTCATTTTACTGACTTATGGAAGAATGGAAGGCTGAGTCAACCTTGAGCCTGGTGAGAATTGAACTGCTGGCAATCAGCAGAGTTAGCCTGCAATAGTGCATTCCAACCACTGCTCCAGCACAGCCCCTATATGCTTAAATTGTTCAGTTTGCATTTAATACAAACTAGTCTGCTCTGCCTTTCTCTTTTAGAACACAATTATAGATAGTCCTAAACTTACAGTCATTTGTTTAGCGATTGTTCAAAATTATAATGGCACTGAAAAAAGTGATTTATGACCATTTTTCTTATGTATGACCATCATCCTCATGGTCATGTAATCAAAATTCAGATGCTTAGTAACTGAATCCTATATATGACAGTTGCAGTGTCCTGGGTCCTGGAGTCACCTTTTGAGACCTTCTGAATAGAATAGAATAGAACAGAATAGAATATAAGGCTTCCGGTGATGTCATACTCACTGATGGACCGAAGACTGTGACTGTCCATGGTTTTGATCTGTGCTCTCCTGTCGGAGGGCCCCGATCAACTTCATCTAGGGCCAGAACCACCCTGTAGGGGTGGTGAAGAAGGGGGAGACCACCAGCTGGGTTGAGGGGAGCCGCATCTCCCCACCTTGGCTTGGCAAACACTCCCCTCTGAAGACAGCTGTAGTGGTGGCCAAGATGACCACTCTGAAGAGGAAGAGCTGACCGAGACAAGATTGTGCAGGAGTCATGAAGAAGAGGACAGCTTGAACAACTGGCCTAATCAGGTGCAACATCCAAATACAAGGTAAGGTAAGTTAAGGAATTTTTAAGAGAGTTATTTACAGTGGTGGACAGAGAAGTGAAGAAAAAAGGGAAAAAAATTGACAGCTGAAAGTGTCTTTGAACTTTGAAAGAGAAGCCTGAAGAAGATATTTGTTTAAATTGGTAAATATATTATCCTGACACTAAATAGGCAAATATAAAGCTGAACTTGAACATGTCAAAGGAAAAAATAAAACATAGTAATTGATATTTGGACCTATTGGAACTGTGAATTTTAAAAGGCCCTAAAATAGAAAAAGCGGAGGAAACAGGGTGAAATTTGGACATAGCAGAAAGTGCCATCTAGTGGTAAAAGGAATAATTTGTGATTTATTTATTTATTTTAATCTAGTTCGCTTAAAGAACAGATACAAAGTAAGTGAAACCTTTCTACAATAACATAGAACCCCTGGTAAGTGAAAATGGAACGTTGAACTATGAAATAAAGGAAGAATCAAGAAGAAACTGTTTTTGGGATTGTTTGGAGACTTTGGTATACACATAAATCTTGGATATTGAATTACTTGATAAAAATCAATGGTTGGAAATAACTTTTAGACATTGGCTGAACTAAATTATTGGATAGAAAAAACTTTTTAAAAACTTTTTCTTTTTGGAATTGAAAATGGAACTAAGAGACATGAAAGAAAAGCTGCAGGAAAGAGGGAAATCATTTGGCTTTGCCCCACAATTTTTAGAAATGGTGATTTCAGAGTACCAGAAGGAGAGGAAGAGTTGAAGAGTTAAAGAGATAATCGTTAACAAACAAGTGGAGCAATGAGGGTTGAAGGGAAAAGGGAAAAGAATCGGAATTGAAAACTGGAGGCTGGAGGAGGTAATTAAAAAGGGGAATATTTTGAAAACCAAACAAAGTATAAGGAAGCAGCAGAAAAGGACATTGTGGAAGGAAGCTTTAAACAGGGAGGGGGATAAAAACTGGAGTAAGAAAAGGAAGGGGAAAATGAAGGGGGGAAAAATAATAAGAAACAGAACCAGGAAATAAAGAAATATGGAAATCAAATAAAAATGAAAAAGAAATTGTTTATTTAAAAGACATAGAGATAATGGTTAATTAAGAATTAAAAGAGAAGATTTTTGCAAGGTGATAAGTGTAGTATAAATGTACTAGAAGTAATAAATTATTTAGAAAATAGGGAAATACAGATTATTAAAGTGGAAGACTGGAACTGATATTTTTTGTTATTGGAATACCTGTTTTTTTGTTAAACTAAATACAGAGGTAAATGGAATAAATATGAAATAAAGAAATTATGAGAAATTTATTAACTATGTTTGATTAATATATGGAATATAATGGTTGAATGACTAATGGGATGGAATCAATTATAAACTATAGAGGTGGCACACTTTGGTAATTGTAGGGAAAATCTTTGTTTTGAAATGTTTGAATTGAGGTGGAATTTTTTGAAATGATGAAATAAGAATATGCGATGAAATTATAAACATGACAGATAAAAGTATAAATATAATGAATATGAAGATACGAGAATTGTTTAAAGATATAAGAAATTGGTTAAGAAAACTGAAAATTATAAAATAAGCCTGAAGGAAATATTTGAGCAAAATAATAGAGAATATATAAAATAATGGTAAGATATGAAATTAAATATGAAAGATGAATATGGAATTTAAGCCATGTCTGTATGGAAATGTGAAAACCTGGAATCATGCTGTTCACTAAAAAAGATGCTTTTTCTTTTGTTTTAAATGTGGAAAACTCAAATAAAATTTTATTTAAAAAAAAAGAATGGAATGTGTTAGGGATAACATTGTTTTACCCTAACTGGTTTAGGTAAATAATAATATGTAATCATAGTTTGTATGTTAAAGTGTCTGCAACTTTAACTATGGGATAGTAATTAAGGGAGTGGTTGTGAAAGCACTTTAAAAGAAGCAAGGCTGCAGCTTGTTCTCTCTCTGGCTTTGATGATCCCTGATTACTGCAAAGAAACAAGACTGCATTGCTCGAACGGGAGAGAAAACAAAGGACAGACTTGTAAGTGAATTGACATAGGATATTTGTACACAGACTTTGCTAACTGAATATCCCTGAATGGACTGACTAAATGATACATGACTATTGGACTGTTATTTTGACTATGCTATGAACTCATAATGGAATAAACTATATATTTGATAGCACAAGCGTATCTGTCATTTTTACTGTATGTTAATAAACATACAAGCTTAGCTCACTCATTTATCTGTGTGCCTATCTGACTAAGCTGCACATTCTGTTTAGCTTGTCTCCCTAACCCTGGTTGGGGAAACCAGGCTTAACAGAATGGAATGGAATAGAATAGAATAACAGAGTTGGAAGGGACCTTGGAGGTCTTCTAGTCCAAGCCCCTGCTCAAGCAGGAGACCTTATACCATTTCAGAAAAATGGTTTTCCAATCTCTTCTTAAAAACCTCCAGTGTTGCAGCATCCACAACTTCTGGAGGAAAGTCGTTCCACTAATTAATTGTTCTCACTGTCAGGAAATTCTTCCTTAGTTCTAGGTTGTTTCTTTCCTTGATTAATTTCTACCCAATGCTTTTTGTCCTGCCTTCAGGTGCTTTGAACTAGCAATATCAATAGGTAAGCCAGAGGTACTTAACGACCATGGTACTAACTTAACAATTGCAGTGATTCAGTTAACAACTGGGGCAAGAAAAGTCATAAAATGGGCCAAAATTCACTTAACAATGTTTTGCTTAGCAACAGATATGTTGGGGTCAATGATAGTCATAAGTCGAGGACTGACTGTACTTTCCTCTTGTGGTGGACATTCTTCCTGGTAGAATAGGAAGTCCATCATAGATTCATTCACTGATTCATTAATTCAGTTGTATCTTTTTGCTATCCAAAGTGACTTTCAACAGCTTTCATAATAATGATAATCCCCTCCCTATGGCCATTCAACTAATGATGATTCAAAGTTACAATGGTGTTGACTTACGACCTGACCTCGAAATCCTACTATTGTACCAGGCCTGTGATCATGTGATCACAATTTGGGCACTTGGGAAGTGGCTCGCGTTTACAATGGTTGTGGTGTCTTGTGGTCACATGATTGTGACTTGTGATTTGTGATCTGACAAAGCAAATCCAACAAGCACATTTATTTATTAATTTATTTGTTTGTTTGTTTGTCAAACAAGATAACAAGTATAGGTTTGAACATAAACATGAACAAAGGGAGTAAATACAGATAAATGGGGACAGTAAGACAGGGACGGTAGACACGCTAGTGCGCTTATGCACGTCCCCTTTAAGGACCTCTTAGGAATGGGGTGAGGTCCACGGTAGACAGTTTGAGGTTTAAGCTGTGAGAGGTTGAGGCTGTAACAACAGAGTCAGGTAGGGCATTCCAGGTGTTGACTACTCTGTTGCTGAAGTCATATTTTCTGCCATCGGATTTGAAGTGGTTTACCTTGAGCTTGTATCGATTGTTTGCCCGTATATTATTGTGGTTGAAGCTGAAGAAATCATTGACAGGCAAGATGTTGTAGCAGACAATTTTGTGTACTATACTTAGATCAGACCACAGGTGGTGTAGTTCCAGATTGTCCAATCCCAAAATTTCAAGCCTGGAGGCATAGGGAATTCTATTTTGAGTAGAAGAGTGGAGTACTCTTCTCGAGAAATACCTCAAGAATTTGGTTGATGAGAATGGCTCATTGAATGAATGTGGCAGAGAAGATAAAAAAAAATCTGGTGTGGTCACATGATGCCTTCTTTAATGACTACATGGCTTAACAATGAATTTTCTGGTGTCAGGTGTGATTGTAAGTCAAGGATTACCTATATGAGTAAGAAGATACAATCCCAAGAGAGGAGCACAAGAGACTTGTCAAAAAGTCAGTAAGAGTTGAAATACTAAAAAAAACAAGAGATGATGGTTAGATATAGAATACTTCTTAATATGGTAATTGCTTTATTAAGGGTTAGAAAATAGAGGTAGAAAGTAGAAATTGGGAAAATAGTATTATGTATACCAAGATGTAATAGAATACATTATAATTACTATGTATATGTAAATGTTAGAAGTTTAAAGATGATTCGTATGTATACCTAAACAGCATTATTATTGTTATTCGTATTGTGTATAATATATATTAACCCAGACTATACACTGTTCACCAAGCACTTATTGATGTTAAAGAAAAATACTATAAATAAAATTACAAAAGGATTACCTATATAAGATAGCTTTCCAGTAGATTGCTGCCAAAAAGCTCCTATCACACTCAAATGCACTGCTGGCTTCTTCTGAAAATCTAAATATGGATGGTGAAAATCCAGAACAGACTTGGAGAATGGATTTGTACTTGTGGTCTTTCCCAGTTGCCTGGGCATGGTTTCAGAAATCTTTTTTTCTTTAATCAGCCATTTCCAAAGTTAGAAACAAGAGTGGCTTCACGCAATATATGCTGTAGAGTAAACAGGTTTGGTAACTGATGGTTCACCAAGTTGCTTTGGCATCACTTGCCAAATTTGAAAAAGTGAGTTTTATTATACACGATAGGAAAGGCAAACTAAAAATGAAATGCTGTGACACTGCATCATTCTGATCTGGATGGGTTTTCAGGGAAATTTTGCCTAATGCATAATACATCCAAGCATTATGAATCAGATAAATTTGCATTCCAAAGTAGATAACTAAGAGATTTCAACCTCATTTTTTGAAGATGAAAATTTGGTTTGGGCCGCACATATAATAAATTATTATAAAATAATTATATTATAAAATTATATAATAAATTATAAATTATTTTTATTATTTATTATTAATTATTTATTAAAAAATTTTTATTTTTATTAATTTTCTGGCCAAATTTTGTGGGGTGGGGGGGATGGCGGCGGCAGGGGGGCAGAAGCGGCGGAGGAGGCGGGGGCAGAAATGGCAACGGCGGGGCAGAAGCGGCAGTGGCGGCGGGGGCAGAAGCGGCGGCGGCAGGCAGAGGCGGTGGCGGTGGCGGTGGCAGAAATGGCAGCAGCGGGGCAGAAGCGGCAGCGGCGGTGGGGGCAGAAGCAGCGGCAGTGGCGGGGGCAGAAATGGCAGCGGCGGGGCAGAAGCAGCAGCGGCGGGGCAGAAGTGGCCGTGGTGGGGCAGAAGCGGCGGCGGCGGGGGCAGAAGCGGCGGCAGGGGCAGAAATGGCAGGGGCGGGGCAGAAGTGGCAGCGGCGATGGGGCAGAAATGGCAGAGGTGGGGCAGAAGAGGCAGCGGCGGGGCAGAAGTGGCAGCGGCGGGGCAGGCAGAAGCAGCGGCAGTGGCAGGGGCAGAAACGGCAGCGGCAGGGCAGAAGCAGCAGCGGCGGGGCAGAAGCGGCCGTGGTGGGGCAGAAGCGGCCAAAGCGGCAGCGGCGGCGGGGGCAGAAGCAGTGGCGGCAGCGGGGGCAGAAGCGGCGGCAGGGGCAGAAATGGCAGCGGCGGGACAGAAGTGGCAGCGGCGATGAGGGCAGAAATGGCAGCAGCGGGGCAGAAGCGGCAGCGGAGGCGGGGGCAGAAACGGCAGCGGCGGGGCAGAAGTGGCAGTGGCGGCGGGGGCAGAAACAGCAGCGGCGGCGGGGGCAGAAGCGGTGGCGGCGGTGGGGGCAGAAACGGCAGCGGAGGGGGCAGAAACGGCAGCGGCTGGGGCAGAAGTGGCGGTGGTGGCAGAAACGGCAGCGGCGGCGGCAGAAGTGGCGGCGGCAGCGGCGGTGGCAGCAGCAGATTATTTATTTTTTTCCAATTTTCCGTCCAAATTTTGCGGGGGGGGGGGAGAAAGCTCACCCAACTCGTGCCTACCTCTCCTCCTGCAAATGCGGCAGGGGCAGAAGTGGCGGCGGCAGCAGCAGAAGCAGCAGTGGCAGCGGCGATGGCAACAGAAGGAGGTGATGGGGTGGGACTTTTGGGCTGCAGCTTCCCGCCTTTTCTGTTGCTCGCCTTGCCCTGCCTCGCCCCACCTCTTGCCTGCCTTTCCTCCTCCTCCTCACTTGATCTTTCATGAAGGTTGGGGTGGGCGTTGGGCTGCATTATGAGGCAACCTGGGCCGCATGTGGCCCGTGGGCCGCGGGTTGGACAAGCCTGGCCTAGAACATTTTGTAATGAAGATGAAAAAGTGTCTCAGATGTGCTAATGTTTTGGGTGTTTTTTCCCACCCTAAAAATTAGAAAAATAAAATTGGAGCATAATTTATTTAAATGTGCATAACAGAAATGAGGAGATTTGTTTAACTCATTCAGATTGTGTTTAAAATGACTTTCACGTACGCATTTGTTCCACCTTTTTCAGAAAGTGGATCAAAATCTACATATAAGTTTTTACAGTTTCTTCTTTTAACTGTGACAACTCACTTTCTCAAAGTCATGTCTCTCTCTGTGTGTGTGCTCGTTTTGTCTGAGAAGTAAAGAAAAAATTGTTATCAAAGTCATTCTATATTGATTTCCTTTCGTGCCACAGTTTGTTAAGTGAATCACTGCCATTGTTAAGTTATTAGCATGGCTGTTAAGCAAATCTAGCTTCCCCATTGACTTTGCTAGTCAGAAGGTTGCAAAAGGGGACCGCATGGTCATGGGACAGTGCAAACGTCATAAATATGAATCAGTTGCCAAGCGTCTGAATTTTGATCACATGATTGTGGAGATGCTACAATGTAAAAATGTCCTTGCTGCTCATTTCTGTATTCTATCTGGCTCATTTGCAATGTTATTTCTGTCTTGGGTGGTGTGAGCTTTTCCTCCCAATTTTATATCATCTGCAGATCTGTGAAGTATTTGCTCCGTCTCTGACATATCCATTTGCTTGCTCACAGTGATGGGGTTATCCATTATCCCTGATGCTCTTCCCCTCCTCCCTCTGTTCTGCATTGCCCATCCTGTGTCTTTTCCATTTCTTAAACTGATTTCCATCTTCTCTCCTTCATTCCCATTTTTTCTATCTACTTATGCTGGCAGGCAGGAGAATGTGATTTTCTAAGAGGTCTCTCAATGGATTATTTGCAGAAGACTTTTCAAATTAGACCAATGGTTGTAGGCCCTGACCCCTGATCCCTAGACATATACATATACATATATGTGTGTTTTTTGAGGTTTTTGCAGGTATTTGTATGTGGCTCTTTGGTTATTCAGGTTTTCTCCCATGTAAAATTGAAAGTGTCTTGGCGACGTTTCGACGAAATCTCATTTGTCATCTTCAGGCTTGTGTCTTCGGCTTTGTGCTTCTTGGAGTAATGTGAGCTTGCAGCTGCCTCCTCCTTTTTACTGCCAGTGGGGGTGTGACTTGGTTGGGTGGGGGTTTGGCTGTGTTCTGATTGGCTGGGGGTGTGTTCTGTTCAGGTGGGGGCTTGGTTATGCTCAAGTTAGTCTTAGTTGCTGGGGGATTTGAGCTGGTGAGCTGTGATCCTGCTGTTTGGCTTCGCGTTCATGGTCATGCCACATCTTCATGGTGGATGTCCGTTTGCTTCATGTATAGGTCGGAGGGGTTTGAAGCGGGTAGTGATGTAGCTGCAGTATGGCTTCTGGTCCGTGGTCATGACTCATCATCTGTGTGGGTGTGAGTCTGCTTTCTACGTGGATGTGTGGTGGTAGCATCTTGTGTGGCCCTCGTGGGTGTGGGTCTGGTGTCATTCTTCATGTTAGGTACTCGTTTGTTCATGAGGGCAGGTTTCCAAATTGCTGGTAGGTGGGAGGTATAATCTCGTTTATTCACGCTGTGTGGGCGTTTTTCTATCTCTATGGCATCTCTGGTTATTTTGTTGTTGACGTGTTCAGTTTTGGTGATAGTTCTGGTATTTTTAAAGTCAATCTCATGTCCTGTGGCTTTGAGGTGTTGGACCAGGGAAGAGGTCGGTTCTTCTTTTTTGATTGAGTTCTTGTGTTCTTCAATGCGTGTACTTATTCTTCTGTTGGTTGTCCGATGTATGTGGTGGGTCAGGCAGTGCAAGTGATTTCGTATACTCCTTGGTTTTCTAACTCGATTCTGTCTTTAGGGTTTCTTAGGATGGTAGATATTTTTCTGTTTGTACAGAATGCTGTCTTAATGTTGTGTTTTTGGAGGATCTTGCTGATTTTGTCTGTAGTGCCTTTTATATATGGGAGGAGGGCTTTGCCATTCTCTTGTCCTCTGTCTTGGATTTTGGTTGGGATTTCTTTTTGGTTTAGGTGGGTAATCTTCTTTCCTTGGAATCCATTGGCTGTTAGTATGTTAGTGAGAGTATGTAGTTCAGTTTTTAGGTGTTGTTCGTCAGCTAAGCATTTTGTTCTGGAGATGAGTGTCTCAGCTACTGAATTGATCTGTGCTTCCTTTGCTAGATGTCTAAGTATACAAAAAATCCAATGGCTCCCTAGGACACACCATCTACCAGAAGAAAACACATACGAACAGCTATCTACATGCATTCTCACACCACCACCCAGCACAGATCAATTCCATAGCCGAGACACTCATCTCCAGAACGTCATAAATATGAATCAGTTGAATCAACATCTGAATTTTGATCACATGATTTTGGAGATGCTACAATGGTCATAAGTGTGAAAAAGGTCATAAGTCACTTTTTTCAGGACCATTGTAATTTCAAATTGTCACTAAATTAACTGTTGTACTTTGAGGACAACCTGTAGATTGTAGCATTGCTGTGTTAATCAGCTACACAAAACTGTTGTGGCCAGCCAGCCACTGGCCCCTGCAATAGCTGAATCAGAGGAGGGAAAAGGGAATGGAGGCAGAGAGAGAGAGACAGAGGCATCCATAAGCCTTCAGATGGAAAGTCAGCAGCCCCAGGTTTGGAGGTGGCTGATGAGGAAGAGGAGAAGCAGCTGGGTCCAGTACCTGACATGTAGATACACAGAAGGCAGAGGAATTGGAGAGCAGTGGAAATCCGTGGGCTGATTATTGGGAAGGAAGAGCCACCGCTGCTAATGTAGTCCCACCCTAACTCTGGGGATAAAAGGCCAGGGGTAGAAATGAATAGATGTGGCAGACAACTATTAATCTTCCAACCGAACAGACTTGGTAGCCTGTGTCGAGAGAGAAACTTTTTGTGGGGCTGCTGGTGCTTCTAAATAAGGAATCATTGCTTCAGCTACAGAGGGCTTGTTGTGTTTGGAGAGCTGAGTCAAAACAAAAACTCTGGTGCCACTATTCTTTAGACCAGTGGTCCCCAACCTTTTTTGTACCAGGGACCAATTTCATGCAGAAACACTTTTTCAAGGACCAGGTAGGGTTTAGGGTTTTTATTTACTTATTTATTTTTATTTTATTTTATTTTATTTTATTTTATTTTATTTTATTTTATTTTATTTTATTTTATTTTATTTTATTTTATTTTATTTTATTTTATTTTATTTTATTTTATTTTATTTTATTTTATTTTATTTTATTTTATTTTATTTTATTTTATTTTATTTTATTTTATTTTATTTTATTTTATTTTATTTTATTTTATTTTATTTTATTTTATTTTATTTTATTTTTTTATTTTATTTTATTTTATTTTATTTTATTTTATTATTATTTTGCCGTCCCCACTTCTCCCCACCACCTTCAACTCCTCCTTTGTACCTTCTCACGGTCAATGGGCTTTTTGGGCTCTTTCTTAATCTCCTCCTGAGTAATGCGAGGCTCCACTGCCATCAGGACGGCTCTTCGTTTGAAGCCACCACCCCCTTTTCGATGAAACTAAGGCACGAGGATTCCTTCAGCACCCAAATGCCACTTTCCAGCCAACAACCAACAAGCTCACCCAGAAGCATTTTCTCAAGCGCCGTCAAAACAAGATGGCGGCACCCAAGCAAAGTAGGCCCTACTTTCATTCTTTGCGACCCGGTACAAAATGATCCATGGACTGGTACCGGTCTGGGGCCCGGTGGTTGGGGACCCCTGCTTTAGACAACCTTGGATTTTCTGTGCTCTGCTTCCTTCCTTCTCTTGTTTCTGTCTATCACATCCTGTAATGGTGTATGGAAATGACCATTCGGGACAGGAGGAAAAGCTGCACTATAGACAGCAAAGATCAGATAAGTATGCAGAATGACTGGGGGCTGACAAGTGTCTTAGAAGGACCGTCTCTAGTTTCTTGGACTGCAGAGGCAAGAGGGGAGAGAGGTACTTTCAGATTTGTGTGTTTCAGTTAATGTAACCTTACAATAACGTTAGAGCTAGTATATCTGGATGTGCTTCTTGTCTGGATTATTTCAGAAGCAGACATGGCCATAATTCCACTCGTTTAAATTTCTTCCACTTGTTGTTGGGAAGAAGAAGAATTCAGAATGGAAAAGACAGAAAGGGGAGAAAGCAGCAGTGGGATCCTACCTGTTGCACTACTAGTTCAGTAATCCTCTACGCGCAGCTTTCCCCACACCAGTGGAGACCTGCAGCACCAATCAGCTGAGAGGATAAAGAAGAGAAAAGTGCAGGGGCAGGTGGGAGGGTCGATGGTCGGGAGGCCTTTTTCCCTCCTCTCAGCTGATTGTGGGAAGCTTTTTTTTTTTTAACTACTGGTTCAGCTCAACTGGGTCCAAACCAGTAGCATTCCACAACTGGGGGGAGGGGAGTACATTTCTTTTAAAACCCATTAAGAAGGATTCAGACGAACGGGTTTTAGAGAAAGGCAGAAAGAAAATCAAGCTATTGAAATAAGTGGTTAGGTTTAACCTGGAGCACACTTTGAACAGGATCCAATCTGGGTCGGTCACCAGGACCAGAGGTTGAGTCTTCCAAGCTTTCATCTTCATGCTGGAGTCCATCCTCAGGGAACATCTCTCTTGCAGAGTGTGTGCTTTGGGCTATTCTCTGTGTGGTATTTATATGGCGCCTGTTATGTGTGGCTTTTTAGATGTTGATTGGGGTGTTGATGTTGGCTATTAAGTCCTTGGCTGTTGTTTCCTTGTGCTGCCAAGCCTTCACCTCCTAATAATATTCACCTGATAAGCTGGTGGTAAATCAGAACTCCTGTTGACTGACAAGAGGCCTGTTCCCAAGGTTTCAACCACCACCCTGGCTTTTCTTGTGCCTGCTCATCCAACAATCTTAGTAAATGCAAAATTGAATGTATGTCCTTGCTTATTGCAATGTACTTGCAATAAGCCATGGTCAGAGTGCAGTACTGCAGGCTACTTCTGCTGACTGCCGGCTACCTGCAATTTGGCAGTTCAAATTTCACCAGGCTCAAGCTTGACTCAGCCTTCCATCCTTCCGAGGTGGGTAAAATGAGGGCCCAGATTGCTTGGGGGGGGGGGTAATATGCTGATTCTATAAACTGCTTAGAGAGGGCTGTAAAGCACTGTAAAGCGGTATATAAGTCTAAGCACTATTGCTATTTTGAAGACCTGAAAACACTTTGAACAGCTGAAAGCTAGATGCAAAAAAGAAGGCAAGAATCTGTCATCCCAGAGAATAGAATAAGGAATAATGGCTTATTTAAGTTATAGATTCTGGTTGATAGTAAAAAAAAAAAAAATCTTAATGGAAAGAACAGTTATAGTTGATGTACACTGCCCAGAATCACCTTTTAATAAATTTGATAGACAAATAAATCAACAAACAATTGAATGGTGGAACCAATTACACACCAAGTTAGTGAGTTCCCACTTACTGGATGTTTTTGAAGGAGAGACTAGAAAATAGTTTACTACAATCAGTCCTGCCTGCCTGCCTGCCATTGAATTCAAAATGAGTTTAAGCAGAAATAGATAACCACACAAACAAGGTATATAGATAGACACAATCCAAGTACACAATAATGATAAGAACACACAACTATCAGTGGAATCTACACCATCAGTGGAGAGGTTGTCTATTGTGCAGCTTTTCTTCCTGTCTCCCAAGGTCATTTTCGCATATCATTACAAGATAAAAGAGAGAGAAGGGGGAAAGCTTAGCACAGAAATCCTATGGAGACAAAACAGAGCAATGCTACAATCTACTTTCCTCTTGTGGTGGGCATTCCTCTCCATTGATAGATAAGGACACACAACTATCAGTAGATAGGCACACCATCAACATCTCAATCTCCGAATGCTTTCCTAGATCATCAGGTTTTCTAAATATTAATAGCAATAAGATAACCTTTATTGTCAATTGTTTTTAACTATGGGCACTCTGGCACATATTAAAAATGAAACTCTTGTTGCCTGCTCTCAAAAGTATACATATAAATAACATACAAATAGACATGCTATATACATACATACTTTGTGCACTTGGCAACTGGCATATAGTTAGAGCAATTCCAACATCTCTGGATCATGTAATCACCAGCTGTGATTATCCTAGCTGGGTTCTGTCAAGCAAAGTCAATGGGGGGGGTGGAGCCAGATTCACTTAATGACCATGACATTAATTTAATAACTGCAGGGATTTGCTTAACAGCTATGGCAAAAAAGGTAATAAAATCTCTTAACAACTGCTTGCTTACTAACAGAAATTCTGATCTCAGTTGTGATGGTAAGTTGAAAACAATCTGTATCAGCTTGTTGTGGCCCACCAGACTTGGACAGTGAGGAGGTTGAGAAGGAACAGGGGCCGGTCCTGGAGTCTGGAGAAGGCTCTGATGAGAGCTCAGCATTGGAGGCAGAAATGGGGCCAGGGCCATCCAACAGTTATCAGCTGCCTTTGGAGTTGAGATCAGTGGGGCAGAAGAACAGTTGGAGCCTGTTCCCGATGTACACATGCTTAGAGCTGCCAGGTGAAGAGAACAGTTAAGGAACAAGCGTCGACTCGGGAGTAAAGGCACAAGTGGATGGTGAATGGGCCTTCCCATAGGGAATAAAGAGGAGCGAAAGGGGAGTGGAGTTTTGCAGAGGACAATTAGTTCATTTAATTAATGTGAAGATTTGTTTGTGACTCTCAGAGACTCCTTGCCAAGTATTTTCTTGTACAGCGTTGCGCTTGGAAGATATCAATCTGGCATCTCTCCAAGCCTGATAAGGTCTGTGGTTATAATTCATCCTTGAAAGATTTGTTTGCCAGGACTTTGCTGGATGTGAATGATAGAAATCCACACTAGTCTAATAAAAAGGGGTTTTGTTGGGACAAGGAGTCTGCTTCATAATTTTGTGAAGCCGAGGTCAGAACACAGCCAGTAAAATTGACTATCAAATGAAGTGGTGCATTTTTTTCTCTCTTTAGAGACCTTCAAACAGAAGGCAGATAATCTTCTATGAGGCTTTCTTTCGTGGATCCTGCTTAGAGGGTGGGATTGGGGTAAATGACCTCTAAGGTCCCTATTCCCTTGGGATTTACCTAAAGAGAGCTACATGACACTCAAGGCTGGAAAGCAGTGGCTGGATGATAGAATGAGATAAAGGAGCAGTGTTCAAGAGCCGTTGAGCCCAATCTTTTACTCAGGGAGGAAATCTAAATCAAAGCGTCCAATTCAGATAAGTGCCTGGTGTCAACCTGAACATATCCACTGAAAGGAGAGCTGATTACTTTGCTGGATAATTGGTTGCAATGTGGATTTGTTTTTACTGGCAGGAAAGGGTTTTGGTTTTAATTCCCAGTGGGACTTTTGGTTTCCTGTAAAACTCATTAGTCGGTGTCCCATTTTCTGGAATAATTATGACCAGACATTCTACTTCTATGAGCCATCCTTTCTAGTTCCTGAAAAATACCCCTGCATCTTTTTTGAGGGGTCTTGTCTGTTCAGGGCTAAATGTTCCCATTTCTTGGGGACATTTCACTTCACATGGCTTCATTTAGGCCTATCAGATTTGGGCTACAAAAAATTTGAACTATATCATCATCATCATCTTTCTGGCATCATTCCTGCAGGTGCAAGATCCACATTTTATATCAATGAACAGAATAACAAAGTTGAAAGGGGCTTTGGAGGACTTCTAATGAATGAATGAAATCTTTATTGGCCAAGTGTGCTTGGACACACAAGAAATTTGCCTTGGTGCATATGCTCTCATGTACATAAAAAGAAAAGATACATTCGTCAAGAATCATAAGGTACAACAGTTAAAGATAATAGTCATTAATAGTGATAGTGGAATCCCCTGATCAAGCAGGAAAGCCATTTCAGACAAATGATTATCTCATCTTTTCTTCCAGTGTTGGAGCAGCCACAACTTCTGCAGGCAAGTCATTCCACTGATTAATTGTTCTGATTGTCAGGGAATTTTTCCTTAGTTCTAGGTCCGTTCTTCCTTTATTAGTTTCCATGCATTGCTTTTTGTCCTGCCTTCAGCTGCTTTGGAGAGAATGGAATGGAATGGAATGGAATGGAATGGAATGGAACGGAACAGAACAGAACAGAATATGGAATAGAATGGAATGGAATAGAATAGAATAGAATAGAATAGAATAGAATAGAATAGAATAGAATAGAATAGAATAGAATAGAATGGACCTCAGAAGCCTTCCAGTCCAATCCTCTGCTCAGGTAGGAATCCCTATACCATTTCAGACAAACGGCTGTCCAATTCCCCTCTTAAAAACTTGGAGCATTCACAACTTCTGGAGGCAAGTTGTTCTACTGATTAATTATTCTGATTGTCAGGGAATTTTTCCTTAGTTCTAGGTCCGTTCTTCCTTTATTAGTTTCCATGCATTGCTTTTTGTCCTGCCTTCAGCTGCTTTGGAGAGAATGGAATGGAATGGAATAGAATAGAATGGAATGGAACGGAACGGAACAGAACAGAACAGAACAGAACAGAACAGAACAGAACAGAACAGAATATGGAATGGAATGGAATGGAATGGAATGGAATGGAATGGAATGGAATAGAATAGAATAGAATAGAATAGAATGGACCTCAGAAGCCTTCCAGTCCAATCCTCTGCTCAGGTAGGAATCCCTATACCATTTCAGACAAACGGCTGTCCAATTCCCCTCTTAAAAACTTGGAGCACTCACAACTTCTGGAGGCAAGTTGTTCTACTGATTAATTGTTCTAACCGTCAGAAAATTTCAGTTCCAGGTGGCCCTTCTCTTTGATTAGTTTCCACCAATTGCTTCTTGTCCTGCCTTTGGGTGCTTTGGAGAATAGGTTGACCCCCTCTTACTTGTGGCAACTCCTTAGATATTGGAACATTGCTATCATATCACTCCTAGCCCTTCTTTTCATCAGACTAGCCAAGCCCAGTTCCTGCAACCGTTCTTCATATGCTTTAGCCTCCAGTTCCCGAATCCTCTTTGTTGCTCTTCTCTGCACTCTTTCTAGAGTCTCAGCATCTTTTTTACATAATGGTGACCAAAACTGGATGCAGTATTTCAAGGTACTTACCAAGGCCTTATAAAGTGGCATTAACAGTTCACATGATCTTGATTCTATCCGTCTGTTCATGCAGCCTAGGACTGTGTTGGCTTTCTTGACAGCTGCAGGACACTCTTGGCTCATATTTAAGTAGGTTGACCCCACTACTTTGTGGCAACCATCTTGCACAATCATCTCTTACGATCAAATGCAGCATTTGGGTCCAACTGGGAAATTTTCATATCTGCATTTATTGTGTGTTGCCATCTTTGCTTTGGCCTTCTATGTGGGTGCTTGTTAAAGTGGAAAGTGGTGCAGGCAACAATGTGGGGTGCTGCTCGTAGGACATGGCCATACCCCTGCGGGCATTTCTCCTGCATTTTTCTCAGGTATTGGTGCAGTGCCCTTTTGTTGCCATACTGACATGGTCAAGAAGGGAAACACCTAAAGCTGTTAAAAGGAAACTTTTTTTTTCTTTTCTACACTCTCCCACCCCATAGAAACAGCAGATGAAGATTTGAAATTTATTTGGGCATTGAAGGTGAATTATTTTGAAAGTTAAAGCCAAGGGACAAAAGACTCTTTGGACATTGGACTTAATAAATTTCAGAAATCGGAAAACCCTTATTGGAGGTATGGATTTCTGATCATTTAAAAATTGTTGTTGCCAGTGGGAAGGGAGAGGAAAAAAATTGGAGCAGAAGTTGAAAAAGGAGGAGATTGCCTAGAATTCTAAAGAAAGATATATGGTAATTGGACCTCTTTGATTAAACAGTAACCCCAGAAAGAGAAGTAGAAGAAGGGGAAAAAAAGCATTAACTTTTGGAATCTTTTTTGAATTATTCTTGATTAAAAATACTTGGGTGGCTGTTTTGGGAAAAGTTTCTCTTTTTATGATGGCATCGCTTGTGGATTAATTAAAAACTGAATATCAAAAATATAAAAAGGAAGAACAAGATGGAAAAGATACTTTGGGCACTTTATTTCAATTTTTAGAAATGACATTATGCACTTATGAAAAGTTGATTATGCAGCAGAATGACTGGGACAAAGAAGAAGAGGAACAAGAAGCCATCTTTGATGAACAATGGGTTTTTTCCGGGGAGGAGAAAGAGGATAAGAAAAAGGGGATTTTAAGATTTGAAAAAACAACCAAAAAAGAGAAAAATGAGATGAAAGGTGGATGCAAGGTTAGAAAACAATGGAAAGGGAGTAAGAAAAGAGAGGAGGAGAGACAAAGGGGTAAAAAGGGCAAGGAGAAGAATAAGCAAGAGAGAAAGGGGGGGAGGAGAAGCCCTAATGATGGGAAGCAAGATCTAAAGAAAAAAAGCTTATTTAGAGAGAAATGGGTGAATCTAATTGGGAAAAAAAGGGGATTCTGGAAGGTACATAAGATTGGGTCTTTATATGTGTATTTAGAGTAAAACGCTTAAGATATAAATGAGTATTAATATATACGATTAGTTTTTTTTTTAATGATATGGATAGTGCTTATATAGGATTTTATTTAGTTATTGCTGGGTCTTTACCTTTTTTATAAAATTTATTGTGTAATTTTAGAATGTACTAAACAGAATCCCAAGATAAATTAAGTGTTATATTAAGTAATTTTAAGTTAGGACAATGAGTTAAAGGCGTCACTCCAATCAGTGTATAGGAGAAGTATATTGAAAGAAAAAAGATGAATGGATAGTTGGAAATAGAACAGACAAAGAATGTTATTGAAAATGATAATAAGATATGGAAGGATATATAAAGTGAATATGATGTTTGAATTTGTGTCTGTGTGAAGAGTTTCAACCCAGGATCAAGCAGCCTTCAGAAAAGATGTTTTAGGTTGTTGTTGTTTTTTCTATGTTCGGTGTTTTGTATGTTTATGAAAGGCAATAAAATTTTAATAAGCAAGAAATATAATTTGGATAACTAGAATGAAAAGGAGAAGTCGGGATAAGATATGAAGTTAAATAGATAATGTAAATATTGATATTACAATTTGGAATTATTTTGTATGTTCTATTGGCTTTCTTCTTTAATTATTATTATTTTTTTTTAGAAAAGAATTTTCAAATTGTTATGCCTGGATTATTTGTGTGTTGTTTTTGTAAAATTAATAAAATTTGTTATAAAAAAAAAGAAGGGAAACACCTAACAACCAACAAAGCATGCACATGTCCATGGCATGTAAAGAGCACTCAATGCATTTGATGGTTGGCCAGCACTCAATGCCATATAAAGCTACTGGGCATATCATTGTTTTATACACTTTCAATTTTAGATAGATTTTAGATAGATAAACTACAGTAGCTCTGAATTCATTTCTAGTTTCCTGGTCCTTTTTGTTGCCTTGTGATGAACCTGCAGCAGTTTCTGTACATTCTTCTTCAAAATCATGACCAGAACTGGGACCAGTACCAAACAGGTAGTCCTCAACTTACAAACCGTAAGAGCCTTGGTGGCACAAGTGGTTAGAGTGCGATACTTCAGACTACTTCTGCTGCCTGCTAGCTGCCTGCAAGTTGGCAGTTCAAATCTCACCAGGCTCAAGGTTGACTCAGCCTTCCATCATTCTGAGGTGGGTAAAATGGGGACCCAAATTGTTGGGTGCAATAGGCTGACTCTGTAAACCGCTTGGAGAGGGCTGTAAAGCACTGTGAAGAGGTATGTAAGTCTAAGTGCTATTGCTATTTACTGCAATAGCAGTACTATAGTCAATATTACTATTGACCGTTCAAGTTACAACAGCCAATGAAAAAAAAAGTTATTTCTAATCATTTTTCACACTTACAAGTGTTGCAGCATCCCCATAGTCACATGATCAAAATCCAGATGTTTGACCACATGTGACAGTTGTTATTTCCCAGGGTCACATGATCCCTTTTTGCAACCTTCTGACAAGCAAAAACCAATGAGGAAGCCAAGTTCACTTTACAATCGTGTTACTAACTTAACAACTGCAGTGATTCACTTAACAAAGGTAGTAAAATGGGGCAAGGCTGACTTGACAATGGTCCTACATTGGGTTCAATTGTGGCTGTAAGTCCTGTGTTGCTTCCTGGGAGCTGAAAAAATATATTTTTGTTGATCCATCCAAAAAGAAAAAGAAAAATGCCTTGGCTTCCTTTGCAATGACATCATCAACTACTCGTCCATGACCTTTACCTCAAACCCCATTTACTAAGCCATCTGATGTCTGTGCCACAGTTTGTTAAGTGAATCACTGCCATTGTTAAGTTATTAGCATGGCTGTTAAGCAAATCTAGCTTCCCCATTGACTTTGCTAGTCAGAAGGTTGCAAAAGGGGACCACATGGTCACGGGACAGTGCAAACATCATAAATATGAATCAGTTGCCAAGCGTCTGAATTTTGATCACATGATTGTGGAGATGATACAATGTAAAAATGTCCTTGCTGCTCATTTCTGTATTCTATCTGGCTCATTTGCAATGTTATTTCTGTCTTGGGCGGTGTGAGCTTTTCCTCCCAATTTGATATCATCTGTAGATCTGTGAAGTATTTGCTCCATCTCTGACATATCCATTTGCTTGCTCACAGTGATGGGGTTATCCATTATCCCTGACACTCTTCCCCTCCCCCCTCTGTTCTGCATTCCCCATCCTGTGTCTTTTCCATTTCTTAAACTGATTTCCATCTTCTCTCCTTCACTCCCATTTTTTCTATCTACTTATGCTGGCAGGCAGGAGAATGTGATTTTCTAAGAGGTCTCTCAATGGATTATTTGCAGAAGACTTTTCAAATTAGACCAATGGTTGTAGGCCCTGACCCCTGGATGAAAGGTTTGGGGCAAATTTAGTACTTGTGTTTCATGACAAGAAATGATCCTTTTGAGCATGGAAGAAAATGAGATTCTCACTTAAGGAGATGCAAAATCCATCTCTCTTTTCTGTGCTTATTCCTCCCCAGCTCTACATATTTCTTCAATTTAGGCAAGGGGTTGGCTGCAAGGGGTTTGCAGGGGTTCAGGCAGTGGTGGGATTCAAAATTTTTAACAACCAGTTCTGTGGGCGTGGCTTGGTGGTCATGTGACTGGGTGGACATGGCTTGGTGGTCATGTTATTGGCTGGGTGTGGCCAACTCAATATCACTCATATCGAGGCATGCATCTCCTTGCCTGGCCTCTCATGAATGTGGGGATGCTGCAACAGTCGTAAGTGTGAAAAATGGTCATAAGTCACTTTTTTCAATGCCACTGTAACTTTGAATGGTCACTCCACACAAGCAAAGTACCAGCAAAGGAGGGGAAAAAAAACTCCAGCGAAGTTCCAGAGACAGGAACTCTAGTCCTGCCAAGAATGTAATAAGGGTTAACAGAAAGGCAGTTTCTGTAAGCAACACCAGAATGTTTCCTTCCTGCCTTCCTTACAGGATAAGGCCAGTAATTTCTTCTAACAACCGGTTCTCCAAACTGCTTAGAATGTTAACAACCGGTTCTAGCGAATAGGTGTGCACTAGTAGAATCCCACCACTGGGTTCGGGAGAGCCCCTAGCTAAGATTCTGTACAGTTTGGAGAATCCCCAAATCCCACTCCTGGCTGGCCCCACCTAACCCTCCCCTCCCAGGAGTCCCCACACTGCCCATTTGGATGCAGGTAAATGCAGGGCATGTACGGAGGCTGGGGAGGGCAAAAAACAGGCCTCCCAGAAGTCTGGGAAAACCAGAAATGGGCCCATCCATTTCTGGATTCCAGAGAGCCTCCAGAGCCCAGAGAGGCCATTTTCATCCTCCTGGAGGCTTGAAGAAAGCCTCCGGAGCCTGTGGAAAGCAAAGCGCTCCCCCCTGCCTTGGTGCAGGAGGCTAACTAGGCCATACCTACCATGGCCACATCTTCTTCCTTTTATTTGCTAGTGTGGCTTGATTGGGTGGGGGCTTGGCTGTGTTCTGATTGGGTGGAGGTGTGTCCTCATTGGTTGGGGGTTTGACTGTGTTCTGATTGGTTGAGGGGGTTGGCTGTGTTCTCATTGGCTGGGGGTGTGTTCTGTTCAGGTGGGGGCTTGGTTGTGCTCAGGTTAGTCTTAGTTGCTGGGGGATTTGAGCTGGTGAGCTGTGATCCCGCTGTTTGGCTTCGCATTCGTGGTTGTGCCCCATCTTCATGGTGGGCGTCTGTTCGCTTCATATATGGGTCGGAGGGGTTTGAAGTGGGTAGTGATGTAGCTGCAGTATGGCTTCTGGTCCGTGGTCATGTCTCATCATCTGTGTGGGTATGAGTCTGCTTTCTATGTGGAAGTGTGGTGGTAGCATCTTGTGTGGCCCTCGTGGGTGGGCCCTCTTCATGTTAGGTACTCATTTGTTAATGAGGGCGGGTTTCCAAATGCCTGGTAGATGAGAGGTATCATCTCGTTTTTTCATGTTGTGTGAGCATTTTTCTATCTCTATGGCTTCTCTGATTATTCTGTTGTTGAAGTGTTCAGTTTGGGCGATAGTTCTGGTATTTTTAAAGTCAATCTCATGTCCTGTGGCTTTGAGGTGTTGGACCAGGGAAGAGGTCGGTTCTTCTTTTTTGATTGAGTTCTTGTGTTCTTCAATGCATGCACTTATTCTTCTGTTAGTTTGTCCGATGTATATGGTGGGGTAGGCAGTGCATGGGATTTCGTATACTCCTTGGTTTTCTAACTTGATTTTGTCTTTTGGGTTTCTTAGGATGGTGGATATTTTTCTGTTTGTGCAGAATGCTGTTTTAATGTTGTGTTTTTGGAGGATCTTGCTGATTTTGTCTGAAGTGCCTTTTATATATAGGAGGAGGGCTTTGCAGTTCTCTTGTCCTCTGTCTTGGATTTTGGTTGGGGTTTCTTTTTGGATTAGGTGGGTAATCTTCTTTCTTTGGAATCCATTGGCTGTTAGTACATTAGTGAGAGTGTGTAGTTCAATTTTTAGGTATTGTTCATCAGCTAAGCATTTTGTTCTGGAGATGATTGTCTCAGCTACAGAATTTATCTGTGCTTCCCTTCCTAGATGTCGTAGTATACAAAAATCCAATGGCTCCCTAGGACATACCAACACATACAAACACGCACTCTCACACATCCACTGTCAGTCTGTGCTCTCTTCAAATCCCAAGAAAGAAATACTCATGGTTAAAGCAAAGTTATCCTTTTACTGGTAAATAAAGTGAAAGCTTCAGATTTAATTCCAAATCTGACAAATTGGCGCGCAGATCACATATACAAAGGAATGGAAATGCTCCCACCTCCCAAAGTCCAAATGAGTCTTCCAATTAAAAGTTCTGAATATGATCATGTGGTCATCTCCAGGTGGTGATGAGACTGCTGTCAGTTGACCTTGACATATTTTGATAAAAGTTCACAGTTGCGCAAAAAGGGACAGAAGCTAGCCAAGAAATGGAAAGTTAAAGAAAAGAATCCCCCCTGCCCTTGCTAACCCAGCAAAGGAATGCAAAACACCTCCAGCTTTCTTCCCCTTCAAATTCCCCCCTCCCTCCGTTGCTATTGACAGCCAAAAGACATAGATTGGCAGAAAAGCAATAGTTAGAATACAGATTATACATATTATGGATACCTTGAGGCTGACATCCACCCAGCACAGTGGTGAAGCCAAACAACAGGATCACAGCTCACCAGCTCAAATCCCCCAGCAACTAAGACTAACCTGAGCACAACCAAGCCCCCACCTGAACAGAACACACCCCCAGCCAATGAGAACACAGCCAATCCCCCAACCAATCAGAACACAGCCAACCCCCCAACCAATCAGAACACACCCCCACCCAATCAGAACACAGCCAAGCCCCCACCCAATCAAGTCACACTCCCACTAGCAGATAAAAGGAAGAAGCAGCTACAAGCTCACATTACTCTGAGAAGCACAAAGCCGAAAACACAAGCCTGAAGATGACGAATGAGATTTCGTTGAAACGTCACCAAGATACTTCCAATTTTACACCGGAGAAAACCCGAATAACCAAAGATACATACACACATGTGTGTGTGTGTGTGTGTGTGTGTGTGTGTTTGTGTGTATGGTATTCAGCTTTGTTTGGGTATTTTCCCACATTATTATAGTCATTATAGTTATACAATACCCGAACAAAACTGAATACCATACATGTAAGTACCCGCGAAAACTTAAGAAAACATATATATATAAGAAATCCATATATATATCAATCCGATTGATTTTATTTTCACCTGTTTTACGACTATCACAATTTATGACTTAAATGGGCAGACTCCATTATGGTCATAAGTCAAGGAGTACCCTGTACATCATCACTTTTATAGGCCTGTGTGAACAAGTGAACTTTATTGAACATTCAGTTTCTCCTCCTCTTCCTCTTCTTCTTCCTCCTCCTCCTCCTCCCTTTTGTAACATTCATGTTATCTGCCAGTCACTTCTGAATTTGATTTCATACATATTTGAGGCTGTGTAAGTCAGCTTGGCTGTATTTGTTCCTGCTTGGTCTTATCTTCCACCAGCACACCTTGAGGCTTAGTCCTTCAGGATCCAAAAGGTGAGTTCTTTGTTCCCACTTTGTAGTTAAAGGAATGACAGCAATTTATTTCTTAGGAAGGAGTGGAATCAAACACGGGCTTGGATGCAGTGTCAAATCCTGCAAATCCTGCCCCCCCCACCTCACAACACACAGCTTCCAAATGCAACACCACACATCTTCAGTATCACACTTCTGTCACAAAGTTAAATTCAGAAGCTTTCCTTGTTAGTCCTTCTCATGGAGCCTCTTCTAAGATCGGAAGTTGCAAAGCACATGTACAGCTTTGCTCTGTATTGCAGTTCAACTCTTTTAAAAAGTTAAAGAGGAGAGACAGCACTATAAGAGCCCTATGTCCATACCTGATAACAAGAAAGACAGAAAAAAGTGGGGGAGAGTGTGTGGAGAGAAATGAACATTAGGAAGAGAAAATTGGCAGGGGAGATAAAATGGAGGGGGTGACATAGCTAGTGTATGTGTCAGCCTCAAGATATCTTCCACTGTTGCTTTTCTGCTATTACTTCTTTCGGCTGTCATGACAACGGTGGGAGGGGGGGACTTTGGAGGGGAAGAAGGCTGGAGGTGTTTTGCATTCCTTTGCTGGGCTAGCAAGGGGAGGGGGGATTCTTTTCTTTAACTTTCCGTTTCTTGGCTATCTTCTGTCCTCTTTTGCGCAACTGCGAACTTTTATCAAAATGTGTCAAGGCCATTTGACAATGAACCTCATCACCACCTGGAGATGACCACATGAGCTTATTCAGAAGTTTTAATTGGAAGAATCATTTGAACTTTGGGGGGTGGGAGCAATTCTATTTCTTTGTATCTGTGTTCTACCCGCCAATTTCTCAGTTTCGGAATTGATTTGTAGCTTCCACTTTATTTTCCAGTAAAAGGATAACTTTGCTCTACACCATGGAGTCTGAGTATTTCTTTCTTGGGATTTAAAGGGAGCACAGACTGACAGTATGTTTTCATGTATGGACTAGGCCACAAATTAATTACGATTCTTCCAAGCTAAGTTCTTCATTGTTTCACACTTATACTCTCACCAGATCAAGGACAATCTGATGATAGTAATCTGCACCTACAATATATGCTGGGAACTATTAGAGATGGGCTGTCTTCACCTCCTTTCTCCCACACATAATATCTAGGCTGAGTTGCCTCTTACTCCTCTGGAATGCAGTCCCTTCCTGCTTCTCCTTACTATATTCCACAATCATATACAGGTAGACCATATACTTATGACCACAATTGAGCCCAAAACCTCTGTTGCTAAGTGAGACATTTGTTAAGTGAGTTTTGCCCCACTTTACAACTTTCCTTTCCATGGTTGCTAAGTGAATCACTGCAGTAAGTTATGAATCTGGCTTCCCCATTGACACTTTATTTTATTTTATTTTATTTTATTTATTTTATTTGTTTGTCAAACATGTGCAAGATAACAAGTATAGGTATCAACATAAACATGAACAAAGGGAGTAAATACAGATAAATGGGGATAGTAAGACAGGGACAGTAGGTACGCTGGTGCGCTTATGCACGCCCCCTTTAAGGACCTCTTGGAATGCAGTGAGGTCCACAGTAGACAGTTTGAGGTTGAAGCTGTGAGGAGTTGAGGCTGCAATAATGGAGTCGGGTAGAGCATTCCAGGGGGTTGACTACTCCGAAATAATATTTTCTGCGGACTTTGCTTGTCCGCAGTTTGCAAAAGTTGATGACGTGACCTCAGGACATTACAACTGTCATAAATATGAGTCATCTGAATTTTGATCATGTAACTATGGAGATGCTCCAATAGTTGTAAGTGTAAAAAACGGTCATAAGTCACTTTTTTCAATGCCATTGTAACTTTGAACAGTCACTAAATGAACTATTGTAAGTCGGGGACTGCCTGTATGTGCTTATGTGTGTTCAAACCCCCCTCCATCTCAACTGCATCATAGAACACAGTTTATTTCCGCTGTCAGGGTTCCAACCGATGCCCTAATTAAATCATGAGCCTCAGGTCAAACTTCAAAAGAAATCCAGTTATTTATTAGGAGCTTCATGTCAGCATGGACCAAGGGAAGCCAACTCTGACCTCACTTAATTCACACTTTGGCTCTGACCCTGTTTCCCCCACCCCTCAAGATGTGTCATCAGTCACATTGCCCAACAAAGCAATTTTGAGGGTTATAGAAGTCACTCCTTCCGGCCACTATGGGTCTCTGTGAAGATGACCTTGATATTGACAACTGGAATGTGCTTTGTTTTGACTGAAATGCAAGTTCCTCGATGCAGCTGTGAGGTTTGATTCCCCATCTCCCTTGCCTACGGCAACTCAAGAGTATGTCAGGAATGCTTCGCGAGTTGACATCACGTTGTTACAAGCAAACCTTTCATAATAAATGTTGCAACTCACATTTACATGGACAAAAATAATAGTGCTGTTGTGTCTTGGGGTATTTTAAGTGAGGAAAAAGATTATTTCCTCCTTTATGCCTAGTGGAGATTGGGGAGGCGTGAATCATCCACAATTTCATTGGTAACTCAGTTTGAAAAATCACATCAGTCCAATTGAAATTTCCCTGTTGATTCAGACAATCCAATTCAGATTTGCAAGTCAGTTCCAAGAATTCTGTTCAGAAAAAAATGCTTTTGCAGGTACAAGAGTCCATCAAAATGCAGGTACAAGAGTCCATCAAAATAAAAAACCAAGGCAGTTCAAATGAATTTTATTGCAAGGGCTATGTGGTATTTCAATTCATTCTGGAGTCATCTGGTTCAATTTTATTTTTCAACTCAGTTCAGCATTTTGCTTTGAAACAGATTATTATATTGAGGGAATCACTTTCTAACAGAAATTCTGAAATGAATATTGGCCCAGCTATAGTGGAGTAGCTTGTTACCTCTATTGGGTTTGTCAGCAAAGGCATCTAAGTAACTTGAAGGTGTGATGCTCAGTGATTACTTCTGAAGGTCCAGAGATAAGCATCTAGGATATTAAAGTGTTTGAAATCAATCAAAGAAAGAATGGTGGAAAGAGCTGGCTATGTACTGCCACTTGAGAAGACAAGATTAAGGGATGCTATAAGAACTGTCTTAAAACATCTGAAGGGCTGTCAAATGGAAGAAAGGGCAGATTTATTTTCCATTGTTCATTTGTTCAGAATTAAAGGATGGACACCACAGGGGCACAGATTTGGGGTAACATCAAGCAAAGTTCTTTAATGGCCACGGCTGTTCAACAGTGGGGCAGATGCTGTCTAAAGACAATGCATTCTCTTTTGGAGGAGAGCTAAGCACATGGTCCTTGGTTTGATTTCCAAAAGGTTGCTTTGGAGCATAAACACTGTGATGGAATGTGTGGTTGAAGAAGGAGATAGGGCAGGGGCAGGGGTGGGATTCTACCAGTTCGCACCTATTCACTAGAACCGGTTGTTAACATTCTAAGCAGTTCGGAGAACCGGTTGTCAGAAGAAATTACTGGCCTAATCCTGTAAGGAAGGCAGGAAGGAAACATTCTGATGTTGCTTGCAGAAACTGCCTCTCCGTTAACCCTTATTACATTCTTGGCAGGACTAGACTTCCTGTCTCTGGAACTTCGCTGAGTTTTTTTCCCCTCCTTTGCTGATACTTTGCTTGTGTGGAGTGACCATTCAAAGTTACAGTGGCACAGTAAAAGTGACTTATGACCGTTTTTCACACTTACGACTGTTGCAGCATCCCCACATTCATGAGAGGCCAGGCAAGGAGATGTATGACTCGATGTGAGTGATATTGAGTTGGCCACACCCAGCCAATAACATGACCACCAAGCCATGTCCACCCAGTCACATGACCACCAAGCCACTCCCACCACCTAAGCCATGCCCGCAGAATCGGTTGGTAAATTTTTTTAATCCTACCCCTGGGCAGGAGGTCAGGTCCCCAACCTTTGTATCTTCATGGCCTGGCTAGGGGAGAGAGGAGACCTGAGCCATGCAAGTGGGGGGCAGGCATGCACACACAGGCAGCTCAATTTGGGTGAGCAGTGGGCTGGCATGCATGTATATGCACAGGTTGGGGACCTCTGAGATAGGGGAAATGTCAGTAATGGCACTGCATATTCCCAGAGAGAGGTGTCATACAAGAGACTGCATAGTCTTGAACTGGATAGAGAAGGGAAGAAAAAGTGCAGTGTAGCCACACCTGAGAATCTCCCAGAATAAATCTAGTAGGTGAATATCAAGCATGGGAAAATAAAAAACCAAGGCAGTTCAAATGAATTTTATTGCAAGCTTATGCTCTTTACAAGGATCTGAAGGACTAATAGTCAAAGCAAATTGGCAGTAGATAAGAGTCAATGGAATTCAAGGTGCCTGGACTCTTGTGGGCACAAAGGGACTTGAGACAGATGGTGTGTTTGACCCCTTCCTCAGGCTCATCTGGCCATCTCCTATGGTGAGAAGGTTATAGTTGTAATCTGGTAAGATTTTGTCTACTGGTATAATCAAATTCTTTTTAACTGGACTTAATTAGTTGTCCCAAAGGTGCTTTGTCAAGAGGCAACTGGACTTTCTGTTTTTTCTTTGAAAATGTTTCACTTCTCATCCAAGAAGCTTCTTCAGAGCTGATGCTTCTTGGATGAGAAGTGAAATGTTTTCAAAGAAAAAACAGAAAGTTCAGTTGCCTCTTGACAAAGCACCTTTGGGACAACCATGACCTGGATGATTGAGAATCTCCATAGACATAGGACTCAATTGGATTTTTCTAGGAGCCTGGGTTTGACACACCTGTTGGCCACACCTTAAAGCTGTCATGCCCTTTTCTATTTGTTCATGAATCTGAAGTGTTGAACAGCCCTAGTATTTAAGTGGGGGTACATCTCACTTTGTAGGTCTCTCATTGAACAGGAGGTCTGAGAGGGTCTCAGGAATGCCATATTAGCTTTTGTGCATTCTGATCATATACTATTGAAAATGATTTATTCTCTTTTTCATCCCCTCTGGGCAAGTCACTTAAACTAGGTATTTGGTGTTGCAATGGAAACATGGAACTTTATATACTTGCAAAAGAGTACAAGTAGAAAAAGGGAATCACTTTTGGTGATGAATGAGAAATTGATCTATTGTAGATCACAGGAGACATTACAGCCAAAAGGAAGCTGGATGCTGGGTCTAGGCTGCCAAAAATTCTCTCTGGACCAAGAAGAGATGCTGAAATCACCCAAATGTATATATAACAGCTGTTCTTTTGGTGAGCAGACAGCAGCAACTGGTGTTTTTGAGTTTAGGAGTTGTGAGATTTCATCATGCTCAGAGCTGTTAACATAGCCTTTTTGTGGATTCAAGATTCAACCATACCTCATCTTTTCAATCTCTTTGTGTTTTATTTATAATATTTATTGTATGTTAAATATTGAAAAGCATTCATAATCACAAATTTGGCATCAGCTGGTTGCGTTCTTCTGTAATTTTCTGTGCAAATTAAAGTAAAGAAAGTAACTAAATGTGCTAGTAGGGATTTTAAAAAAAAGGTTCAGCAAGAAGGTGACAATAGTGTTGATTTTAGAAAGTTTTAAATAGACTAAAGGTTAGTTGGATTTGAATTAAAGAAGAACTTTGATGTTAATTAAAAGGATGCTTTCTTGTGGGAAAATTTGTTTTGTTCATATTTAAGCTGAAAATATGACTTTGAAGGTTCAATATTCAAAGGTACCAGATGGTATCCCTAAAAGAATTGTTTGATATTTGGGTATAAGAGATGTTCAAGTTATTTAACTCTGTAATAAAATAAAATTGCTATTGAAAAGGAAGATTCATTGAATAAAACTGAAGTGATTTTAAGGATTTAAGAATTATAACCCATCAGAAAGAGATGGGAATAATGGATCTACAAATGTAATTTGCATCAATCTTGCACGGGAAAAGACCCGAACACGCCAAGACCATACACACACACACATATATATATATATATATATGTCATACAATGTTGAAGATAATACACTATTTTAGGCTCCCCATTCTTCTGCCTCCAGTGTCTTAACATATTTGATGTTTTTTTTCTCTTCTGCACTTTTTAACTTTTAAACAATTTTAATGTATTTCTCTGCTATATTGTTGCATTGATTTTGGTTTTACTTAATATAATCCTTAATAAAATGATTGGGAAAGAAAAACCAATGCAAGTACAAAAGAAAAGAGCTTAGGCAGGAAGTCATCATACATATTTATCATTTTTGTGCCACCATGGCTCGCTGTATACACCTCATTTACACTGAGTAATGCAAATCTTCCAAATGTCCTAGCGGAATAAAATGGATCTGAACGGTACCATCTTGGAAGGTAGCAATGGAGGTTAGGATATGTGAATATGAGGTGCTTCCAGTTATCAACTTTCTGTTGTTGTCTTTTCTCCTTTGTCTCAATCTTCCCAGGTATGGCTGTGTGGTGGCAGCATGGAGGTTCTCCCCTGTTCTCGAGTGGCCCACATTGAGCGCAAGAAAAAGCCGTACAATAACAACATTGGTTTCTACACCAAGAGGAACGCACTGCGGGTGGCTGAGGTCTGGATGGATGATTACAAGTCCCATGTATATATCGCATGGAACCTTCCATTGGAGGTGAGTCAACAAACTTAGGTCTCCATCATTTGCCTTGTCTCTTAATGTCCTTGATGTGAATCTGTGAGGGACTATGTCTATAGCAGAAAATATTTCAGCCTTTTGTAGGCATCATATTTGTACAAAGGGCCATGGTGGCATAGTGGTCAGAGTGCAGTACTGCAGGCTACTTCTGCTGACTGCCATCTGCCTTCAATTTGACAGTTTGAATCTCACCTGGCTCAAGGTTGACTCAACTTACAATCCTTCTGAGGTGGGTAAAATGAACAGCCAGATTGTTGGGGGCAATTTGCTGACTCTGTAAACCACTTAGAGAGGGCTGTAAAGCACTGTGAAGCAGTATATAAGTCTAAGTGCTACTGCTATTGCTACAAACACACACACACTACATAAACCACACAGTGATCTGTCCTACAAAGAGGCTAGAGAAATCTAATTCCTCCTCTTTTGAATTACTCCTGCTTCAGATCTTTTTTCCTCTTTTATGAGAGGGAGGAGACCGTGACCTTCTTTTCAGACATTGCTGGAACAAGTGATTTCATCACCTGCTGCCAATCTGATAGCTTTCAACTTGTCAAATGGGGGTGAAGAAAGTGTGAACTTTGCTCCAGACAGAAAAAAATGTGTCATGGCCCATCTCTTAGCACCAGAAACCACTCTGATTTTCTTTCTCTTCTTTGTTTACATTTTAATGGAAGGGCAAAAGAAAAAAGAAAAAATAAGGAGGAATAGAGATGGAAATTTTCAAACTTGGTTATTTTGATACTCAAGTAATTTTGGAAGCTCCCAAATAAGATCACAACAATGCCAGGGGTTTTATATGGACCGAATTCTAGGAACTGTGATGGGCTGGAAAATGGACCTCAGCTTCAGATTTTGCTTTTTCATTTGGAAGTACATAATTTCCACATGAACATGTTTCATGAACCTGTAGGAGATGACCAAGGGGAGCCTGAGAGCAGGGTCAAATGCACCATTTATTTGGAGTCTACACCCCCATAAGAGACCTAAGTCCTGCCCCTTTGAAGTCTCATCTGGTGTCAATTCACCTTGACGTTAGTTCTGATTCTTGTGTATAAGTTGCAAGGAATAAACTTGCAGTCCTTTTTTTAAATCTCAGTCCTGGGTCCTGGATTCTTGCACCTGACAGAACCCACCTGAGTGCCAATTTAATTGAAAAGTTCCACTTTTGACAGAGATGAGCAAAATGACCCCATTGGCCATAAGTGACCCCACCCGTCCATTTATATAGATCACAGGGGTGTCAATCTTAAGGGGCCAGAACTGGTCCATGAGGTGTTTAGATTTGGCCCATGAGACCATCCTGGTCTTGGTTGGCTGGCAACATTGTGTTCCTGTATTGGAGGCTTTTAGTGCAGCTTGGCGCTGAGTAAATGGATGGCTATCATTTGTTAGGAAGCTAGGTTTCATCTGGGTGCCTGGTTGGGCTGTGTTTGAGCGGGAGGACCAGCCTGCAGTGCCTCTGCCAGTGAAAACAGAGCTCATGAGGGCCGCACGCAGCCCTCCCAAGCTCCGTTTTTGTTGTCAGAGGGCTGCAGGAGGCCGTCACAGCCAAAAATGGGAGCCCGTTTTCATGGCAGAGAGCACCCCCCCTCAACACAAATGACATCATGCTGGCAATACCCACCCCAGCCATGCCCACCCTGGTCTTCCAAGGTCAAGCACCACCCTGATGTGGCTCTCAATGAAATCGAGTTTGATAGTCCTGATATAGATGCTGGAGCCCAAGCCAGTTCCTACCAGTGAATTTTGATGGCTGAAATTGCTTACTATCAGCCTCCCATGAATGCTAAAATGATTGTGTCTACAGAGATTCTCAGTCATCCAGGTCATGGCTGTCCCAAAGGTGCTTTTTCAGGAGGCAACTGGACTTTCTTTCTTTTTTCCTTGAAGACGTTTCACTTCTCATCCAGACAGCTTCTTGAAGAATCTTCTTGGATGAGAAGTGAAATGTCTTCAAGGAAAAACCAAAGAAAGTCCAGTTGCCTCCTGAAAAAGCACCTTTGGGACTTAAATGGTTAAATCTGAAAGGCTTTTTACAAGTGTCTTGCTTTAAGTATGTCCCCAGAGTGGCTTTAAATTGCTATTTTTCTCAACCCTCATTCGAATAAGAACATGAGAAATAAAACCTAAAAGCAAACAAATATATAAAAGTGCAGAGGGAATCCATCCATACCTCTGTGACTTTATTTCTCCTGAATGTATGTAAGGCAAACTTACAATGAATTCCAATTCCCGAAGATTTCATGGATATGTCTGTACTATTTTCTTGGAAACAATGTGGAAGCACTTTGCAGTTGCCTTTTTAATTTCTTTTTAACCTCCCAATGTATCACCTGCTGGTCTCACATTCTAATACTAATCAGATCTAACACCATTTCCCTTTTCAAGTTCAGTCAAAGTCATCTAGGTGCTGACTTCCGTATATATTATTTTCTTAATTACAGCAGGCTAGAATATTGCTATTTTTCAATTTTCCAGATATTTTTACCTTACCATCTAGGCTACAGATCTGCACTTCCTAATGGGCTAACCAGATTTAACATTACTCAGATTTTTGGATCTGTTGGGACATTTCTTTTCATTAAAAAAAAGCAGCATGGCTAATTTAATAATCAGGTTGATAGTTAGGTGGGGAGAGTTTTACTAGTGAAGATACATTATCAATACGGAAGCCAATTGTTTGTTCAGCCTTGTTAGAAATGAGATCTTGGACTTCTAATCAGGCTTAAAAACTATTTCTTTCTTCTCTGGCACATTTAGTTTTACTGATTTCGGCCTTTGTTTTTCTGGTTATCATTTCCTTTGGTATGTTTTATTGATTTTTGTTTTTTGCTTTTATCTTTGTTCTTTGCCTTGAGAGTTGTCATCTTGAAAGATAAGCTCTGTATGTTTTCTAAGCCGCTAATCGAGCATAGGTTGCATCATTAAAAATGAAGAAAGAAGAGAGAGAGAGAGAGAGAGGGTGTAAGTGGACCCTGAATCAAATTTCCCAGATAACAGAAATTATAATTCCAAATATTCACAAACATTCATTACCCTGAAAGGTATTTCTTTTCAAACTGGACAGTATAAAAATTGAGAAAACCTATTTTGCTTTTTAAAAAGATTCATATATTTTTTTCTTTACTGTCTGAAAAGTGAACACAATGTCTCAAAAACATGTTAAAGATAGATTGTGATTGAAAAATAGAAAATTATAACTGGGACTTTCAGCTAAATGTGGAAAAACTCCTTAACCAACTTTCACCCTTGATAAGGGATTTAAAAAACTTGCTTCATCCTATCATTTAATTATTTCTTTCCATGGTATTTCTCATTGTATGAGATGGCCCAGTCTCCATTGTCCACATTTTTGTCCTCCAAAAATTTCCAAGTTTTTCTTTTCCCTTTTCAGTTTTTTTTTCCCCTTGCACTTCTGAAATGTGAGATTTCCATAAACATCTAGATAGATGGTATTATTTGGGGCTGCAAATTCATTCAGTGGCATTCGTTTCTGAACATTGACAATAGAAAGAATGAAAATTCAATTTATGGGAGCATAATAGTTTGGCCTCACATCAGTCATCTTCTTTAACAATAGTAACTACCACAACAATTAAAAAATATCAACAGCAAAAGCTTCTATGAATATTGACTTCTGCTGCCTATTATGGCTTCAGTCAATCAAGATTTTCACATAACTCTTCAGCATTTCTATTAGATAGAGAAGACGTACACTATTTTAAATACCCTTAATTAAAGGGTGCATTTTAACCCAAGCATACTATGGTTTTCTCTGCAAGGTAGAATCTCTAATCTAATCTTTCAAGCCATCATCTGGTTGCCCAGATCACAGCTACTAGGAGGAATTTGGAGTCTCCGACATTCTTCAGAAGACAGGCATATAGAGAGGGATGCAGTGATGGCATTGGTATAAATTTAGTTGGATTTATCTTTCTTCTCTCTTATTGTTTGTCTTCACGGCTTCTTAATCCCTTTCTCTGCTTTGCATAACTTTGCTTATTTTGAAAAAAAATTAGCATGATGGGTATGTATATATGTATGAAAATAGTGATGATGATGATGATAGGTTTGAAGAAACGAAATCTCATTAAAGAACAAGCTAACCAGGCTTCTTAAAATTATAAATTCAACCTTCTGGATATCACTTCACACCAGGACTCCCCAGCAGATATTAATGCTGAGAAGGTTACCTTTTTATATGTCTTAAGTCTGCATTCCAGAAAAAAGTGCCTTTGAGAGACTGAAATCCTAAGCTCTTCCTATGAGACATCTTGATTTTGACATTAAAGGGCCCATTTCTGAGCATAGGACTAAATCTCTTTGAACATTCTTGAGTTATCTCAAGTTCCAAAAAGAATCGGAGCAGACTTTCCCTTTGATTTTAAAATCAAAATGTAGCATGCTGATTTCAGAATGCTTCATCTATTGCCATTCATAAACATTTTGCTACTCTTAGTTGGAAGTGGTGGGGATTGAACTTGTGATCTTCTAGATTACAGGTGTCAAACTCGCTGCAACACATTGCTGTCCCATGATGTTTCATGGCATTTTTCCCATTCATGGAGCTGGGGTGAGCGTGGCCTGGGCATGATGTATCTGGCCCACGGGCTGCCAGTTTGACATCCTGCTCTAGATCTAAAGCAAGTGCTTTGTCACGGAATTATACTCCATATCTTTAGCTGTATTTGTGAGAGTGTGGTGACTCACATGAGTTGACAATCAGCAAGCCCATGTTTGAGACCCGAGTATTGCTTTGTTGTAGAGTGAGCTTCCATCATTTGCTCCAGCTCCAAAAAGCATGCAATCGCAAATAGATAAATAGGTACCATTTTGGTGGGCTTATTAATGGGGATGTGAAAGGAGTTCCTCAACTCCCTGGGCAATGGTGATATCATCAGTTAACCCTTTCAACCTGGAAGTGTCTTGTTGCTTCTTCTGACACAAATACGACAACGATGATGACGAGCTGTATTGGCTGGGATGAATGGGAATTTTATGCTGGGGGTGATTTTTAGGCCAAAGATTACTCATACTTTATAAAGAGGTCTGTTAGCTCACCTAACTCCAGATATATTGACAATCTTATTCTAAGTTTCTTAGGGCTTTCCAATGTGAAAAGAAGAGAAAGTTCTCAAGGGTGACATCATAAGCTATGGAGGTAGGAGAATCCAAAAGAAAGATTCCTAACAATGCCTTTTTAAAAAGCAGTAGTGAACATCTGATTATCTCAGAACATAGCAACAATAAGAGAAATTGATGATTGTAAACATGTACCTGTCTTTCAGAACCCAGGGATTGATATTGGGGATGTTTCGGAACGAAAAGCATTAAGAAAAAGTTTGAAGTGCAAGAGTTTCCAATGGTACCTGGACCACGTCTACCCAGAAATGAGAAGATACAATAACACCATTGCCTATGGAGAGGTAATTAAGGAACTACCACATGGAATATGTAGGGATTCACTGTGAATTTAGAGGACATTTTATGTCTCTCCTCCAACCATTTTCTAATGAGATCTGCAGGGAGTAACTAGATTCAACCAGTTTTACTCAAAACTGGAATTAAAACTCCTTCAGCCAACCCCAATGACTATCCAATGTAATTCTTGCCTTCAGAAAAGAAGATTACAAAAATCTCTGGAATCACTTTCATTTGGTCATGTTCCATTTAATCCAGAATAGTCTACACTAGGAGACTTGGTATCTTTCAGAGGTTTGAGGGTTTCAGTTACTATTCTTCTTGAATGTTGTCTTTGCTGGTTATAAGTTGCAGAAGATGCCACCAAGATTTGCACCATAGCTGTCCACTTTAACTTTCTACTTGAGAAACTTTCCAAGTTTTTATCAAGATATCATTTCTTAACATTAGTTATCCTAGCCAGAACTGATAGGAATGATAGATTAACCACATTTGGTGGGCAGCACCAAGCCAGACCTGATTTTAAATAATAGGGACTAGGTGCCATCTATTTCTAATCTCAGTTCAATTTGGATGGCCTGCTTGATCTGATTCAACCATTCAAATTGATTTGTAAATGTAATTGATTTCAACTGGCAGTCCATTTGAAAAGTTGTTTTGATTCTTCCTTCCATCAAGTGATTTTCAAATTTTTTTTTTTTTAATTTGGCAACTTCTCCACTACCAGACTGGTGATATCTGGCCATTATGACTGCAATAGAGTGTGCTGTAAGCAATTTCCCAGCTGTGCTAACTGTGGTCCTTTTTTTCAATGGCAAGACTAAAGATGGGTTCCTTATTACAAATGTAACAACTGCATTTGAGGCTCTCTATTATAGGGATCTTGGAGTCTTAGTGGACAACCAGCTAAATATGAGCCAGCAGTGTGCAGCCACCGCCAAAAAAGCTAATGCAATCCTACAGTAAGTTGCATTAACAGAGGGATACAGTCAAGATCAAGGGAAGTACTAATGCCACTCTATAAAGCTTTAGTAAGACCACACCTAGAGTACTGCATCTAGTTTTGATCACCACATTATAAAAAAAGATGTTGAGGCTCTAGAAAAAGTACAGAGAAGAGCAACCAGGATGATTAGGGGACTGGAGGCCAAAACATACAACGAACGGTTGCAGGAACTGGGCTTGGCTAGTCTAGTAAAGAGAAGGACCAGGGGAGACATGATAGCGGTCTTCCAATATTTATGGGGCTGCCACAGGGAGGAAGGGGTCAAGCTATTTTCGAAAGCTCCTGTAGGCCAGACAAGGAATAATGGATGGAAACTGAACAAGGAGAGATTTAACCTGGAAACAAGGAGAAACTTTCTGACAGGGAGAACAATCAACCCATGGAACAGCTTGCCCTTGTAAGTTGTGGGAGTGCCATCAGTTGAGACTTTCAAGAAGAGATTGGACTGCCATTTGTCAGAAATGGTGTAGGGCCTTCCGCTTGGGCGGGGGGTTGGACTGGATGACCTACAAGGTCCCTTCCAACTCTGATTATCTGTATCTGTATTTGAAGAAACTGCTCAAAATAGGTGGCCATTTACCATCTCACTGTTATCAAATTAAAGTGATGGTAGCATCTGAGAGCCTTATCCTTGTCTCTGTTCTAAATAATGCCAAGCATTGGATCTGATGAGGAGAGAACATTATTCTTTGTCTGAAATTTAGTGGAGAGAAATTAGTTGTACAATTCACAAAAAGCCAGATGGCTGTAAATGCACTTTGATTCAGATGAAGTTCTACTTTATGATGAATCACACTGGGTATGAAATGTGTGTTATATTTTTCAGCCCTAATTATAAAAGGATGAATGGATGTCTTTTGTTGTTTCTTTTCTATTTCTTGTATTTGTTTAGTCTTGCAATCCTCTTGGATTCCAGTTTGATTAGGAAGGCTGAGGCACTGTATTGATTTGCAATATTTGTCAGGCTGTAACATTAGTTCCGCAGCCACGGCTGAAGGGAATTACAGACCAACCACATCTGCTAGGACATGAGTTTCCCATTCCTGGTTTGGCAGTACCAAGCTGTTGGTTTTAGACAGCATGATCTGAATTGATTTTAGACGTATGGATAAGATGCTGTTTAATTCTAATCTCAATGCAGGTTGGATGACCTCATTTACCTGTTCTAACAATTCATACTAATTTGCCAATCTGAATGATTTCAGCTGTCAGTCCATGCCAATCTAAATGATTTCAGCTGTAAGTCCATTTGGAAGGTTGTTTTGATTCTTCTTCATTCAGCCAAGTGATTTTCACATCAAATTTCCAAATTGAAGTTTTATGCAATTCTACTTTAACAGTCACTTCCTCAATTCAGTTATATAGAGCTGTGGCTGAGTGGCTTACATGCAGAAATTTAAACCCAACATTCCCAAGTCAGTTTGAGAAATATTCCTGCTGGAAACTTTGCATTCATCATCATTCTTTATCATGACTACTAAATTAAGCCATTTTTCTGGGTTGACACAATGCAGTGAACCAAACTAACTAATTGCCTTGATTTACATGATCCACTGAGCCACAAAAGCAACTGACCAAGATTTGATTCTGATTAGAGCAGTAGATAAGTCTTATAAGTAAGTAAATAAATAAAGTGAATATTACTGCAACATGCAATTGTAATGTTCTTGGTTATGTATTTGGGTGGACACAGCCAATGCATGGTATACTGCAGTTGATAGATCAATAGTTTGGCTTCTGTAGTCATAAGGTCTTCACTATTCAACCCACATTTCTTTGTTGATGAACAGAGCCATTGTCTGATCTGAAATCACTTTGAACAACAGAGCTTAAAATAGGAGAAACAGCTAAAGAAAACAACTGTTGGAAAGTAAGCTATGGGGTGGGATATCTGTATAGTGGTGGTGGACATTCATAATGTTCTCCTTAGCTGAAAACTCCTGCCCTTTATGAAGTATATGAATAGGGCAGGCACCCACTTCATCATATTCAGCCCAGAATTAAAATATAGATCAATGTGCGGTCAAAAGCCAGCAGCACCTGGGAAATTTGCAGAAGCCCTCACTTGCTGGCTATTTGCTTGACAAGTTGGCAGAGAGCCTAAGGATACAGACAGAAATAATTCACCCATAATTCATTTTCAATTGCTATTCTATTCCAGACATAAGCAATCACTTACGAATGGACATTCAGCTATTTTTTTTACGGTGTATCAAGTTTCCATTCCACCTAGAGAAGGGGGAAGACGAGGAGGAGGTTTTAGATTTTACCATTTCAAAAGAGAGAAAAAAGAAATCTTTAATCTCCCATCACTTCTTTCAAAAGATGAATGTTTGGTGGAGAGGAGAAAAATGCTAGGAGAGAAAGCCAGAAAGATTCCTAGGAGACTCATCCTGTAAAGATAACAATGATGTATATATTATCTATGTACCAGGGTAGATAATTCTTGATATCTGGTGGATACATTAATAGTAATTGGGGGAGAAAAGCCTACAGTGAGTTTGGCTGTGATGAAGAATGGATAAAATATGTTGCTCTTACGTTAGTCCAGCTTTGCTTGGCCTGGGATTCTTTCCATTACTACTTAACTAATCAGTGTGAATTATATTGTAAGACAGTGGGAATTAATTTTCAGACTGTGTGTGTGCCCACAACCCTCCCCACCCTAATCCCCATTGTTGTGGTCTGAGGGAGTATCTATTCTGTAATGACATCCTACCCAATGGAACAGATTTCTACCTTCTTCAAGAAATGGATTGTTAGATACTTGGACATGGGTCGGAGTAAATGGAGACAGCCTCTGAATAGTGACTTTCAGCTCTTTATTAGCATAGTGACTTCTCAAAACAACAACAGTGAACTCTGCTTTATATAGGCAACCCTTGTAAGAATTGTCCAATAACGAGCTATGAATGCTAGCTCTTTTAACCAATACGAACCCTCTGTTAAGGGCCAATCGGATTCCTCAGAACTAACCAATCCGATCTGGCCGCCTAACAGCCAATCAGAAGTGCAGGGCCAGAATCCTGCACTTTACCTCAAGCTCATACTTTATTAACTATGGTACATACACAACACCCCTTCCCCCTGGCTTCTTAATTACGGTGCAGTTATATAGTCCTTTAGATAGGACGGTTGTCTTTTAAGTCTTTCGGATTTTTGTTGGATTGGTTGGTTGCAATCCGGTTGAGGTAGATTGTTGTTTGGCGGTGGTTTTGCTTCTTGCTCAGGTGCAATTTCTTGCAGTTCAAACGATTCTCCTTCCTGCTCCATTTCCTGAGTATCACTTAGTTCGTCGCTCCCTTCGAGAAGGTTCCCTGGAACTTCATCTTCTTCCGTACCTCCTCCCCCCTAGGTTTGGTCATGGGGGAGTTGTTGACTGGCCGTTGTGAGTTGTGACTGTAATTGGTCGATATGCCGTTTTCACAGTCTATTGTCACAGCATTTCACTACGTACGATTTGGGGCCAGTCACTCGTACTACTGTCACCTCTATCCATAATGGATCGCGCGATAAGTTTCGTGCATAAACGAGGTCTCCTACCTGGAAGGTGCGACAGCGGCCATTGGATCCTATTGGCTTTTCCGGTTTGTAAGCGGGGTGCAACCGGTCGAGGTGGGAGCGGAGTCTTCATCCCATCAGTAGTTCGATGGGAGTTCTGCCGGTGACGCTATGTGGAGCTATGTGTTGCAAAAAGAGAATTTGGTTGACCTTGTCATCGATATTGTCATAGTCCACTTTTTGCAAAGTCTTTTTAACAAATTGGACCATGCGTTCCGCTCGGCCATTGGTCGCAGGGTGCACAGGTGAGGTGAGCACATGGCAGATGCCGCGGTCAGCGAGGTATTGCTCGAACATTAGTGCCGTAAACTGTGGCCCGTTAGGCAATCTGTGGGTCGCAAAGAGTCTGTTTAGGATCTTGATCACCACCTCAGAAGTTGTAGCCATCATACGATGAATTTCTAGCCAATTGGAGTACACGTAGACTGTCAGCAGGAAAGTATAGCCCTTGGTTGGCCCCGCGAAATCCAGGTGGATTCTGGACTAGGGTCCCCGTGGCTTCTCCCATTCAGTAGGCATGGCTTTTGGTGGGGCGTTGCTGACTTGTTGGCAATTGGCACACGCTTTGACCCACTGCGTAGCTTCGTGCAAGTGCTTTCATCCGCACGATGCCGGGGTGGCCCTTGTGCAGAATTCGTAGCAGTGTCTTCCGGAGTCGTTCTGGGACAACGACTCTATCGCCCCAGATGATACAGCCTTTTTGGAAAAAAAGTTCAGTCTGTCAAGTTTTAAATGGTGCGAAGTCATCTGGTACTTGGTCCAATGGCCATTCACGTTCTACCCAACCTAGGACTCGAGCTAGGGTGTGGTCTTGTTTGGTTTCTCTCGCGATGTCTCGGGCGGTCATAGGCGGCGAGTTGAGTGTTTCGATCTGCAACGTAGTTGCCATTGGTGCCGGATCGTCGAGAGTCTCTGGAAGCGGTGCTCGGCTTAATGCGTCGGCGTGGGGAATGGCTTTCCCCGGGCAATATTGCAGGCGATAATTATAAGCAGCTAGGAATTCTGACCATTGGGTCATTCTAGGGGATAATATGTAGGGGGTTGGCTTGTCCCCGGCTATTATCCCTAGCAACGGTTTGTGGTCAGTTATTATGGTAAATGTCCTTCCATACACATATTCATGAAATTTCTTTTACGGCTGAAACGATTGCGAGGGTTTCTTTATCAATTTGTCCAAAGTTCCGCTCTGCTTGTGAAAGAGTCTTTGAAAAGTATGCAACAGGGGCTTCGTTCCCATTAGGCAGTACATGGCTCAAAATGGCGCCCACTCCAAAAGGCGATGCATCGCAGGTTATAACTAACGGCAAGGTCTCGTTATACTGCATAAGTACAGAGTCAGATGTGAGCAGTTTTTTAACATTCCAGAACACTTGCTCTTCCCAGTACCCCCATACCCACAATGCTTTCTTATCTAATAATCGGTGTAACGGTTCAGCGACAGTTGCTTTGTGTGGTATAAATACATTACAGAAATTAATGAGGCCTAAGAACGCCTGGAGATCGGCCTGGTTGCATGGTCTGGGAGCGTTTTTTATCGCTTTTAATTTACTCTTGGTAGGATGAATGCCCTGGCTATCAATTCGGTATCCTAGAAACTCAACATTGTCAGCATATAAGTGACATTTATTTTTTTTCACCTTAAGTCCAGCCTCTTGGAATTTTTTAAGAACGCATTTCAAACGATCTTGCAAGATTTTTTTTGTAGGGGCTGCAATTAATACATCATCAAAATAAGGAGCCACGCCCTTGATTACCTGTAATAACCTTTCCATGAGGCTCTGGAAGATCCCCGGGGCAACACTAACTCCGAATTGCAATCGGGTACATTTAAAGGCACCTCTGTGCGTTACAATTGTTTGGGCTTGGGCCGTTTTTCATCCACTGGTAATTGTTGATAAGCCTGAGCTAAATCTAATTTAGCGAAAACCTTTCCATCCCCCCAGGAATGGAGGAGGTGCTGCACCACCGGAACTGGATATGCATTCTGCTGTAGGGCGTGGTTTAAAGTGGCCCGGTAGTTCCCACAAATTCGGATTGACCCGTCTGGCTTAATGGGTGTTACAATAGGGGTTTCCCATGGAGAGTGATCGATGGGCTTCAACATCCCTTGAGCAATTAGCTTGTCGAGTTGTTCGTCGATCTTTGCTTTAAGAGCGAATGGAACTCGACGGGGCTTCAAGCGAATGGGGGTTACTTTTTGATCTAGACTAAATGAGATTGGGGTCCCCTTATACTCGCCTAAGCTGTCTGCGAAGACGTCGCTGAACTCAGAGATAAGGTCTTCCTCCCACTCACAACCACCAACTCGGTTCACGCCGGCCACTTCAATGCCGAGTGGCGCGAACCGTTGGAGGCCTAATAGACTAGGCCTTTCTTTATCGATGATCGTTAGAGGTAAGTATGCTGTATGCTTCTTGAAGGAGACTCGGACTTGGCAGGACCCGACAACGGGGATTCGATTTCCTTGGTAGTCCTTGAGGATGAGGCGTTGAAATTGGAGGTCTTGGCATTGGATTGTGGGGATGAGTTGCTTGAGTGTCTTCCAAGACACCATCGAGAGAGACAATCCTGAGTCGACCTCCATGTGGCAAGGCTGGTTCTCGATGGTTACCGTGACTCAGATTTTCTTAGTGTCCAAAACTGAGGCGTGACCGATAGTGATAGTATGGTGAGCCTTTTTGCAAAGCTCGATTTCTGTAGGAGTGGTTTACTGGCTCTCGCCTTACAGGACGGTTTCCTGTTGATTGGCGATAGTTGGCCCCTTTTGAGGCCTGGCTGGGTCCTGGTAAGCTGCGGCAGACCTGGCCGATGTGGCCTCGTTTCCCACACTCATGGCAGAGTGCGTCGCGGAATTTGTATTCGGCCCTGGCATGGTTTGCTCCACAGCCAGCGCAAGGGCGTAAGGGCTTCGGGCGAGGGTCCCGGTCAGACCGCAGTCGATGGACCCCTTCTTCGTTGCTGTCTGACAACGAAGAGAGGTCCTAGTGGTGCGTTGTTGGCAGCTGCCCTTCTGAGTTGGGTAAGATTTCGCTGGTCGGTGGTGTTACCGGAGTGCGGCTTCGCCGTAGTTGTGCAGCCGACTTTTTGGTCGCCTCCGCAGCCGTGGCTTCAGTGATGGCGTCAGCAAGGCTGATGTCGCCTTTCGCCATCAGCTTGCTTTACACGCCTAGTGCATCTAATCCCAGAACTATTCGATTTCTTCTAAATCGGCGAACCCGCAGAGGCCCCCTAAATTTCGGAGGTCTGCCACGAAATCGGCCACGCTCTCCCCTTTTCGTTGGTTTCTCTGATAAAACTCATGGCGTCTCATGAGTGTAGGCACGGTTGGCGCATAATGGTCTCTCAGGATGGGTTCGAGGTCGTCCCAGCTCATGGCTTTCACTTCTCGAGGTTTGGCAAGTGCTTTAGCCATTTTAAATACGGCTGGGCCGCAATGCGTCAGGAACAGCGCCCTTTTCTTTGCTGGTGTGGCATCCTTCAAGTTATTCATCTCGAGAAACATTTGGAAGCGATCCATGTAGGATTCCCAATCCTCTTGGTTCGGATCGAACGGAGCGGGTGGTATGATGCCGCTGGACATGGTTCCATTGTTGGCGTCATCTATCACGTGCTCGGTATTGCTTCCTGGCTTCTTTGGTTCAGATGTCTCCAAATCCCACCTTCGTCACCAGTGTTAGGTACTTGGACATGGGTCGGAGTAAATGGAGACAGCTTCTGAATAGTGACTTTCAGTTCTTTTTTAGCATAGTGACTTCTCAAAACAACAACAGTGAACTCTGCCTTATATAGGCAACCCTTGTAAGAATTGTCCAATAACGAGCTATGAACGCTAGCTCTTTTAACCAATACGAACCCTCTGTTAAGGGCTAATCGGATTCCTCAGAACTAACCAATCTGATCTGGCCGCCTAACAGCCAATCAGAAGTGCAGGGCCAGAACCCTGCACTTTACCTCAAGCTCATACTTTATTAACTATGGTACATACACAACATGGATGGTCCATAAAGATCTCATTGGGGCTGAGTTAGAAGTCACTGAAACATTGGCATGAGTGTAAATGATAAATAGACTTTGAACTGATTTTTGATCTTATGGAACTTCTTATTTTGTTCACTACCCCAAGTTTCTCAGATTGATGGGTGGGCATATAAATTGGCTGGCTAGCTGGATGGATGGAAGGAAGGAAGGAAGGATGGATATTATAATGAGAGCTGATTTTGAATGGCATTATTGTTTTGTGAAAGAACCAAGAAATGGGTTGATAATACAGGTAGTCCTCGACTTACAACCACAATTGAGCCCAACATTTATGTTGCTAAGTGAAACATTTGTTAAGTGAGTTTTGCCTCATTTTATGACCTTTCTTGCCATGGTTGTTAACTGAATCACTGCAGTTAAATGAGTAACAAGGTTGTTAAGTGAATCTGGCTGCCCCATTAATTTACTTGTCAGAAGGTCACAAAACAGGATCACATGACCCAGGGGACACTACAATCCGTCATAAATATGAACCAGTTGCCAAACATCCAAATTTTGATCACATGACCACAGGGAGGCTACAACAGTCATAAGTATGAAAAGCGATCATAAGTCACTTTTTTCAAGCCGTTGTAACTTCAAACAGTCACTAAATAAACTATTGTCAGTCGAGAATTGCCTGTATAGTAGAATTCCCCCTCATGCATCTTATAGCTTGAAATGCCAAAAGAAAATGCTTCAACCAAATTGTTTTAAATTTTCTGGGCATAGCCTGGCCCACCCTCCTGACAGAGAGAAAGGGCCTTGTACCCATGGCTTCCTCTTGGCAGTCAAAATGGCGGCTGATATAATTTCTACATTTCTAAAAACATGCGATTTGCATCCAAACCAATACCACGCACAGTCTGCTTTCTGATGTCCTGTAACATTTTCTATTCTGTCAACCTCATTTTCACAGGGCCCAAGAATTCGTTGTAGTTAAGCTGAGGTGAATTTATCTCTGTGTTTGATCTACAGTCTCCCTGGCTGCTGCTATTTGCTTTCTGTTTGGACAGAATAACTGTGTGGGAAGCCAAGAAGGCTGCTGATTGCTGGTGAACTAAGAGATCAGAAAATATACTGAAATCCAAAAATACATAAGATTCATAAGAATTTCACTAGAGGTCTCTCTCTCCTTTTTAAACAAAAACTCATTTCATCCATAAAATTAAGGATACTATTGTAAGTAAAAATTAATGATTAGCTGATGATGCTCAGAGTTGCTTTGGATAGTGAGCTGGGTGGCATATTCATTTAATAAATAAATCAATAAATGGGCTGTTGGTTTGCGCTCCAAGCTTGGCAATTTGGTTGCAAACGTTCCATCACCATTTGAGGAGACATTGTCATTGCACTTTGAATTGTGCTCATCTGTCAGAACACTGGCCTTTAAATATCTTTTTTATGTGATGCAGATTAGTGTGGATGTTGTTTGTTACTTCTGAGTCATGGTCTGATTGTTGATTGGCTGTTGTTACCAAGGCATGGTCTTTGGTTTTATGTACCATCTGTGTGATGTAAATTAGTGTTGTTTGTTTTACATCACACAGACAGTACTTAAAACCAAAGAACATGCCAATCAACAATCAGACCATGACTCAGAAGTAACAAACAACATCCACACTAATCTGCATCACATAAAAAGGTATTTAAATACCTGTGTTCTGACAGACCAGCACAATTCAAAGCGCATTGACGATGTCTCCTTGAATGGTGATGAAATGTTTGCAACCAAATTGCCAACCTCGGAGCTCAAATCAACAGCCCAACTACCAACCCAAGCTACTAATATTCGAACACATCTCAAATGAATAGATCCTCCAGTAATTATAAGAGAAAACACTTATCAAAATGTCTTTATCTTAGCCTTACAGGGTCTCATTCTGTTTTTGGATTTGTTACAGCTGCGGAACAAGAAGATAAAAGATGTCTGCCTCGATCAAGGGCCACAGGAAAACCACACAGCGATCCTCTATCCATGCCATGGTTGGGGGCCACAGGTTAGAATTCAACTTGGTTACCATGTTGTGATTTCAACAAGGATATTGCAAAAGTTCTAATGTACTAGTGAAGAAGCCCTGGTGAATTCTGCGCTGAGCAAGAAATTGGGCTAGATGACTTCTAAAATATGTCCCAGATCTAGGATTCTAGGGAATCAGTTAATTCAGGATCACCAAGATGGAAGGTTGCAATAGCACTTAGGCTTATATACTGCTCCATAGTGCTTTACAACACTCTCTACGCAGTTTACAGTGTCAGCATATTGTCCCCAGCAATCTGGGTCCTGACCTTGGAAGGATGGAAGGCAGAGTCAACCTCAGTCAGAATCGAACTTCTCATGATGGACAGAGTTAGCCTGCAATACTACATTCTAACCACTGTGCCACTGCGGATCTTAAGTATGACCATACTGTATTTCAGATTCAACCTTTAACTGTCAGCTTTCTTTTCATTGTGTTTAAATAACAAAAAAATAGAAGTAGACTGGGGAAAGGAAAATGGTGGGTATTGAAACATGGAACCATGGATATAATTTACAGACAAGAACATGGAGAATTGGGATCATAACTCGATCTCTTTCAGTGAAATAAGAAAAAGCCTTTCTTTTTGAAATGGGGTTTGTGCATCCCCTTTCAAGGATGTTTCTGAGGAAGAAGCATCTCAGTTTATGGACCGCTTTCCTGTTTGACATTCAGGAATGTCAAAAGAATTTATGTGTTTGTAACTTATATTTCCAAGAGGCTGTTTTCTTCTCCCTCTCTTTCCCTAAAGGTCAACTACTGTGTACATTCTGCACTTGAATAGAGCATGTGCTCTGCTCTTTTTCTTTCTTATGTGGCAAATCCTTTCCCTAGTGACTTTTCTAAAGTGAAATTCTTCCACAAATGTGCACAGTTATGTAGGTTTTTCATCTTGGAATTTCCTACTTGCCCCAAACATTTATTTCATAGTTGGACATGCAAGCAAATATTTCCCCTCCCTGCCCTTTCTCTTTATTTAGAGGGTAATCCAATCCAAAAATGGTTAACAGAATATAAGAGAATAACAGAATGGGAAGGGACTTTGGAGGTCTTCTAGTCCAACCCCCTGCTCAAGCAGGAAACCCTATACTATTTCAGACAAACAGTTGTCCAATCTCTTCTTAAAAACTTCCAGTGTTGGAGGACCCACAACTTCTGGGAGAAAGTCATTTCACTGATTAATTGTTCTAACTGTAAGGAAATTTCTCCTTAGTTCTGGATTGGATCTCCCCTTAATTAGTTTCCATCCATTGCTCCTTAATTTGCCTGCAGGTGCTTTGAAGAATAGGCTGACCTCCTTTTCTTTGAGCAGCCCCTTAGATTTTGGAACACTGCTATCATGTCATCCCAGCTTTTCTTTTCATTAAACTAGACATACCCAATTCCAGCAACCATTCTTCATATGTTTTAGCCTCTTGCCCACTAATCATCTTGGTTGCTCTTCCCTGCACTTTTTCTAGCGTCTCAACATTTTTTTTTTCATAATCTGGCAGCCAAAACTGGATGCAGTATTCCAAGTGTGGTCTTACCAAGGCATTCTAAAGTATTTGTCAGGTTTCCAAGCGATGAAAATCCATTCAAAAAGAAATAAGCAAAATTCACCTTCCAAAACAAATTTCTTTTATTTAGGTAAGCATCAAATTGGCAAAGTCTGTTGTAATTCCAGATCTGACACAAACCAGAATCACACCCTATAATATTGGAAATTAGAAACAGCCTCCAAAAATCACATTCCCCAATAGAAGTAAATCAACATTGCCTGGTGTCATCAAACTCCACCTCCAGGTCTCAGCAAGGTCAGCTTTCGTTCCTACGGGAAGGAGAACCACCTAGCCTAAACAACTCTCTCTATTTCCACTCCTCCCACCTTAGGAATGTGGCAAGCCCAAAACCCTTCCCCCCATAACCAGCAAAGAGAAATAAATAAAAGGAATATATGATTAGAATCTACAGCTAAATAAAATGGCTACGTATATGTCAATTTTGGGCTCGATAATGGTATTAACACCTGATTTTGATTCTATCCCTCTGTTAATGCAGCTTGACTTGTTTAGCAGCTGCAGCCATTTCCATCTGTTTTCTGTTTTCTAACTGGTGTGCCAAACCTTGCTGCAGAAACTTTAAGAATTTTGTTGTTACTCCTACCTCAAATTTATTCCAAGAATTGCTTTTTTTTTTTTCCACACCAAGATCCTTCAGAGTTACAGCAGGCTGCTTTTTTGGGAAGACCTTGGGGAAACAAATGGCAAGGAGAGTTTAGCAGACACCACGATTTGCTCCAATAGAGGTTTTCCAGTCATCCTTTCAGGGTAGCCCCATGGGTAGCATACATAATATCAGTTATGAAAATCTGCCCAGCCCAAGACCAGTGGGAGCACCGATGGATGAGATGTGATTTGCAAAGGAGCACCTTCCTCCAAGTGCAGCGACAGCCACAGAACCAAAAGGCTTTCCAGGCTGTCAACCAGCTCTTTTAATTCCTCACAATTCTTCTTCTTCTGGTTCTATTATCTTTTCTGTTTTATTTATTTTATTTCATTTCAATCAAACAGTGTGTTGTCTGGGTACAATTGTTTTTAGGCAATCATGGTTTACAATGACATGCATCACAATAACATTTATACTGTAGTAACAATAATATTTTGTTAGTCCATATTAACAGATTTTAACATTTATCCTTTTTATGTCCCTTTCTTTCCAATTCCTGTTTTTATTGTCTAGCCATCGATAAAATAAGTCCCATGTCAAAAAGTATTTAGTTACTTCTTTGTCCTTAATGGTAAGCATTAGTCTATCCATTTCTGCACATTTTAATATTTTCTAAATTACCTTCTGTCAGGATCTCATCACACTTCCACTGTTGAACATATACAATTCTTTGTTTTAAATTATTTTTAATTTTAATTATGCGAATACAACACAATACATCCAACTTAATCCTTGTTATACATATATACATTTTACTTCATCATTTATTATCTCTTTATTTAATATATTAATTACAAATTAATCTAATCATAACTACTTATTATACATATATACATTTTACTTCATCATTTATAATCTCTTTATTTAATATATTAATTATTAATTAATCTAATCATAACTACTAGTATTTTGACATGTCTTCTACTATATAACCATTTATAAAATTTATTCCATGTTTTATAATATTTAGACTCATTTGTCTTTTATTTCTAGAGTTAACCTATCAGATTCTGCAGGTGTAATAATTTTTCTTGTTATTTCTGTTTCTGGAGGCATAATTTCATTTTTCCAATATTGTGCATATAATATTCTAGCAGCTGTCAATCCATGTACTATTAGATATATTATTTCCTTCTTAAATTTTTTCTGATATTATTCTAAGCAGAAAAAAAATTCTGGTTTAAATGGAATATACTCTCCCACCATTTGTTCTATCCATGTTTGAATCAGTCTCCAATATTTTTTTGCAGCATATACAATTCTATCTGCAGTAAGTACATTTAAAATCAAGTATATAGTCTCTTTATCATATTTTTCTGGTATAATGCCCAATAAAAATATTTCTGTTTTCATATCAAAATGCTGTTTGATCATCTTCTGGTTTTTAATGAACAGAGCTTGGAAATAATGGAACACAGGTAGTCCTCCAATTACGACCATTGATTGATTTGAAGTTACAAATGATGGCACTGGAGAAAATGACTTACAACTGGTTCTTGCCCTTATAACCGTTGCAGCATCTCCACAGTCATGTGATTAAAATTCAAGCACTTAGCAATCAGCATGTATTTAAGATGGTTGCAGCATCCTTGTGCCATGCAATTGCCAACCATCTTAGACAGCTTCTGACAAGCAAAGTTAATGGGAGAACTGGCTTTGTTTAACAACTGCATGTTTCATTTAACAATTGCAATCATTTGCTTCACAATTTCACAATGAAAAAAGGTTGTAAAATTGAGTGTGGCTCACTTAACAACCACCTTGTTTAGCCACAGAAATTTTGCTCCCACTTGTTGCCATCAGGACTAGCTGTAGATTGGGGGTGTCGAACTCACGTCATCCTGGCTGTATCACATGATATATTGGGACTTTTCCACCTTTTGCTAAACCAGGCATGGGCATGACCAGCATATGATGCATCCAGCCCGCAGGCTGGGAGCTGGACAGCCCTGCTATAGATGATGAACTAGACCAGTGTTTCTGAACTCCAGCAACTTTAAGATATGTGTGATGACCCAGGGCGTGGCAACAAAGGCAACACAGTCAGATAATCAGTAGGTGTCTCTTTATTAGCTCCAACTTTGTCCCCAATGTCCTGGTTACCTTCTGGGCTGGAGAAAAACTCTCCCAGGAAAAGCCTTTGGCTGTAGAGAGTCAAGTCCAAAATGTGGTCAACAAAACCTGTAACTATAAGTCCAATCAAGGCAAAATGAGGTAGTTAGTCTGGCAGGGCAAGACAAAGAATTCCAGATGTGAAGGCACGGCAATAATTCAACATGGTTGGGAGGACACCAGGAACGCAGATAACCAAAGTCAACATAAGATAAACTCACGTTTGTTCCCAGAAACTGCTGCACTCAGCACGCATCTCTTTTAAACTCTCTTCCCAGCTGTGGCTAATTAAGGGAATCGGGGCCCTTTCCTTCCTCGTAAGCCATGCAAGCCATATCATTCTCTTCTCTGTTCCTCCCTGTGTGCCCTAGGATGAAGAGGGGATAGGCCTGGGTCTTCCTCTGAACTCCCTCTCCCTTGTTCTACCTCTTCCCTGCTCTGCCCAGCCAGACTTTGCCCTTCCCCAGTTTCCTCCACAACCAACAGAGCCACACTCCTGCTCTCTGTCAGCTGTTCATCTTTCTCCTCGGATGCATATTCCAATCAGGGTGTGACAATATGTGGATTTCAACTGGCTGGGGAATTCTAGGTATTGAAGTCCACGCATCTTAAAATTGCTGGGGTTCAGAAATGCTGAAGTACACTAACAGCCTTCTTCAAAATGTGCTTGCAAGCAAGGGTGGCAATTGCATAGCCCTATAATTAGAACTGTCCAAAATATGGTAAGTTTGAAATGTAGCGAATTCAAAATGATTATTGAAAAAAAACAAAACCTAACCCGGAAGAAGGCAGCCCAATTGCAGAGTTTTGTCCTAAATTCAAGTGAGATTAAGTATTGCAATCGTCATTTCAAATGTTCAAAAGCTCAAAAAAAGAACCAATTCTTTTTCTTGTCATCCTGGGGTCACAAAAATAGATGAGATGATAGTCCATGCTGAGCACTACTTACCTAATTTACCTAATTTGTCTACTTACCTAATTTAAAAGCAATTTAAAACTCTTAAGAAATGGACTCAGTCTAGGAGGATCTCTCTGTTCTCAAATAAAGAATATTATTCCTTATTTCTATATTCCTTTCAGGAATATTTAAATGTGTTGACTTTAGCATTTAGAATATTACTCGAAGTTGAGTAATGATCACTTGAAAAGTCACTGACTCCTCCCATAAAGGAGAAAAACTGAAAAGTGAAGCAAACTTCATGGTTCCTTGAATCCCATTTAGGTCTTCATGAAATATCCACGTGGTTTCAATCAACCAATCAGAATAGAGTTGGAAGGGAATTCCCATCCTCCTGCTTATGGCAACCTGGGAATAGGTCAGGATCTTCTCTCTGCTGACCTTGCACATCCTTCCTTGGCTGATGCCCCTCCCTTCTTATTTTTCAAGAAATTATTAAAAACTTATTCCTCCATCCAACCTTTGGCTTGATGGAATGAGTTGTTGGGTATCCATCTGTATATCTGTTTGCACGATTTGGAGGTGTTGGCATGTTGTTTTGGACTTTGCTGTACATAGTGCACAGCTATAGGATTGGGCCAGCTAATAAATACGGTAAGCAAATGTATTATTTATTTTATTTTTATTTATTTATATCCTGCCTTTATTATTTTGAAAAAACAACTTAAGGCGGCAAACATATCTAATACTCCTTCCTCCTCTTATTTTCCCCACAACAGACATATGAGATGAATTGGGCTGAGAGAGAGTGAATGGCCCAAGATCACCCAGCTGGCTTTCATGGCTAAAGACTGGATTAAAACTGATGGTCTATTGGTTTCTATCCTGGTGCCTTAACCACTAGACTAGTGATGTCCAACCTTGGCAACTTTAAGACATGTGGACTTCAACTTCCAGAATTCCCTAGCCACCATAATTGGCTGAGAAATTCTGAAAGTTTACAGATAATCAGAGTTGGAGGGGATCTTGTAGATCATCTAGTCCAACCCCCTACCCAAGCAGGAGACCCTGCATCATTTCTGACAAATGGCAGTCCAATCTCTTCTTGAAAGTGATGGTGCTCCCACAACTTCCGAGGGCAACTTCTGTTCCATTGGTTGATTGTTCTCACCATCAGAAAGTTTCTCCTTATTTCCAAATTAAATCTCTCCTTGATCAGTTTCCATCCATTATTCCTTGTCTGGCCTTCGGGTGCCTTGGAAAACAGCTTGACCCCTTCCTCTCTGTGGCAGCCCCTCAAATACTGGAAGAGTGCTATCATGTCTCTCCTGGTCCTTCTCTTCACAAGACTAGCCAGGCCCAGTTCCTGAAACCGTTCTTCATATGTTTTAGCCTCCAGTCCCCTAATCATCCTGGTTACGCTTCTCTGCACTTTTTCTAGAGCCTCAACATCTTTTTTATAGTATGGTGACCAAAACTGGATGCAGTATTCTAGGTGTGGCCTTACTAAGGATTTATAGAGTGGTATTAGTACCTTACTTGATCTTGATTGATGTCCACAGGTCAGCTGTGACTTTTCCGAGCATCACATGGCTGGTTTCCGCAGCTTTGGGCCAGGCCAGGAAGAAGATATACTAGAAGATCTCCAAGATCCCTTCCAACTCTGTTATTCTGTTATTCATTTAAAGGGTTGTGGATAGATGTGTCTTGCTTGCCCTTCCACCTTTTCCCTTTGGAATCCAAAGAGCAACCTAACCCCATGACATGCACAATCTTGCCATGGACCTCTGATCATTTGGGCTTCTCTGAACCTACTGAAAGATTCTCCTTAAATTCATTCATCAACTGGAGAAGATGGAGATCAGAGCGGGGGCTGGGAGGGTCTTAATGCAGTTCTACAGGGAAGCCACAGAAGCCTCACGTCATACCTTTGAATCATCTCAGTTGGAAGGGAAATAAAATAATTTTCATGCTGTTTGCTTATTCTGTGCTTGTAGCTGAATGCCCCCAATAAATTATTTGTTATCCTGAGCTGGCTCGTATGGTTAGTTGCTCCCGCTCTCTGCCCCCAGTCTCTGTTTTAACAAAACAACTTTTCTTCTACTGCTTGATTTCTTGAATTAAAATTTGGGGCTGCTGTTTGCTTCTTTCAACCCATCTGTCAACGAAGCACAAAGCTGTTTCTCTTTTCCTGATCTTTCTCTCTCTCTCTCTCTCCCTCCCACCTTCTTTTTCCATTTCTTTTCATTATTAGATAGCAAGAAGCATCCTTTTTCCCTCCCCCAGCCTCACTGATCTTCTATTCAATTGTACCGTGTCTTTAAAAACAAACAAAACAGCAAATCAAGGTGGTTATTGATTTGCATAGAAGCTGTAAAACCTAAGTTTTTCTGACAGGTAGGCTGGGGGTTGGGCAAAATTTTCACCCATTTTAATTTGATTCCTTATAATAAATACCTGTCGGGGAAATGAGAGATTAACAAAAAGATTCAATCTTGGAGCCATCCATCTTGGGGTATAAATTGCATTCTGGTTTGCATGCCTAGATTTGCTTCAGCAGTTAAAATGCTATCACCAGCGTGAACAAATATGAAAAATGTTGAAGAAAAGCAAAAAAAAAAAAAAAAAAATCCTTAGAGACATGAATGCCTGTGATAGAAAAGGTGAGCATGGTGACCAGGAGAATATGATCCAAGTTTCAATCACACAGATACGGCCACCATTTTGACTTTTTCAATCATACCTTAAGGATGTTCCTGCTTCTAAGGATTTTTTTCTTTTTTCTTTTGCATTCCTTCAGGATTTACATATTTATTTTTAACTATATGCTGCAGAGATCCATGCTTAGAGAGGGAAATGCCCCAAGGTCAGATTGAGGGGAAGTGTAAATCCCCTCCAAAAGCTGATACTTATGTGTAATCTTTGGGGGAGTATTCTTGGCTTACAATCATAATTGGAACCAGAAGGTCCATGGCTAAACAAGGCAGTTGTTAAGCGAATCACACCCAATTTTACGACTTTTTTTTTTGCCAGGGTTGTTATGAAAATCATTGTGGAGTCTTAAGTGTTCACTGAGCTTGGCTGCTTTCTTTCAGAGGTGCACCGAAGAGGTTGGTTAGTTGGATGATGAAACAACTGCAAGCAAACAATCAGGCTCAGGCAGCACCAATGATTCCACAGTTCAAGCCAGAGCAACAAAATGATTAGGGGGCTGGAGGCCAAAACATGTGAAGAATGCTTACAGCAGTTGGGTATGTCTAGTTTAATGAAGAGAAGGACTAAGGGAGACAGGACAGCACTCTTCCAATATTTAAGGGGCTCTTACAAAGCACCAGAAGGTAAGACGATAAACAGTGGTTGGAAACAATAACCAAGGAGAGAACTAAGTAGAAATTTTGTAATGGTGAGAACAATCAATCAATGGAATAGCTTGCCTTCAAAAGTTGTGGGTTCTCCATGACTGGAGGCTTTAGGAAAAAAAACTGGACAACCATTTGTCTGAAATGGTATAGGGGAGGGGTGTCAAACTCAAGGCCCACAGGGTGCTTAAATCTGGCCCACAGGGCCGGCCTGGAAATATCAAAGGACCGGCCAGCAGTTCCTTTGCTGGCCAAAATGGGCCATGGGGAGGGGGCATGTGTTCCCCCCCCCGGCCCATTTTCAGCCTCCACGGCCTCCAGCAGCACTCTGCTGTAGGTCTCTGAGGTCCCTTCCAATTTTATTGCACTATGTTCTATTTTCCTCTACAGGTTATAACCATTGGGTGGAATGTGTGAATTATGCCCTAGAAATAGTTTGCAAATGCCTTTCCTTCAGTCTGGATCCATAATTCCACTTCACCTGCTGCATAAGACCCAACCATCCAACAATATTTACGAACACACAGGCACCATTTGGAATGAGCAAATCTCCAGTTCAGTGCAAAACTCAGTAAGAGACTAGGGTACCAAATAGCATTCTAATCATTTTGTAGGATCCTTGTGAGAATAACACACACCCATTTACATTCGATCTGCTGGTCCAAAAAATCTTTAAGCATAGTTGGCTGACAATTTGAGTCAAGGAAAATACAATAGTGCAGATCTTAAATAGGTTTAACATTTTTTTCCCTTCTAAATGTTTTCACACACACACACACACACACACACATGCCCCAAAACAGTAAATTAGAGAATTCCATCTTCTTTGCTGGAACTCCATCCAGCTTCAATACATATTGCACAAAAGATGAAATTTCAAGCATGAATTCAGATCAGGTTTTGCCTGCTTTCCTTTTTTTAGCTGTAAAGGCAAAAATAGCAGCCAGCAACTTAAACTGATTTTTTTTTTCAATCCCTGAGTGGATAAAGAAAAAAGCTACTTGTTTATTATACATTAAGCTACTGCTTGTTTTAGGGAGATCATCTACCTGGTTTGGTACAGTTTGTGAGAAGTGGATGTTATTTCCTGAGATTGTGTTATTCTTTGATTGGTCTTCCATGTGATGTGGAGCACAACATGCCTGGAAGAAAGAGGAGAGATTAGTTTTACCACAAGAGCTAGATAATGCCAGCCAAGAAATTGTGAAGACCAAACATAGAGCAAGGTTGATTAGGGAACTGGAGGCTAAAGCTGGTTGCAGGAACTGGATCTGTCTAGTCTAACGAAGAAAAGAATTAGGGGTGGCATGACAGCAGTCTTCCAATATTTGAGGAGAGGGTTGACCTATTCTTCAAAGCACTTGAGGACAAGAAATAACAGCTGGAAGATTGTCAAAGAGGGAGGACTAACCTAGAATTAAGGAGAAATGTCCTGACAGTGAGAACAATTAATCTGTGGAACAGCTTGCCTCCAGAAGTTGTGGGTGCTCCATCACTGGAGGTTTTCAAGAAGAAATCGGACAACCATTTATTTGTCTGGAAAGATATAGGATCTCATGCTTGAGCAGGCAGTTGGACTAGAAGACAACCAAAGTCCCTTCCAATCCTGTTCTATTCTGCTTTGTTCTTTTCCACATTCCACTATCCAGAAAGCAGCATGGAAGGAAAAAAGAAACTGCCCTAAGCACTATGGGAAGCCATCTCTGAGTCAATTGTTCCCATTGGACTCATTGGCCTATTCTAATTTAGATAATGTTCTGGGCTACACAATGCTTTAGACTCAATTCTGGGAGAGGGGGAAGTGCTTTGCAGTATGTAGAGTGCAAAATGTAGAACCTGCCAAAGTCTTTAATACAAATATCCAGGATTCTGTGATTCCTAGAAATAAATCCATCTGTCTTAATGAGTCAACCAGAAGTGCTGCATTCATACTTCTCTGCATTCCTTTCAGAATTGATTCTGCAGCATCGCTCTACTGTACGTGATGTGCATGGGTTTTTAGGCCAGCTATGGACACATACAATTTGTTTCTTTAAATTCAACTAATTGTCTCTTGGAAAGTAACACACACAGAATTTATATTCAGTGAGTGGGGGGAAGAGAACTCTGATTGGCAATGCATTTTTTTTAACTCATATAATTGAGTGATTGCTGTCTCCCACTTTCCTCATGATGAGCTGGCAGGTAAATTTGATTAAGAAACAAAAATAAATCATATCAAAATATTGCAAATTAATATACAATAGCTTAATTTCAGTAATTCCTTTACAGGGCATGCAACTGCACTCTGAATTATGGTGACTTTATAATGACAGGGTTTTGGGCCATGATATTCTGTAGCTCTGACTTGCTACAGGCCATTCCAAGCCTCACTTAGCAAGCCTTAAAAAAAAGAGTGAGAGAATATAATTAACTTTCCCCCACTGTGAGCACACAGACTCCGACCAAAACCATAATGAAGGAAGATGGATGTTCAGTGTTAATTTCCAGCAGAAGTGATCAAATGGAGTTAGCAGTGTGCCAACTATATTTCTGGGCTTCTTGTATTTCGCAGAATTTTCCAGCTGGTGTCAATTTAACATTAATTAAGATTAATTGCATTTCTCTAGGGAACAAAGTGGGGCTCCTCTATAAAACATGCAATGTTGAAAAATGATAAGGCAAGCTTGTCCCTGCTATCTCTTGGCTGATATGAAGTCTACAAAAGCAGAATATTTTATACAATACCGCCTGTGTCCCCAAAATCCTGTACATTATATTGAAATCTTCACAAGAGTTTTGAAAGCTTAGAAGATAGATTCCATCTAGGCCTTGGTTTCTCATGTTGGCTGAGAGGTTCTGGAAGTTGAAGTCCACACATCTTAAGGTTGCCAAGTTCGAGAAACATTGATCTAAACTTTATCTGGCTTAGAAACTAACTCAGGAAATTGCTGAAACAAGGTTCAGAAAGATAGCAATAGCACTTAGACTTATATACCGCTTCACAGTGCTTTACAGCCCTCTCTAAACAGTTCTGCAGAGTCAGCATATTGCCTCCAACAACCTGAGCCCTCGTTTTATCAACCTCAGAAGGATGGAAGGCTGAAGATGGTCTCGTTCTCCAGAACAGGATCTTTCATCCATCCGTGTTAAGCCAACTCTTGCATTTTCTGTATTTCAGAAAGTGTAGCTCTTTTTAAAACATTGGTTAGCCATACTTGTATCTTTAATATTTGTACTTTAAAGACTTTTCCAGCAATTTTTTTCCTGCAGCACATGATTGAAATTAATCCCAGATCTTAAGTTGATTTGTTAATTTTTTTAAAAAAATATTTGGGTACTATGTCCTATGGTTGTGGAACTCTATGTCCTTCCATTCTCCATTAATTAACCCAACTTCTAAAAGGTTAGGGTTAACTCTCACTGGCTTAACACTCTATTTCTTCTGTTATATACTGATTGTCCAAAAATCAAACAAGTAGCCCTCCAGTGTACAACTCCCAATAGTCACAATCAGTATAATCAAAGTTTGAAAGAAGCTGGGAATCTTAATACAGCAGTATCTGCCCATACAAGTTTCCCATCCCTGGCTTAAGGCTGTGCTGGATTTCTATTGTATGGAATTCCACATTTGCTTTAAAATGTAGATAATACCACATATTCCTTTCAATATATGGAAGTTTTCTCTTGAGTCCCATTCCTTGGAATGGTGTTTCTCCGCTGTTTGTCAGTGAAACGACAGCCAAACTTTCTGTTTCTCTAGTTTTCATGTTCAAGGGGGGATGAAATCCCCAGGTCTCTCACCAAACCAATTATTTGATGGGGTAAATGTAGATTACAGTAAGTGATTCTTCTATTATAGTCTGATGTGGTCAACTATATGGAACATTGTCTTCCAATTTAAGCCACCACAATTCTTAAAGAACAGTGACAAACTGGAGAAAGTTGAGAGGTAGACAACCAAGATGGTAAAAAGTCTGAAAACAAGACCTTATGAGGGATAGTTAAAGGATATGGGTACATTCAACCTACAGAAAAGACAACTGTTATAGGGGGAGATATGATAGCAATAGCAATAGCACTTAGACTTATACCACTTTAACAGTGCCTTACAGCCTTCTCTAAGTGGTTTACAGAGTCAACATATTGCCCCCAACAATCTGGATTCTCATTTTACCCACCTCAGAAGGATGGAAGGCTGAGTCAACCTTGAGCTGGTGAGACTCGAACTGCCAAACTGCAGGCAGTCGGCAATCAGCAGAAGTAGCCTGCAGTACTGCATTCCGACCATTGTGCTCAGTGGCTCATTGATAGCTCTCTTTAAATGTCTGAAATACTGTTGCACAGAATAGTCAGTGGTCTTTACTTTCTCTGCGTCAGAGAGAAGGACCAGAACCAACAGTTCCTCCAATATCTTCAATAGATCAGGGCTCCAACAAATCCACTCTCAGTCAAATCAAAAGTCTCTAGCCGCATCTCAGAGAAAAATAAATTGATTTATTAGGAGTGGCCCTGTTGGCATAAGCTGGATGCAGCCGATATTAAATTACATCATACATTTCCCCCTTGACCCTGGTCTTCCCCCCCCCCATGTGACTTCTCTAAGGGGACACATCCATCTCCAAGAGTCATCCATCATGCTCTCCAATAACCTTCTTGTGCACCGACAACTTTGGGCTACAAGGGTAATTATCTAGGCATTTAAGGAATGCCTTGTTTTCCCCCACTCCCTTTTTCAGGCAGTTAAAAAGACCAAAGGAGTATCTTTTTAGTTGACACATTATTTTTAATTTTGACTTATTTATTGTTCAATTTATATTCCACTCATCTCACCTAGAGGTGACTCTAGACAGCTTACAACAAATAAAAGCAATAAAGAAAAACATTATTATTTATTATTTGGTGTATGATGAGAACATGACTTAAGTATACATATATACACAATGCAAGTAATTATATATAAAACATTTATGGGAGTACGACTGTGGCCTCATAACTGGATATCCAATTCGCTCTTCAGGCTTCGTGAAGTACTATGCACCGGTTAGCAGCAATAACATACTGCTCCACAATAGAAGACTACAGGCTCTCATTCACCAATGGTCAACGATGGTAAACAACAAGGCCTTCCCTATTCACCAGCTCAATGCACAGTCCATCACAACATTGAAATAGGCCAACATGGAAAACAGATATTTACTGAACATCTACTCAGTTTAACTCCAAGAATCTCTGAGAAGAACAATCCAAGTCCAACAGTCCTTCTTGTGGTCTGACTATTAGTGAATCCTCTACCAAATTACTCAGTTTAACCTCCCTCACTCTGTATGGATGAAATTGAACAGATGTGGGTAAAACATTAAAATAGTACAATAAAAAATATCACCATTAAGATTAATATTAAAATTGTCAACCACGGTGATGATATACATTGGCTCATGATATGGGAGCGTATCATACTGTAGGTATGGACTGAAAAAATGCAAGTCAATCACCATCACGTTGAAGTCTAGGCATACCCATCATGCTTTGTAAGGCTGAATCCCCTGATTATCCTTAACATATTTCTCTGGACCTTCTCCATGGTTTCTCTGAACCTTTGCCCAGAGCTTTGCACAGCTCTTGAGATGGAGTTTCACCAGACCAAAACAACATTTAAAATCATAATAATTCATATTATCGTTCAGTACCAGACTGTATTTGATTCTGCAGTAGATAACATTCATATTTCTAAACCTGGCTCTTTCTCTCTCTTCCTTCCCTAGCTTGCTCGCTACACCAAAGAAGGATATTTGCATTTAGGAGCTCTTGGGACCACAATCTTGCTCCCAGATACCCGCTGCCTGGTGGATAACGTGAAGAGTAAACTCCCTCAGCTGCTTGACTGCGAGAAGGTCAAGAGCAGCCTTCACAAGCGTTGGAATTTTATACAGGTTCATGCTTTTTATGCAATTATTTTCATATGAATTGTTTGTGTTGTTGGAAGAAATATCCTTCTGGGTTCAGTTCCAAGTGGAGAAAAAGACACTGGATCAATGGATGTTTGTTTGTTTGCTTGTTTATTTATTTGTCAAACATGTACAAGATATCAAGTATAACTATGAACATAAACAGGAACAAAGGGAGTAAATACAGATAAGTGGGGACAGTGAGACAGGGACAGTAGGCACGCGGGTGCGCTTATGCACGCCCCCTTTAAGGAGTGCTTAGGAATGGGGTGAGGTCCATGGTAGACAGTTTGAGGTTGAAGCTGTGAGGAGTTGAGGCTGTAACAACAGTCAGGTAAGGCATTCCAGATGTTAACGACTCTGTTGCTGAAGTTGTATTTTCTGCAATCGAGTTTGGAACAGTTTGCCTTGAGTTTGTTTCGGTTGTTTTCTCATGTATTATTGTGATTGAGCTGAAGAAGTCATTGACAGGCAAGATACTATAGCAGACAATTTTGTGAACTATGCTTAGATCAGACTGCAGGCGGTGCAGTTCCAGATTGTCCAGGCCCAAAATTTTGAGCCTGTGAGTAGAGGAGTGGAGTACTTTTCTTGAACCTGCTGAATTGTGTTAATGTCTGATATACAGTGCAGGTCATGAGCTGTATTTGAGAATTGGTCTGGCAAAGGTTTTGTATGCCCTAGTTAACATTCAATGTTGCCGGAAAAGAAGTTGCTTGGAAAGAAGTTTTATTGATAGACAGGATCACATGCCTTGAAGATCTTGGGTGAAAAGGGAAGAGATGCTAAGAGTCCCTGGGTTTTATGCCCTCTCTAAGCTTTGAACTTCCTGGGGCACAGGAAGCATATCCTGATTGGTTGCCGTCAGGGGTCATAGCTAACTTTATAGGTTGTGTGGTAAATTTGGTTGAATCTTGCTGGATGATGCAATCTTCCCAGGTGCCATGGGGTAAGATAGAGAGCTAATCCTATCATGTCCTGAGGGCCATGTCTTAATCCCATCAGCCTGGAGCTGAAGGGAGGGCAGGGAGCTGCTTTGTCTTTAAAAACATGTTTCTCCTTTTCTCATCCAAGGAAGTATAATATTCTGCCTTTTTAATATTTCCTTGAATATTTCATTCTTCTAGGACAGGGGTGAGGGATTGGGCTGACATCTATCAGACATGATGTAGGGTCTCCTGCTTGGGTGGGGGGTTGGACTAGATGACCTACAAGATACCTTCCAACTCTATTAATCTGTTAAAGTACCTTTGAGACAATGGAGCCAGGAATAGTAATGTTGCCAAATTGCCCCTTCATCATCCCCAAACTGGGTTTGATCACTGACTGTGAAGGATTTTGTTTTTTGTTTTGCTTGTTTTAATTTGAAGGAGAAGAAAGGACAGAAAACCTATCTGGCCATCTCATTAAAATTATATATCCTCTTTAAAAAGTTGGATCCTTTCTAGTGATGAGCTGAAAGCCATCTCCGATTTCTTCCTATGTACATACCACCAACATTCAGTGGAGGAAGGGCCTATTTTGAATACACCATTTGTCACCTAGTTTTGATAAAAGGCAGGCTAAAACAGATTCAACATTTCAAAACAAAAACAAATAGCCACACACTTTGTGAGAGGAGCCAAAGCTAACAATGGATGCAATGTGCATCAAATAATTATTCAGTTCTCTTTGCTTGTTATCTCTAGGCTTGTAAGCCACTGAAATTAAACCTACATAAAACTAAACAGAGAGTTTCAGTTGACTTCAGCCCAGCTCGACTGTATTAATTTTAATTTTAATGAGGTGATGTTCCCATAGCTGTTTCATAATATAGGAAGCAGCCCTGTACTAAATCAAACCGCTGGTCCACCTATTCTAGTGTATTATTATGAAGTACACTCTACGTGATTATGGGCGCTAGTTTGGAGCCTGGCTATCTTCAGTTAATATGTGGAATCTGAGAATTCTCCTTTGTGGCCTTGGTACAAAATAAGTATGGGCACATGTCTTCCTCCCTCTCTCCCCTCCCTCTTTCTCTTTCTCTCTCTCGCACATGCACACGCATACGGACACACCAAAATGTTAGAATTCTGGAAGCTTCCTAATTTCCTACCAAAATCAGCCTTGCTTGCATTGGAGAGATTTCCCAACGTTAATCCAAACATGCCAATGGTTGCAGCTGAAACATTTGAAAGTAAAGCAGGTGTGCTCATTTCTGTCAGATCTACCAGTATAACTGTCCTACCTGGATAATTTGGCTGCAGTATGAAATAACACCATGTGCAGGGACATGTGTTGGTGGTGATGGGCTCTCAAAAAGTCAGTGTGGTGTTTCAGACCACTGCCTTGGCTTTTTTTTTTTTTTTTTGGTTTCAAGTTTTTTATTTTACTTTACATATACATCCATATCAATGCATGAACAATTGTGGCACCTGGGCATCACACATTCTAGTACAAACAACAATAGTAATCATAATCATATTTGTTACATTAATCAAGCATATGTAATTTTCATGTTAATACACCTATTTATATTGAGATACAATCCTTCATTGTATCTTCATTTTAAATAGAAAGAAATCCTCTCACCCAGTTCTAGTCACTATTCATCTCCAATATTCCAGTACATTCTTAGTTGCCTCAGCTGTCCCAACTTCATGGCAGCCATGTTTAGACTGCCTCTTCTCCTCATCATGGCTGAGAGGAAAAAAAGCCTTAAGTAAGGCAGGAGAGTTGCAATTATCTGGGACCTTGCAGAGTGCCCCTCTTTGCTTTGTCACCTCTACAGGGCAGATTTGGCTCTTTTCAGAGGGCACCAATGGGGACAACTCAGCACAGGAGTACAGAGACCTGCTCCTTGTGTCTGACCTTGTCAGAATGTCAGCTGGAAGTCGCCTTTTTTTTTTTTACACTATTTCCCTTCTGCCCCTGAGTATGAGGCAGGCTTTGGGGCAAAAAAAGTATTTGGAATATGAATGAATGCTGACCAAGAACCATGCTGCAGCTGTTTAAAGCAACTATATTACTTCATTGTACAGTTCCAGCATGATCCTGAGAAAGTTCATGAATTACAGAAGCTGCAGGTGTGTGTGGTCTATATGACCATTTATTCCCCAAATGACTTTTTTTGCCTTCAGATCCAAAGTCCTACATAGCCTTTAGACAAATTAATTCAAGTGAAATCCATATTCCAGTACAGGATGTGAAAAATCTTCCATTGAGTATGCCAATATATTTTCTTGAGATATCTCTAAAGAAAGTTCTCTGAAGAGTTACTAGTTTTCCAAACTGAACAGAATGGTATTAAGTTTTGGCTATAGATACCTATTATCAATCAAAGAGCATCTATTAGCTTTGTCAGGGCTCTGTAGAGATTCTCAGTCATCCAAGTCATGGTTGTCCCAAAGGTGCTTTTTCAGGAGGCAACTGGACTTTCTTGTTTCTTTCTTTTGAAGACATTTTGCTTCTCATCCAAGAAGCTTCTTCAGCTCTGACAGGATAGTAATCAGGGATATTAGTCGGGATAGCATGTCAGGGGGCCTTAACTCAGTAGCCCACCTGTACTTATAGGTGAATGTGTGTGGTGCTAATACATGCTAAAGAAGAATCCAATTCGAACAACAGAAGAACAACAATCCTACGGGCAAGCTAATTTAGCAATAGCAACTTTCTAGTCATAGGTCTCCCATAGGGTTGTGTTTCTCTAGCATTCTCAGCAAGTGAGCCAAAGAGCTTCCAGTGCATTAGATTGAGTTCATACAAGATGACTTGGGACATAATTGTATTAAGGTTCCTTTTATTCCTTATCATTGGTTATGCTGTTTGGAGCACCTGGAAACTGTAGTTCAGTCATATCTGGAGGTTCATATATTTCCTGTCCCTACAGTGAGCCTGTATGGCTATGCTGTTTGGGGCACCTGGGAACTATAGTTCAGCCATATCTGGAGGTTCATATGTTTCCTGTCCCTATAGTGAGCCTGTGAAGAGGCACAATGGCAGCATTTGTGTACCATACAACCCAAATGCTGAATTGTCACCTTTTCCTAGGTTCATATATCAGTATTTATCCTGTATCAATATACCAAACATACAAGTGAACTGTGTGGGCTGTATTTGTACATGTTAGGTTTGGTTAATGTTATCTATGGGGTTGGAGTGGATGGATGGTAGGCTTATGCTGTTATAATTAGGGTCTGACCAAGCATGTTATCTGAAATCAACTAGCATGTTTGGCTGCAAAACTTGAAATTGCCACAAGTGGCAGCAAAGGATTAGAATGTTATAATCCTTTGCTGCCATCTAATGGTTAATCCAGTTACAGCAAGTCAAACCTGGTAATTTTTTAGCCTGAAGCTATAGGACAATATCATAAAAAGGGAATTCCTCTTCCTTGCATGTCCTGAATTACAACTTCAAAAATTCCCAAACGACATGGGAATTGTAATCTGACCTATCAAAAGGTGACAGATGTAAACACTGATTTATTTCTCTCTCTCTCTCTTAAAAATAATCTAGCATGGTGCAATCCTAAACAAAGGGACAGGACGCTGCTTGGAAGTTGAAAATAAAGGCACATCAGGTATGGATCTTATTCTTCGCAGCTGCACAGGTCAAAGGTGGACAATTAAACATTTTATCAAGTAGAGAGCCTCTTATCCATCCTTCAAGAAATCTTCAGACTGACTTCACACCAGGGGAGACATTGTTATCAAACCTTCCACTCTCATTCACAATATCAGGGAACACTCATAAGGGAAGGTGTTTGAGTTGTTGTTGTTTTTTACATTTTATTTATTTGAACTTTGGTTATCTCTCTGCCAAACATTGACTGACTGATAGAATGAAAACATTCCAGATCTACAGTTGTCATTATCCTGAAGGCTCACGGAACATCTTGGCTTAAGGACAGTAATGAAAGCTTACAAGCATTTCCAAAAATAACCCTAATCCCCACTCCAAATACAGGACCAGAAAATTATATTTGAAGTTCAGAGATGAAACTTTTGATATTCTTTTATTTGAATGCACACAATCTTGGAAATGAGATAATATATTAATATGGAATACCATGTCAAAAGATTTAATAAAAAAAACCCCAGTCATCTTCCATGAAGGTAGCATGAGATGTCTATCACAGCCTCATTTGGAAGTTTCAAGTGCTCTGGAGTTCTAGAAGGACATTTTATAAACTTTTTGCAGAATGTGTTCTTCATACCAAGCACACCATATTGTAATCGACTTCATGCTACTAGTTCAAAGAGGAGCAAGAATTATCCTGAAATGTTGTGAAGTACCAGGCATGTCAGTGCAATCCACCATGGAGTTTTAAAAGAAGAGATTTGCAGCAACACAAGAACATGGACTCTGCCATTGAAGTGAATGGACCTGAACATCTGTATTACTCCCATGAAATTTCCCACACCTACATTAAATCAATTTGTTTGTGAAAGATACAGCCATAAAAGATTGTTTCTGAAATTGCATACATCACAGTAGAGTTGTGTAAGAAACATAAGAGTCTAAATAACAGGTTAAAAAGAAAAGATGGTTATGGAAAAAATGGTATTTGTTTGGATGCTAGGAGTCAAAAATGACTTGATAATACATAATCAATATGGTGGAGAAGTATATAGATGTAAAAAATAAGAGTGAAAAGGGGAAAATGTTATCACAAAGAGCATCAGGGAAAAGTATGTTTACAAAAAAAATATTGGAGGGAATTTCCATTAAAAGGCCGGTACTTTAGGAAAAATGTATCTAATGTTATTGAATATTTAAGAAACGTAATGTTTGAAAACTTATGCAAATAACTGATTTAAACAAATTGATAAATGAGACAGGTTCTGCATTGTTAGAACAAGCCCTGGACCAATTTTCTGCCCTTTGTCAGTCTTAAAAAGAGAGTACACTATTTCCAATTAGTAGTTGATGATCAATAATGAGGATGTTTTCATGAGGAACTATATTTCTCCCAGGTTCCCAATAAGCAAAGGGATTATTTTTGCTTCATTGTATGTGGGATGTGAAATATGCAGTCTTAATTTAAAGAAAAACCCTGTGAAAATGTGCTTAAAACAAACAAACAAAAACTCACACTGTTTCCTACTTGGAGCAAAATCCCTTGTCATGATTTTGGCATGTGTTGATGGGCTTCCTTAACCTTTGGCTAATTTAAATTCAGCACAGTTGATGGAAGAAAAAGAAAAAGCTTCTTTAAAACAGAATTTTTTTCTTTCTCTCAGGACATCCAATTAAATATCTAAAATTCTGGTAAGACAAGAACGTTCTCACATGACATATTTAGCCAGGTCATTTAAACACTTAAGAGTTTGCGTCTGATAATATGCTAAGAATGGTTTGTGTTGATCTTTGTTGGTTTCTTTATGGCCTATCCCAATGTGCATCCTGCTTGGTTGATTTCTGTGCAATGAATTCTATAAACCCAGAAAACTGGGTTAATTTAGTAATCAGGTTAAATGGTTGTGAATGCAGCTGTTGTTCAATTCGTTTAATTAAATTCTTTAATTTCTAGAACCAATCACCATAAGATATGTTCAAGGTGTATCAACAGCTATTAGCCTTGATGGCATAAAAGGAATGTCCATATTCAGATGGCTTACTGTGTTAAATACCATTGGAAACAGAACATCAACTGAGACATTCTACTTACTCCTAAACATTTCTGATACACATTATTGGTTGCATAGGGAAACAGGGCATTAGGCAAGATAACATTTTGGCACAATTCAATATTTTATCCTGTACTATTGGTAGTTCTTGACTTACGATCGGTCACTTAGTGAACATTTGAAGTTACAAACAGACCTCTCCAGAACAACTTACAACCTGGTTTCAAAGTTTTGATGGATACACACACACACACACACAAAACTACCTCAGGGTCACATGATGACATTTTGGGCACTTGGCAATCAGCCTGCATTTACAGTTGTTTGCACATCATCACAATTTACAATGCTTTTGGCAAGAAATCAGCATTTACTTGTATTTTCTGAAAAAAGAAATGGATTTTAATGAGTTTGCTTAATGACTGCCCCATTCATTATTGATGGCACAAAAACGGTTGGGTAAAATTGGACATATTCATGTGATGACCTGCTTAATGGCCAACACAATTTACAGCCATAATTTCAGGCTCACTTAGCCTGTAAATCACTGGATACCTGTACATTATTTGATTTGATGTAGCACCAGCTGTCCAAGCCATTGAATAAATTATAAGGATAACAGATTAAAAACCAACACACAAAACCAGCCACTTAAGACATCAATTAAAACAAAAAGTTTTTTTAAAGTTAAAAATGTCATAATTAACATTTAAAAGCTCATATAAAAAGATGTTTTGCAGGTGCTTTATAAAGCTAATAAGGATGTTGAGCTTTCAATGTTTCAGGGAATGCATGCTAGAGAACGGGCAGCAGCTGAAAAGGCTCAATTACAGATAATTGTAGGCAAGCTACTCAAATAAGCTTAATAAAAGTGAAGGTTCATACAGGAGGTTTTCTTTCAAAAGCATGCTGGATGTGGAATTCTGGGAGCTGAAGTCCATGAATCTTAAAAGTTGCCAAATTTAAGCAGAAGTGGGCAGCTATGGTCTCTTTATGACCTGTGGACTTCAATTCCTGAGCCAGCTTGTTCAGGAATATTGGGAGCTGAAATCCATAGGTCTTAAAGGGATCATAGTTGCCCATCCCTGGCTTTAAGGGTAATTATCTACATTGTGTATTTGGCCAAAAACAATTACAAGACCAGAGTTTCAAGTCCAAGTATTTATCCCTGCCCTCTTTCCTCTCCCTCTTCTCTCTCTCTCTGTCATCTCTCCTCTCTCTCCTCTCTCTTACTTTTTACCTATTTCATATCTCATATCTTATTTTATGTCTTATATCTTATCCTATCCTATCCTATCCTATCCTATCCTATCCTATCCTATCCTATCCTATCCTATCTTTACCTATCATCCAACCATCCATCTATCTCATTTATCTATTATGTTTGCACAGTCACCAATCTTAAAAAAACAACTCTGGGAAGCTACCAGTCAATGAAACAATATATCAAGTAGTCTTCCACTTATGACAATCAAACCTAAAATTTCCATTGCTAAGCAAGGATTTTCACCATAGTGGAACACAATATTCTAGTCAAGATAGAGGGTTTCACACCAAATAGTTAACATCAGAGGAATGGGACTGTTTAATAGACAAACTGAGACATAAGGCATGTGTCCTTGTAACTCTCAGTGGCCTGTAGTCATTTTTTATCAGAATCCCATAGCAGCCCCTAAATCTTAAGATGTGAATGCTTCTTCTAACTAAGACCATTGCATACATCATATCTCTCTGTAGATAATAAAAGGGCAGGAAGTAATTTGAGATACATTATATTATATGAATACATAAGAATGAATTATTTCCCTTTCCTTTCTGAAGTGCATAAACGTAAGGACATTTCTTTGTCTGCAAGAGATGGTGAAATAGCTCAGTGGTTAAAGATTTATTTATTTAATTTATATTGTGCCTATTCACCAATGGCAACTCGAGTTCAAAACCATATTTAAAACAAAAAACAAAAACAATAAAAACTAACAAAGATAATCAAATAAATAAAGATGCTGAGTTTGTTAGCTGGAAAGCTGATGGCCTGGTTTGAGAACTGAGCATCACAGAACAGGGTGTGCTCCTGTTCCTTGCCTCAGCTCCTGCCCACCTAGCTATTTGAAAGCATGAACATGCAAGTAGATAAATAGGTACCACTTCAGTGGGAAGATAACAGCATTCCAGGCACCTTGGTGTACAGCCATGCTGGTCACATAACCACGGAAAATGTCTTCAGACAACTCTGGCTTCCTTTTACATAGCTCTGCTCTGTACTGCACTAATGGGGCCATGCTTGGAATACTGCATTCCGTCCTGGGTGCCACAATACTCCTGGGAAGGGTAGGACTTTAGAACAGGCATTTGAAAAGATGCTGAGACCCTGGAGAGAGTGAGAGAAGAGAAACAATGATGATAAGGTATCTGGAGGCTAAACCACGAATAGATATGGGAACTAGGTATGTTTAGCCTAACAAAGAGAAGGCTTATGAGCGACATTTCTTCCAATGTTTGAAGGTCTGTCACAGAGAAAAGAGGGTCTATTTATTCTCCAAAGAACCTGAGGGTAGGACAAGGAGCAATGGATAGATATTCATCAAAGGAAGATTCAACCTGGAAGTAAAGATAAATTCCCTAGTTAACTCTGATGAGCACCGTGCCCTAGAGTTGGACAAGACTGGGCAGGGAAGACTTTATCTTTTACTTTGTCTGCAGGAATATGTCTCCCACTATTATTTTGGAGAAGAACCTGTCCAGTGTGCACTGTTAAAAATAAATACTGCAGTGAGCCTTGATTATTTGTATTGGGTCCTACAATATGATTCCACTCCATATGGAGCTATTTTAGTGTTTGAAATTCCCTAAGAGTGAAAACAATGTAGTCAATGGAAAAGCTTATTTCCTGAGGTTGTGGATGCTCAATCACTGTAGGTTTTCAAGAAAAGACTGGACAACCATTTGTCCAGCATAAAATAAGGACTCCTGCCTGGTAAGGAGGTTGGACCTCCTTGTCCTTTCCAACTCTGTGATTTTATAATTCTGTGTGCTGGCTCAAGGGAACTAGAGAAAGATTTGGGCTCAGTGGCATTTTCAATCCTTGTCTTTCTGAGAGAGTGTGACCCATTCAAGAGAGGAGGATCTATCACTTCTCTAGACAGCTGCTTCTTCAAAAATCAGCATGTCTACCCTGTTTCAAATTCATATTCAGTTTTCTAGGCCCCATCTAGTTGGTTACTGATAGTGGCAGTCTTTTAAGGAGTCACTCTATTTCCTGAGTGACTCCCTAAATTTTCACTCCACTCTATTTCCTGAAGGGATGTGGTGGCTCAGTGTCTAAGACACTGAGCTTGTCAACCAGAAAGGTCGGCAGTTTGGTGGTTCAAATCCCTAGCGCTGCGTAATCGAGTGAACTCCCATTCCTTGTCCCAGCTTCTGCCAACCTAGCAGTTCGAAAGCATGTAAAAAATGCAAGTAGAAAAATAGGGACCACTTTGGTGGGAAGGTAACAGTGTTCTGTGCACCTTCGGCATTTAGTCATGCTGGCCAAATGACTATGGAGATGTCTTCAGACAGTGCTGGCTCTTCAGCTTTGTAATGGAGATGAACACTGCCCCCTAGATACGGAAACGACTAGCACGCATATGCGAGGGGAACCTTTACCTTTACTATTTCCTGAAGAGGTCTAAGGAAAATCAATGTGGGTGTCACAAGGATAATTATAACACCCAGTTTTAAATCATCTGATGATTTTCCCTGATTTTTCATGTAAATATTGAACAACATTACTACAACCTTGACAATACCACACTGAAATCTGTCCAAAGGACAAAAACAAGAGACCCACAACAAAATTTATCTCCAAAGCCTAAATATCTTTGGTAATCAGGAAACTTATAGTCAGTTGACTTGAGAGATTTAGAGGGCAAGAAGAACTGATAGTCTGTTTCTACTCATTCAAAGAGCATTCATTAGAATAACTAAAACAGATTTAACCCCATATCCAATTTGAAATGGATTGAGATAATCCACTTCTTCTAGTTGAGAAACCGCCAATCTTTCAATCACTCTACTCTGCAATGAATTAGGTTGTGAAAACCAAATTTCATTTTTCAGTTCAAATTTGATACCTTCTGGACAATTTTTGTCTAGTTGCTGTCTTTGACCCAAAGCTCGTTGCTTATTTGGTCACTGGTTTTGCAAATTATTAGATTTGTTGAGAATGAAATTTAGGATTACCAAATCTGATCTGCAAATATCTGGATGGCAGTGTATGGTAGCAATGGTACAAGGAATTCAAATATTTATCACCTTCTACTAGCCATCTGGATTTTCTAGGAGTCTGAATTGAATTATATTGAACTGAATTTTGGGAGTCCATAGATGAGGTTAAGGAACACAGTTGTGCTGTAAAGCTTCCATCAACTGTATTCTTAAAGAGATTTTATTGAAAACATGATATTTTTTTGTACAAGATATATTCCAAAAATGTGCATTTTTCATTAGTGGTTGAATCATCAATGGTACAAGAACCTCCTGGAAAGGGTAGGACTTTTGAACAGGCATTTTGAAAGAATCAAATCTGTATACATGTATTTTTAAATATTAATCCCAATGCCCTAGTTACAGGAGACAAATTCCTCCAGTTAAACTTGTTCATTTTTTCCTCTTCTTTGTCCCACCAATTTTCCATTCCATTTTCCTAGTTATTGTGATTTTTTCCAAAATTAATACATTTCTCACTCCCCAAATCAACTTGTGTATGTGTGTGTGTGTGTGTGAAAAAGAGACCATTTTTATTTTTCATGTATAAATATATAATATACATGTTTATATAAAGACTTTCCCTTAAAATGTCTATTTTGAGATCAGAATATGCAGAAAAATGTGACACAAAAGAATAATTGCAATGTAATTTGTATATTTATGGAGGAACAGAAATGAGCTAAATTCATGACTATGAACTAAACCCATTTCCCACCATCTCTATCGTAAAGGATTTGACATAATGACTCACGATACAAGAAATCCAATCTTTCTCTCCTCAATAGCAATTTCAGAGGTTGTAAGGAATATTAATTATGGTAATGATGATAATGATAATAATAGTCTTTGTATTCCACCTTTTTATCTATTTGACATTGAGGCATTTCACCAGAACAAAAGATGAAATTTAAATGAAGAAGTCGTAACATGAGTATGTTCCAGATAGAAACCCAACATTTGCATAAATAAAAATTAAAACAGTTGAGATGTGATGGGCTATGAGAATAACCTTGGGAGGGGGATAGGAGAAAATGTTGCGATGGTCTAATAAATAAAATCTGGATCCAAAATACAGATGGGGTGGAGAAAGAGGGACTCTCTCTAAATTCTCTGGAAAGTACAGATAATCCTTGATTTATGATTGCTCATTTAGCAACTGTTTAAGGTCAAGGTCAAGGTCAAGGTTCCTTTATTGTCACTCCATACATGACAAGCAAATCATATATAGGAATGAAATTACGTTCCCACTCTCCCACAGTACAGTAAAAAAAGTAACAACAATACAATAAAATACAGTAGAACAATAAAAACAATAAAAACAATAAAAACAATAAAAAAATACAATGAACAATAAAATACAATAAAACACTAACAGTAACCCTAGTGCAGCGGATTCAAGGGCAATAGAAATGCAGGATAAAAGTTAAAACATTAAAAGTACTGTGAGTGCTAAAGTGCATGGGAAAAGCAGCAATTAAAACACAATGAATGTTCATGTATGTATATAGTATTAATGCGAAGACAACGGAAACAGACTAGGGGGGAGAACTGGCAGGGAATTTAACTGCCTGACAGCCTGATGGACAAAGCTGTCCCTTAATCTACAAGTCCTAGCCCGAAGGCACCTCAGTCTCCTGCCTGATGGCATGAGGCTGAAGTAGCTGTGTGTGGGGTGGGAGACATCGCCTGAGATCTGAATAGCTTTACGGGTCAGGCGTGTATTATAAATATTGTGAATGGGTGGGAGGGGGACACCAATAATCTTCTCAGCTGCTCTCACTGTGCGCTGCAAGGTCTTACGGCAGAATGCTGTGCAGCTGCCATACCACACAGTGAGGCAGCTGGTCAGGATGCTCTCAATAATCCCACGATAAAAAGAGAGCATGATAGGGGTAGGGGCTCTGGCGTTTCTCAGTCTGCGGAGAAAGTGAAGACGTTGTTGTGCTTTCTTGTAAAGTGATGTGGTGTTGATACTCCAGGTAAGATCTTCTGTAATGTGCACGCCCAGAAATTTAGTGCTGCTCACTCTCTCCACAACTGTACCGTTAATGGACAGAGGAGGGTGCTGGGTACGTGCTCTCCTGAAGTCGATAATGATCTCCTTAGTTTTATCAACATTAAGAGAAAGGTTGTTAACACCACACCATGTGGTGAGCTGGCTCACCTCATCCCTATAGTTAGACTCGTTGTTATTATGGATGAGACCAACAACAGTTGTGTCATCCGCAAACTTAACGAAGATGTTGGTACCATGCTTAGGTGTGCAGTCATGGGTCAGCAGAGTGAAAAGTAGAGGGCTGAGCACACATCCCTGGGGGGCCCCCGTATTCAAAATAATAGTTCCCGATGAGTTGCCGCCAACCCGGACTGTCTGAGGTCTCCCAGTCAGGAAGTCCAACAACCAGTTGCACAATGAGGTATTCACACCCAGCCGATCCAGTTTCCGTATAAGCTGCTGGGGGATAATGGTGTTGAACGCTGAGCTAAAGTCTATAAACAGCATTCTGACATGTGAGTCCTTAGTGTCCAGATGGGTGAGAGCTGAATGAAGGGCAGTAGAAATAGCATCATCGGTGGACCTGTTGGCCCGATATGCAAACTGGAAGGGATCCAAGGTAGGAGGAAGGATGGATTTAATATACTGCATGACTAACCGCTCAAAACACTTCATGATGATGGGAGTCAGTGCAACAGGGCGGTAGTCATTAAAACAGGAAGGGGAAGCCTTCTTGGGTATTGGAATGATGGTAGTTAGTTTGAAGCATGTAGGAACCGCAGCCTGGCTCAGAGAGATGTTAAAGATGTCTGTAAAGACATCCATGAGTTCCTCTGCACAGTCCTTTAGTACGCGACCAGGAATGTTGTCCGGCCCCGCAGCCTTGCGGGCACTAATCCTGGAAAAGGATCGTCTCACGCTGGCTGGAGACAGGCGCAGCACATGGTCGCCAGGTGGAAGTACGGACTTTCGTGCAGGAGTGCCGTTCTGTGCCTCAAAACGACCGAAGAAATCATTCAGATTGTTCAGCAGAGTGATGTCATTATCACAGGTCCGAGGCCGGGGTTTGTAGTCCGTGATGGTCTGAAGACCTTGCCACAGGCTCCTGGTATCTCTGCTGTCACTGAAATGATGGGCTATCTTCCTGGTATACTGCCTCTTTGCCTCTTTGATACCCCGGTCCAAGTTAGCCCTGGCTGTTCTCAGGCCAACATCATCACCTGCTCTAAAGGCGGCATTCCGGGCCCGCAGTAGCCTGTAGACTTCTCCTGTGAGCCAAGGCTTTTGATTGGCCCGTACAGTAATAGTCCTTGTTTCCGTGACATCATCAATACACTTGGTGATGTAGGCAGTAACAGTCTCTGTGTATTCCTCAATGTCAGTGTGGCCATTAAAGGTGGCTGCCTCTTTGAACATGTCCCAGGCTGTAGTTCCAAAACAGTCCTGGAGCACAGAGGAAGCACCTTCTGGCCACACCCTAATTTGTTTCTGAACCGGTTTATTGAGTTTAATCTTTGGTCTATACGCCGGCATTAGCATAACTGCAATATGATCAGAAGCACCCAAATGGGGGAGAGGGGAGGCTTTGTAGGCTCCACGCTGAGTAGTATAAACAAGGTCCAGTGTGTTGACTCCCCTTGTAGGAAAGTCAATGTGCTGGTATAACTGTGGACACACCGACTTAAGATTTGCATGATTAAAATCCCCCGCCACAATGAGAAACCCGTCTGGATGTGCTATCTGTTGTTCACCGATAGCACTGTTCAGCTCCCACAGAGCCCCCTCCCTGTCCTTGTTGTTGGAGGAGGGAGGGATGTAAACAGCGGCTAGCAAGACGGCTGTAAACTCCCTCGGCAGATAGAAAGGCCGACACTTAAGTAACATAAACTCTACAAGGGCTGAACAGTGTTTTCGTAACACTACTGTGTCCTGGCACCAGGCGTCTTTAATATAAACACAGATCCCGCCGCCGCGGGTCTTACCTCTCCCAGTGAGAGTCCTATCAGCCCGATAGCATGTTAGTTGCTCAAGCTGGATGGCGGAATCCGGGACGCCGTCGTTGAGCCATGACTCAGTGAAAACAAAAACACAACATTCTCTCACGGACTGCTGGGATGCTCGCAAAAGTCGTATGTGATCCAGTTTATTGTCCAAAGAGCGTACGTTAGCAAGTAGGATGGAAGGAATAGCTGGCTTGTTTGGATTAGCCGCTAACCTCGCTCGGACACCTCCACGCTTGCCTCGCTTCCTCCTTCTCGAGCACCGCCTGCGGCGCGTCCAAAGCGGGCGTGTAACTCCCGTAGGGGTCGGCGGCATAGCAGGCCGCTGGAGCCGCTGGAAAAGACCGTAGCTCCGTAGCATCTCCACGCACGCCAGGTCTAACTCGATAAGACCCGTTCTACTGACATCTAAAAGTCTCTTACGGCTGTATGTTAGCCTAGAAACACTTATACATACACAACGAAGAACACATAAACATCGCACTATCAGGGGAGCGAGTAGCCGCTGCATCTGCACGCGCCGCCATCGTTCTAGTGGGAAAACCAGTTATGACAGAACTCCCTAGGAATACTTATGATCCAATTCCTATGTTCTGATGTAATGAAGTTTCTCTTTCATGGCATGAGAGTTTCACTTTGGTTGAAGAGCTTCAATTTGGCCATAAGGCAGAGCCTCAATAAGAATTAGTAATAACAATAGCATTTTAGGTTTATATACCACCCAACCTGTAGTGATTTACAGCACTGTCTGAATGATTGACAAAGAAGAAGCATTATTTGCATATTTCCCCCAACAATCTGGGTCCTCATTTTATTGACTTCTGAAGGAAGGAAGGCTGAGTCAACCCTGAGCCAGTCAGGATTGAACTCCAGGCTGCGGGCACAGTTTTCCTGCAATACTGCACTTTAACCACTGTGCCACCAGGGCTCCTTGCTAACAATTCTTTCTTAATTCTTTCCCTCACTGTATTTGGAATCTTCTTTGAGATTAGAGAAGAAATCCAGTCAGTTTCATTTATCTGGAGCGGACGTCACAGGACTGTACTTCCAAAATTTTACAACACATCATTTGAGCCTTACACCTATTTCTCAGGATCAACCTTCTCTAACATGAAGAAGATATCCTGATTTGATTCAGGAGGAGGAACCAAAATGGGCAAAAAGGCACCATTAAAAAATGGGGTTCAAGTGATATGATTTATGAGATTTTGCTTCAAAAGTATAAGCTTATATGAACTGAAAAATGAAAGCCACTGGGGAAAACTGTTAAGGAGTTGCATAAGACTGAAAAGACTTCATTGAAGGTAAGAGAATAACAGAGTTAGAAAGGACCTTGGAGGTCTTCTAGTCTAACCTTTTCCTCAAGCAGGAGACCCTATACCATTCTGGGCAAATGGGTATTTAATCTCTTCATATAATACAATAGAATATAGAGTAGAGTAGAGTAGAGTAGAGTAGAGTAGAGTAGAATAGAATAGAATAGAATAGAATAGAATAGAATAGAATAGAATAATAGAATTTTTTATTGGCCAAGTGTGATTGGACACACAAAGGAATTTGTCTTGGTGCGTATGTTCTCAGTGTACATAAAATAAATGATACATTCATCAAGAGTCAAGAATCATAAGGTACAACAGTTAATAATAGTCATAGGGTACAATAAGCAATCGAATCATACTAGGAAACAGTCAATATAAATTGTTAGGTTACAAGCATTAAGTTCTTAGAAAACTTCTGTGATGGAGCCCCCACAACTTCTGAAAGCAAGCTGTTCTATTGGGTAATTGTTCTGTCATGAAGTTTCTCCTTAGTTCTAGGTTGCTTCTCTCTTTGATCAGAGGTCACCACCAGTCATAAAGTTTCACTGGGAGACCATAGACCAGTTCCTATTGTTCAGTCCAGTGTTTTCAGCCTTGGCAACTTGAAGATATTTGGACTTCAGTTCCCACTCAACAGGCAGAAGTCTTAAAGTTGCCATGGTTGAGAAACATTGGTTCAATCCAACCTTCCTTCCTGGGCTAGTTGTTGGAAACGAGGAAGGGAAGAAAGAGGTACCACTTGGAAAGGGGAGCTTGGCATTCTAGGAAGAAAGGCAAAATATAAATCTAATTAATAAGAACAATGAAACAACAACAATGTGTGTTTAGTGCTCTCCGGCACTATATCTCAGACAAATGAGCCTGATTTGCAATGTGACAAATGAGTTCAGAATATAGATTGGGTATATAGTCCAGTAGGAGTTATATTGGTGAGCTTATTCGCTTCTCCAGCCACAAAGTCACGCTCTTAAAAGAGTAGTTGCTGTAAAGACAATCAATTTAGGGGCATGAGTGTGACAAGGTATCAGAATAGAATTGAAATTTGATCCTGTCAGTTCCCTTGCACAGAGATGAATGCCTACCACAAGATCAGTACTGTAGTTCATACTTTTGCCATTTGTGCTTAAAGACTCACACAAACACACACACACACACACACACACTGTTGATGTAAATAAGGAGGAATTCCCCAACCATGAGAGATGATGCACAGTGGAACAGATGGCCTCCTGCAATGATGGAGACATCGCTAAGGGTTTTCAGACAAAGATTAGGCAGCTGTTAGTCAGGGGTGGTGTATGGATTCTTGCTCCGGGTCACGCATAGAACATAGAATAATAGGATTTGGAAAGGACTTTGGAGGTCTTCCAGTCCAACCTGCTCAAGCAGTAGACCCTCTATCATTCCAAACAAATTGTTGTCTAGTCTCTTCTTCAAACTTCTAGTGATGAAGCACCTACAGGACAACTGATTAATTGTCCTCACTGTCAGGAAATTTCTCCATAGTTTTAGCTTGGATTTCTCTTTAATAATCTTCCACCTGTGACTTCTTGTCTTATTTCCTGGTGCTTTGGAGAATAGGTTGTCCCCCTTTTCTCTATGACAGTCCCTCAAATCCTGGAAGATTGCTCATGTCACCCAATTCCTAGAAACTAGGTGTACCTCCCTTCCTCAGTCATTCACCATATAGTTTAGACTCCAGACTACTTATCATCTTTCTTGTTCTTCTTTGTACTCTTTCTATGCTCTCAACGTCTTTTTTTTTTTTGTATGTTCACATTTGACTAAAAGATTTGCAATATTTCTTCCAAATCTATCTTTTGGGTGCCCCGTAAAAATGACCATTTAGAAGTAGCAACTTTAGTTGATCTAAAGATTCACACATCAGAGTAAGCCACAACTCATTTGAACCACTGAACGAGCCATTTGCTGAACTAGCCATTGTTTTCTGCTGTTCAGATGAATGACAAACTCTTATTTTTTTTCCCCTTCTCCTGAGCAGCATAGAAAAGTATAGGTAGTCCTCATTTAGCAACCGTAGCTGGAACTGGCAACCTGGTCATTAAATAAAGTGACCCTTAAGTGAAACTGACTGTGCTTTTAAACTTATTTCAGCTTTCCTTTGGTTTACAGTCTGCATGTGAGTGACATAAATGCAAGATCGGTCCCAAAGTTACCATCACCATTGTAACCATGAACAGTTGCTGTAGTAGAAGGCAGTCAGAAAACAAGGACAACCAATAATAGCACATTAGATTTTATTTATTTATATTGATGTAGCTGCCTACTTCAACATAGTAACCCTGGGTGGCTAACCACTGATAAAAGCATCCTAAAATTTCTTCCTGATAATAATCTGAAACCAACCAATTAATAAATTAACTAGGATGCGGCTTACTCAGTTTCCCAGTTTTCACCTTTTGATTTTCTGTCAAACTCCAGAATTCTGCCAGCTCTGTGACATTCTGATTTGTTCTCCAATTCCAAATTTGTCCTTCATCAGATAGCGGGACCCAATTCACCTTTTTCATTAATCAAAATATAAAGGGAAATCATTCAGACAGAAGCACTACTTTGTTTATAAGCCTCCCAGGAAGAGCTGACAATTTTGTAGTGTTTATTGTGTTTACATGAGCCTTTGAACATTTGCAAATGCAGGCAGTCCTTGATGTACAATCAGTTGCTTAGTGACTATTCAAAGTCATGAGGGAGCCTGGAAAAGGGACTTATGACCCGATTTCAAAGTTCTAACGGTCTCCTGCCCTTGTGGTCATGTGATTGCATTTCACTTGCTCAACAACTGGCTTGTATTTACTGCCATTTACAGCGTCCCGCAGTCACACCTGGAATTTATGACATTTTTTGGCTTCTGCTTTTCAGCACAAAAATACAATGGGTTTGCTTAAGAACTGTTGCAATAAAGCTTGTAAAATTGCATCTGCCATGTGCATGCTCTGCTTTATGACCATCATGATTCACGGTTACAATAAGCAGGTCCATTAGGGTCATAAGTTCAGCGTCAGTGTTCCGAGTAACCCACCCATTGAAAGCCGAACTCCAAAGCAGGTAGATTCCTCAAAGGACATGTTTATTGGATACATCATATGGGCACGGCTGATGAAAACCAACTCTAAAAGTTTCTACAGTTTTCAACTAATTAAAAGAGTAAAACTCTACCCCCTCCCAGATGTCACCAGTCACATTGTCCAATGAATATAGCTGGCAGGATCCTCTCCTCCTTCACCAGCCACCTGTTATGATGACCTTGATTCCCACAGGAATCTTTTTGGTTTAGTTTTATTGGATTTTTATTTTTAAATATACATCAATATCAATACATGAACAGTGTGGCCTCTGGATACAATTCATTTTGATGCAAGTAGCAATAATAATACCGTGTTTCTCATATAATAAGGCAGGGTCTTTTTTTTTTTTTTTGAGCCCCGAAAAAATGGCTAGGCCGTCTTTTCAGGGGTGACTTAATCCCCCCCCTTGCATCTTCGGGCGGGCAGGTGGCGACGGCTTGGATGTTGACTTCGGCATTGGTGGGGCACTTCATATCAGGGTCAACGCAGGCAGCACCATATCCGGGTGTGCAACAAAAGTACTTCCTAACAGCAAGCCCCCCCCACCATTCCCCACCATTCCCCCCCATTTCGCATGTTTTAATATAGGTCTTAATTTGGGGGGAGGGGCTTAATTTCATTTCATGCCTATGAAACATGCTGGGACTTTCTATTGGGGGAGGCCGTATTGTTGGAGAAACAGGGTATTAATAATATTTGTTAAATTAATCAAATTTATGTAATCCTAGTATTAATATATATGTTACTTTTAAAGTAGCCATTCACTATTTCAATGTTCCATTTTAATGCCAATGATATTATTTAAGCATACGTAGTAACACTATCTTTGAGCCTCTAATCTTTCCATCTAGTTATTGCTTATAGTTTATTATATAAAAATTATATATGCTAATATTCCCCCTATTTCTTATTTCTACCTCTGGTTTAGCTTCTAAGTGAGGCCACCGTTACTAATCCTAGTGTTAATACACATGTTTATATTAAGATATTGTCCTTCATTATTTGGTTATTCAATGTTTCAATATGCCACTTTAATACCAATCATCACTTTACTTAAACATACATAATAATACCACCTTTCATCCTCCAATATTTACATCTAACTGTTGCTTTATATAAAAGTGTGTATTATTTCTACCTCTATTCTAGCTTTTAATCAGGCCATCATTATATTAGAAAAAAAGAAAAAATCCTTTCTAACCACAGGAAAACTTTCTATTTTGACTGTTAGCTGAGTTATTTACTTCCCCTGTCCTTTCCCCTTGTTGGAAGTAAAACACACCCTTCTTCTAGAAAAATGAAATATTTTAGGATATACTAAAAAGGCAGAAATATTTCCCCTAAAAGAGAAGTAGAAACTCAGAGAGGCAGAAACTCAGCCCTCCCACCTTTGTTAATGAGCCATTAAGGCCTGGCCCACTCTATTCTACATAACAAACATCTATCTCCTTCAGGCAGAGCCATTGAATTGCCCTTCATTGCACCACCCACCAAGTTTCAAACAAACTTAGCACACAGACAACCTAAAAAGCTAGCTATAACTTCTGTCAGCAACCAATCAGGATATTCTTCCTGTGCCCCAGGAAATTCAAAGCCAGAGAGGGCATAAAACCCAGGGAATCTCAGCATCTCTTTCCTTTTTCTTTGCCCGAGAGCTCCCAAGCATGTGATCCTGTCTACCATTAAACCATCTTTCCAAACAGCCTCCATGTTTCCAGTGTCTTTTTCCCCCACTTGGAATTGAACCCAGAAGGATATTTCTTCCAACACCTTCTCTCAGGCTTCATGGCAACTGTGAGGCAGCACAGGATGGCTTCAGTCAAGTTTGCTTCAGGGTTGACAGTTGAGGGCTATCTGTACCTTCAGAAAACAAAAAGGAAAGCATTGATGGTTTTTGTTTTAAAAGACTGTGTGGGAAGGCAAAACTGTGAGAATGATCTGCTCCGAATTGGAATGTGAGGAACTTCACAAGGCCGTGTTTCCTTGATGAAATGTCAGAGTGCCTCTTGTGAAATACCTTGGTACTTTGGTGAAGTGAAATGGCCCTTGACTTCCAAATATGAGAATGGAACAGCTCTGGGTGCCGCTTGTCTTAGAGTGAGAAAAATGCTTCAGTGCCCACCTCGAAGCATTGCTGGTTGATGCACACGAGAGCCAACTTTTGAGGGGTTACTATCCTGAGGCAGAGCATGTCAACACAGTGACATACAAATTGCTTGTCTAGATAAAGTGTCTCATCAAAACAGAGCCCTGAGGCCTAATCTTTCAACCCCTATTTGCCTGATTGTCTTTTTTTTTTTTTTACTAAGAAGTTGACAAACCATGTGAATTTGTTCCTAAGCTGGATGGAAATTGCTTAAGAGTTTGGGGGGGGGGGGAGGGGGAGATTTTTAAAATGTGTTTATTCATTTATTATTATTTATTTCTAAGCCACTTTTAAAGAAAGAGATAGAAAAATGACAAAATACCAAAAGAAGGGGGAAAGCCACCAAGAACTATTCAAGGTTTCAGTCACAAATTGAATGGACCTTACATCATACTTAAGTGGTTATTAGAGGGGGCATGCATAAGTGCACTAATGTGCCGATCGCTCAGGGGTGGGATATGACAGGGTTAACTACCGATTCGGGATTTACGAGCTTTCCTGCAGGCTGCGAGCTGCACACCTGTAAATTGTCATCAGCATGCTGTGAACAGAGATGCAGCCTTTGAAACAGCCTTCTTTTCCTGCTTTTTTAACTGCAGCTGTGCCTCGTTCGACAGCTGAAGTTGAAAAATCAGGAAATAAAGATCAGGTAAGAGCCTGGGAGGGCAGGTGGGCAAAAACATCAGCAGACATAGAACCGGTTCTATGTCTACTGCTCCATCCTATTTTTATCCCTTGCTCCCTCCTTTTAAAAAAACAACAACACACTCAAATTTTTTACATCACCAACAGAAATAATCCGATGTTGGGTGCTGCTCAGAGCCTCCACGATATTTCTATTTTTAACAGAGTAGTTGAATTAATCTAGCACTGGGATCTGGGTGGCTTCTCAAAGATATCAAATATTGACAGCATTTGGAACTCTATTTGAAATAAGCTTTTTTTCTTACTTCTCCTTCATTCTAAATATCTATCTTTTCCCCTCTAAGCCTTGAAAGGCAGCCATATGCAACCTATAAAAAATTGCGAAGACATCCTCTAAAAAAAAATCTGTGAAGAGCCATAAAGTTTGGTCTTATGTTATTTTCTGAATGGGATAGCTGAGGTGGGGTCTTGCATTCTTGAGCAGTTGTGTGTCCCCTATGTGTTCAATCTTATAATACTCATTGCAAATATGTGACATTATTTCCCAATGCAGTCATATATTATAGCTTGGCTAAAAATAGTTTAATTGTGTGTTGTTGTTTTTTAAAAGGGAGGGAGCAAGGGGTAAAAAACCCAGTCACTTCACTCATTGCTTTTAAAAAGATTCCTGATATTCTTCATGGATTTTTAAAATTAAAAAGAGAAAAAAAAAACCCCAACAGTAGATCATAAAACAAGATGGATTTCAACTGATTTGTATACCCTAATGGACAGCTGCTTCTGTTCTGTCCCTAATTTACATACTCGAAATCCCCGCGCTTTGATTGGCTAAAGCGCGGGGATTTCTAATTGGCCAGGCGAGCCGCGCCGATTGGCCCGTTGAAAGTCTCCCGTGATTGGCTCACTCCAAGAGCGGGAGACTTGAAACGCTGCCATTGGCCGCGACCGCCGCGGCGAAAAGGATAAAAGCTGCGGGCTTTTTCCTTTTCGCCGGTTCGGTTCTCAACTTTAAAATAAAGAGCTTTAAACTAAGTCACCGACTCCTGGCGTCTTTTGCGGACACGACTCTGGCGACGAGGATGGGATCCAGACCCTGAACCGAACCCCGTGTCCGACAAGAGCCAGACTTGGCACCGACATGGCGAAAATCGCACCGCCCGCCCCCTTCAACCCCGCCACCGAGGACTGGGAATCATTCTCAGACCGATTCCGCATGTACCTCGAGTGCACCGGAATGAAGGACGCCCCGGGCCCGCTAAAACGCGCCGTTTTCCTTACGCATTGCGGAACTGAAGTATTCCAGATGGCCAAAGCATTGGCCAAGCCGGCCGACGCAACCGCCATGGATTGGGACGTCCTCGAACCTATCCTTCGGCGACATTACGCCCCCGAGGTCCCAATCCTGATCCGGCGCAACGAATTCTACCGGCGGGACCAGAAACCAGGCGAAAAACTGAGCGACTTCGTTGCCGAGCTGCGGCGCCTAGGAGGGCTCTGCGAATTTGACGGTCTGAATAGCCTTCTAAGAGACCGATTCGTACTTGGCCTATGGGACCCTGCACTCCAGAGCCGGCTTATGGCCAAGGGCGACATCAGCCTAGCAGACGCCCTCACCGCAGCCACAGCCGCAGAAGCGACCCGCACTTCCGCTGACAGCATGCGAAAACCAGACGCAAAGGGCGGAAACAACAACCCGGCGAGGTCGGCCGACCCAAAAAACGAAACAACCGCACACTACGGCGATTTCCATTCTACATCCAGCACGTCCGAAGACGAAGAAGATATACATCGAGTCCAGACGGGGCGCGGCGACCAACGGAACCGGAGAGGTCGTAGGTCGAGGACCAACTGTGCCGGCTGCGGCGGCGACCACCCCAGATCAGAATGCCGATTTTTTGACTCTATCTGTCGGCATTGTGATAAAAGGGGACACATCGCCCGGGTTTGCCGCCAAAAGAAGACTCGCAGTCCACCCAGATGGGACCAACACGATCATAAGAGGGAAAGCCCACCGCCCAGGACCAGAGATCGCCAATCGGACAGCCGGTGGGACCGAATCCAGCGACCATCGAGAGGCGGCGACAACCGGCGCAAGGAAGAAACCCACCAGACGGTAACCATCGGCCACGCCATCTCCGACGGCGCCAGAAAGGTACACGTAGAGGTCCATATTGAAGGACGACCATGCAAAATGGAGGTGGACTCCGGGTCCTACCTCTCCATGATTGCATGGCACGAAATAAAACGGTTAGTGCCCACCCTCCATAGGAGGAACATAAACGCCCAAAGACTTATTATAAAAGACTACCAGGGAAACCGCGTCCCGGTAGTGGGCACCAAGAACTTTAATGTGACATACAAGGGCCGCACCGAACAACTCCCACTCACAATCGTCGATCGCGACCGCCCAAGCCTGCTGGGCTTACAATGGTTCTCCCCGCTCGACATCGCCCTCACGGGAGTCAACCACGTCACCGACGACGGCTGGGAACAGCAGCTAGCCCAGGAGTTCCGGGAGGTCTTCGACGGAAGCCTGGGCAAGTACCAGGGGCCCCTTATCTCTTTTGATCTAGACCCTAGCGTCCCCCCCAAGCGACTAAAACCGAGGCGGGTACCATTCGCCCTAAAACCTAGGATTGACGAGCAGATTGACAAGCTCGTCAAACAGGGGGTGTTACAACCTATAGACCATGCCAGATGGGAGACCCCAATAGTGACCCCGGTCAAGCCAGATGGGTCAGTGAGAATTTGTGGGGACTATAAGGCCACCCTAAATGGCGCGCTGCAACAAAGCGCTTACCCCGTCCCAATCGTGCAACACCTACTGCACTCACTGGGAGGGGGCAAGGTCTTTGCCAAGCTCGATCTCGCCCAGGCATACCAACAGTTGCCGGTCGACGAAAAAACAGCGGAAGCCCAGACCATCGTTACACATCGAGGGGCTTTCAAGTGCAACCGACTCCAATTCGGAGTCAGCGTGGCACCAGGCATCTTTCAGAGCCTGATGGAACGTTTGCTGCAGGGCATCAAGGGGGTGGTGCCCTATTTCGATGACGTATTAGTAGCGGCGCCAAACGAAGCCGAATTAGAAAACCGACTCAGAGAGGTCTTAACCAAATTTAAAGAAACGGGACTTAAAGTAAAAAGGGAGAAATGCCAACTGTGCACGGAGCAAGTGGAATTCTTGGGCTACCTTCTAGACCGGCACGGCATTCACCCCACAAGTAAAAAAGTAAAAGCTATCAAAGAAGCCCCCACCCCTAGGTCTAAGACTGAACTACAGGCTTTCTTGGGGTTGCTGAACTTTAATAATGTTTTCCTACCCCAAAAGGCAACGGCGGCGGAGCCTTTGCATAGGCTCCTGGATAAGGCGGCAACCTGGACTTGGGGGAAACGGGAGCAAGCCGCCTTCCAAAAAACCAAAGACCTCCTCACCTCCGACGCCGTCCTGATCCAATTCAGCGAAACCTTGCCCCTGGCCGTCACTTGCGACGCATCACCTTTCGGCGTCGGCGCTGTCCTCAGCCATACCCTTCCGGACGGAAAAGAAGCACCCATCGCATTCTTTTCCAGGACCCTAACCAAGCCGGAGTGGAACTATAGCCAGCTGGACAAAGAAGCCTTGGCTATAGTTGCCGCCGTTAAGCGGTTCCACGAATACCTTTACGGCCGCCCTTTTACCATTGTGACAGACCATAAGCCGTTGCTGGGCATCCTTGCAGGAAATCGAGCCACCCCGAACATTTTGTCTCCCCGGATGACAAGGTAGTCCGAGTTCCTGGCAGCCTAAAGCTACGAACTAATACACAAGCCGGGTAAGAAGATTTCGCACGCGGACGCTTTAAGCCGCTCGCCGTTACCAGACTCCGACCCTGACCCAGCACCAACGACAAACACCCTGAACATCGAAAGCCTGCCCAACCTGCCCATAACCGCGTCAGACATTGCCCGGGAGACTATTAAAGACAGGCGTCTGGCGCGGGTTTTGCATTGGGTGGAAAAAGGTTGGCCAGAAAGGGACAATGACGAATCCATTGAGACATTTAAAAACCGCCAAACCGAACTCTCGCTACTTAAGGGGTGTATCTTATGGGGTGACAGGGTGGTCATCCCGGACAGGCTGCAAAGGAGGGTCTTAGAATTGTTGCATGAGGGGCATCCTGGCATCGTCAGAACTAAAGCCCTGGCCAGAAGTTACGCTTGGTGGCCAGGGATGGACAAACAGATAGAGGCCTGGGTAGCTAGGTGCCAGCGATGCCAGGAGACTAGACCCAGCCCACCCGCAGCACCCATCCTAGAGTGGGAAACACCGAGGGGGCCCTGGTCCAGAATCCATTTGGACTTTGCCGGTCCCACTAATGGGCATACCTTTCTCATAACAGTTGACGCTTACTCCAACTGGTTGGAGGTAAGCGACATGAAATCTACCACCAAGGAAGCCGTAATCAAAGAACTTTGCAAACTCTTTGCAACACACGGCCTCCCAGACATCGTCGTTTCCGACAACGGGCCCCAGTTTACTTCCCTCGACTTCGAGAGATTCCTGGCGGAGAGGGGCATCCGCCACGCATTAACAGCACCGGCGCATCCGGCGGCGAACGGTAGGGCAGAACGGATGGTACAATTTACCAAAAAAACCATCCGGAAAATGGACCACGGGGAGATCCAAGACAAAATTAACAGGCTCCTCTTTATACAACATATCACCCCGAACACCACTACCAACAAAAGCCCAGCCGAATTACTAATGGGTAGGAAGCTGAGGTCCCCACTCGACAGGTTACACCCAACATATAACCCGGAGCGGCCCCCAGACTCAAGTTCAAAATACCGAACATTCGCACCCGGAGACCTCGTGTATGCGAAAAACCTGATGGGGGACCCTCTATGGATCCCAGCCGTCATCACCCAAATCACAGGCCCGCGCTCATACCGGCTCCAAACCACAGATGGGCGAGCCTGGAAACGACACATTGACCAACTCAGGTCACGGTCGGCAACAGAATCCACCCCCCAAGAAACAAACCAAGGGGGGAGGGAATACCCGAATAAACAAACGCAAGAAAATATAAACCAGCAGTACTTACCGGAACGCAGCCATCGCGATCCCCCACCAGAGAAGAAACACCAAGCCAGCTCAACCGACTCGGAAAGACCAAGCGGGAGCGGCGAAACCCGTAGCTCAACCAACCCGGAAGGCCCAGGTGGGAGCCACGGAGAAAGAACTGGCCCGATCATCCAACCGGTTCGCACAGAAGAGGGAGCGGCCAAAAACTCGACCGCTCCGGTCGAAATCCAGCTTGCAACTGAGTTGCGCAGGTCAAGTAGGACTAGACGGAGCCCCGCCTACCTACGTGACTACGCAACGTAAAGACTGTACCAAGAGGGGAGGGGTGTTCTGTCCCTAATTTACATACTTGAAATCCCCGCGCTTTGATTGGCTAAAGCGCGGGGATTTCTAATTGGCCAGGCGAGCCGCGCCGATTGGCCCATTGAAAGTCTCCCGTGATTGGCTCACTCCAAGAGCGGGAGACTTGAAACGCTGCCATTGGCCGCGACCGCCGCGGCGAAAAGGATAAAAGCCGCGGGCTTTTTCCTTTTCGCCCGTTCGGTTCTCAACTTTAAAATAAAGAGCTTTAAACTAAGTCACCGACTCCTGGCATCTTTTGCGGACACGACTGCTTCTCTTGTATTTCTTGCAAGATTTATTTCTTATTTTTGCCCCAATTTTCTTCTAAGCAGCTTCTGATAGTCTGTAACAGCACATGTCAACATATCCAGAAGCCATTTTTCCTTTGATCAATGACTGACATTATGTTTACTCTGAGAAGCAAACAGTGGTATCTCCAGGGAAGGCGAAAAATGAAAAAGAAAAAAGAAGATGGCGGCCATGCCATGTCATGTGATTGAACCCCTGTCCAATGATATATATGTCTCATTCAAAATTCATGTTAAAAAGGGATGGCCTTTGTGTGATCATAGATATTTTCTTGATTTTTTTTATACCCTTCCAACAATACCCTAGAGAGAAGGATGATATATGGAGAGAAAAAGAATCATGAACCAAGTCTGCCAAACTATCAAGACCCTTGAACTGAAGTAAGTCTTTTTAATAGAAGGTATTTGCAGATGCTGGTTTAAACCAGTGTTTGCATTTTTAAATGAGAGCTAAGAGGTAACCAACCACAAAGCTGACACACACTGACTTTTATTTTGTTAACTGTATTTTCGCAATAAGCAAAAAAATCTAACCCATAATATCCAAAATAAGATGATGGGCATTTGATATATTATAGATCAGGATTTATTGCATAACTTCAGAAAGATGGTTTGTATCCTCCTTCATGGGTAGAATCTCATGGATGTCCTCAACACTGTTCAGATAAACTTGGTTAAAGCAGATTGTGTGATCTTCACTTGTAAATTAGGTTATGGGGAATTTCCCCCTTCATGCTGCTTGATGACCTTCACACTGTTACCCAATGGCAGAGAAACAGATATTGGCTTTGGTACTACAATTTCAGATGAAATATACTTTGAGCTCCTGCTATGATAAGGTCATAGTAGCCTCTTAAATATAAAGAGAGGAAAACCACTAGTGGTGGGATTCAATTTTTTTTTACTACCGGTTCTGTGGACGTGGCTTGGTGGATGTTGCAGGGGAAGGATACTGTAAAACCTCCAGTCAGAGGTGGTATTTGCTGGTTCTCCGAACTACTCAAAATTTCTGCTACTGGTTCTCCAGAACTGGTCAGAACCTGCTGAATTCACCACCTCTGAACATCACACACAAATTGTTAAATTGAATTTTGTGCAATTCCAGCTCAAACATATGGGTAATTCCCTGACAATCTTCAAAGATTTATAATCATTGTTGGTTGCACAGCCAACCAGATGTTTAGACAGGATTTATCCACCTACAGAGTCCTTCCCAAGGATGTAGGATAGCAGCTTTGTTCTTTGATGTTTTTAAAAATATCATCACAGGATGTAGAATAGAATAACAGAGTTGAAAAGGACCTTGGAGGTCTTCAGGTCCAACCCCCTGCTTAGGCAGAAAACTCTATACCATTTCGGACAAAAATGTAAACCATTCCAAGTAAAGCTGCCTTATGCAATTGACAGATGGCGATTTTTGTCAATGCCAGTGGTATTCAAGTGGTGCTCCAGATGTTTTGCAATTGCAACTAAGGTGCTCATTACTGTTGGTAACCATCTTTGCTTTCTTTTGCCACAGTTATTTTAATTCTACTTGAAGGTCTTTGTATTGTTATTTATTCCACTTTTTAAAATATATTGTCCGGTCAACTCAAGGTGGTGAATATTCTTAATCTTCCTACAAAAACCTTGTGAGGTGGGTTGGATGAGTGACAATGGCTGGTCCAAAATCACCTAACCAATTTTCATCTCTAAGATAGCCAAAAACCCAGTCTCCTGATTTCTAAGCCAGCTCCTCAACCATACTAGCTCTCCAAACTAAAGAACAGTTTATTTGACCTGATGACTCACTACAAGCTAACTACTTGCCAATCTTGTACTCAAATGAAATTAAAAATGACTGATGAATTCATCACTGATTTTTTTCATGAACTGTTGAATGGTGCTAGGCAAGTGTTTATCAATCATCAAATAAATTACATCAGACAAGTAAATAACTTTATTTGATAAATGATACTTGAACTACTTACTTTCCAATCATATTTCCTGTAATCTTTGTTCACCCTTTAATGAATCTCACCCCTTGTTTTGGATTTTTCCAACTAATAATACGTATTTGCAGTGATTGTGGAGGTAGTTTCCTTTTGAAATGACTGCAAGAAATGTGATGAAGTGTGCAATTGTCACATTGCATCATCATTTTTCTAAGGAGCACTCTAGTTGTGTTTTGTTGTCTCCTTTACCTAAAGAACACTACAGCATTGTCATCAAGCTATGTGAGGAACTGTCCATCAACACTTGAGGAAGGATTTTTAGAGGTGGATCAAATGCTTCACAAAAAAAATGGGGTAGATCTTGTTCTCATTTGCTCTGGCACTCTTCCAGAATTTGTAAGCATTTTGGGAAGACTGTTTCTTGAAAAAAAAATATTTAAAAGCATTCTTAGTTAAGTAAGTAGGGTAAGATTCGTGGTGTGAATGGATGAGAAGTTATCTTCAACAAAAAGCTCTTTATTGTTTACATGTGAACAACGTGTACTCCTTTTATAGGGAGGTGTCAGCTGGGCAACCAGTTTAAAGTATTTTCCTGCTTCAGCATCAGATCTGAGTGAAGACTTCAGCTTTTAGTTTCAGCAACTAATTGTAATACGTAACAAGTAAGTTAGAGATTTTCAAACTTGACTCTGTAGTATCAAATGTGTGCCATGACTAAAACAAGTTGTACTTCTCTTATTATTTGCATATGAATGATACACATGTTCATCTGATACTTTATATTTTACAGGAACAATATTTCTTCTGCATTCTTTGTGGCACAAGTCCTTATGAGGAATCCTTACTGCTTTCTGTGATTGAGAGTTTTCTTGCAGACGTTTTATTACCCAAACCAGGTAACTTCATCAGTTCTACTCATTGGTGGGTGCTACCCACCAGCACTGATGATGTTACTCAGTTTGGGTAATGAAATGTCTGCAAGACAACAAACAAACTTAAGAGTACCCAAGGCACTTCATTTCATCCCCGAGCTACAAATATTTTCCTTTATTGGTGCAAATCTTTATTCCTATAACTGTAAACATTACATTTCTGAAACAAAGGGACCATGTTACTGTAAAGTCTCAGGATCATTTTAAGGTGTCTCCCCCCCCCCCACCAGCCTGGGGTAGTACAACTGTCATCAATACATGACAAGAACCCAAATTTTGACCCATGACCACAGGGATGCTGCAACAGTTGTAAATGTGAAAAATGATCAAAAGTCACTTTTTTCAGTGCTATTGTGACTTCGAATGGTCCTAAATGAATAGCTGCAAGTCAAAACTATCTTTATAGAGAATATTTCTTTGAATATCAAGTTAAGAAAGAAATCTGAATGTGCAGATAAGACATGGCTTTAAATAGAATACTTACAATTTGTAGAATTAGTGTTAGTGTTACAGTTAGGGATAGTGTTGAATTGGGGGTTGGCATTGAGTTAAGGTTAGGGTGTGCGTTGGTATTAGGTTTGTTAGGGTTAGGGAGGGTTAGGGTTAAAGTTAGGGCTAGGGTTAGGGTTAGGCTAGGGTGAGGGGTGAGGTTGGTATTGGGTTTCGGTTAAGGTTAGGTTAGGTTAGGATTAGGTTGGGGTTAGAATGAGTATTGCGTTAGGATTAGGATTAGGATTAGGGTTAGGTTAAGTTTGGGGTTGATATTGAGTTAGAGTTAGGGTTAGAATTAGGGCTAGAGTTAGGGTTAGGGTTGGGATTGGGGTTGGGGTTAGGGTTAGGGCTAGGGTTAAGGTTAAAGTTAGTGTTAGTGTTAGTGTTAGGTTTGGGATTGGGGTTGGGGTTAGGATTAGGGTTAATCAACTAACAAATGTTGCAGAAGATTCCTGAGAATATCATGGATAGCCAGAAGGACAAACCAATGGATGATTGAATGAAGCAACTCTGAGTTCTCACCAACACTCAAGTGCTCAGGTTCAAACGATCCTACTTGGGTTCCATTATGGAAAGACCTGGGTCTCTAGGGAAGGTTCTGATGTTAGGAAATATGGCAGGAAAGAGAAGAGGATGAGCAGCAATTAGGTGGATAGACTTACAGTAGTTATGGCATTGATAGGTGAACCATAGGGAGACTTGAACAACCAGCTTGAGGAGAGTTTACCCTGGAGAAAATCTATCTACATGATCCCTAAGAGTTAACATTGACTTGTTGACATATAATAAATTCACCATAATTGTTAGAATAGAACTTGTACTATTACAAATATGAAAGGCATGCTTTTAACATGAAAGAGAAAAGAGAAATCCTTGCTCCATTCAGGCGTTTAATAAGGTAAATATAATCGCTTCTTGCTCTACTTAAGAAATGTTCAGGACATTCTTACACTCTGCAAAAGAGATAAAGGAAACCAACCTGTTTTACCCTTCACTGATATTACTAAAATGTATTACACTATGAGAAACCTTAAATTGACCAATGATATGATGAAGGCAGGGGGAGTCAAATTTAAAGGCTTATGGACCCTTATGGTGACATCTTACTTATTCTGTATTTTGAATAATGTTGCTTTTCCCAGAAGAGCACCATTTAAATGATATGTATTAGTTCAGGGTCCCATCATTCTGAAGCCCAACAGTGTAACTTTGGATTTCAACATTGGATTGGAACTCATCAGTCTGGAACCTGCATTACATATCAGATATTAATACAGTTGAGAAAGTCCAGAAATATTTCATGAGAAGAGTTCTCCACTCCTCTACTCGTAGCAGAATACCTTATGCCACCAGACTTGAAATTTTAGACCTAGACAATCTAGAACTACGCCGCCTTCGGTCCAATCTAAGTATAGTTCATAAAATTATCTACTGTAATGTCCTACCTGTCAATAAATACTTCAGCTTCAACCACAACAAGACAAGAGCACACAATAGATACAAACTCAAGGTAAACAGCATCAAACTTGATTGCAGGAAATACGACTTCAGCAATAGAGAGATCAATGTCTGGAATACTCTACCTGACTCTGTGGTTTCTTCCCCAAACCCCAAAAACTTTAACCTTAGACTGTCTACTATTGATCTCACCCCTTTCCTAAGAAGTCTGTAGGGAGCATGAATAAGTGTACCAACGTGCCTGCCGTCCCTGTTCTAGTGTTTCTTTTTTATTCGTATCCATTTCATGTATTCATAGCCATCTTTATACTTATATCTGTTTATCTAATACTTGCTTGACAAATAAAATAAAAATAAAAATAAAACAATTTATCTTCCAATTGTATCTACATATATGATGCTACTTTGGACTATCTTCATCCTTTTCAAAATCAATAAGTATATCTCCTAGCTATGAAAATGATATTTACTCTTGTTTGTTATTTGTCTTATTCCTGGCTTAGGCTTGTAAATATAAAGTGCCTAGAATGAGAAACTGTTATGAACAAAAATCTATTAACTGCAATCTGGACACTATGGAATAAAGAAAACTTCAAGGTGATTTGGAGTGATAATGATTGTATCTTGGCAATATTACAAAAGGAATTCACTAGTGCTTTTGTCCAGGATTTTGTCCATTCATTTTCCTTGTAACTGCAGCTCTGGAATTCTCTGATCATCTTCATCCAATTACTCATCAGCCCTGAACTCACTTAATGTCGGGACTGCCATCCTGCTACACCAGCTGTGCTTCGCCAGATGTCAGCCTGCCATAGGCAATGGGGGGAAGGGGCCTGCAGGGAGGTAGAAGGGAAGCTGAGATAAGGGGGAATCAAACCTATTTTTGGTGCCATCCCATGACAGCCACTAACCTTTCCAAAGTAATGGAATGGAATGTGATGCCACCTAGCCTGCCAAGCTAGGGACTGTTACCAAACAATTTGGTTGAATGTAGATGGGCAGTTAAAAGATAGCTTGGAGAAAGGTGGGGAGAAGAGAAAAATTAATCAGTTGCATTGGGCACAAAACTTCAGATCCAGTTTTGCTACTCTATACCCACTTGGCTCTGGTAAAATGTATTTTCATTAATAATGGATTAGAGAGCCTTTCTTTTCTAATTGACCAAGTTGGAACAGCTGATATTAAGCCAGATCTGAAGTATCTAAAATCAAACAAGATCAACTAGGTGAGAACATGAAATGAGTTTTGCTCATTTCAAATGCTTAGCAGTACTAATTTTGTGTGTGTGTGCGTGTGTGTGCACAGGCATCATCGGCATTTATCAAATTGCATGTAATAGTATGTAAGAACAACTTTGGAAACAGGAGAAAGGATGCTACATAGGGAATAAGAGGGCCTGCCTGCGGCTGCATAACAGGAAGAGAAAAGGACTCGGAAAGGGATTTTTTTCTGTCATCCCAGACTGTAAAAGTGACAGCAGGAAATGTATACTATTGGGCTTGCAAGATTCTGTTCCTGAAGCTTTACAATAATGTAGAATTAGCTCTGATTAACTAATTAGAATTAGGTGTGTTTATTGTCTGATTTAAGCTGGAAGGGTGACATGACTCTTGCAAGTCTAATACGTGCAAGATAATACTGTACAAATCTCCTGTAATAATACTGTACAAATCTCCTGTCACTTCTTTGCAATCTGAGAAGTTAGAGACGTTCCTTTCTGAGTCACTCTCCCTGCACGTTATGTACTTGTGGGCTAGGCCTACTCTTATCTGATTATTCTTTAGACCAGGGGTCCCCAACTCCCAGGCCCATGGCCCACTTCAGGGCCATGGCCTATTTGATACTGGACTGCATGAGAAGCAGGCTGGCACCCACCTATGTGCATGCACCTCCACTTGTGTAAGGGGCAGGCCGGTGCTGTCGCACAAGCACAGAACTGCTCGTGTGAGTGGAACTGTGTACATCTGTACACTGGCCCATTGCTCACGCAGCCCAATTCCCTCTCCCACTCCCAGCCAGGCCACCAAGCCACAAAGGTTAGGAACTGCTGCCCTAGGCAGCATCTCTTTCCCAAGATTTATAGATAATTTTTGTCTGTTATTCATGCCTCCTTGCTTGTATCTACCTTTTATTCCATTTTTAAATATTAATAGTATTAAGTCTGGAGCATGGGTGTGAATAATGGAGACGAGCCAGTAGAAACAGTGAGCTTCAAACTCTTTATTTACATGGTGTGGCAGCTCAAACTGCATGGCTGCTATAGCCTTCCTTATATAGGCAACTTATTAACTATTCAACCAATAGCAATCCAGGAGAGCTAGCTCCGTTAACCAATGAGAATGGCCTGTTAATGGCCAATCAGATGCTCCTGAACGGACCAATCCGATCTTGCCATTAACAGCCAATCAGAAGTGCAGGGCCAGAACCCTGCACTTGACTTCAAGCTCAAGATAACTTTATTTAACATTCATTCACAACAAATAGTTTGATATTTATTGAGTTTTAATAAATAAACAATAACTGATAGTGATTGACATGAAAGTACATGTATGTTTGGCCTACTGTAAATTGAGGGACCAAACAAATAACAGAATAACAGAGTTGGAAGGGAACTTGTAGTTCAGGGATGTCAAACTCGTGGTGTAATGTCGTTGTCACATGACTTTTTTCCTCTTCGCATGGGTGTGGCCAGTGTGTCAGCTTTGGAAGCCGTATTAGAACCAGAAGCTTCCATGCTGCCACATTCCTGTGCCTGGGAAAGTAGGAGGGGGGATTTTTAGAGTGTTGGTAGTTAGACATAATATCATTCTTCTTTTCAGTTAAGGTCATGTTATTCCTGCACCTGGAGAAGGAATGGTTGAAAGGATATCTCAAGTTGGGATGGTTGGTGATTGGACCATGTGATGGACAGATGGGTGCAGGAGTTGGGTTTTGACTTTTGAATTACTCAGGGAAAATCAGGAACTCTCTCAGATTTGGGGTTTCCCAGATGTGCCAGTATACCTACTCTAATAAAAGGAAACTTTGGGAAAATGCCTGTCTCAGAGTTTTTAATTGGAGTTGGGTTTTTCTGGAACCCTGCCATGTGATGCATCTGGCTTGTGTGCTGCAAGTTTGACATCCTTGTTGTGGGTCATATAGTCCAACCCACCAACCCCCGTCTAAGCATGTGAGGAATTCAAACTAACATGGAAATAATAATTTTCTAACCATTTTTAAATGGGAACTGGTATAAATTAGACTGGGAATTTGAAAGCAACATCTTCCTAGAAGAAGATAATGGTCTACCTTTTCATATACTGTTGCCAGTGGTGGTATACTGCTGATTCGCACCAGTTCTAGTGATCCAGTAGTGCCTGTCTGCAGTTGGCCCCATCCACTGCCCTCACCCTTTCCTGTCCTATATTCCCTTTGTAGCTCAGCTGATTCATGCGGCAGAGCGGATTGCCAAGCATCAGCTGTTTTACTCACCAGCACTGACTGTAAGTTTTCAAGCTTAAAATTGCCCATTTTAGAACGTTCCATGTGTGCCCACAGAACCAGGAGTAAAGAGGTTTGCATCCCACCACTGACTGTTGCCAAGATAACAACAAGGATATGACCAGGAAGCCACAAATAAGAAGTCAATCTATTCTCCAAAGCACCTAAAGGCTGCCAAGAACCACAGGATGGAAACTCACAAAGGAATAAACCAACCTAGAAATAAGGAGACATTTCCTGACAGTGGGAATAATTAATCAGTAGAATGGTCTGCCACCAGAAGTTGTGGGTTTTTAAGAAAATATTGAACAGCTAGTTGTCTGAAATAGTATAAGTCTCCCACTTGAGCAGGGGGTTTTACTAGAAGATCCCCAAGATCCTTCCCTACTCTGTTACTCTATTCAATTCTACATAGGAGTTGACCTTGACTTGGCAACATTACTTGTAAGCAATTTTTATGAACATTTGTATCAACATGGGAATATTGTAACCCTAGTTGACACCCCAAAAATTTGCATGGAAGTCCCAAAGGTGCTTTTTCAAAGAGGCAACTGGACTTTCTGGTTTTTATTTGAAGATATTTCACTTCTCATCCAAGAAGCTTCTTCAACTCTGACAGGACGGTGGAGAATGGAATGAATTATACTCCTTGCAGACAGTCATTTGCACTCTTTTAGTGAGTCGTTAAAAAAGCACCTTCGGGACAACCATGATCTGGATGAATGAGAATCTCCATATACAAAATTTGCATGGAACAAATCAATCAGGTTTATTATCTCACTCAGTTTGTCCCCTCACCATTGCCATCTTCTTAGACTTCATAGTCTAAGACAGGAATAGCCAACACCCAAGAAGACAGGCTTAAATCCAGATGGATCTTGACAGACTAGAACACTGGGTCATATCTAATAAAATGAAAATCAGTGTAGAAAAAAGTAAAGTCCTACACTTAGGCAAGAAAAACCAAAAGTACACAGATAGACTGGGTGAAACCAGGCTCAATAGCAGTAACTGTGAGAGGGATCTTGGAGTCCTAGTGGACAACCAGCTAAATATGAACCAGCAGTGTGCAGCCGCCGCCAAAAAAGCTAATGCAATCCTAAATTGTATTAACAGAGGGATACAGTCAAGATCAAGGGAAGTATTAATACCACTCTATAAAGCCTTAGTAAGACCACACCTAGAGTACTGCATCCAGTTTTGTTCACCACATTATAAAAAAGATGTTGAGACTCTAGAAAAAGTACAAAGAAGAGCAACCAGGATGGTTCGGGGACTGGAGGCTAAAACATACAATGAACGGTTGCAGGAACTGGGCTTGGCTAGTCTAGTAAAGAGAAGGACCAGGGTAGATATGATCACGGTCTTCCAATATTTGAGGGACTGCCACAGGGTGGAAGGATCAAGCTATTTTCTAAAGCTCCTATAGGCCAGACAAGGAATAATGGATGGAAACTGAACAAGGAGAGATTTAACCTGGAAATAAGGAGAAACTTTCTGACAGTGAGAACAATCAACCAATGGAACAGTTTGCCCTCGGAAGTTGTGGAAGCGCCATCACTTGAGACTTTCAAGAAGAGATTGGACTGCCATTTGTCAGAAATGGTATAGGGTCTCCCACTTGGGCGGGGGGTTGGACTAGATGACCTACAAGGTTCCTTCCAACTCTGATTATCTGTATCTGTATAGACAATGCAGGAGATCATAAGAAGTTGGTAGCCATTATTTTTAGTCATGATTGATGTATTGGCTGAAAGACATTGTAGGCGTTTTGGGAGAAAAGTTCTGAAAATTCCTATAATTCTAATAGTACAGAGCTTTGGGGCAGAAATGTGCAAGTGTGTGGATGAAGAAAAAAATGATGGACTGGGCTGAGTTGGGATAACTGTATTAGAATCCTGCTAGCAAATCAACTAATCTTACCAGACAAAAATATGAGCTATTGATTTACTGTGAAACGCTTGAGGAAATTAGTTATTTTGCTGAGGCATGGATTCTCAGTTTGCTCTGAGGAACCCTAGTGTCAGCACCGGGTAAAAAATGACTTTCACTATTTCACACAACATCCTTCACTAGATCTGGTAAAGACCCATCAATTGCATTCACCACACAGGAGGCTATACTGGATTAGTGTAAAGCTATTTTCCTCCCCCTCCTTCTCTTTCTCTCTCTCGGTATGTTTTATGGGTTGAACTTACTTGTTTAGTTTATACTTCTATATATTATGCAATTCAGAAAGTTAGATCAATAAAACCTAGTTTGATATGTTCTATGAAGGAGCATTTCAGCTTTGACAAGCTGGGCAGTGGTGTCAATTAAAGGAAGCATATGAAGAACAGTTGCTGGAACTGGGTATGTCTAGTTTAATGAAAAGAAGGACTAGGGGTGACATGATAGCAGTGTTCTAATATCTCAGGGGTTGCCACAAAGAAGAGGAAGTCAAGCTATTCTCCAAAGCTCCTGAGGGCAGGACAAGAAGCAATGGGGGGAAATTAATCAAGGAGAGAAGCAACCTAGAACTAGGGAGAAATTTCCTGAGAGTCAGTTAGTACAATTAAACAGTGGAACAACTTGCCTCCAAAAGTTGTGAATGCTCCAACACTGGAAGTTTTTAAGAAGATATTGGACAACTATTTGTCTGAAATAGTATATGGTTTCCTGCCTGAGTAGGGGGTTGGACTAGAAGGCCTCCAAGATCCCTTCCAGCTCTATTCTATTCTATTCTATTCTACTTTACTCTATTCTACTCTGTTCTGTTCTTCTGATCACTGCAGTGAATATTCAGATAACCAGATTAACATCATGATTAATACCAGACTATCAGTAAACAATTCCCTAATAGCAATAGCCCTTAGACTTATATACCACTTTATAGTGCTTTACAGCCCTCTCTAAGCTGTTTACAGAGTCAGCATATTGCCCCCAACAATCTGATTCCTCGTTTTACCAATCTCAGAAGGATGGACGGCTGAGTCAACCTTGAGCAGGTTAGAATTGAAGGAATCGAGCTCCTGGCAATGGGAGCAGAGTTAGCCTGCAATACAGCATTCTAACCACTGTGCCTCTATGCACAGGAACTACAAACTAAGGCAAACAAGGTAACAGTAAATAACAGCCTAATTAAGGAGCCACCAAGAACACTCCCACTTTTACTAACAAAGCAAGCTAATATATATAAACAGAAAGCAAACCCCACTCCCTCCTAGACTGATGATGTTCCCTAGTTGGGTAATGAAATATCTGCTAGAAAACAACTGATGTCAAAAAGCACCAAGGACTGCAAGGAAACATCACTAATATGCGCATCCTGGAAGCTTCTGAGACAGCTTCCATTGATGATTTATATTTTTTATTTATGCTCCTTAGAAAAGAAGGGAAAGATATAATTTTAATTATTTAGTCCTAGTGCATTAATATTTTACATTTATGCAGGTTTAGTGTGCCAATACTGAGAAGGCAGGAGCAGATACAACCCAATCCTTTCAAACTTTTATTTTAAATACGTGCACAATCACAGAAACACAAAGTAACATGACAGTAAATGTCTATGGAGGTGCTCAGTCATCCAAATCATGGTTGTCCCAAAGATGCTTTTTCAAGGGGCAACTGGACTTTTTGGGTTTTCTTTGAAGAAGTTTCGCTTCTCATCCAAGAAGCTTCTTCAGCTCTTCTTCAGAGCTCCTCTCCATAGCACACAAGTGAAAATAAGGACAGATAGTAGGAGCCCTTGTGGCACAGTGATTAGAACTCTGCACACTGCCAGGAGTTCGATCCTTAGTGGCTCAAGGTTGACTCAGCCTTCCATCCTTCTGAGATGGGTAAAATGGGAACCCAGATTGTTGGGGGCAATATGTCTCTGTAAATTGCTTAGAGAGGACGGTAAACCATAGTGAAGTGGTATATAAGTCTAAGCACTATTGCTATTATTAGTAATGATAACTATCTTTGGCCAACACACTAAAGCATAGATTTGGGGGTTAACAGATTAACAGATAATCAGAATTGGAAGGGACCTTATAGGTCATCTAGTCCAACCCCCTGCCCAAGCAGGAGCCCCTACTCCATTTCTGACAAATGGCAGTCCAATATCTTCTTAAAGGTCTCAAGTGATGGCACTCCCACAACTTCCGAGGGCAACTTCTCTTCTACTGGTTGATTGTTCTCACTGTCAGAAAGTTTCTCCTTATTTCCAAGTTGAATCGCTCCTTGTTCAGTTTCCATCCATTATTCCTTGTCTGGCCTATAGGAGCTTTAGAAAATAGATTGATCCCTTCCTCTCTATGGCAGCCCCTCAAATATTGGAAGACTGCTATCTTTTTATTTATTAATCATAGCTTATTAAACTATAACCAGCAAGTTCACACAATATGAAAAACCTAGAGATTCACCAGCCCATAGGCTGGGTACTTGAGATGCTTAACCTTGCTCGAGATACTTAAAGCTATTCTCTCTCACACATAAAGCACATAAAGCATAAAGCACACCATATTGTGATTTAGCATGCTGTGGGGAATCCAGCAATAGCCTATGCGCAAACACACTCACATACACATGCCAGCATTGCAGAACATTTTTAATTTGTAAAATATCAAGACAAAAATGACTTGCATAAATGAGATTTAAAACAACAACATTGGTAAAAGAGCAATATTAATCCATCTGAAGGAAAAAGATTGCTTTTAGCAGTCAAGACCATTAGATGTCTGCTTGTTTGTTTCTCACAAATTTATCCCAGCATGGGAGAAAAAGATAATTATCTGCACTTGAACAAAATCTCCGGAGTGTAAACTAATTTCCGACTAACTACTTCAAGAAGAAGAAAATGTCTACCAGTGGTACCTATAGAGCATTCTGTTTTTGACAGTTTGTATTTTTCATTTTTTTCCAGAATAAAATACTATCTGTGTTGTCCAACATAACTCTTTGAAATTTTGCTGAGTAGTTTAGAGGCCAGGCCATTTAAACCCATCTTGGAAGGATGGAGGGTTGAGTCAACCCTGAATCAGTCAGGATCAAACTCCTGACAGTGAGCAGTGAGTTAGCCTGTAATCCTGCATTCTAACCACAGAGCCACCATGGCTTATAATACCCATATTAGATACCCACATCACACTGACCATGTGGGCGTTTTCAGTGAGGAAGGAACAAACTTTTTGCAGAATTCAAAATATGAAAGGCAGGTAAGGACCATTCAATTTATGGCTGATATTATTATTTTTAAGTTAAAATCAGGTAGCACTGAACCCTGCTGTGCAATTTGAGAAATAAACGAGATGGATTTTCTTGATTGATACATCCCTAAATTGCAAAGGACACCATCCTGGCTTGGTCTATTCTAAAAGACCATGGTTTGCAGATTCTACATTTGTGCAGACATCTGAAACCACAGAGAGAAAAAAAGAGAAAGTTATGAGATGGATGGAAAAATAGTACACATTTGATCTCTTGCATTTGATCTAGCCAAGAGATAAACGAGGGGAGGTATCATGGATTTAGCACAAAGACAACCTTTTCTGTGAATAAAAAAAAAGTATTTTGGACTGATGAAAAAGTGGAAAATATTAAACAAATGATGGGGAAGTATGAGGAGAGATTCCAAAAAATTGAGGAAGAAGGGAAACAAAGAGAGGAGAAGATTGGAAATAACAAGAAAAAAATGGGATGTTGAGGTGGGAGATGGAAAGGTACATAGAATTGATTCAATTGAGAAAGCAGAACTTTTCCATGCAGAATTTTTTGGAAGAAGAAGAGAGGAGGCAGAGAAAGAGGTCTCATTAATTGAGTTTCAAGAGGAACAACTGGAGACTGAAAAAGAGAAAGGAGCTGTAAGTGGACAGGTGGACAGTAAAGAACAGCGTGAAGTGAGATCCACGAGAGCTGTTAGACCTAAATATAAAGCATAATCATGGAAGAAAGAAAACTGATTACAATGAATATAAATGGACTTAATTCAGCTGTTAAAAGAAGGAAAACTTTTCATAAATTAGAGAAATTAAAATTTGATATAATTTGTCTACAAGAAGTTCATATTAAAAAACAACATGAACAATTGTTATTACAGCCAAAATTGGGGAAAATATTTACTTCTTTGACTCAATGTAAGAAAAGAGGAGTGATTCTATACATTAAAGAGGCTATCCCAGCCAGCAAAACTGATCTACAATGATGAAGATGGAAGAGTATTAATGGTGGAAATAATGGACAATAATATAAAAATACTCTTGATTGCAATTTATGCTCCGAATGAAAAACAAGAAGAGTTTTATAAAAAGCTACACATGAAAATAACTGGACTGGACTATGTTAATATAATTATGATGGGAGACTTTAATAGAATTGTGGACAATAAATTGGACTATATAGCAACAACAACCAAGCAAAATAGAAAGGCTCTCCCTAAATCTTTTTTTAAAATGACAGACGAACTATCTTTAAAAGATATTTGGAGAGAAAGAAATGTTAAAGCTAAACAATATACTTTTTATTCAAATAGACATTTATCATGGTCCAGATTAGATATGATTTGGATATCAACAGAATTAATATCCAATATTCAAGAAACAAATATTGAAACAAGTACTTGGGCAGATCATAGCCCAATGACAATTAAATGGAAGGGACAAAAAAAAAAAAAGATTGAGATGGACATTAAATAATACTATTTTAAAGGAGAAAGATTTTATACAATGGATGGAGAAGGAATTGGCTTTTTTTTTCAGAGAAAATAAAAAAGAAGATACTTCAACACAGAATGTTTGGGATACAATGAAGGCATATGCTAGAGGTCTGATAATAGATTACACAAGAAAAAAGAATATTAGGAAAAGGCAAGCTTCTAAGGCCTTGGAAGATGAGTATAAAAGACTTGAAAAAGAATTACAGAAAATGCCACAGAAAAAAGATATTAAATTGAAGCTGGATGTAATTAAACATAAAATGGAATTAATAGAGAAAGAAGAATTGGCACAGAAAATCAGAAATTCTAAACAGAATTACTTTGAAGATGCGAATAAACCAGGTAGATGGCTAGCATATAAATTGAGAAAAGAATCAAGAAAAATATTGAAGTTAATAGATGATCAAGACCAAGTTTGTTATGGTAATAAGGAGAAAAAGGAAATTATTCGAGATTTTTGTGGGCAACTATATAAACAAGAGAATATTGATGAGGAAAAAGTCAAACAATATTTACAGAATGCTAATTTACCGAAGATACCTAAAGAGACTGAAGAAATGTTAGAAAGCAATATAACAATGATGGAATTAAATGAAGCATTTAAGAGACAAAACAATGGGAAAGCACCGGGTCCAGATGGGCTTCCGGCAGAATTCTATAAAACATTTCAAGAATTATTGAGTATCCCATTGTTAGAAGTCATGAATAAAGTTATGTTAAAGAAGATAATACCCAAAACATGGTTAGAGGCTTATATCACACTTATTCCAAAAGAAGAGGCTGACCCACTGCAAATTAAGAACTACAGACCCATCTCCTTATTGAATGCAGACTATAAAATCTTTGCTATAAAATTTTAGTAGAAAGACTTAAAAAATATTTAAATAATTTTATTCACCCAGATCAAAATGGATTTCTGCCAAAGAGACAAATCAGAGACAATATGAGAGTAATCTTGGATACTTTGGAATACTATGAGGCTCATCCTGAAAAGCAAATGGCTTTGATATTTTTAGATGCTCAAAAGGCATTTGACAACGTGAATTGGAGATTTATGTTATTACTATTGGAACAGATGGGTTTTGCTAAAAAATTTATTCAAGCAATCGAAGCCATATACAATAAACAGACAGCAAAGGTAATGATGGAGGGGGAACTTACAGATTTTATTAATATAAGAAAAGGCACAAGACAAGGGTGTCCCCTATCTCCTTTGCTATTTGTGTTGACTTTGGAAGTGTTGAATAGAAATATTAGGGATGATAAAAGCATAAAAGGAATGAAAATTAAGAAGGAAGAATTTAAACTACAAGCTTTTGCTGATGATTTAGCTTTTATTCTGGAAGACCCGTTAGAAACAGCTCCAAGGTTATTGGAAAAGATAGAGACATATGGTGAGATGGCTGGTTTGAAAATAAATAAAGATAAAACAAAGATTTTGACAAAGAACATGCTATTGAGACAAAGAGAAGAACTGGCAGATCTTTTGAAAATCCAATTTACAAATAAGGTTAAGTATCTGGGGATATATTTGACAGCAAGATGTAGTACATTAAAAGAGAATAATTATATTAAACTCAAACAACAGATAGCTACAGATTTGAAGAAGTAGGAAAACTTGCAATTGTCATTAATAGGGAGAATTTCAACAATCAAGATGAATATTTTACCTAAAATTTTATTTTTGTTCCAAACAATACCAATTAGGCTTGGAAAAGACTATTTTGAAGATTTAAATAAAATAATGTTGAAGTTTATATGGCAAGGTAAAAAAGCGAGAATAAAGCTGAAGCTTTTGCAAGACGCTAGAATTAGAGGAGGTTTTGGCCTGCCTAATTGGGAATTGTATTATCAAGCTGCAAATTTGATGTGGGTCAAAGAATGGATAACATTAAGAAAGCATAGGTTGTTGACATTAGAAGGGCATGATTTGCTGTTGGGCTGGCATGCTTTTTTATGGTATAAGGGAACTAAAACACAGGGTTATTTTAGAAGACATTATATGCGGGAGTCTTTGTGGTTAAACTGGGAGAAGATAAAAAGACAATGTTATTTGAAAATTCCAGTTTGGTTATCGACTATTGAAGCATTTTCCTATCCTATAATTTATAAGAAGGAACAAACAGTTAGATATGGGGAACTATTGGATGAAAAGGGTGAACTTAAATCGATCCAAAACTTAAAGGAACAAGGTATAAGGATGAATTGGTTTTCATATGCGCAAATACATTCAAGGTATGATGAAGATTCTAAAACGGAGGGATTCTATGATAAGCAGACTGATTTAGACAAGATCTTGATGGGTACTGATGAGAAGGTGATTAAAAAATTATATGGTTATTTACTGGGAATGAAATTAGAGGAAGAACAAGTCAAAGAAACTATGATTGTTTGGGGGAAGAATTTTGGATATGGGATTGATCTAGAGAAATGGCAGAAATTGTGGTCTCAAAATTATAAAATGACAATGTCAACAGCATATAAAGAAAACTTGTATAAGATGTTTTACAGGTGGCACCTTCCCCCGACAAGAATAGCAAGAATGTTTAAGAACAAATCTGAAAAATGCTGGAAATGTCATCAGATACCCGGCTCGTATTACCATATGTGATGGACTTGTGAGCACGCTAGAAAATATTGGACTATAATTCGCATGTGGTTGGAAAAAATGACAAAGAAACACATAGACTTGAAACCAGAGATCTTCTTATTGGGAATTTTACCTGATATATACAGTAAAGATTTGAAGTACCTGATTGTAAATGTATTAACAGCGGCTAGGATTGTATTTGCTAAAAATTGGAAGAATGAGAAAATATCATTACAGGAAGAAATTATTAAGAAAATATTGGAATGTGCTGAGATGAGTAGATTGACATTTGAAATTAGAGAGCAAGAGGATAAACAATTTTATGAAATTTGGGATCTTTTTTATCAATGGCTAGATGCTAAAATACGATAATAGAATATTTAGAATGCTAGACAGTAAGGAATATCTTAATTTTGCTATTATTTTGTTATTTGACATTATATTTATAAAGGGTTTTTTAGGATTGATTTGATATGATTATATGATTTGTTATAGAGTAAATTGGTTTAAAGTATTGTTAGCTCATAAAGCATGAATGATCAAAAATATAGTCAAAAACTTCTTTTTTTAGTGATATTAGGATATATAAGTTTGGATTGACAATATGAGTTGTTATGTAACATAATTGTAATTGAGACTACAGAATGAATGCACAAAAATGATGAACCAACTGACACACTGGATGTACATATGAGAGTTGATGTTTTTATGTTTTGTTTGTCTTGTTTGTTTGTAGAAAATTAATAAAATCTTTTTTTTAAAAAAAAAGTATTTTGGCTGAAGTCCGACTCACACTAATTTGGCATTCTGATTTTCCATTCATGTTTTCCAGAAATTGGTACAGGGAGGTAGATCTGCTGTCCCGTGTCTTAGACTGCAAATGCCATTATGCCCGGTCAATGTAGGACCTGGATTGTTGTCTTGGATGTCACTATTGATTTAGTGTGAAAAAGTTAAATTATTCCTCCTCCTCCTCCTCCTGCTGCCATATCCATCATCCGATGTTGGCGATCATGTTGGCAATCCTATTTTTATCGACAGCCGCACAAGAAAGTGCCGCTGAGTTTTGTCCAAACTGATCCCTTAGATTTTGAAGCCATGGTGTTCTTCTTTGGCCTGGACCTCGTTTGCCTTCAATCTTTCCCTGGAGGATTAAGTGAAGTATGCCATATTTTGGTAAAGGCTTTCTTGTTTGACTAGCGATCTAGACAATCTCCAAGGCCCATTACAACTTTAATTATTCTATCTTCACTGTTCTAGTGCCCTTACCCTAACCTATGCTTTGACTGTATTTGGAATAATGTGGAAAAGTTCCCTAGTTTTTGAGATCCTTAGGAAATTTTTTAGGTATAGCGGGGTTATGTGAATGATAAAATTAAAATTATGGATGGTGTGCATCAAGAGAGTATTTCCCCTAAATTATAATATAATTACAATAAACCCTACAGCCAGTGGTGGTATTCTACCGGTTCAGCCCGGTTCAAGTGATCCGGTAGTAAAAAAATGTTACCATTAGCCAAATCAGTAGTAAAAATACATCTACTGGTTCAGCTGAACTGTTATTTCTTTCTTTCTTTTTCCTCCCGATGATCAGCTGTTCTAATGATCAGCTGTGCTGGGATCCCCCTCGCTGTCTTACTGCTTCACCCAGGAGGCTTCCCTGAGGCACAGGAGACAAAAGGGGGTGCATGGGGGTGGGTGGGTACTGCGCAGACCCCTAGCACTCCATTTTTTGCCTCTTGAGCCTCAGGGAAGCTTCCTGGGAGGCTGTTTTTTGTCCCATGAGGCTTCCCTGAAGCCCAGGAGGGGGGGGGAAATGGAGAGCAGGAGAGTGCTGCAAAAAACAAACAAACATGCCCACCCAGTCACAGGGCCATGCCCACCTAGCCATGCCCACAGAATCGGTTGTAAAAATATTTGCATCCCACTCCTGCCTACAGCCCTCACTCTTGTCTTGCTTTTGTTCTTGCTCTGATTTGGCTTTCAAACCATATCATCAAATGTTCATTTCTGAATGGAAGGATTCTTGAAAAACAAAAACGAAAGAAAAGCAAAGTAAAGGTAAAGAGACACAATGGCTCGGTAGTTAAAAGATGCTGAGCTTGTTAGCTGGAAAGCTAACAACCCTGATTTGAGACATGAGTGCCACATGATGAGGTGAATTTCCGTTACCTGCCCCTGCTCCTGCCTACCTAAGTTCCAAAGCATACAAATATGCAAGTAGATAAATAGGTACCACTTCAGTGGGAAGGTAACAGCATTCCATGCGTATAAGTCGTGCTGGCCTCATGACCACAGAAACATCTTCTGACAATGCTGGCTCCCTCAGTTAGGAAACAGAAATGAGCACTGATCCCTAGAGTCAAACACGATTGGTCAGGGAAAGAATACAGTAGAGTAAGAATAGAATGGAACAGAACAGAACAGAACAGGAGCTGGAAGGGAATTTGGAAGTCTAGTCCAACCTCTGCTTAGGCAGGAAACCCTACACCACTTTAGACAAATGGATATCCAATCTCTTCTTTGAAACTTCCAGTGTTGGAGCAGTTACAACTTCTGGAGGGAAGCTGTTCCACTGATCAATTGTTCAGTCAGGAAATTTCTCCGTAGTTCCAGATCGCTTCTCTCCTTGATTAGTTCCATTTATTGTTTCTTGCTCTGCCTTCAGGTGCTTTGGAAAATAGCTCCCTCTTCTTTGTGGCAACCTCTGAGATATGGGAACGCTACTATCACTGCTACCTTTGCCTTTACCTTTTAACAAGGTGAAAAACCTCAAGATTCCATCCTGGGTCAGGGACACGCCCCCCATTGTCTCAACCTTCCATTTCATAACAATGGACTCCCTCAGCTCTGCTGCCTCCTGAAAGGCCCATTTAGCCTCATAATAGAAGTAAGCTCAGGTACGCAGCAGACACAAGATCCTACCTTATTTCCCCAAACTATCCAGCCAATCAGATCCTTAGGATTTCCTGATTTTAGTCAGTCTTTGGACAATGCTGGCTCAAACAGAGATGAACACACACATACCCTACAGTCAGACAAAACTGGACATAGAAAACTGTTATGTCTCACCTTTCTCCTTTCCAAGAAAGATGAAGAGTCCAAACTCAAACAAACACAGGCAGGCAAGAAGACTCGGTCTTTACAGAGTTAATTCCTTTATACTGATAATGTCCTTGGCATTCTAACACACACTGCCTGCCAAGTCCGAAATGATAAGAAGAATTAATCACTAAAGCTTCCAAAGCAGACCACAAGAAAAAGACACGACGAAACCTGGAAGAGAAGTAAAACTTGGTCCCGTACAAAGTTTCCAGAGAAAACACACTCACTTTTATCCCCTGTGGGGTGTTTCTCAATGACTCAGCTCACTCTCTGATTCGCCCATGCCTCCTACATTGCAGCTCACACTTCTTCCTATGACGCTGCCTAGGATCAAGCCAACATTCATCTACTTGATTCCCTGTCAGAGGCTGCTCCGATATGCCCTCCTCCTCCTGATTAATCTCAGGCTGTTCCTCTCAGTTATTTGCTGAAACCTGAGGCATTATTAGGAAGGAAGGCATTGCCAAAGAGGAAGGTCCTGGGGAGGAAGGCATTCCCAGTTCCTCCTCCTCATCTTCCGAGTCCTCTTCCTCTAACAGCACAGGCTCGGAAATCGGAGCCACAACAGAAAACCTTTACCTTTAAGGAAGGAATGAGTGAGTCAGTTTGACATCTTCCTAACTTCTTAAGAAAAAATTAGTTTAGAACTTTCAGCACCACATTTATTTCTGATGGATTTATTTTTTAGGTTAAGGTTTTTTAGGTTAAGGTACACTTATCACGAATCCACCCACACATATTCCGTTTCAGTGGCTACTGTGAAACAGGTTTTATCTTTTTGTGCCTCCATCAAGTCACTGGAAATTTATTCTATGTTTCAAAAAAAAAAAAAAAATGAAAAATCAGATTTAATTCAGCAGCAACCATTGCTCAAAGGGCTATTAGCTAGAAATGGTGCAGTGACTCATAACCCACACTCTGTGAAGTACTGACAACCCAATTTCTACTATGAATTTAAATGGAAATTAGATTATGAGCTGGGGGGTTAGAGAAGCTGAACTTATTAATTGTAACTAAATAATGTGTGACTCATTGGATCATTGTTTCAGACTTGTTTCTTTACTAGTTTCCTCAATGCCTTCAATGACAGAACTTCAAAAATATATATTTTTCCCTGAAAATATTCTTAAAAATGCAAGGAGATTTTTCCTGAGCTGTGTCTGCATTGAAAATAGCCATGTTGAACTGTGTGGCATAATCAAACCTCAGGAACTGACCACAGTGAATGTTCTATGACTTTTTGTATTACAACAAAACATGTTTTAGGATAATAGTTATGTCATAAAATATTTTGGAAAATTTCCCCAATTTCAATTCCATGGGTTACTGATTTTGGATGCATTCTTTAAGTTAGTCCATCTGAGGTACTTTGGTTCAATAATGGTTGCCTTATGATGCACTGTTTTGCCCAGTCAAAGGATACACACAGACAAACAGAAGATGTTCAGTAGTATATGATGAAACTTGCTTCCAGGAACTTTCATGGGAGAACCTGTGTACAAGATACATGGCAGAATGTTTATAAGATATTTTGGAAGTGTTGGAAGAAATATCCTTCTGGGTTCAGTTCCAAGTGGGGAGGAAAGACACTGGAAACACTGCTTTGAAAGATGGTTTAATGGTAGACATGATGGTTCCTGGGCAGAAAAAAAGGGGAGAGATGCAGACCCTTGGTTTTATGCCCTCTGTTGGCTTTTGAATTTGAGCTTGCATTCTGATTGGTTGTCAGAATCCCATGGGGCCCTGCAGGGGCAACTCTAGGCTGTCCTGAGTCCCAGGTTTGGTTGCTGGATGATGATGTAATGGAAGGGCTTTGAGCAATTCCTATTATGGCTCTATCTGGAGTAGATCTTTGTTACGTAAAGATCAGAGTAATGGCCCATTAGCAAAGATGGGGGGCTGAGTTTCTGCCTCTGCGTTTCTACTTTTCTTTTTAAGGGAAATATTCTGCCTTTTTGGTATATCCTAAAATATTTCATTTTCCTAAGGGAGGGGTGGGTTTTAACAGATTAGTTTGACAACCAGTCAGGATACATTTCTTGCCACAGAAACAGGAAACAAGTTCAAACCCCAACAGAGGGTATAAATATATTGTATCTCACTGTCCACTCCATGTGGCCAGCTACCCAGAAACATATGTGCTTGGTGGTTCTGCTTCACCATTAATCAGCCTCCATGTTTCCAGTGTCTTTCTTCCCACTTGGAACTGAACCCAGATGGATATTTCTTCCAACAGATACAAATACTTAAATGTAACATCTCTTTCCAAGCCACCTAAGTCCCTAGAGTTAATGTATTAAACCGATTAAGGCTGCTTTAAGGTTAATATCCTATTATCTTCATACTTTTTCACCACACTCTTTTTCTGTGTATATTCTTGGCTACAGCCAGGGGTGAGTTTCTACTGGTTCTGTCCACTTCTGTAGAACTGATAGCTCTGAAGAGCAACAGACATATAACCAGTTCTATGTCTGCTGATGTTTTTGCCCACCTGCCCACCCAGGCTCTTACCTGATCTTTATTTCCTGATTTTTTAATTTCAGCTGCTCTGAGAGGCACAGCTGCAGTTAAAAAAGCAGGAAAAAAGGACTTTTTGAAAGGCTGCTTCTCTGCATGCAGCATGCTGATGACGATTTACAGGCACGTGCCGGCAGCATGCAGGGAAGCACATCATAAATCACCAAACCTCATAAATGACCGAACTGGTAGTTAACCCTGTTGGATCCCCCCCTTGGCCACAGCAATAATTGTATACCATGCCTTCTGTGATCTGCTGTCATTCAGTTGGTTTTGAGACAATGCGGTGAAGAATGAAGCCAAATCAGAGTGAGGGTGATATTTCCTAGCTTCATCCTACTGACTTATAGCAAGGGTCCCCAATCCTCAGGCAACAGACCAGTACCGATTCATGGCCTGTTAGGAAGTGGGCCACACAGGTAGAAGTGAGCAGTAGACAAGCAAAATTAGGCATGGAAGGGATCTAAGCAGGGGTGGGCCTCAAAAATTTCAGCAACAGGTTCTCTGCCCAGTTGCTGGATAGGCCTGGCCTAGTTAGTCCCCTGCACCACAGTGGGGGTGGGTGGGCATTTTTATCTTCCTCAGGCTCTGGAGGCTTTCCTTGAGCCTCTGGGAGGGCAAAACAGCCTCGCCTAGGCTCCGGAGGCCAGAAATAAGCCCATTTTCAGCCTTCTGGCACCTCTGGGAGGGCATTTTTCATCCTCCCCTAGCAGGGCTGGCAACCTTGAGTGATAGTTCGGAGTGAGACACTGCGAGGGAGCGGAGTGACCAAGCCCGAGGGAGCAAAGCGACCGAGGGGGGGATGGTGTGGAAGGGGGGTGTCCCCCTTTCCACGGTAGGGAGCTTTGACAATTTTACATTTTAAATGGTGCAATCTGATGCATACTTTAGTCATGATTTGGACATATACATACATACATACATGCAAGCAGCACCAATGTACTTGAACCGGATTTGTAAGATATTAATAATGCAGTTCACTGACCATGAATAATTGAAGTTCCTGACTTGTAACTGCAGTATTCTACCTCAACTGACTTTATTAGCTTAGTGATGTACTATAGACCACTATAGGATGAATTCAATGTGCAACAAAAAGACAAAAAACCCGAAACAACTACAGAGATAATGCAAATACATCAATGGGTATTCTTCTTTCTGCATCAAATACCATACTACATGCCAATATCAAATGCTATAGTCTCAGTCTTTAATTATATACTAACTTGTTGACTGAAATAGGGGTTCATAATTTCAGACATGTATAAACTAAACATTTAATCGAATAATGAGTGCTTCATATAAATATACAAATTGTTAACTGTAAAACTCATCTACTGTATTCTGAAGCTTGGCCCTAGCTTTCATCATAGAAGCTATAGAACCAAAACAAAGCCCTGGTAGAGACTAAAAAATACAGCAAGTGCAGCTCTTGATTCACAAGGAAACTCTGGAATAGTAGTTGAATGCCACAGGTTAAATACTACACTTCATCACAGATGAACTGTCAACTCTAATAATTTAGCGGGTTTCTGGTGTGGCGGCCTGCTGTGCGGCCGTACAATATTTATTGGGTAAGTTTAGATTCTGAACTTAATGGTCTTACTGCTCTTTGGATGGTAAATTGTGTTAAGATTAGAATATGTTCTAGTTGAGTCAGGGCTATCCCAATTTGGGGCTGAGAAGCTTACTGGCATCAAAAAAAGTCCTTATTGAGTCCTTATCTAAGGGTTTGAAAATATAATAATAATGTAGTACAGTCCTGTCGATCTGGTGCATGGAGACCTAGGATTTAAACTCAAAGGAGAAAGAGGAAAAAGTGATTCCTTCTGCTGAAACAAAGCCATTACGGAGTGGCTTCCATTTAACCACCAAAGATGTTTCTTTATTTTCTCTGGCTGGATTTCTGACCCAGGGGAGAAAGACCATTTAAAAAAGCAAAAAGGACAGAAAGAACAGAAAGAACACCAAGAAAGAATGGGACAACCCCCCCCCCAAAAAAAAAGAGATCCAACACAACTCTGAATAAAATTCTGTGAACATTATATTTTGCATCAGTCTTCTTTTCTTCCACCTTCCTCTCCTTTCCTTGTATCTTACACAGTGTAAACCCCAGGGTGGTGCTCGTAAAATTACTTTTTTTAAAGAGCCATTATAGGAACTTTATTTGGCTGAAGAATTAAGCAGATGTTTAATTAATTACCATTTGGAGGAGACTGCTTCCAATATTAGAAAAAGGGAAACCCTAACCTTGTTTTTAAAGTATTTTCAAAAATGCCGTCTTGAAAACTCACCTGCTACCAAGGCCCAGAGTAAACCGGAGGGGGAGAGGGGGAAGGTTACTAAACCAAATCCAAGTTATTAAAGGAACCCAACTGCACTGTCAATGCTGGAGTGTCATGCGATCGCTTGGAAATACATAACCTTTCATCCTGGTTGATCCCATTGTCCTAACAGAACATTGTCCTAATGCTTTTAGCATGTGGGTGTATGAGCAAACTTCCACCACCACCACCACCCCTTTACACGCCTTATGCTCTCTTTTAGCTGATCCAAAAGAGTCTTCCCAAACCAGCAAGGCGAGAAGCGCGCCAGGCTGATCTATAAAGGGGCTGGGCAGCTTTGTGCAAAATAGAAAGTTGGAGGACTGACAGGATGTGATCCTCTGGAACAAATGTCTTTCAGAGAGAGAGAGACGCCCCAGCTTCTAGTTACATCTCTGGCAGCGGACAATTCTCAGCTTTGCTTACCAGGGTTATTACTGGCCGAGGCTGTTGCCTGCAAAAGAGGCTTTGCCAGCCCCCTCGTGTCCTTCTTTGAAAAGGGCAGCTGGCTTGTCCCGGAGGACATTGCAGAGAGGGAGTGCGCGGGGCAAAGTGGCTGCGAGCGCCCCGGGCGGGAAGAAGCCTCTTGCTCTTCACTTTCCTGAAGCGAATTTGCTAATTGGCATCATGCACAGTTACGGGACGCCGAGGCAGAACGAGGATTAAGGCGGGAAAAGAGGCGCGGTGGGGTGGCTGGGCAGGGCGGGGCGGCGCTGGGAGCTCATCCTTCTCCTAAGGGGAATATTCGGAATATCAGAGAATGTAGAGATATATTTATTTTTGTACATTCCATTTTGGGGGTTTAGCGTGAGATTTCGTTTATCAGAGTGAGACAGTCAAAATTGGTTGAATTGCGTGAGTCTCACTCTGATTGCGTGAGAGTTGGCAGCACTGCCCCTAGCCTCTGCGTGGGCCCTGAACTTACCTCACATCCAAAACGGGCCACATGGAGACACCTGGGAGGGCGTAGCTAGGGGTGGGATTTGGCAGTTCTCCAAACTGGATGTAACATTAGCTACGGGTTCTCCCAAACCCGGGCAAACCCGTAGCAGTTGACCCCTGGATCTAAATTGCATGCTCCTCCTCTCTCCTCTCCAGTCCATGGAAAAACTGTCTTCCACAAAACTTTAGGGAGGAGAGTCCTCCTTTTGTAAGTTCTGTGCTTCCTCAAAAAGTGTCCTCCTTTTTGATATTTGGAGACTAATCTGTAAATCTCTGTATTTGATCGATGCTGATCCAATCTGTTGTGTGTGAAGTGATGTATTTGTATTTGACATGACGATTCGTCAAGGCTCGGTACAGTGTGGCAAGACGCGATTATGAGACGCATGTGCTCCACACAGGAGAATTGTTTTGAAAGAGTGCACCATGCACAAGTGGCTTTTTTTTTCTTTTCTTCAATTTATTTGTGTTCTCCTTTTCATTGTAAAAAAGTTGGTCACCTTAACAAAACTCATCCCCGGTGCCAAAAAGGCTGTGGACCACTGGCTTTATAGGATAAAGAACAAGAAAACAAGAAAAGAAAAAGGATTAGAATCAACAATACTGGGGAACAGGCTTGTGAAAGCCACAAGATCGTTTACAAGTGAAATTAAGCTTTTGTTTATTCCTTCATCCCTGTTCATATCATACATCACTGAGTACAATAATATAAATGCTGATAATGCAGAATATAAACATTTTAAAATTATAAGTTTAGTAATTTTGGATTACATTAACAAAAATGATTCACTCACCTATATTTTATCGCATCTCAGCCTGTTCCAATGCTTATGGAAAGAATGGTTAGAGATACAAGGTTGTTTTTTTTGTTTTTTTTAATGTAACTCATGTTGGACTATTGATGGACTTATTCTGCCCTCTGGTGGTTGATCTTGTTCCGCTCTATTTGAAACAGATTACACTCAATGATTGGTGATGTTCTTACCATAGCATAGTTTGCAATTTGCTTGTAATTGTTTTGTTTCTACATGGGGACTACATTGGATTCTTGTTTGAGAAAGATAAAAATGAAGTTCTGGGTTGAAACTTCAATAGATTTGTTATGGTTATAGAAATAGCATATATTTTATTATGTGTACGTGTTATATTCCTGTAATCATATTTTTACATAATTATTCGTATCCTGCCTTTATTATTTCTCAAATGACTTAAAAGTGGCAAACATATCCAATACATCTTTCAATTTTCCCCACAACAACCCTGTGAGGTGAGTTGGGCTGAGAGAGAATAACTGGCCCCAAATCACCTAGCTTTTATGCCTAGAGTGGGACTGGAATTCCCCATCTCCTGTTTTCTAGTCTGGTGACTTAGGTTATTTAGAAGGTTATTTTGTCTTATTGTGCCAGGGCAGTGGTGGGATTCAAATTGTGTTACCACCAGTTCAGTGGGCGTGGCTTGGTGGGCATGTTTTTCCTCATGCCAGCGTGTAGCTTTCCCCAATGAGGCCTGAAGTGCCGATCAGCTGAGAGAAAAGCTCAAGGGTGGATGGGAGGGCTAATCCTGCACTTTTTTCTTCTTCTTTTTCCTTTCAGCTGATTGTCCAGGATTTTTTTCCCCTCCTTTCAGTTGATCCTCGGCTTTTTTTTTTTTTTTTTAACTACCAATTCAGCCAAACTGGTCTGAACCGATAGCATAACTGTTAGGGATACACCCCCTAGCAGAACGTGCAACGGCAGTCTAGCAGGCAGGCAAATGATGTGAGATAAACGTTGTTGTAGTTTACACTCAGTAAGACAGATACACTGTGCTAGTTAAATAGTTTTTTATTCCAGCAAGAGTTATAACATCGTCAAAACAGTCCATATGTCCTACACTAGTTCAGTCCATCCAGGGATTAATCAGTTGCAAAGTCCAGTGTTGAAAATAGAGGTCAGTAAACTTACAAATAATCAGTCCAGCAATATATCTCTTTTGCAGTCAGAGATATGAAGAAAATCAAACCCCTTTTCTTCATTTCAGCAACAGTAGGGAAACATGCAGTTATCACCATCAATCCAACATTGTCAGCTACTACAGTAAAAGCCAGCAAACAGTGAGCTCTCTTGCTCCCTCTTATGGTGATTTTACAACCGCACCCATAATACATGTTTTAATAGTTAAAGTGATACATACACTTAAACTCACTAACATAGTTTATATATTATTTTTACCTAAACTAAGTTAGGTAACCAATGTTATCCCTAACACCACCACTGTTCTAGGGGACCATCCATGTCCCGACCCCTGCCTCACTTCGTGGCCATGGCACCACCACACCACTCAGCCTCCTGCTGTGTTGCAGTTACAAGCAAGCAGAAGTCAGCTGGAGGCCACATGGTCTCTTGCTGCATATGGCTGCTGCTACTGCAACACAGGTGTCAGGATATGGATGGCCTGGATGCAGAGGGGCCCTGAGATAAGTTGGTGAGGGGCATGTGAGGCAGCTCCACCACCACCTGCCTCACCTCATGACCGTGACAATGAAAGCAACCAGACACAATGAGTGGGTTAAGGCTCTTAAGTAAGGCTTATTTTGAGGGTAGGGCTTATATTAGGCATACACGGAAAACATGCTGGTCTTGTTTTCAGGATAGGTCTTATTTTCAGGAAAACAGGGTATATTTGCACTGGTATGGAAGTGAGATTTTTTTTTTCTTTTGCCACTTTTCAACTTTTTCCCCTGTCTGTGTTTATGTCCTGGTCTCTGAGAGAAGACATATTTCCTGACAGTCAGAACAATCAATCATGACAATAGCTTGCTTCCAAAAGTCGTAGGTGAGTTGAGGTTTTCAAAAAGAGACTAGACACTTGTCTGAAATATAGAGGGTCTCCTGCTTGAGCAGAGGGTTAGAAACACTAGAAGACCTCCCAAGGTCCCATCCAACCCTGTTATTCTATTATCTTTCCTTCTTTCCTTGAACACCAATTCCATTGCTCTTTCCCCTTTCAAATCTTTGGCTTGGATTGCCAATTAAAGAGGATGGTTGGGCGGCTTTGCCACAAGAACAAAATCCATTAGCACGAGAAAAATGTAGCAGCTAGAAGAAAGGGAATTCATCCATTCAGTGGTAAGGCAAAGAGGGCATCAGTTATTGTAATCAAAAAGTTATCAAGGCGTTAAAAAAGGTAGAAAAATGGGGAAGATCACTGCATAACAGGAGTGAAAGTAAAGAAAACCAGAGCTCCATTAATTGGAAGTGTAATTAGGAAAGGAAGTGGTCATAGAAAAGTTAGGCAACTACTTCTCAATTTACAACCATTTTAGTGACTGTTCAAAGTTACAAGAGCACTGAAAAAATTACTTACAACCAGTCCTCATATTTACAACCATTGCAGCATCCCCATAGTCACATGATCAAGATTCGGTTGCTTGGCAACCAGAATGTATTTATTGTGATGGTTGCAGCATCCCAAAGGCAGGTGGTCACAGCCAGCTTCCAATAAGAAGTCAGTGAGAAAAGCTGGATTCTCTTGACAACAATGGGATTCATTTAATGACTGCAGTGATTCACTTAACAGCTACAGCAAAAAGATTATGAATTCAGGTGTGATGTCAACTTGTAAAGCATTCATGGCCTGCTCTTGAATTGCCGTAGGCAGAAGGGGGGAAAACTGATAGAGCAGAATGGCATCCACAACCAGAAGCACATTCCACGCATACCTTCTTCAAGGCTGTATCCCAGGCTACCAAGACCAACCAGAAAACCTTAATCTCTACAGCCCACAAAAGTGCTCTGTTGGAGAATGTGATTTATGACACACCCAGGGGGGAGGGGGAAACAGGGTCATAGGTGGGCTGTAAAGTATATGAGGCACAGCTGACTTCATTTGGGTATGTGCCAACATGTTGCTCCTAATAAATAACTGGATTTCTTTTGAAACTTGGTTCAAGGCTCATGGTTTAATTAGGGCATCCCTTGGAACCCTGACAGCAAGCCAGCTCTTTCCTTAAATTCACTTAACAGCCACCTCATTTAGCAACAGGAACTGTGCTCCCGATTGTGGTCGTAAGTTGAGGACTACTTTTACTACATAGATGTCTGCAGCAGGGTTTTCATCAGAATGAGGAAATACATATTGTGTAATATCATAATGGAAGCTCCCATCCTTGAAATATTTGTTTGCAATGTCATGATGCCAGCAGTAGAATTTGCATGACAGCTATGATTCATTTCTTGGCTAAATATATTAAATACAGTTTGGTAACAACTTTTGTTGTTCTCTAAAGATGGTTATCAAAGTTCTGAGTGCCCTTGAGAGCTCAAGTTGTATTTCCCTGTTTTAAATAAACTTTGTAACTCTATGGTTTTTTTTTAAATATCTCCATGATGTCTCTTTCTCTCGTAGCTGATTAATTTCTCCACGATTCCAATGAGATGACCCCCATTTCTATGAATTGCTTCTAAAGTTGAATACAAGCAGTGCTCAACTTTCAACCAGTTGTTAAATGACCATCTGATTACAATGGCCTTGGAAAGAAGGTGTTATGGCCAAATTAAAAAAAATCCTGCCTCTCCCCTGCCCTCAGAATCACAATTGATAAGGTGCTTGGTCACCTGTTCACACTTATACCTGGTGCTCATGTGATCAACATTTGCAATCTTCTTTGATAGTTTCCCTAGAACAGGGGTTTCAAACTCACATCATCATGATACATCATGTGACATATTGTGTTGTGGCCTAACAGTGGCCAGTGGAGCTGGCAGCAGATTTGGGCAGTGAAGAGGTTGAGGAGGAACATGGGCCAGTCCTGGAGTCTGGGGAAGGCTCCGACGAGTGCTCTGCATCGTAAGCAGAGATGAGGCCAAGGACATCTGACAGTTATCAGCTGCTTTTGGAGTCAGACATCAGTGAGGCAGAAGAACAGCTGGAGCCTGTTCCCAGTGTGCACATGTGCAGAGTTGCCAGACAAAGGGAACAGTTGAGAAACAAGGGCTGGCTTGGGAGTAAAGCCACAGGTGGGCAATGAATGCCCACTCCTCTACAGAATAAAAGAGGAGCAAAAGGGGAGTGGAGCTTTAAAGGAGACAATTAGTTCACTCCAGCATGCTTGCCAAGTATCGTGGCATCTAAAAAATATAGCGCTGGCCACTCTCCAAGCCTGATAATTCTTTGTAATTAGAAACTATCGTGAAAGACTGTTGGCTGGGACTTTGTTGGAGAGGAATTTCATTGTAAATCAAATAAAAGAAGGTTATCGGGATGAGGATTCAGCTTTGTGCTGTTGGGAGAAGCCCAGGTCAGAACAAATTGGGACTTTTCCCCCTTTGCTAAACCAGGCATGGGCCAATGGTGGTATTCTACCGGTTCAGCCCTGTTCAGCCAAACTGGTAGCTCTGAGGATCATCTGGGAGTGAACCAGTTCACTCCGATGATCAGCTGCTGGGCCCCGCCTCTATACTGACCTTTATTTCCTGCTTTTGAAGCTCATCTGTTTTGCGTGGCAGAGTGGATTGTCGCACGTCAGCTGTTGAACACACAGGGAGAGCGCAGGATTGTAGGAGAAGGTCAGTAGGAAACCCTCTGCATGTGCACAAAGTGTGCATTTGGCGTGCATGCGTATGAAGCACCTATGGGCACACAAAGTGCACCCACCAAGCCACTCCCATTGAATCGGTGATAAAACAATTTGAATCCCACCACTGGCATGGGTGTGGCCAGCATGTGATGCATCTGGCCCGTAAGCCGGGAGTTTGACAGCCCTGCCTTAGAAAGCCAATGAAGAAGCTGGTAAGAAGTTTGCAAGCTGTTGCCACCTTCCCAGATGAATCTCTCATGTCTCTGGGAGCTGACTGAAAGACCTGTCTATCAAAGGAAGCTGAATTCCTCTGGTGGGATGAAGAAACGGAGCTTAGATCACGAAGATTCAAGCAATGTTCCTGTAGCACACCAGAACAGTTCTTTTTCATGCACGGAGGGGAACTGAACTCCTTTGGCCAAAGTAGAGAAATGAAACTCAATGTTGGGCACAAACAATCAGGACCACACATTAAGTTACAGTTAAGCCAATGCATTTCTCATATCTTGTGCACAGGAATATAGTCAGCTAATGGTTAGCGCTCAATTGACATTAGATAAGAGTCAACGGATTGCAAGGGAATTGACTTGGATTGCTTGTAGCAACGTAATGACTCCAGGCTGATTCCTCTCTTGACTCCACCTCTAGGCTCTTCTTCTTCTTCTCCTACACAAAGATCTGAAACATTTGTTTTAATCCTCTTTCCCAGGAAGCAGCAAAACTTTAGATTCTAAGAGGAAAAAAAATCTATCTGAGCCATGGTGGCACAGTGGTTAGAATGCAGCACTGCAGGCTATTTCTGCTGACTGCTATTTGGCAGTTCAAATCTCACCAGGCTCAAAGTTGACTCATCCTTCCATCCTTCCGAGGACCCAGATTAGGCTGACTTTGTAAACCACTTAGACAGGTCTGTAAAACACTGTAAAGTGGTATATAAGTTTAAGTACTATTGCTATTGATGATGAATTCATTCTACACACACACACACACACACACACATGCACAAATGCACGCATGTATGGGGCAGAATTGGGTTGCAAGGATGATACACATTTCGCCATCTGTTCCTCCTGACCCGTCCCAGTCAGTGTATATTTATGGCAAGTCCAAAGATATTTAAGGATTTGAAGGTTAAGACCAAATTGTTAAATAGCAGGAGAAGGTCTCTGAAGTGTTGCTGATGATGCAGAACTGCTTACAGGGCCCCAGGGGAAGCATTTCTCTTGTTTAGCTGTTGCACATTGGGTAGCTCCTGCTTTCTCTGTCTTTAGAAATCAATTAAGAGAGATTTTTTTAGCTGAGCCTTTAAGTATAAATGTTCTTATAATTTGCATTTTAATTGCTTGTTTGTACCTTTTGCATTTTTGCTTTGTTTCTTTGGTGACGTAAGTCACATTAAGTGTTCAGTTCCAACGGGAAAAGCAGAAGATACAAGGAGTGAGCAATGCTATTATTCTCATTTATGGTATAGTTTTAAATGCCTTGGGAATTTCTTTCCAAACTGGGTCTGACTTCAATGGAACCTACAGACATTTATTATGTTTTCATTTTTGCACTTGGGTGCCTGCCAATCCTGTTTAAAAATATACATTTAAAAATACCTAGAGTGTTGCACACCTCAAATGAATATTGAACTGGCAACTTGATGGATTTGATTGGCAAGGAGCTTACAAATGGATTTGATCTATAGATAGATAATAGAATAGAAAGATGATAGATAGATAGATAGATAGATAGATAGATAGATAGATAGATAGATAGATAGATATAAATAGAGATAGATAGATAGATAGATAGATAGATAGATAGATAGATGATAGATAGATAGATAGATAGATAGATAGATAGATGATAGATAGATAGATAGATAGATAGATAGATAGATAGATAGATGATAAAAGATATAAAATACATATGGATGGATGTGGATGGATGGATGGATGGATGAGTAGATGGGTAGACAGATCAATAGATCGATAGATAAATGGATAAGCAGACAGACAGATAGTTAAATAGATGATAGACAGCTAGATAGCCAAATAGCTAGTTAGCTAGATCATGATAGATAGATAGATAGATAGATAGATAGATAGATAGATAGATAGATAGATTGTAGATGAACTGAAAATAGAATTTAAAAAATATAAAGAAGAGGAACAAGAAGGGAAGGGCTCTTTTGACTCCGTTTTTCAATTCTTAGAAATGGCGATCTGTACCTATGAGAAACTACAAGAAAAGACTGTGCAACAAGAAGATTGGGACAAAGAAGAAGCCATCTTTAAAGAACAAGTAACTTTATCTGGGGAAGAAAGGGGAAAGGGGGGGAAAGAGAATGGTAAAAAAACAACTAAAAAAGGGAAAAACAAGGTGAAAAGTGGATATAATGTCAGAAAGCAACAGAAAAGGGGAACACAAAAGAAGGAAATTGAGGTGGAGAGACAAGGGGGTAAAAAGGGCAGAGAGAAGAAGCAAGGGAGGAAGGAAGGGAAGAGAAGCTACAAAAGTTTGGAGCAAGATGTAAAGAAACAGGACTTATTCAGAGATAATGGGTAAAAATTTAACTGAAAAGATGATTCTGCAAAGGTACATAGGATTGTATTGTTATATTTGTTTTAGAAATAATGTTAGAAAATTGGAAACAACATATGATTAAAAAGTAAGATAAAATAGTGTGATTCAGTAAAACTTTTGTGAACAAAATAAATGAAATGAAATAAATGAGAGAATTGAATTAGGAAGGAATGGGAACATTTTAATTATACAATGTTTTAAAATATAAGTGAAGTGGGGAGGGGGGAAGTAAGTATGGAAAGTTTATAAGTGTTCCCATAGAAGCATGATACCTATTTGAAAAGCAATGTGTAAAATGTTTGATTTAAATGAATATTAATATTAACGATAGAATTTAATTGGTATGGATTGTTTTTTAAATTATATTATATATTCATAATTTTTTTTAAAATATAGTGTGTAGCTTTAGAATATACTAAGCAGAATTCGAATGGAAGTTGGGTATTTTATTAAGTGTTATAATTTTAGGGGAAAGATATAATGGCGTCATACTCCAATCAGTGATTACAGGAGAAATTTTGTTTAATGAGAAAAGATAATACACAGCTGAAACAGCACAGACAAAGAATATAAGTATAATGATCTGGATTGAGATGAAATAAATAAAAAAAAAATTAAGAAAGTTAAAAGAGGGGAGAAGCTATATAGAAAATGTAGAATGATAATAAGATATGGAATGGTATACAAAAATTAGCATGAACTTGAATTTGTGTCTGTACGAAGAGATGTAACCCGGGATCAAGCTGCTTTCAAAAAAGATGTTTTATGTTTTTATATTTTATGTTTTGTTTGTTTATGTTTGTTTTTAAAAATCAATAAAAAAATTAAAAAAAGAGGTATAGATGATAAATAACTGATAGATACATACATCTATAGATGATAGATACTGTACATAGATGATTGATACATATATACATAAATGCTAGATGCATAGATGCCAGATAGATACATACAAACATAGAAATAGTAAATGATAGATGATAGAATTGATAGATACATAAATACTTGCATAGATAGATGATAAATACATTGATAGACAGATAGACAGACAGACCTGATGGAGATTAGAGATATAAACTTTCATATTTTATGCTCTCTCTTTTTTCATATAGCGTAATTGCCACTGCTGAGGAGATGGTTTCCTGCCCTTGAAACATTACTAGATTTCCCCCCTTTCCTTGGTAAAATTCAGATCCCAAAACTTTCAAAAGGCCATTAGGGACCAACTCTTATTCCATGTATAAATCCAGCCACTGTTGGAAACTGCAGCTGAGAGCAAGAAGCAAGACACCAACTCAAAAGAAGAAAGCAACTTTATTACTATTGCATAAACAGTGGTTAAAATTAGACTTTTGTGTTTCTCTTCATTTTATACAGATAAGATCTTTACAGTGCTGTTTGGTTAAATAGGATATATGGCAGTATCTTCCCTTTATATATTCTGTACAGTGCAATAATATAGAATATGTCTTATATATTAAAATATTTTTTTCATTAAAAAAAGGAGCATGCAAAGGACAATAGCAATTTTAAAATTTATACCTTTATGAATTGATTTCTTTGCACTGGGGTTTGTCACAAAGTCTATCTGTGAAGCAACTTTTTTTTTTTTTTAATTTGAAAGAATGTCAAGATGGAAAGAAATGAACATCTTCCAAAATCAAAGAATTTAAATGATAAAAAAGCCCTTTTTGTTGCCTTTCTTGGAGAGGAAGAGGGCTAGGACAGCGCATCCTGTCCAGGAATTCAATCTCCACACTTTTATCCTCAAGTTGAAGAACCCACTAAGGAGATGTGTGTGGGTTGTGTGCAGATTTCATTCAGAAGTAGGATCCTGAGCTTGTTCGGAGGTTCAGGCAGGAGATTGCAGCTATCACATATCGTTAACTGAAGATTGGTACATCTATCTAGGATAAGGGGGATCTGGCTGCAACATCTGTCACTCCATTGAACACCAGGGTTGATTCAGCTGAGCTGTCTGGCTAGGCAGGTGTCCCCTTCCTCACCATACCAAGTACGTCTGAAAGACGTCTGTTCAATGGAAGATGACCATCCCAAATAGAAGGAATATACTGATCTTTGGTCAAGAGCAGAGGTGGTGTTCAGCCAGTTCTGACAGGTTCTGGAGAACTGGTAGCTGAAATTTTGGGTAGTTTGGAGAATTGGCAAATACCACCTCTGACTGGCCCCGTCCCCATCTATTCTCTGCCTCCCGCGTCCCAGCTGATCAGCTGGGTCTTCTTTTGTTGCCCTGCACAGGAGAACGGAGCTGGAAAGCAGGTTAGTGGGGTGGGAAAGGAGTGGGGTTTTGTAGTAATCTTCCCCCAGGAGTGGGGAGGGAATGGAGATTTTGCAGTGTCCTTTCTGTGACATGCCCACCAAGCCATGCCCACAGAACCGGTAGTAAAAAAAATTTGAATCCCACCACTGGTCAAGAGTATACAATAGCTGAGTTCCCCTGCTAGAACCTTCCAACAAGCTAATTCAGAGATAAAACTTCCTGCAGGACAGGGAAGGCGGTTTCCCATTTCTCCTCCCCAGACATTCAACAGAACGTGAACATATGAAAATAAGCCTGAGGCTATCCTGCAGAATACAAAGACACGGAGCCCAGGGAGTTGCAGGAAACTCAAGCTAAGTAAGGTTGACTTTGAGAGGGGATCCTTGGTAGTCTCTGAGGTAGGATGGCTTTTTTTGCAGACATTTTATTACCAAACTAGGCAATGGCATCAGTACTCCTGATGTTGTAGCCTAGTTTGCGAATGAAACATCTGCAGAAAAACAATCAAGCTCAGAGAGCACCAAGGACCTCTTGTTTCAACTCTGAGCTACAAATATTCTCCCGTTTTGGTAGGGTTGACTTTGGTTATGTTTAGATGGCCTGGGAATTTCAGAGTTGCTAAACTCAGAAGTAAAAAAAGAAAAAAAACAAAACAAAACGACATATTTCTTGTCTGGATGTAATTATCAAGAGTCAAGCCCAGCTCAATTTTCTTTTTCTTTTTTTTTTCCAGCTATGTCTCATCAACTTTTAAGAATTGTTGAAATTTCTCACTGTAATCTGATCTCTGCCATTTGAAAAATGAAACATATCACACACCAACAATCACAGAATTACTATTAAGGTAAAGCATAACAAACTGACCAGATGCAACTGATCATGACATTCTTCAGAATATATAATCTACAATTTCCATCATATAAAAACTCAACAATACTCTTCCAGTGCACTAAGGCACAAAGGGTACCCTGGGCCTGCCCAAGTTTCTATATCTGGCAAAATAGCACTCTAAAATCCTAGAGAATGGAAAAATGATGTGCTACAATAAGTTATTACTTTGTTTTCCTGGGGATGCTAAACTTCGTGGATAATCATCCTACACGGCAGTTATTTATTCACTGATTGATCTATTTGTTTATTTATTTAAATGGGAGGTTGGATGGAAGTGAGGCAAATAAACATGGCGTCACCTTCACTTAAAGCAGAGGGTTGGCAATGATGGCTGGGGAATTCTGGGAGTTGAAGTCCACGAGCCTTAAAGTTGCCAACTGACTTAAAGCATCAACCCAGGATTAGCTAGTTAGTGAAAATAGTGTCTCTCCCTAAAAATGGTCCATCTTCCTGAGCCTGTGATCCATTCAGAAATGGCCAAGGCTGAATTATGGGAACATACAGTTAGAAAACATTTCCTCTCCATTACATTCTGATAGCTGACATAATATTCTTAGGTGTAGCCTTAATATAAAGGAAATGGTGGTCAGAACTATTGATTAATCGGACTGCCAAAGAGAAAAGCGAGGATGAACACAGATGACTCTACCAAAGATTATGAGTGTAAGATGGCTTGATATCAAACTTTAATGTTAAAGAAAACATTAGCAATGGGATAAAATCCCTGTGAGTACTGTATCTACTAAAAACCCGATTCAGAATACAGGCAATCCTTGACTTACAATCATTTGTTTAGCGCCTGTCTGAAGTTACAATGGCACTGAAAAAAGTGACTTACAAGTGACCCTTGTGCTTTTGATGGTTGCAGCATCTCCAAGAGTCTGTTCTGACCTGGCTCCCAAATATGACAAACCCTCTGTAGTTAAATTCCTTTATTAGGAGCGCCAGCAGCCCTGGCAAAAAGTCTCTCTTTCTCTCACACAGCAGGCTAACAAGTCTATCCAGCAGGGAGATGAATAGTTGTTTGGCACACCTATTCATCTCTGCCCCCTTCCTTTTATCCCCAGAGCTTGGGTGGGGTTTTGCTAGCAGCAGTGGTTCTTCCATGCCAAGGATCGGCTCATAGATTTCCACTGCTCTCCTCTCCTCTCTGTGCATCCACACATCAGGCACTGGACCCAGCTGTTTCTCCTCTTCCTCATCAGCCACCTCCAGACCTGGGGGCTGTTAACTCTCCATCTGAGAGATGATGGACAGCCCTGGCTCCACCTCTGTCTCTCTAGTGCCAGCTCCATTCCCTCTTCCCCCTTAGAGCTCTCAGGTTGCCTTGATGCTGGCCCTGACTCCCACGCTGCCTCCTCATGTGATTTGGCTTTTGAAGGGACCGCTGGCCAACAGGCCACAGCATTGTCATAGGAACACAATTTGGATACTTGGCAACTAGCATGCATTTACAATGGTTCTAGCATCTCAATGATCACCATTTGCAAATTCCCAGTTGTAAGCAAAGTCAAAGAGAGAAGCCGGATTTGCTTAACAACCGCATGATTCATTTAACTATTGCAGTGTTTCGTTTAACAATTGTGGCAAAAAAAGGTCAGTTGTGCTCGTAAGTCAAGGCCTACCTGTACACTTTTCCATGTCCCTCCAAGCAGCATTATTAATTTTCCGCTTTACTCAAGAGGGAAAAATAAATAAAAATGTGGCCTATTTCCATATTTCACACATGTTAAATCTACCCACCGAGTTCTAATGTTGATAATTCATTTGCTTTTTCTGTACATTTCCTATTCGCTATTGTGATTCTTTTCTGTCATAAGGCTTTGCAGTGATGTCTGCAAGCGGCATGCTGAAATATTTTTATTTATTTATTTAAGAGAATTTATAGGGCCACCCACTCATTCTCAGTGACTCTGGGTGACTTACATGCTTAAAGCGTGGTTTCATCAACCCAGTGTTCATTGTTCCCCAGTCCAGGATTGATTCAGTTGTGGTTCTGACCTTATTTATCACTCTAGATTTATTCTAGGGGAGGAAGAGGGCAGGGAGTAGAAAGGGGTATTAAAATACTGCTAAGTAAAATGACAAGAACTTATTTTGGGACACTTTCCTCCATCCTCTCTGGGTGTCACTTAGAATTAGACACCCAGAACTGGTCTTGGTTGCCTAAGGCCTCCAAAAGCATTGGTCTTCCACAACCTGATCCAAAGGTTGCCACCTAAAATTGTCATTCTTAAATCTGACAGGTGAAAATTAGTAAATGCATGCAAAGTAATCAAATACATTGCTCTTAATTAATTTGATTTATGTTCAATTTAGTTGCACAGAAATCAGATTTGTAATTTGTCCCAGCCTCATCGACTGTTTGGAATGCAGACTGCAGGATGCTACTGAAATGCCAAATGAGGTGCTATTCAGCAGATTCTCACCAATTCTGGAGAACCGGTAGCAGAAATTTTGAGTAATTCAGAGAACCGGCAAATACCACCTATGACTGGCCCCGCCCCCATCTCTTCTCTGCCTCCCGAGTCCCAGCTGATCGGTTGGATCTTCTTTTGTTGCCCTGCACAGGAGAACGGAGCTGGAAAGCAGGTTAGTGCGGTGGGGAGGAAATGGGGATTTTGCAGTATCCTTCCCCTGCCATGCCCACCAAGCCTCACCCACCAAGCCACGGCCACCAAACCATGGCCACAGAACCAGTAGTAATTTTTTTTGACTCCCACCCCTGAAATGCCATCTATTTAAACTTTAATTGACAGACTTTATTTTAATATCTTCAGGGAAGGTCAGCGTCAACTCTGAAGCTGACGTGGCCGAAGCCATCTTGGAGCCTCAGTGTTGCCACACTGGACCTGGGGGATAGGGAGAGGGATTAGAGATAGCTGGGATTGTGTAATCAAAACAAAATACTTTCTCTTGGGAATCAAGGACATTCTCACACCTGGCCGGAGGAAAGAGGAGGGAAGTCACCAGACAGCCAGACTGGGCCTTGATTGGGCCATGTGACTGATTGTTTGGGTTTGAGGGGGAAAACTTTTATTTTTAATTATGTGAAAACCTAGGGGACTCCCAGAGTTGCTGTTCACCAGGTATGTGCCAATTTGATATTTCCAATAAAGCTATTCTTTGAGGAATCTATCTGCCTCAGAGTTCTTGCTTGCAATGCACCTATCACTTGGAACCCTGACAGTTAGTCCGTCACCCAAAGAATCACTTTTTCAGATAATTTGATATCAGCTATCACCTCTAGAATGTAGAATAACAGAGTCAGAAGGGAACTTGGAGGTCATCTAGTCCAACCCCCTGCTCGAGCAGGAGAGCCTATTCCAAATATTGGCTTCTCTATCTAGGATTGAACTCACAGCCTCCTGATTGTGAGGCGAGACCTCCACCTCTAAGTTACCACTTCAGGTCCTCTCCTCCGGGCTAAACCAGAGGGATTATTTGTCCAGAGGGATCAGTAACAGAATGAAACCCAGAAGTGAACACCAGTCCTGAGTTTCCAGAAAAGTCCAGCACAAAGCAAGCAATTTGTACCAGTTAGTTTAAATTGTAGACATCCAGAAGCCTTGATAGAAGGCTAGTAGGTAAATGCCACCAAATGCTACGACTAAAATTATGACCAACAACATCATCTTATTTCTGTAAAATGCACCCCATTACCTAAAAACTTTGGAAACATCTTTATTGCTGTGAAAGGAATTGTGGGTGTGTCAAGCAAAGATCTAACTGAGCAGAAGCTCAATCAACTTTCTCATAGCATCTCTCTGAGCTACACCACCTTCTTACAATTCACTTCTGTCATTCTCCAGATTTTCTGTCTCTCTTTTGCCTTCCCCCTTCTGAATTACATCACAAGGTAATAGTCTATGGAGATTCCCAGTCATCCAGGTCATGTTTGTCCCAAAGTCTCTTTTTCAGGAGGCAACTAGACTTCCTTGTTTTTTCTTTGAAGACGTTTCACTTCTCATCCAAGAAGCTTCTTCAGCTCTTCAGTTCAGAACTGAAGAAGCTTCTTGGATGAGAAGCAAAATGTCTTCAAAGGAAAAACAAGAAAGTCCAGTTGCCTCCTAAAAAAAGCACCTTTGGGATATTACAAAATAATGTTCACTACCTTGTATATTAAAAATGTATACAAAGTTTGTCAGCATTATATAGCAAAGCTACTGGTTAGGACTGATGCCAAAAGTCATAGCTACTTGTTCTTAAATATGACTTTGTCTTATTGGAAATCTTTGATGGCAAAGAGACACTTTGTCCTTCCATGTTCTTTTCCAAGTCAAACTCCCATCTGTTTCCAAATGTCTCTTTATTTGGAGGCTAAAATTTAATACAACAGCATTTAGAATTTGCCAGAGCTGCTGGGAAACATAATTATCTGACCCTCTGAGTGACAAAGTATCCTGATAGTATTTTCTGGGACATCCAATTCCTTGCCAGCAGTAGTGAACTGTTTTATGCAAGCCACTGTATACCATTCCAAGTTATCTGCAGATTGCCCTCTTGGGAGTCAGCTTCATGATAGTATCGCTGTAAGAAGATGTGTGTTTTTAATTTGAATGAGAATACTAGATAGGAGTAACAAAACTGCCCTTTATAATGGCAGTTCATTACCACAGTTAACTCAATGGTTCATATTCCATTGGTGCCCTGAATAAAAGCTTTTGAGGTCCAATAACCAAAATAGCAGTTTATTAATATCACAAATCCAGATACATGGGAGGATATACACAGCTTAGGAATTTGTGACTAGAACCCATCTCAAAGCTGTCTTGCAAAACTTTCCCTGCCAATCATGTTTACTTTTAATTTGTGATCTTTTTCACATGCTGATCTGGGAGAAAGCAACATTATATCTTGTTGTTTTCTCCAGACCTGTGGAAAGTGACCTAACAGCACAGCCTGATCCAATATTGTACGTATGAAAATGAGAAGGACGATAATAATCATACTACAATCCTTCTCATCTTCTCTACTACCCCCTCTTACTCATATCATTATTATGATTATTATTACTCTTTTGCACTGGAGACAAATTTCTTGGGGGGTCTCTAATCATATTTGGCCAAATAAATTATCCTATTCCATAATATGTCACATGGGCTACAATAATCCAGAGCTCCATAAATGTCAGCCAAGAAGTCGATGCTGCAACTCAGAAGCGCAGATGTTTTGTGACTTCCTAACTTCTTTCTGTTAACTGAGACGTTTTGCAAACTTTCAAGCAGCACTTTTTCCCAGGTGTTTGTGTGTGTGTGTGTGTGTGTGCCATCACCCAAGTAGGATTTTTCCCCCTTCTCCAGATGTTATTGTCTGATCTGAATGCAACACAATAATGGAAGAAATGCTATACAAGTACAGGGAAGGGGAAGAAATAAGGCTTTGTGTAGAGAGCCCCATTTTTTTGGGAGTACATAGATTTTTTTTTTACAACTAAGCAACACACAATCTGCCTCTGCATATTTACAAAAGGAGCACCCCTTCCTTTCAGCTAACCAATTTAGCAAATGTTTCCATGGGGTTCTAATAGAAACTCTATCAGCATGAACCACTGGACTGTCACTACAGCCTCCAAACTAGCAGAGAAATGGAGTCAATTAACCCCATTCTCACCTTCCCTACATCTGGCACACATACAAAGAAGTTGCCATGTGAGCCAAATGGAAAGGATGGTAAATGTCTATGGAGATTCTCAGTCATCCAGGTCATGGTGATCCCAAAGGTGCTTTTTTTGAAGAGGCCACTGGACTTTCTTGGTTTCTCTTTGAAGAGGTTTCGCTTCTCAGCCAAGAAGCGTCTTCAGCTCTTGAGCTTTTTTAGCACAAGAGCTGAAGAAGCTTCTTGTATGAGAAGTGAAACCTCTTCAAAGAAAAACAAGAAAGTCCAGTGGCCTCTTCAAAAAAAAAAAAAAAAAGCACTTTTTGGGACAAAAGGATGCTTATAATTGCTGGCCAGACAACATAAGCTGAGAACTTCATGTCGGATGCCTAATTTGCATGTTTAACTGGCCATTGGTCAATTTATGCCTTCCTGCTGAGCCAAATTGTTCTGAAACAACAGAAGTGGCTTTTTGGAGTGCTCTAATATTGGCACCAGTTTGTGGGATTTTAGTTGCTAGGTAAATACACATGCTAAGGATTTTCAGCCAGGCTGTAACATGCTTTAATTTTCATCTCCAAATATAGAAAGGGGGAGAGGGCTGCTACGTCCATCATCTTCATTTTCGGATCTCTCTTCATTCATAAACATTGCTGCCCCTATGTTAAATCATTTCTGTTACAGGTAGTCCTTGACTTACAACTACAACAGAGCCCAAAATTTTGGTTACAAAATGAAAACTGTTGTTATGTGAGTTTTGCTCCCCTTTACGATTTTTCTTGCCACCGTCGAGGACTACCTGCCACCGTTGTAAAGGGAATGGTTAATTAGATGTGAAGTGAATTTGGCTTCCCCAACGATTTTGCAAAAAAAAATAAAAATGATCATGTGAGTCCGGGACACTGCAACCGTCATAAATATGAGTCAGTTGCCAAGCATCTGAATTGTTAATCACATGACCACAAGGATAATGCAATGGGGGTTAGTATGAAAAATAGCCATACAGTTTTTCAAGACTGTTGTAGCTGTTGGAACTTCAAATGGTCATTAAACGAACTGTTGTAAGTGAAGCACTACCTGTAAGTTGGCTGATATTAGGCTATTATTTTGTTGTTCACCTTTATTACTTCTATTTTTTTGTTGCTGCAGCCACCACTACAAATGCTCTCAGTTTTTTAAAGTTACTTTTGGGTGATTGCGCTGAGAGAGATAGAAAGGTCTTATATTCCAGCCATGTTTAAAAATTAGAATAATAATAAAAAAAATAACACAGAGGTCTATTTTGATAATGTGGTTGCCTGAAGGAGAGTTAGGGTGCTCTGAATAGGGTAGCTTCACAGTTAATGTGAAAAATCTGAAGTATAACATTTTCTATATATGCATATATGGGTGTGTGAACACAGAAGGCAAACAGCAAACCATTTCTGCAGCATTGCCAGGAAAACTACATGTTTTTTTTTTTTTTAAAAAAATACACACATATACACAAACACACAAACATATACACACAAACTCACCAGAAACTAAGCTTGACTTTATATGTACATAGACCACACACATACACACCCACCGTAAGACTTGCTTATTGGTCCAATGGTCTACCAAGACTAGTGATGGATTACTCCTTGCTGCAGATTTCAAACGAGAAGCTTCTAGCTTAGCATGGAGGATTTCGTGGCTTCTTGCACTGAGCAAGGAGTCAGGCTGGATGACTTATGAGGTCCCTTCCAATTCGTACAAGTGAATTCACTCAGTTGAATTCATTTCAATGTATGCATCTATGCATCCCCTCCATACATATGTGTGCTAGGAAAATTAAGGAAAATGCAAAGAAGGGAGAAGTAATATTGTGGCTACACTCCTGCCTATGGCTCCCCGATAATTATGTCCATACAGTTTATTTCATAGAATTATGGATAGTTCATACAAAATACTAAACCTAAGCTAGTCAAACAGGCTGTGTCTCCATATTACATTATCCCTCAGCACCACCCCAGATATAAACTGAGGTCAACTCAAACCTGCCCCACCAGTGCTTCATTTGTAATTGATCTGGTTTAACCTCACAGATAGAAGAATCATCATTCAATTTGAGGGAACTTAATCAGAGGAAAGTCACAAGAGTTACAATCTCACCCACATTGTCTGGGGGACACCGAAGGTATGGAAGATAAATTCTGGCACTGGTTTCTAGAACAATTTCCTCTCCTTATCACATATCACCAAGCTGTTCCTGGCTACTGGTTGACTGAGCTATCTCCATCTTTGCAGTTAAGGCTATTATGGTCTGTGGTGGTGGACCAATCCATGCTCTCTTTACTCTCACTGAAAAAACTCAACTGAGATGTCCATCCTAAAGCAGGAACAACCTCACATCCGGTTTCAAGACAACTGGCACTTCCTTGATCCATTTTAAAACCTTACACTACAATCATACACATATATATCATTTACCTCCAGGATAGTTGTAGCAAAATGTGCTAAGATTGTAAGCTGGGAGCAACCTCCAAAATTCTGTTTGGAAGTTTTTGTATAAGACAGATTTGAATTAGATCAATAGAGACTGTATATTGAATATGAAGCTATTTATACATTGAATCAAGGTGCCCAATAACTTTTTACAGCATTGTTGGAAAACAGGATAGGAAGACTCTGCATTGGCTTTTGTGAAACGCCCAGCATAACTTCATTTTCCTTACATAAAAGTGTTGATGGGAAAGCAGGAAGTGGATGAGTGGAATGCACTGGTTTGAAAACACAAAACACTGGACCAGTCTTATGTCTCGTAAATGAAGAACAAAACTTCTCTGAACCAACATCATTCATATTCGTGTCTCCAGACACGGATTTTTTCACCGGTTCCTTCAGCACTAAGGACTTGAATCAAAAACCCGAAAGTCAGATGAAATTGTAGAAATCATGGTCGTGAACTTGCTGTGGTGATGTGGACATTCTGTTTCCAGGAACGTGGGACATTTAAAAACAGATGCATGAAAGTGTCCTGGCCAGTAAGCGACCCTACCACGCAACCAGTGCTGAAACTTGATCAATGCATCTTTGTTTTCATCTACTGCTATCACATCAAAAATATAATTCAGGGCTTATGGTTTTCTTTTCTTTTTTATTGCATTAGGAAACAAAAAAAAAAAAACCATTAAAGCATTAAGACAGCCCTTTGATGTCCCTGCCAAGAGGATATGGTTGATTTACAGATATGCTGCCGGATACAGTTTCCTTGCCGGAACCGTTCCTCTTAACCTTCGCGCTCATTCACAGGTGCTCTCTCTCTCTCTCTCCTTTGCCCATTGATTTGAAAGTTGATCAGGGAGAAAGTTCACCGGGCAGCATGCGCATGCGTGGATCATTTGTTTCACAGTGTTATGGCTACTCCATGCCACTTCGGAGGATCTGATTGGCTGCGATCAACATGACGCTGATAATAAAGGCCATAGCAAAAGCGCATATTAAACTCTTCCGTACGCAGGTCTGTCGATTTTGTTTCTGGGAATGCACTAAAAAGGGGGGAGGGAGAGGAGGGAGAAGAGTTAAAAAGTTAAAAATCAATGCTTTCTTTTTTAATAAGAGACACTTTTTATCTGGAGCAATTTTTATCTGGCTTATAAAAGGGGAATCAAACAGCTGTTCTGATCCAACTCTCCAGAGATGACAAAGCCTCTGAAGTTAACTCAAAGATTCCTTTGTTAAGAGTGCCAGCACCCTCAGCACAAAGTTTCTCTCTCACCAAAGACTGACAAGTCTGCCCAGCTGAAGATGAATAGTTGTCTGTCATATCTACTAATCTCCGCCCCCTGCCCTTTATCCCCAGAGCTAGGGTGGGCCTTTGTTAGCAGTGCTGGCTCTTCCTTCCCAAGGACCGGCCCAGAGATTTCCACTGCTCTCCTCTCCTCTGCCTTCTGTGCATTTGTGTGTCAGTCACTGGACCCAGATGTTTCTCCTCTTCCTCATCAGCCACCTCCAGACCTGGGGGCTATTGACTCTCCATCTGAGGGCTGACGGACAGCCCAGGTGCTCTCTCTCCCTCCCTCTTTCCCTCCCTCCCTCCCTCTCTCTGTGCCAGCTCCATTCCCTCTTCCCCCTTGGAGCTCTCAGGTTGTCTTGATGCTGATCCTGACTCCCATGCCTCCTCCTCCTCCTGTGATTCGGCTGCTGGAGGGGCCAGCAGCTGACAGGCCACAACAATACAATTGCAGCATCACTTAAGATTTATATATTACTTCAACGTGCTTTACAGCCCTCTCTAGGTGACTTACAGAGTCAACATATTGTCCCCAACAATCGGGATCCTCATTTGACCAAGATCACATGAATGGAAGGCTGAGTCAACCTTGATTTGGTCAGGATTGAACTCCTGGCAGTGGGCAGAATCAGCCTGTAATACAATTCTAACCACTATGCCACCAAAGCTCCACATACAATTTCTTCCATGAGATTGCCACCCAGGGAAAATAGATGTAGCTCAGGGTTGAATCATGGCACTTTAGAGATGGATAGCATTTACTAAGTATACAAAAGTAAAAAGTTGACACTGTAATTTTACTTCGCAATTTACTGCATTGAAAAAAGTTGTAAATCAATGCTTTCCCCCTTTCTTTTTTTCCTTTATCCCATACTTGTCCCTTTCTTTTCCCTTCCCATTTCCCTACTATCTTTATTTTCATTTCTATTTTAAAACATACAGTTATAGAATCATTGGGCTGGAAGGGACTTTGAAGATCTTCTAGTCCAACCTCTTGTGGTCAGCCAGCAGCCTGCGGAGCTGGCGGCAGAGTTGGACAGTGGAGAGGAACATGGGCCAGCCCTGGAGTCTGGGGAGGCTCAGACAAGGGGTCTGTGTCCAATACAGAGATGGGGCCAGGGCCATCTGAGAGTTATGCATGGACTCCAGAGCCTCCAGACTCTGATATCAGCAAGGCAGAGGAACAGGGGGAGCTTGTTCCCAGTGCACACTTGTGCAGAGCTGCCAGAAGGCAAGAACATTTAAGACAAAAGGGGTGACTTGGGAATAAGGCTTGGAGATGATTGGCTCCTCCCATAAGATATAAAGGAGGAGAAAGGGACATGAGCCTTTGCGGGTAGCAACTTTATTCGTTCTGATCGGTTTAAAATCTGAAACTCTGTGTTGACTTTGTGCTCCGTTTGGCCTTGTACAGCTAATGGACAATTTAGTTGTTGGCAGTATTTCAAGGGTGGGTGCTTATCAGCCTTATCCCAAAAGACTGTGGCAAACTTCTGTTGGACTATTCATAAACTGTTTGGGTTTCATTATGGGTTGTGAATGCATATAATTCACAGCTATTGAAATAAAACAAAAGGTTTTGGGGAACAGCATGTGATTGTTACTGTCTCAGGAAGCCTTGGTCAGTACAGAACCCTCCTACTCAAGCAGGTGACCCTATACTATTCTGGACAAATGTCTGTCCAGTCTCTTCTTGAAAACCTTTTATTATTTATTATAATAATCCTAAAAAACATCTGAATTTTTTTAAAAATTGGATTCTTGGTGCAATGGATCATTAGTGTGACTTAATAATGTTAATTTTGCCTTACAATAAAAAGTCTACAGGGAAAAAACAACAACTTCAGAGAGCACCAAAAGACCAACATCTTCCAGGGGATCTTTTAAAAACACTCTCGAAAGGAAAGTCAGAAAAAAAGAAGCACTAAGCCACATGATGGCAGTAGATCCTGACAATTTATTCAACTACTAGGTCCACATGTTGTGCAAAGCCATGATTTAAGAAATTTGTTAAATAAACCACATTTGGGCTGAATTCTAACTACTTGTCCATGCAGTTTATCAAACACAATAAATAGGTTTAGTCACCACACTCAGCCATGAGCATGGTGGCTTCATGCTATCTCCTACCTTAGTCTATGATTTGCAAACTTGGTGCCTGAGTAACCGATCTGATTTTTTTTAAAAAAAGTATGATTAGGGATCTTTTTTTTTTCTGAAATAGGATTGCCATGTGTTTTATCTGACAGAGAACAATCCTCTATTGCAGGGGTGTCAAATTCAATTTCATTGAGGGTCACATCAGGGTTGTGTTTGACCTCAGGGGGGCTGGGGGACCATGGCTGGGGTAGGCATGGCCAGTTTGACATCACTTGTGTCGGGGGCACCTTTGGTGGCCAAGTGCTAAGGAAGGACTTCCCTCAGACCCTTCCTCACACTCATTAAAATCTCCTTCCTTCCTTCCTTCCTTCCTTCCTTCCTTCCTTCCTTCCTTCCTTCCTTCCTTCCTTCCTTCCTTCCTTCCTTCCTTCCTTTCCTTCCTTCCCTTCCCTTCCCTTCCCTTCCCTTCCCTTCCCTTCCTCCCTTCCCTTCCCTTCCCTCTTCCTTCTCCTTTCTTCTTCCTTGCCTTCTTTCCTTATTTTTCCTTCCTTGCTCTCTTCTCATCTTCCTTACTTTTTCTTTTTCTTTCCTCTTTCCCGTTCTCCTTTCCTGTCCCACCTTGCATGTTCAAATGCAAAAGGGGATACATTGCTCCTTTTGTTTTGAGTTTGTTTTGCAAGCCTTCTTCCACTGGAAATGGAGCTCAGGGTAGCCATGCGCAGCCCCCCACCCCCACAAGTTCTGTTTTTTCTGGCAAAGGCACAGTGGGCTGGTCCTTTGCTGTTTCCAGAGTGGCCCGCAGCCCAGATCTAAGCAACCCAAGGGCCAAATCCATCCTGCGGGCCTGCTCTATTGCAACTTTTTTCAACTTGAGCTCCATCAAAGAGGTAGACTTCAGTGTCCAGAATCTTTCATATTGCTACGGGATATTTCATTGGGAGAAAGTTGTTCTGTCTAGGAGGTTGTTCATTCTTAGTTTGTTTTAAAGGTAAAAGAACCACAAAAAGAGAGAGGAATCAGAGCAATGGCCTTTGGTGGTTCCTTCACTTTATTAAATAGTACAGCTTGGCTCTATTATGTTCAACAGAACATACTCCATATAGGATTAGACTTGTGAATGGTGGCTTAGTGACTATTCAAACTTATAAAAGATCCCCCAAAGGTACTTATGGCCTGGATTCAAATTTTTGATGGTATTCCCCCCCCCCCCCCCACCTCCCACGGTCATATTTTAGATGCTTGACAACTGACCCGCATTGATGGTTGTTTGCAGTGTCCCTGAAGTGGCAGAGTCAAAAGAGGAATCACCCTAGAATTTCTACATAGACACATTCTTGACTTTCATTAACCCTTATCTAGCACCAAAATAGTGCTAATTGTTAGTTGAATGGATTCCTGTGCACAGTGCATAGTTCCATTAAATCAGTTTAATTGTAAATTCATGTGTAGTTATGGTCTTTCACATCTTATAGTCCTACAATCATGTAAGCACAATTTATGATGTTCTTTGCTGGAAATCAGTGTTTACTTCTGGTTTCCAGCAAAAAAAAAAAAAAGCCATTGCAGACAAGCCATGGCATTCATTTAATGACTGTACCATTTGCTTTACGAAGATCACATTTAATTAACGACTACTGCCAAAAATGAAAAATCAGGCTTGGTTGCGTGATTGGCTCAACTTACAACTTTCAAGACCTATGACAGAAATTCCAGGCTTCTGTATGGGAGAAAGTTGAGGATTCCCTGGACAAGTGAAACTTTCCACTTATTCTATGTGTTCTATGAGGAAGAAGAAAGTCAAATCATTTTATGTGCTCAATGTATGACAGAAACCCACCTTCAAATTCTGTTTGACAGTTACCAGAGTTCTCATTTAAACTCTCCTCTTCATTGATGATAATATTTTCAATGTCCTTCATTGTTAAGTGATCCTGGAACGCGTGGTAAAGGATGTGTTTAAGCTCCTCCAGTGTTATCCGTTGCATGTCAAACTGGGGAGAGAAAGTGAGATTTTAGTCAGATTTTAGTTTGCCTAAAACACTGTCAAATGTTCTTGCACTTTCAAGAACAAGTCTGCTCCCCTCCAATTTCATAAGAAATCTACGCCCATGAAGAAATGGCCTCTTCTTTGTTCTCAGAGCTTTTCAGAGCAAAATGAAGGTTGGTGTTTAGTCAGGGAAATGGGACTTGCTGCCCTCCCAAATCCAATAACCCACTTTTATTCGTCTAAAATTGTACAGCTCTTGGGATATCTCCAGGGTGTCTGTGAAATCTGTATACACCCACAAACACGTTTGGTTTTATCCTAAAGCAGTGATAGCAAACCCTTTTCTCGTCGCATGCCAAAAGTGCATGCGTGCACACCTCCACCCATGATGCAATGTGTGTGTGACTCTCCTGCCCCCTGTGCATGTGCGTGCAGCCCCCTGTGCATGCACCATGTGCCCCTGTTCATGCACACGTGACCCCCCTGCAGCGAAAATCTCTGCGCATGCACGCAGGACCCCCTGCACGGCCCTGCCTCCTGCATATGCGTCAGCATTTCCTGCGTGCGTATGTCCCCCCATGCATCTGTGGCAGATACACAACAATCAGCTGGCTGGCGGGGCCCACGTGTGCACATGCAAAGTAGGGCTGTTCCAGAGGACCTCTTGCATGCCAGCAGAAATGGCTCTGTGTGCCAATTCTGGCACACATGCCATAGGTTTGCCATTGCGGCCATAAGGTATCCTTCTGAAGAACTTGTAGCAAACATGACGGTAGGAAGGTTAGCTGGATGGACCTTTGGAGGCTGACCTCCTCAGTGTGAGATGCAACCCTGTGGCTATGGAATCGATGCAGGCACATAATTTCTTTGGTTAGGATAGGTCATGAAGCGTCATTTTGAAGAACTGGCCAGAGTCGTGTCTATATGAAGATTAGCTGAATAGTAAGAGAACATAGACAGGAACAGATAGTCTTCTAATCAGGGGTGGGATTCTACCGGTTCAGAATGGTTCGGGTGAACTGGTAGTCCCAGTGATCATTTGACTTTGCTCCTGCTCTTTCCTGTGCTTTATTCCCTTGTTTTGGAGCACAGCTGAATTGCACGGCAGAGCACTTTTGCCATGCCTCAGCTGTTTTAGTCACCGGGCCTGCAGTGGACGGTCAGTATTATAGCTGAAAATGGGGTGTTTTTTTTTAATGGGTTGCATGTATGCAAAACAGGTGTTCGGTGCGTGTGCATCTGGTCACCAAACTGGTTTTTATACCTGTTGAATCACTGCTTCTAGTGTCTATGGAGATTCTCCAATCATCCAGGTCATGGTTGTCCCAAAGGTACTTTTCCAAAAGGCAACGAGACTTAATTGAACTGAAGAAGCTTTTCGGATGAAAAGCAAAATGCTTTTAAGGAAAAAAAAAAAACCAAGGAAGTCCAATCGCCTTTTGGAAAAGTAGCTTTGGGGTGATCTTCTAGTCTAACCCCATCTGAACAGGGCACCCAAAACTGCATACCCAACACAAGGAAGGAAGCATTTTATCCTGATAAAGCAACAGATTGAGTCTCCTGGGTTGGATGAACCCAATAGTGATGCATACACATATATATATTATAATTATGAATAGATACATAAACATCTAACTTAAAAAATCTATAATTCACTTCTTAGAATTCTTTATTTATTGATCAAGTGTGATTGGACACGCAAGGAATTTTTCTTGGTGCAAATGCTCTCAGTGTACATAAAAGAAAAGATACATTTGTCAAGAGTCAAGAATCATAAGGTACAACACTTAATAATCGTCAGAGGGCACAATAAGCAATCAAATCATATTAGGAAACAGTTGTGATGACTCAGAGTGTAACACAAACGTAACAAAATCCAAAACATAAATAAATGTCCTTTATTGCCTCCAACCTGGCCCCACTGTTCAATAATACTCAGCTGGAGATAAAACGTACTCAAAAATAGTCTTCAAAAGAAAGCAATACAGTCCGAATTTAATGAGCAGATAGAGGTGAAATAAAAAACCAAACAAACTACAATGATGAAATGTCCACAATGAACCAGGAGAAGTATTTACCAAATTCAAGGAGATAACAAGGCACAGTCTGTTGGAAGGACACCACCAAGATAACTTCAGCCCAAAATAATACACGCTTTGCTTCTGGCAATGCTGTGTTTCAACCTCCCTCTTATATACTCGTCTCCCCAGCTGTAACCAATGAGGAGGATCATTGCCACTTCCTCTCTCACAAGCCAAGTTGTTGCCTTCTCTGTTACTCCCTGCATGTCCTAGGATGCAGAGGGGATGGGCCTGGTTCTTCCTCTGACTGCCCAGCCAGCCTCAGCCCTTCTCCAGCCTCCTCCACAACTTCTGGAGCCACACCTCCACTCCCTGTCGGCTGTTCCTCCTCTCCCTCAGTCCGACTCTACCAAGGGCATGACAACAGTCAATATAGATCGTAAGGATACAATTGACAAGGTTACAGTCATACAGTCACAAATGAGAGGGGATGGGTAATAAGGAGGGATGAGAAAATGAATAGTAGTACAGACTTTGTAAACTTTGTAAACTTTCCTTTCCTTTACTTTCCTTATAGACCCATTAACTATTTCTTATTTTTTTATGCCATTGCATTCGTTATTTGAAGATTCTGTCGTCTCCTTTTATTTAATCTATCAAATCCCTTTATCATTTTTGCAATAACATTTCAGTGGCAACATTTGAAGCGGTCGGGGAAATGAGAAGCTCCACTGAAAACTCAGAATATCTATTGGTGAGTTCTCCATGGATTCTGTATATTTCTGTGAATTAGCTATCATAGGATGCATCTCAACAAGGAGGAAAAATCTCAAACCTCTGGATGGTAGTGGTGATGATGACAAATAACAATAGCACAACAACTACACAGGTAGTTCTCAACTTACAACAGTTCATTTTGTGACTGTTCAAAGTTACAACAGCACTGAAAAAGGTGACTTAGGACTGTTTTTCATAATTACAACCTTTGCAGCATCTCCTTTTGATCATGTGATCAAAATTCAGATGCTTGGTAACTGGTTTACATTTATGACCTTTTCTATGTCCCAGGTTCATGTGATCCCCTTTTGCAACCTTATGACAAGCAAAGTTAAGAGGGAAGACAGATTCACTTAACAACCAGGTTACTAATAGATCATCTGCAATGATTCACTTAACAATGGCGGCAAGAAAAGTTGTAAAATGGGGCAAACCTCACTTAACAAATGTCTCACTTAAGAACATACATTTTGGATTCCATTGTGGTCATAACAAAGCACTATAAAGCGTTATATAAGTCTAAGTGCTATTGCTGTTGCTATAACTCGAGGACTAATTGTACAGAAACCAAGTGGCATATAGTGTAATGTTGCACAAATACAACCTATGCCAAATATCAAATCCTAAACTCTAAAGCTGGTTGGTGCTGGTTACACATTTCTAAAGAGTGAGCTTGGTAGAAGAACTGGAAAGATTATTTTCCTGTTCCCCACAAGAGGTAGCCAAACACATTAAAAAAAAACAAAAAACAATAGCTCATGAACTGTGGTTGTCACAAACGACACTGGCTTTTTATAGTAACTCCAGATGCGGGAGAAAAAAAAATGCAGAGTTTGTAAATCACCCAACTTAGGACTTGGTAAGCCAGCCAGTCAGGTGGGCATCACTGTCAACCGTGGATGATAAAAGGATAAAACTTTAGCAACTGATTGATTGCTATTTTTAGGAGTGTCTGTGCAGGTGAACTGGTTGGGCGGGTGAGCTTTTTGGCATTAAAGCATAGGTTTCATTGGGTCACACACACACACACAAAAAAAAGCCCTTGCAATTATTACGTAGAACTCCACATTGCACAAAGATCATCTTTTAAAACAGAAATAGAACACTGATCTTGTGGATGAAGGATGGAAACAGCTGGAAATGAATGGGAATTGTTTTCAAATTATTTGGAGGGTCAGACGCTGTGCTGAACGCTCTTAGTTTCAGATACAAGGTATATTGTGGTTACAACCAGTTGATGGTGGTTATGTCCACACTGCAGGATATAAAATATAGTACAAGTATTCCTCACTTACTGATTAAAGTTGGGACTGGTAACACTTTTGCTGATGATCATCATCATCTTTTAACAACCTCATAATCCCTTGCAGGGTGGAGTCTGAGCAACTGAAAGGAGCTAGCAGAGTGTTTTAATGGCCGGATGCCCTTCCTGTCACCAATGTGGAGCTTTGTTCAGAAGATATAATCTCAGCGTGCCCAGAGAAATAAATATCTGCCTCTACCTAGGATTGAACTCACAGCTTCCTGATTGTGAGGCGAGAGCTCCACCTCTAGGCCACCGCACCACTCCAACAATTTTGCTAATGATGCAGTCATAAAATAGAATATCATGTGACCATGCCTGAGTTATAATGTCAGTTAATCAGTTCTACTTGAAGTTTAGCAAACTACCAGGGGCCATTAAGCACAATGTCACATGACCATGACTTGTGACTTCCTGCTGGCTTCCCCATTGACTTTGCTTGTCATGGTTGGAAATTGGCAGGGAAGGCTGCAAATACACACTGGGATGTTTCAATGGCTGCAAATTGGAGGACTGGTCATAAGTCTCCCTTTCAGTATTTTTGTAACTTCAAATAGTCACAGAACAAGTGGTTGGTGGAAGAAGATTAGAACTCACTTTTTTTGGCTATGCTTCAGCAAGTGACAAAACGTAATTGCCTTTAGCAATTCTCAGAAGCTAAGAATAATCCTGGTTATTTAAGAGGATTCCAGGACAGTTATCGATATCAGAAAGATTGCAGAAGGAGAAAATTGTGTTTTCTTCTATATTGTTGTCAGGAAAACAACACAGAAATTGGACTTAACTTAAAGGACACATTGTTTGGTTTCAGACATTAAGTAATATCAGCCCCAGTGAGGATTTGGATGGGAGACCACCTAGTGTTATTCAACCATGGCAGCTTGAAAATATATGCACTTCAACTTTCAGAATTCATGTTGGCTGGAGAATTTTGGGAGTTGAAGTTGTTAGGGATAACATTGTTTTACCCTAACTGGTTTAGGTAAAATAATAACTAAGTAATCATAGTTTGTTAGTTAAAGTGTCTGCAACTTTAACTGTGGGATAGTAATTAAGGGAGTGGTTGTGAAAGCACCTTAAAAGAGGCAAGACTGCAGCTTGCTCTCTCTCTGGCTTTGATGATCCCTGATTACTGCTTGGAATCAAGACTGCATTGCTCGAACGGGAGAGAAACAAAGGACTGATTTGTAAGTGAACTGGCATAGGATATTCTACACGGACTTTGCTAACTGAATATCCCTGAATGGACTGACTAAACGATACATGACTAACGGACTGTTATTTTGACTATGCTATGAACTCATAATGGAATAAACTATATTTTTGATAGCACAAGCGTATCTGTCATTTTTACTGTATGTTAATAAACATACAAGCTTAGCTCACTCATTTATCTGTGTGCCTATCTGACTAACGCTGCACATTCTGTTTAGCTTGTCTCCCTAACCCTGGTTGGGGAAACCAGGCTTAACAGAAGTCCATACATCTTGCCAAGGTTGAGAAGCATTGACCTGGATATTTCAGAGCTGTAGGATAGACTGGGAAGTTGGAAAAAACAAACTGGAAGAGACAACAGCAAGCCATTTCTGCAATACTGCCAGTGTCAGAGTTCCAACTAACCAACTACAAACCAATAAACTCAGACAAATAATTCCTCAAGGTTTCATTTTATTAGAATTGTCATATTGACACATCTGGGAAAATCCGGATCTGAGAGTTCCAGGTTTTCCCTTCCCAAAAGAAATTCAAATATTCATTTCCTGCAGTGCACCCACCAGTCCATCACATGGCCCAATCAAATCTTTATCCCAACTGGAGACCTTCCTCCAGACACTCCTTTCCAGGTGCTGGGCAACATGTCCTTGAGTCTCTGAGAAAGAATGTTGCTGAGTCTAATCTTCCATTTCTCTATTAAATTCCCCCCTCCCAAATTCCCAGGCACTAAATGTGGCAGCCTCAAAGCTTCCAAGTAAAAATTGGCTTCCAAGGCTGACAGCCAAAGGTAGAGATGTAATCACCCAAAGTGTATATGTACAGTCACCAGAAATCTAACTTAATTTAAGGGAGCTTATATGTATTTTTCATAACGTGTGTGATGACATCATGATGCATCCAACATCACTGTAGTTTCTGCCAGATGCCCATCACTTTATCCTAGTTGCACTGCAGACTAAACACCACTTAATACATTACTCCCTTTCTCTTACTCAGTTGACTGTTAAGGTCAAACTATATATTCAGCTCAGCACTGGGTTTCCTATTCAGGCTTTCAAAACAGCGAGACTGGGCCACGATGTCCTTGAGTCTCACTTATCAGAAGTTACAGGTAGTTCTCGACTTACAACTATAACTGGAACCAGAATTTCTATTCATACGTCCTTGTGGTTGGGTCAAGTTGGACCTCATTATACAACAATGTTTTTACAGCAAATGAATCCCTGTGATTATGTGAATCTAACTTCCCCAATTGGAATTTTAATCATATATTTTTTATGCCAGAATTTGGCAAAAAGATTTCAGCAAAATGATTCTTATGTCACGTACTTAAAGTCTTAACTTTCTCTTGCTTATATATTTTACAATGTTGGATATAAAACCGGGGTCAGGAAAAGTGGATATTCTCTCATTAGTTTCATAATGTAATGAACATTAGGAATATTTGGCTTTTTTCATTCACAATTAGGTCTATTCTGGTTTTTCTTCAAATCGTATAAGTATTTGCCTACTACTGATCTTTTTAAACTGACCTGAAAAAATTTGCTTAGAGAATGAAAAAAAAAGTGCTATAAGTGAATATTAGTGTGAATCGAAACCCTTCGTCAATTTTTGACAGTCTTTCTGCTTTCCTGTGAAATATACTGCTTTTTTTTTTTTTTTTGGCCTATTACCAAGCTCATTTTAATCATTTCCTTGAATAATCTTTGGGAAACATCCATCGGAGATGAAAGTCTTTCTTCTTTGCAGAGATTCTCAGAATGATCTCACAATCAGGAGAGATGGCAGGATCCCTCGATCATTCTAAGGGAAGTTTGAAGTGAATAAGATTCATCTAGAGCAGGGGTGTCCAACCTTGGCAACTTTAAGACTTGTGGACTTCAACTCCCAGAATTCCTCAGCCAGCTGGCTGAGGAATTCTGGGAGTTGAAGTCCACAAGTCTTAAAGTTGCCAAGGTTGGACACCCCTGATCTAGTAGGTCATCTAGTGCAGGGTTCGACCTCGGGGACCACCAAACTCATACTTTTAAATCCCGAGGACCACTAATACCATTTTTTTAAAAAAAAGATAATATATTTAATATAAAATTTTTATTTTTTATATTAAATATAAATTTAACATTAAAAATTTATATATATTTGTTTTCTTATGTTTTTGTGGGTGTTTATATGTATGGTATTTAGGTTTCTTCGGGTATTTTCCCATGTCTTAAAAGCACAAATATTAAGACATGGGAAAATACCCGAAGAAATCTAAATACCATACACATACATACATACATACATATATGGTATTCAGCTTTGTTCGGGAATTTTCCCACATCATTATAGTTGTGCTTTTAAAGTTGCAGCAATGTTTCGGCAGAATCTCATCTGCCATCATCAGGCTTCTGTATTGTGTTTGCCTGTGAGTCAGACTTTCACAGCCATTTCAATTTTAAATTTGGGACTAGCCTGTTCCGATCTTTTCCCATGTAACTATTCGGGTATTTTCCCACGTCATAGTAGCTGTGCTTTTAAAGTTGTAGCAATGTTTCGGCAGAATCCCATCTGCCATCATCAGGCTTCTGTATAGTGTTCATCTATGAGTCAGACTTTTACAGTGGTTTCAGATTTAAATTTGGGGCAGCCTATTGCTGTGCCAGAATGGTTTTTTTTTCCTCCTGATTGGTTGGGAGTCTTGTTCTGTGTTTATTGGTCTTGGAGTTTGCTGTGTTCTGCTTGATTGGTGTTTCTGATATCTTCTGTCTTTTTTTTTTTTTTTTTTGGCTCTTTTTGTATCTTGATTGGCTGGCAGCATTGTGTTACTTTATTGAAGGCCTTTAGTGCAGCTTGGCTTTGGGTAAATGGACGGCTATCATTAGTTAGGAAGCTGGGTTCCATCTGGGTGCCTGGTTGGGGTGTGTTTGAGCTGGAGGTATTGGGGGGGATCTGTTTGTGCCCAGGTGTTTGCCTGGCTTGTGGTGTGGAGATTTTTTTGTTTGTGAGTGCAGTCTTCCAAATGATTGACAGCCTGGTGGAATTATCTCTTCTGTTCATGCTTTCTGCTCTTTTTTCAATCTTTATGGCTTCTCTGATGATTCTGTGGCTAGGGTTTTCTATAGTGGCTAGGGTTTTCTATAGTGGCTAGGCTTTTGGTGCCATTGAAGTTGATGCTATGACCTGTGGCTTCCATGTGTTGTACTAGTGAGGAAGTGTGTTCCAGCTTTTTGACTGTATTTTGTGTTCATCCAGGCGGGTACTTAGTCTTCTATTGATCTGTCCAATGTATGTGGCCGGGCATGATGCACAGGGGATTTCGTATATGCCTTGGTTTTCCAGGTCATATATATATCTTTGGTTATTTGGGTTTTCTCCCACATAATATTGGAAGTATCTTGGCAAATCTCATTCGTCATCTTCAGGCTTGTGTCTTCGGCTTTGTGCTTCTTGGAGTAACATGAGCTTGCAGCTGCTTCTTCCTTTTAACTGCTAGTGGGGATGTGACTTGATTGAGTGGGGGGTTGGCTGTGTTCTGATTGGCTGGGGATGTGTTCTGTTCAGGTGAGGGCTTGGTTGTCCTCAGGTTAGTCTTAGTTGTCGGGGGATTTGAGCTGGCAAGCTTCTGGACCACAGACCAGAAGCCGTACTGCAGCTGCATCACTACCCACTTCAAACCCCTCTGAGCCATACATGAAGCGAACAGACGCCCACCATGAAGATGTGGCACGACCATGAACGCGAAGCCAAACAACAGGATCACAACTCACCAGCTCAAATCCCCCGACAACTAAGACTAACCTGAGCACACATATCTCTAGCAGAATGTGTTATTTGGGCTATTCTCTGTGTGCTATTTATAGGGTGCCTGTTGCATGTGGCTTTTTAGATTGGGATGTTGATGGCTGGCTATTCAGTTGTTGGCTGTTGTTTGCTTATGCTGCCAGGCCCTCACATCTTAAATACTTGATAAGCTGGTGGTAGGCAATAGTGGTGAATATCTGTAACTTAAGTGTAGGATGAGGGTGAAAATTTGTTCTCCAAGCTTGGGAGTTTCGTCGACTGTTTCATTACCAGACTAGGTAATATCTTTGACAGATAATCAGAGTTGGAAGGGACCTTGGAGGTCATCTAGTCCAACCCTCTGCCCAAGCAGGAAACCCTACACCATTTCTGACAAATGGCAGTCCAATCTCTTCTTGAAAGCCTCCAGTGATGAAGCTCCCACAACTTCCGAAGACAAGCTATACCATTGCTTGATAGTTCTCACTTTCAGAAAATTTCTCCTTATTTCCAGGTTGAATCTCTCCGGGTTCAGTTTCCATCCATTATTCCTTGTCTGGCCTACAGGTGCCTTAGAAAATAGCTTGACCCCTTCCTCTCTGTGGAAGCCCCTGAAATATTGGAACACTGCTATCATGTCTCCCCTGGTCCTTCTCTTCACTAGACTAGCCATGCCCAGTTCCTGCAACCTTCATCGTATGTTTTTGCCTCCACTCCCCTAATCATCCTAGTTGCTCTTCTCTGCACTTTTTCTTGAGTTTCAACATCTTTTTATAGTGTGGTGACAAAAACTGGATGTAGTATTCTAGATGTGATCTTACTAAGGCTTTATAGAATGGTAGTAAGTGGAGTTTAGGGGATGCCAGTGTTCCTCTGTTTATCAGAGCTTCAGGTGTGGGCGTGTCAAGTAAGAGTTTTGTAATGGGTCTTGTGATAAGGAGATTACATCAGGTCAGGGTCATTGGGAGGTGAACTTTGGTGGGTTGGGTTGCATGGGTTGGTTGAGGGTCTGTGTTAACTGTGTGCTTGATTTGGATCCTGAGGGCTTTGTAGGTTGGTTCTAGGTCAATGTGTCTTTTGAATTTCTTGTGGAACGCCAAGCTTCGATGAACTCACGAGCATGGTGGGTGATAGCGTGGCCAATGATTTTTATGTTGCTCCAATTGAAGTGGCACTGTTTGGTGTCAATGTGGGTAGAGATTAAAGATTTGGGATTGTGGCATTTCACTTCCAGCTGATGTTCGTGGATCCTGATTTTTTATTGATGTGATGTAGAATTGGTTGCAATGGTTACACTTGATTCTAGAGATTACATTGTTGGTAGTACTTAGGAGTCAGAGGCTTAGGTATTTAGTATATCACTGAGTCACGGTGGCACAGTGGTTAGAGTGCAGTACTGCAGGCAACTTCTGCTGACTGTTGAATGCCTACAATTTGGCAGTTCAAATCTCACCAGGCACAAGTTTGACTCAGCCTTCCATCCTTCTGAGGTGGGTAAAATGAGGACCAAATTGTTGGGGGCAATATGCTGACTCTGTAAACTGCTTACAGAGGCCTGTAAAACATGGTGAAGTGGCATATAAGTCTAAGTGCTATTGCTATTGCTATAAACATGAGTCTGAAAGCTCCAAAGATAAAACCTCTGGTCCCAGTGACTGACCCAGATTGGATCCTGTAACGTTATCCTGAGACACGTATATTTGCCTTCATTCACGATAGATCCTAACTGTGCATTCAAAACTGGGCATTTTTGCACACAGCATGGAGCAGACTTTCTACTTCTCTACCTTCCTCTCCAAGTTCAGAGACTGGTGTTCAGGACTCAATTACACCTCTCTGCCCACCATGCGGAAGCATCCCCTGCTGATTCTTTTTTTCTCAACCTGCTGTTTTCCCAGTGCTGAGAATTGTTTGTCATTATAGAAACCAACCAAGACCACCAACAACCCCAAAAATAGCAACTGCACCAAACTGATTCACCTGGCCTTTTTGGCATACACTGCTGTTTAGTTCTGAAAGGTGTTTTAATTTGTAGAACTACGCATCATTTCCTGCCGAGCATGTTTCTGCTTTGGCAACTTGCCCTTCTTGGAGTCATTACCAGAATACTAATGAGATGGTTACCATGGAAATCAAAGCATTATTTGTTGCTGTATAAGTCCCTGATTTTTATGAATCCCAAGGTGTGGATTGTCTCACTGATGAAAGAGCTGCAAAGCTGGGCAAAATCTCTCACACTTACAACACGTGTAAAATCCTAGCCCAATACCCTGTCATGAGGAACAGAATCCCTGAAACCTGAAGCCACAAAGAAGAGAGAGGGCAACCTATTCTCCAAAGGACCCAAATGTTAGATCTTGGGTACAGATGACAAGAGGCTCCAGCTCGTTCAACTTTATTTTATTCTCTCTAGAAAAAGGCGCGTCACTGTGGTTGCGGTAGCTCTTGATATAGCTGAGCTAGCCGCAGCTTCAACCAGTGGAGGCTGTTTGATTTTTCCCGCTCTCGTGATTTCAACCCATAGGTGGTAACTACGCTAATATCTAACACTGAAGGCAGGACAAGAAACAATGGATGGAAATTAGTCAAGGAGAGAAGCACTCTGGAACTAGAACTGACAGTTAGAACAAATAACCAGTGGAATGGCTTGCCTTCAGAAGTTGTGAATGCTTCAACGATGGAGGTTTTTCAGAAGAGATTGGACAACCATTTATCTGAAATCGGGTTTCCTGCTTCAGCAGAGGGGTGGATTATAAGACCTTCAAGGTCTCTCCCAGCTTGGTTATTCTGTCCTGTTCTATTATGAAAAATGTTTCAGAAAAAGGAGTATTTTAGTCTTGGAAGAAATTATGATTTCTGCTTCCTTTCTTTGAATCCTCTACCCCAACTCCATCTGAAAACCTGTCTAGAGCTTCCCAAAACTGTGGCTTGGGACAACTGGAGATGGCAGCTCTGGGGTCATAAACAGCTTTAAAACGGACGCACTTAAATTAAAAAAAAAATCTGAACAGATTTACACAATCCAAATTTAGTTTACTTTATTGTCATTGCACCTCGTACAATGAAATCAAACATCATCTTCAGTGCACATCATGACCACGACCACGAAAATAAACACACTCACATGTCCTTCATCCTCCATACATTGAACCAAAAACCCGCAACACTGCATCAATACTGCGCTATACAGCAGAATTCAAAACAGCTACTGCCCTGGGATAGAAGCTGTTTTTCAGCCTATTTGTACTTGTTTTTATTATTATTTTTGTATTCTACTTTTGCTATTTACTTGCATTGCCTGTAAAAAGCTCTCCAGAAAGCCATTACTTGTTTACTTATTACATTTATATAATGCCCATCTCACTGTCAAATGATTCGTAAGGGAGGCTATAGTTATGGTTCTGAGGACTGAAAATGACTGAACTATTTAATTCATTTACAACCCGAAACCTACAGTAATAAATTTGGTTTTCTTTTTTTTGGGGGGGGAGAGGGATTATAGAAATGGACCATTTGTTTAGTAAGTGTTGGAAGTTACAATGGCACTGAAAAAAAGTGACTTACAATGGGTCCTTGCACTTTTAACCATCACATACTCAAATGATCAAAACTTGTTCACTTGACAACTGATATGTATTTATGAGAGTTGCAACAGCCCAAGGTCAGATCATTGCCTTTTGTGACCTTCTCAGAATATTTCCAATAAACAAAAGCAAACGAGGAAGTCTGGATTCCCTTACTGAATGAAGCAAATAAGGTCATAAAATTGGGGGAGACTCACTTAATGACTATCTTACTTAGTGATGGAAATTAAAATAGAATAGAATAGAATAGAATAGAATAGAATAAGTTTATTGTCACTTTGAATGTGCACTAATTCAAACCCACTGCATTTAAAATATTAAGTAAAACTCAGGAAAATTCAGATTTATTTTCAGGTAGAATTGTCTCTCAGACAAATTTTGCAAGTGTTTTTCTCTAAAGTATGCACGTTTTGAACCAAAAATTATATCCCTAAATTACAAAAATGAGAAAACCCCACAGGATAATTGTCCTCACCTTTATATATTTATGCAGACCAACTTAAGTTTTGCACATCAAGGCTTGCAAATTGCTGTAGATAATTACTTGGCAATGACCTTTTCTGGATCACAACGGGGCCATAGAAAACCTTTCACATCCACTGCAGCTCAATAATGCTCCTTTCCAGAATTGGAGACACATTAAAATCATGCCAATTCAATTAACCTTATAAAATTAAGTTAAAATAATAAGAAAATAACACGAAATAGAGAAAACAGCTGGTAATAATTGGAAGTTTAAACAAATCTGACAATGCTTTTTTTTTAGCTTTTAAATCTCTAGGGAGCTTGAAATTGGATTTTACCCAAATCAAAGGAAACTCAGCATCTTTTAATGTCTTCACAGTATAATCCAGCCCTATGAAAAATCCCCAAAGAAGAAAACCTTTCAAGTATTAATTAGGAACCAACTGGAAAACTGTGGCATTAAGGGCATTGGTTACAGTGGAGATTTCTGTGCAAATACTAATTTTCTAAGATATTTATAGATCTTAAATATCAATTAGCCCTCCTAGCAGCATCTAATTCATATAACCCATTTGGCTTTTCCAATATTTGTCCCATAGTGAAGAAAGAATTCTCTCGTTGGTCTTCCAAGAGATTCAAGGCAACACAGAATACAACAGTGTTTGCCTGCTAGATGATCAATATAGCACCATCTCCCTTAAGTAATACAAGTTCCCACATGTCAGGCATGGTTCATTTGGAAAAGAGGGAACAAAGGAAATCATTTTGAGAGAGAAAAATATTAGCTCTACCTACTCACCCTTGTATGACCTCAAAACAAGTGAAATAGGATCAGGTCTGGCTAATACATGGCTGAGGCATAATGGGAAATTCCAAAGTTGTACACGTAGAAAGGACTGAGAAGTAAACATCTGCCCATAAGTCCATCCATCCATCCATGAACTAATCAATCTAGAACTAAGGAGAAATTTCCTGACAGTGACAACAATTAAACAGTGGAACGACTTGCCTCTAGAACTTAAAAACACTGGAGGTTTTTAAGAAGAGATTGACAACCATGTGTCTAAAATGGTATAGGGTCTCCTGCTTGAGCAGAGGGTTGGACTAGAAGATCTTCAAGCTCCCTTCCAACCCTATTTTTCTGTTATCCATCCAGGATGAGGGGCAATGGTAAACTACTTTTGTATCATGCCAAGAAAACTGCATGTATATGTCTATGTAAGCCACCAGGAATATAACAAGTGTCATCTGACCTCCAAAAAACTATAAAGGGTCAGATCTGGTTACTATTTGGATGGAGGACACAGGATAATTCCAAGACTGTAGGCTAGACTGAGAAGTTGGAAAAAAATCACAAAGCCAATGACAAGCTGTTTTGATATGTATGTATGTCTTTATTTATGTAAATGTATATATCACCCATCTTGCAATTTGAAGCAGCTGTATTATTGTCCCAGAAATGAATAAAAGTTATCAGAAACTGCCTGACAAAATCTCATTGTTATCAGATGCAAAATACATACTTAATTGTTCAAACAACAAAGCAATACACTAATACAGAGGTAGGAGAGTAGAAAACTGCTTATTGTCTACCAATTTATCTGTCCAAAGACATTTGCCGGACCTATTTAGAATTCTTGAATATTTCTGCATTGAAAAAAACAACTGACCTGTAATCTTTCTTTTAGGAGTAGCAGAGGAAAGAGTGTTGCACCAAGAGCTATACTGAAACATTCAGAAAATAAAATAATCGGGACATCACAAGGGTTCTCGTTTACAAATTAGTTTGGGAGCTATACATTCTGTACATTTTTACTGGAGTTTATAAAGCTGCTATACAGTGGTGGGTTTCAAATATTTTCACCACCGGTTCACCAAAACATGTGAGTGTGCGTGCATGACTTTCGCCATGCGGCAAGGTCTGACCAAGCAGCCTTTCAGGGCCTGCTCCCCTCCATCTCTGTTTTCCAGGGCAGCGACTGCTTCTCTCCGCACTGCTGGGAGAGTGTCTTGTGCAATTTAGCAGCTGTGAGCCAACACTTTCCCATCTGGAAAGCGAGTGAGTGGCATGCTTGTGGGTGAGGCACAGAGGCGAGGCACAGACATTAGCTGGGCTGCATGGCAAAGGCAAGATATATAGGGCAGGGCACGCAGGGCCAGCTGGTGGTGCGATCTGTCAGTTCTCCAAACTGCACAGAATCATTACTACCAGTTCAGTAGAACCAGTCTGAACCGGCTGAATGCCACCTCTGCTGCTATACCTCACAACACACAGCATTTTTGCTCATCTATATCAGTAGCAGTGCCTAGATTAGAAGTATTTGGAGAAGGACAGTTTGAAGCAATGAACATGAGACATCTAAAAGCAAAAATATTGCCCTCTTCGTATGTTTTGGGAGAAAAGCACATAGGTACTAACTGATGTCTCTTTTGGTTTGTAGGAAATGTTCTCACTCCATTTGTGAAAGTTTGCTGTTTCATTTCTGTTGCTCGCTGGCAACCTTGAGTGGCTAAAATGGATTATAAGCCACATCAAACTTGATTAGGTTTTTATGGACTGGTGTGCATTCCCTACATGATCAAACTAAAATAAGTTAGTTTGGATTGTGGCAGGTTATGGGAATCTGCCATTTGTCTTTTATGAACCCATCATATTAAACCATAAGAAAGTGAATGTGTGTAGTTCAGTGAGGAAAGTTTGAAATTCAACCCAAAAGACAGAAACCATCATAGATTAAACAGTCAACCAAGGCAGGTTAGCCGGTCAGAAAGAAGCTGCATAAACTGCAACAATCCTAATCAAGATAGACACAATAAATTGGTACACATTAAAAGCCAGCATACCCCATTCCCCCGTGCCAGAGCACTAACATTATTATTTAATTTGGTAATCTATTTACAGTGGGAAAAATGCAAATACCAAGGTCCCAACCAGCAAAGTTTTATCAAATGCTGGACACAGGATGTGACTAAATTAGCTGCCTTTCATTAACTTGAATCAAGAGCTCAGAGTAGTTTGTGAATCCAAGCCATATTTCACCTTGCAGCAAGATGATAGAGAGATACTGTAGAGATAGATAGATAGATAGATAGATAGATAGATAGATAGATAGATAGATAGATAGATAGGTAGGTAGGTAGGTAGGTAGGTAGGTAGATATAGAGATACTGTAGATAGATAGATAGGTAGATAGATAGATAGATAGATAGATAGATAGATAGATAGATAGATAGATAGATAGATAGATAGATAGATAGATAGATAGAGATAAAGATATACTGTAGAGATAGATAGATAGATAGATAGATAGATAGATAGATAGATAGATAGATAGATAGATGATAGATAGATAGATAGATAGATAGATAGATAGATAGATAGATAGATAGATAGGTAGGTAGGTAGGTAGATATAGAGATACTGTAGATAGATAAATAGATAGATATATAGATGGATGGATGGATGGATGGATAGATAGATAGATAGATAGATAGATAGATAGATAGATAGATAGATAGATAGATAGGTAGGTAGGTAGGTAGGTAGATATAGAGATACTGTAGATAGATAGATAGATAGATAGATGGATGGATGGATGGATAGATAGATAGATAGATAGATAGATAGATAGATAGATAGATAGATAGATAGATAGATAGAGATAAAGATATACTGTAGAGATAGATAGATAGATAGATAGATAGATAGATAGATAGATAGATAGATAGATAGATAGATAGATAGATAGGTAGGTAGGTAGATATAGAGATACTGTAGATAGATAGATAGATAGATAGATGGATGGATGGATGGATGGATAGATAGATAGATAGATAGATAGATAGATAGATAGATAGATAGATAGATAGATAGATAGATATACTGTAGAGATAGATAGATAGATAGATAGATAGATAGATAGATAGATAGACAGACAGATAAACATAAATGTTTTGCTCACTTTCACACTTGCTTTGTTCACATGTGAAATGGGATGTGTCTAATTTAGGCATCTAATACTTTAAACTTTAATATCAGTGGACTTCAACTCCCAGAATTCCCCACCAGCATGAGGTGTTAATTCCTGAGCATGGGCGCAAGGAACGGAGATGAGACATCGAACAGTGATTTCAACTCGTTATTGTGAAATAAGAACAGAGCAAATACTTAGGCAGCAGCAGCTCTTTTATAAAGCTGGCTGCTGTCAAAACAACCAATGATTTGAGTTTACCGATTGTTACTGATGCGTTGGCTTAGTCCATAACACCCCTCCCCCATAGGTTCCGTCTGAGGGGTGGGTTGACGTATTCTCGTAAATAGGCAGGTCGCTTCACCTGTCTGCTTGACCTGCGCTGTTCCACCGGTTTCTGTCCTGGCTCTGGTTCTGGTGGGCTGCTAGCTGAGCTGGATGGTGAAAACGGTCCCGCTGTTCTGTCAAATGGCTCTGAGCTATTCTCTCTGCTTCCGCCAGTGCTGTCTTCCGGGTTCCCTGGATCTGTTCCCATCGCAGTGCTGTCACACGGCGAGGCCACTCCCCGGCTCGGTTCTCCTTCTGGTGGTGAGTATCCCCTAGTTGGTTGTGTAGACTGCTGGGTTTCAATTATTAAGTCATCTGTTATTTCTTTTTCAGCCTCCTCAATGTTCCTTCCCCCCCCAGTTAGAGATTCAGGGGCAAGATAGGACTAGGTGCTGGTCTGGAACAGAGTTGGTCTATGTGGCGCTTCCACATCTTACCATCTGCAGTTTGTAGGTGATAGGATCGGGGTCCCGTAAGTTGCATTATGGTAGCGGGGACCCACAATGGGTCACCCGAGAAGTTTTTCACAAATACGGGGTCACCTTCCTGGAATGCCCGACACTTGCTGCTGGATCCTGGGGGTTGTTCAGGCGTGTAATTTGGGTGGAGGCGATCGAGATGCAAGCAAAGTTTCCGGGCCATTAGGAGTTCAGCTGGGGTTCTGTTCATGGTGCTGCTTGGGGTTATGTGTTGGAAGAGAAGCATCCGGGTTATTTTGTCATCAATGTCACCGTGGTCCATTTTGTGTAGTCTTTTTTACAAATTGAACCATTCGCTCAGCCCTACCATTGGCCGCAGTGTGAGATGGCGATGTTAAGGCATGGCGGATGCCCTGGTCTGCCAGGTACTGTTTGAATGCCAGGGCAGTGAATTGGGGGGCATTATCGGAGACCAGGACATCCGGCAAATCGTGGGTAGTGAATAGCTTATTCAGTTTTGTAGTGACCGCCTCTGTGGTGGTGCTTTTCATCTTGTGGACCTTGAGCCAGTTAGAATAGGCATCCACTGTTAGGAGGAAAGTGTGTCCTCTTGTGGGTCCCGCAAAATCGATGTGGATACGGGACCAAGGACCTCGAGGCATTTCCCATTGAGTTGGGGGAGTTTTTGGAGGAGTAGAACAAGTCTCCTGCCATTTGCTACACTTTGCTACCCAGGTCTCTATCTGTTTGTCTAACCCAGGCCACCATGTGTAACTACTGGCCAATGCCTTCATCCGCACGATGCCTGGATGTCCTTCGTGCAACATTTTTAATACCTTGTGTTGCAATTTCTCCGGGATAACAATGTCTCCCCACAAGATGCAGCCCTTTTGGGAGAATAGTTCTGTCTGTCGATTTCTGAGTGGCTTGAAAGTGTCATTGGGTGCACTGACCGGCCAACCCCGTTCCACCTAGCTGAGGACTCGTGCCAAAACAGGGTCCTTTTTTGTTTCTGAGGCAATGTCTCAGGGGGTCAGTGGCAGCGATTTAAGGGTTTCGATTTGCAATATGGCTAAGGTTGGAGCTGGGTCCTCTATGACATCTGGTAGTGGAGAGCGGCTCAAAGCGTCAGCATGGGGAATGGGTTTCCCTGGGCAGTGTTGTAATCGGTAATCGTAGGCGGCTAAAAATTCCGACCAACATGTCATTCTTGGTGATAAGATATGGGGAGTTGGTTTGTTTCCCGCCAAAATACCAAGTAGCTGTTTGTGGTCTGTAATTATGGCAAAGGGTCTCCCATACACATATTCATGGAAATGTTTAATTGCGGATACAATAGCGAGAGCCTCTTTATCAAGTTGACTATAGTTCCTTTCAGTCTGAGACAAGGTTCTCGAAAAGAATGCAATAGGTGCCTCATTCCCATTTGGTAGGACATGGCTTAAAATGGCTCCCACTCCGAATGGTGAGGCGTTACAGGTAACCGTTAAGGGTAGAGTCTCGTATTGTGTCAATAGAGCATAGGAGGTTAAGAGGTCTTTTACTTGTTGGAATGCCCATTCTTCACGCCGTCTCCAGACCCAGGAAGCCTTTTTGTCGAGAAGTCTATGTAGGGCTTGGCTACACTCGCCTTCTGGGGCAAGAAGATGTTATAAAAGTTAATGAGTCCCAGGAAGGCTTGGAGGTCTGTCTTATTCCTAGGTCTCGGGGCGTTTTTGATTGCGGTTAGTTTTTTTTCGGTGGGGTGGATTCCCTGTCTGTCGAGAAGGTATCCCAGGAACTCCACTCTCTCCGTACAAAGTTGACACTTGTCCCTTTTTACTTTCAGGCCAGTGTCTTTAAATTTCTGAAGAACCTTCCTGAGTCATACTAATAACTCTTTAGTGGGGGCAGCTATTAAGACGTCGTCAAAATAAGGCACAATGCCTTTTATGCCTTGTAATAGTCTCTCCATCAAACTTTGGAAAATGCCAGGTGCCACACTTACTCTGAATTAGAGTCTGTTGCACTTGAAGGCACCTCTATATGTAACTATTGTCTGGGCTTCTGCAGTTGTCGCGTCTACAGGTAGTTGCTGGTACACCTGAGCTAAGTCCAATTTCGCAAATATTTTTCTGCCACCCAGGGAGTGAAGAAGGTGTTGGACCACCAGTACTGGGTGAGCACTCTGTTGAAGAGCATGATTTACGGTGGCCCGGTAATCCCCACAAATTCTTAACGAGCCATCTGGCTTCATGGGCGTTACTATTAGAGTTTCCCAGCGGGCATGGTTAATCAGTTCCAACACGCCCTGGGCTGTCAGTTTATCTAGCTGCTCATCGATCTTTGGCTTGAGGGCAAAAGGCACCCGATGAGGCTTAAGCCAAATGGGAGCTACATCGGGGATGAGATTAAACGATATAAGGGTCCCCTTGTACTTGCCTAATGTTCCTGTGAACACGTCCTGGAATTCCTGGATGAGGGCCTCTACTCAGTTGTCGCTTCTGGTTTGGTGTATGCTGGCTAGTTCAATCCCGAGTGGAGCGAACCACTGTAACCCTAACAAACTGGGCCGGTCACGATTGACGACAGTCAGGGGAAGCGTTGCGTTGCGGTTCTTAAAGATACTTGGACGTGGCTGGAACTGACAACTGGAATTCTGTTTCCCTGGTAGTCTTTTAGGATGATTCGTTGAGTGCTGAGGTCCTGGCGGCAGATGGCAGGGATCAGCTATTTGAGGGTTTTCCAGGATACCATCGATAGGGATGACCCCGAATCGACTTCCATCATGCACGGTCGATTCTCAACAATAACCCTTACGCGGATCTTTCTTGCATCTAACGATGAAGAGTGGCCGATAATAATGGTTTGGTGCGCCTCTTCTAGTCTCGTTGAAGAGGCAGGTGCTCGATTTCTGTAGTAGTAGTGGTTGTTCCATTGGTGGTTTAGGCGTTCCCGATTCCCAGGTGGTTTGCCTGTCTCCCGATGGAGGTTGTTCTCCCTTCAGCTGGGACTGGACCCTCGCTTGCTTCTACAGACCTTCGCGATGTGGCCTCTTTTCCCGCAGGTACGGCAGAGTGCATTGAGGAATTTGCAGTCCGATCGCAGGTGGTTTGCCCTGCAACCAGCACATTGGCATGGAAGTCTCTGGTTCCTTTGCTCTCATTTTGAGCGGAGCCGGTTGACCTCCTCTTCCTCACTGTCTGAGGATGACTCGAGGTCTTCGTGGTGGGCGGTAATAGCGTGCTTCTCAGCGGCAAAGCAGGCTATCGTTAGCGAGTTGGCGGTGCGGTGCGTTCGCTCAGCGCATTCGAGTGGCTGACTTCCTGGTTGCTTCTGTGGCAGTAGCGTCGGCGATGACATCTGCAAGGCTGATGTCTCCTTTTGCCATGAGTTTACTCTGTACCCTGGGGTCATCTAATCCCAGAACTATGCGGTCTCTCAGGGCTTCCTCAAGGTTTGCCACAAAGGCCTCCTAGGTTCCGGAGGTCAGCTATGAAGTCCCCAACACTCCCATTCTTCCGTTAGTCCCTCTGGTAAAACTCGTGTCTTCGTATCAGTGTAGGTACGGTGGGTGCGTAATGGGCCTGGAGGATCAGCGTGATGTTATCCCAATCCATGGTCTTCACTTCTGCCGGTTTTGCCAGTGCTTCAGCCATTTTGAAAATGGCGGGGCCGCAATGAGTCAGGAACACCGCTCGTTTCTTGCCAGGTGTAGCATCTTTTAAATTGTCAGTCTCAAGGAACATCTGAAAACGATCTATATACGAGTCCCAGTCTTCGGTTGCTGGGTCAAATGGAGCGGGTGGTATGGCGCCGCTGGTCATTTTGCCGTTTGTTGCGTGCACTCTTCAGCCACGTGCTCTGTCTTGTTCGATGAGTACTTAGTCAGCTCTTTCATCTCCGCATCCCATCCTCGTCGCCAGTGTTAAGTCCTGAGCATGGGCGCAAGGAACGGAGATGAGACATCGAACGGTGACTTCAACTCTTTATTGTGAAATAAGAACAGAGCAAATACTTAGGCAGCAGCAGCTCTTTTATAGAGCTGGCTGCTGTCAAAACAACCAATGATTTGAATTTACCGCTCTCACAAGCATCCAATCAGAGAGGCCCGTTAACAGCCAATCAGACTGGCCAGAAACGACCAATCACGACTCGCTATTCGCAGGCCAATGAGAAGTGCAGGATTATGAGCCTGCTGCAAAGTAAAGCTATTTTAGGGTTGTTACTGATGTGTTGGCTTAGTCCATAACATGAGGGATTCGAACATTTCCCCAGACCTTATTTGCTGCAAGAAAGACACAGGTTGTTGCTATCAATGAAACCAGAGCTGTAATTTAGACACATATATTTTGGCATGTTGAATTTCAAATATCTCAAGTTGGAAATTTGTTTTGATCTGTTCCAATTTCACAGATGTTTCCCGGTGCCATCTGAACCTTACCAGAAATGTTCTAAACCTGACTAAGGGTTTTTCCAAGATCAGAGCAGATTAAACCAAGCCTTGAGGCATTCCCAATCAGCTTGGAACAGCCCGCTTTGAAGCATTTTGGATTTAAAACATTCGACAACCCTTTACTACAATTCCCATTCCCCAGTGGGTAAATGTGGTTAGTACAGGACCTAAAGTTCAATCATTGGGAGTTTTAAGATATGCTCCTGAGGTTTCTGGAGTACTTATTGTTATTTTCCTAAGCACTGTATGTAAGTGGCTGGACTTTGGTAGGAAGAATGGAAATGAAGAGGTACAAAGAAAACCATCAGCTGAATCACAGCATTTTTACATTTTTGCATGTGTGAAGGCACCCAGATTGCTCCCAAAGAAATCAATAACCCCTCATGTCACAACTACAGATGGCCATGTTTCAAAATCCAGATCCTTCGTGACTTCATGCCCTAAACAAAGGTTGAAACGCAGCTGCCCATAAATTTAGTTTGGAAGGCTCCATCTTTTTAATGTACTTTAGGGGCAACAATTTGCATCCAAGATGCGCCAGGAGCAAGTGGGATGCGGTACATTTTTATTGTTCTTCCCATGACTGATTTAATTGCAGAACTGCCTTTACCTTGAAAACCAATCTCAAACCCCGAATTCTACAAGCAAGTTTTACCACAAATTGATTCCATTGAGTATAGTCAGTTTATACCTGGAAAACAGATACAGGCACTCCTTGACTTACAACAGTTTGTTTAGTGACTGTTCAAAGTTACAATAGCACTGAAAAAAGTGACTTATGAACATTTTTCTCAGTTTCGACTCTTGCATCATCCCCATGGTCATGTAATCAAAATTCAGAGGCTGGGCAATTGACTCATATTTATGACGCTGCAGTGTCCCAGGGCAGGGGTGGGATTCAACTGGTGTTACTACCAGTTCAGTGACTACGTTTTGCATGTGTGAGAAAAACCTTAAATTATGCTGCCCAGGCAGCTGAAAGGCGTTGTGCGCAGGTGTGCAGCATTTGAAAAGCGTCTTTTTCCCTGCTTTTTCAACCACAGCTGTGCCACGCAAAGCAGCTGAGGTTGAAAAAGCAGGAAATAAAGGACAGGTAAGAGCCCGGGCAGGTGAGTGGGCCAAACAGCAGCAAACACAGAACCGGTTCTGTGTCTGCTGCTCTTCAGAGCTATCGGTTTTATAGAGCCGGGCAGAACTGATAGAATCCCACCCCTGTCCCGGGGTCATGTGATGATCTTTTGTGACCTTCTGACAAGCAAAATTGATGGGGAAACCAGATTTATTTAACAATCATGTTACTAACATCACAACTGCAGTGATTCAGTTAACACACGTGGCAAGAAAGGCCATAAAATGGGGCAAAACTTAGTTAACAAATATCTCACTTAGCAACGGAAATTTTGGGCTCCATTACAACCATTAGTCAAGTATATAATGGACATTACTATATATCATGCATATCATGGACATTACTACAAATTGCCTGCTGCTAAATGATCATATTGACAATGTTCAAATATATTAAATAAATAAAATTTAAAATTACAACCACTGCAATGAAATTCTTACCTTAAATTAAATGAATTGGCTCCCTATTATGAGTGGACACCCTGATCCATTTCTTTCAAACATTGTACCTAATGCCAACATAATATTATAAATTATAATATTACAAATTATAATAAATTATAAAAGGATAAGCAACTTCCTATTATTTTTTTAAATCACAAAATGAATAATATTTCCATCTGACCTAAATTATGAATGCTACAGCTTACTAGAAATAATGATATTTATGGTATCCACCAATTTTTCTGTCTCTATTTGTTTCTAGTTATAAAAACAAGATATTCCTGTCTCATTTTTCAATGATTTTTAATGCTGTTTAATGTTTTAATTTTGCTAACGTTTTTCTAGACAAAAAGAAAGGAATGACTTATAGTTTTGTTCTGTCTTTTAATACAAATTATGTTCTGGTTTATGAGCACTATAAAATGTGTTACTTGTTGGGTATGCATTGAATCATTTATTAGATTTTTATCACAACTTTATTATTTTATAAGTAATAACTGAATGTAAGAAATGAAACTTGTGATTCCTAGGCCAGTACCTTAACTGCTACATCTAATTTACTCTTCTGCTACATCAAAATCTACATTGAGACTATACAGGTAGTCTTTGACTTACAACCAGGGGAGACATGATAACAGTCCTGCAATATTGAGGGGCTGCCACAGAGAGGAAGGGATCAAGCTATTATCCAAAGTACCCAAAGGCCAGACAAGGAATAATGGATGGAAACTGAACAAGGAGAGATTCAACCTAGAAATAAGGAGAAATTTTCTGACAGGGAGAACAATCAACCAATGGAACAGAAGTTACCCTTGGAAGTTGTGGGAGTGTCATCACTTGAGACTTTCAAGAAGAGATTGGACTGCCATTTGTCAGAAATGATGTAGGGTCTCCCGCTTGGGTGGGGGGTTGGACTAGATGACCTACAAGGTCCCTTCCAACTCTGATTATCTGTTAGAGAATCTGTTAGTGAAACCACAATTAAGCCCAACATTTTTGTTGCTAAGTGAGATGCTTGTTAAGTGAGTTTTGCCCCATTTTATGACCTTGCTTGCCACAGTTGTTAAGTGAATCACTGCAGATGTTAAGTGAGCAACATGGTTGTTAAGTGAATTTGGCTTCCCCGTTGACTTTGCTTGTCAGAAGGTCATAAAAAGTTATTAATGTTCCAGGGAGACTGCAACTGTCATAAATATGAGTCCATTTGCCAAGTATCTGAATTTTGAACACATGACTTTGGGGATACTGCAATGGTCATGAATGTGAAAATGGTCATAAGTCACTTTTTTCAGTGTCATTGTAACTTTAAATGGTCACTAAATAAACAGTTGTAAGTCAAAGACTTACCTGTAGCTTTATCAGGCTAAGAAAGGGTTACAAAATCAGGAGGAACCAAATAGTGAATACTTTCCAATGGAAAAGAAGAATATAACAGAAAACAACATTCTAATCAAGAAACAACCTAGGAAAAAAAAAAACACCCCTACCAATACTGGTGGGGGCAAATAGGGGAAAAACCCACACCCAGTAATACTGATGATACTACCTCTTCAGGTAATAAAATGTCTGCAGGTAAACAACCAACCTCAGAGAGAGATAAAGACTCCATAATGAAGGCACTGTGTGAATTTACAAGGACCGTTCAACCCAATGCAGCCGAACCAACAAACTCTAAAAAGAATTACACCACCACATATCAAGAATATCTCAGAAACCAAAATTAGACTACTACAACCACATGGAATCAGCGTAGCACACAAGCCAATTAAAACCTTTCAAAACATCCTAAGCAAACCAACAGACCCAACAATCCCAGAAGAAGAAGAAGAAAACCCAGAAGTCATCTACAACATACAACGTAAGAACTGCAACAACCACTAAGTAGAACAAACAGGAAGAAGCCTGGTAAAATGCATCTATGAACACCCAACTGACAGTCCCAAGACATCATGAAAATCCTTTAATTTCACAACACAGAGACAGATTTTGTTAGGGATTGTTTACCCTAACTGGTTTAGGTAAAATAATAAATATGTTATCATAGTTTGTTATTTAAAGTGTCTGCAACTTTGACTTCCGGTTTGCGTGGCTTCGGGGCAGCAGGAATTCGCGACAACTCGCGATTCCTGCTGTGCTAGCCGTCGAGGTACCCCCGATCCAGACGGGTCAGGGGGATATGGCTGCCCTGTAGGGACAGCTGAAGAGAGAGGGGAGTCGGATAGGGAGGTGGGGGTGTCGCAGACCCCCCCCTTCTCCGGGAAAACCCCTTTTTCCCAAGGCGGTGGAGCGGCGGTCAGCAATGGCCGCCATGAAGAAGCCAGCAACCGGGTAAGAACTGTGCTGGAGGAAGTGTGAAGAGTGAAAGTTCTGTCTGAGCCAGGTCAAGTAACACCTTTTAAACTGCCTGGAATTGAGCTGCTTGAATTGCTGGAGGATACATTGTATCCCTAAGAAGAGCGAAAAGCGGCGGAGAAGCTGTTAAAGGGAACTCTTTTTTTTTTTTACTCTCCCACCCCACGGAAAAAGCAGAAATATTTGGATATATTAGACATTGAAAGTGGATTGCTTTGAAAGCTGAAGCTAAGAGACAAAGGGATTTTTGGACATTGAAAAATTTAAGAAATTGGAAAATCTCTGCTGGAGAAATGGCGTTATGTTCTGTTGAAAAGTTGATTACGCAGCAGAAGGACTGGGATAAGGAAGAAGAGGAAGAAGAAGCCATCTTTGATGAACAATGGGTCCCTTCCGGAGAGGAGGAGAAAAAGGATAAGAAAAAGGGGATTTTAAGAATTATAAAAACAACCAAAAGAGAGAAAAATGAGCGAAAAGGTGGAGGCAAGGTTAGAAAGCAAAGGAAAAGGAGTAAGAAAAGCGATGGGAAAAAGCAAAGGGGTAGAAAGGGCAAGGAGAAGAATAAGCAAGAGAGAAAGGGGGGGGAGGAGAAGCCTTAATGGGGGGAAGCAAGACCTAAAGAAAAAAAGTTTATTTAGAGACAATGGGTGAATTCAATTTAGATTAAAAGAGGGATTCTGGAGGGTATATAAGATTGTGTTTTTATATGTGTATTTAGAATATAAAATTTATTATGTAATTTTAGAATCTTTTAAACAGAATCCCAAGAAAGATTGTAATATGTAGTATTTCTAAGTTAGGGTAATGAGTTATAGATGTTACTCCAATTGGTGTACAGGAGAAGTATAGTAAAAGAAAAAAAAAAGATGAATGGATAATTGGAAATAAAACAGACAAAGAATGTTATTGAAAATGGTAATAAGATATGGAAGGATATATATGCTTTTTTTTTTTTTTTTGGATTTTGTATATTGATAAAAGGCAATAAAATTTTAATTAATAAATAATTTGGATGGAAAAGAGAAGTAGGGACAAGATATGAAGTTAATATTATAGGAAATATTGATATTATAATCTGGAAATGTTATGCCTTATTGGTCTTTTATTATTATTTTTTCTTAGAAAAGAATTTATAAGCTGTTATGCCTTGATTCTTTGTGCATTGTTCTTATAAAACTGATAAAAATGGTTTATATATATATATATATAAAAGAAAATGATAATAAGATATGGAAGGAGATATGGGTTGAATATGATGTTTGAATTTGTGTCTGTGTAAAGAGTTTTAACCCGGGAACAGACAACCTTCAGAAAAGATCTTTTAGTTTTGTTTATGTTTTGTGTTTGTATGTTTGTGTATTGTGTTTATGGTAAAACTAACAAAATTTGTTTTTTATAAAAAAAAAAGGAAAAAAGAATCAATAAAACCTTGGAGGAATGTTAGACGAGAATAATTTAAACAAGCCAGAAAGAAAAGAATATGATGACTATAAAATGGATAAATATGGAAGAGAAATGAAATTGAATAGGAGTAAAGAGAAATAATGAGAAATTTGCTGGAAGATATTTGTGTGTCCATATGGAGATGGGATAAATTGGAATTATGCTGTATAAAAATAATGTTTTGTTTGACTTGTAAGGATTTACAATGTTAAGAGGTTTTATGTGTTTATGTATTTAATGGTTAATGATGTGTTGTTTTATCTTTAAAATTAATAAAAATTTGTTTCAAAAAAAAAAATAAAGTGTCTGCAACTTTAACTGTAGGAATGTAATTAAGGGAGTGGTTGTAAAAAGCACCATAAAAGAAGCAAGGCACTGCAGCTTGCTCTCTCTGGCTTGACGATCCCTAATTACTGGATAGACTGAAGACTGCATTTTTCCCCTACTGAAAAAGAGAGACAAAGGACTGATTTGTAAGTGAACTGACATTGGATATTCTACACGGACTTTGCTAACTGAATATCCTTGAATGGACTGACTGATACGATACATGACTAATGGACTGTTATTTTGACTATGCTGTAAACTCTAAATGGAATAAACTATCTTTTGATAGCACAAGCGTATCTGTTATTTTTACTGTATGTTAACAAACATACAACTTATCTCACTCATTTATCTTTGTGTCTATCGGACTAACGCTGCACATTCTGTTTAGCTTGTCTCCTTAACCCTGGTTGGGGAACACAGGCTTAACAGATTTAACCATAGTTTCAATTGGAAGAATGTGACCATCCTAGACCAGGCCAAATCCCAAAATGTCAAGGAATTTCTAGAAGCCTGGCACTCTGACAAATCAGCCATCAATAGGCATATAGTCATTAACATCTATAAAAGTAAAGTTCCCTTTGCACATATGTGCTAATTGTTTCCGGCTCTAGGGGGAGGTACTTATCTCCGTTACAAAGCCAGCACTGTCCGAAGATGTCTCCATGGTGATAAGGCCAGCATGACTAAAAGTTGAAGGCGCACAGAACGCAGTTACCTTCCCACCAAAGTGGTCCCTATTTTTCTACTTGCATTTTTACTTGCTTTCGAACTGCTGGGTTGGCAGAAGCTGGGACAAGTAACGGGAGCTCACTCCGTTGCGTGGTGCTAGGGATACGAACTGCCGACTGTTAAATTCTGCGCATGGGTGGAAGGAGCGGAGACGAGGCAGTGAACAGTGAACTTCAACTCTTTATTAAGCATACTGAACAGAGCAAAGCCCTAGGGTAGCAGCAGCCCTTTCATAGGGTTGGCTGCTGTCCTATTAGCCAATGAAAAACATGGAAGTGTTTAACCCTTAAACCAATGAGAGTTGGCCCGTTAACAGCCAATCAGATGTCCCAGAAAGGACCAATCTGATGTCGCTATTATCGGCCAATCAGAAGTGCAGGATTAGAACCCTGCTTTTTACTTAAGGTTATTAAAACTTTATTAAATGCCTTTATTAGTTCATAACACCCCTCCCCCCTAGGTTCCATTTGAGGGGTGCAGTAATGTAATTGCGCAGATATGCAGGTCGTTTTAATTGCCTATTAGATTTGCGCTGTCCCACCAGTTCCTGTCTGTAGTCCGGTTCCGGTGGAACGTTTTTTGATTTATCTGTTGCAGGCGGTTCCACATCCCCACAGGACGATTCGGCACCGCTAAGTCTGTCATCATTGTCCTCTGGTTCCTGTGGGCTCACCTCCATTGAGGTGTTTCTCTGTGGCGAGGCACACCCCCTTCCTGATTCTTCTTCATGGATCGCGCCTGGCCACTGATTTTCTTCGATTCCGTCATCCAGCATCTCAAATTCGGTTCCTTCGATATTCCCTCCCCCCTCAGTTTGAGGGTCACAGGAGTTGTGGGAACTGGGTTGCAACCTAGAGCAAAGCTGATCTATATGGAGTTTCCATATTTTCCCGTTCCTTGTTTGTACATGGTACGATCTGGGCCTGGTGGCTTGGGTAACAGTTGCTTCAACCCACAACGGTTCGCCGGAAAGATTTTTAGCGAAGACTAAGTCGCCTTCCTTGAATTCGCGGCACTTTCCACTAGATCCACAGGGTTTCTCTGGCGCATAGGCTGGGTGGAGATGGTCGAGAAGGGAGTGAAGCCTGCGTCCCATCAACAGTTCAGCTGGCGTTTTGTTGGTTACGCTGTGCGGGGTGATGTGTTGGAGTAGGAGTATTCTGTTCAGTTTGTCGTCAATGTCCCCATGGTCCATCTTGTGGAGAGTTTTTTTTAAGAAATTGGACCATGCTCTCGGCCCTTCCATTGGCCACAGGGTGCTCCGGCGAGGTTAGCGCATGGCAGATGCCCCGGTCCACTAAGTATTGTTCGAATGCCAGGGCCGTGAACTGGGGTCCGTTATCGGAGACTAAAACGTCTGGCAGTCCATGTGTTGCAAATAGTTTATTTAATTTGTGGATGACTGAATCAGTTGTAATAGTCTTCATCTTGTGGATTTCGAGCCAGTTGGAATAGGCATCCACTGTTAGGAGGAACGTATGTCCCTTAGTAGGTCCCGCAAAGTCAATGTGGATGCGGGACCACGGCCTCCGGGGGATTTCCCACTCCGTTGGAGTTGCTCTAGGTAGGGCACTGCTGACTTCTTGGCACTTTAGACAAGCCTTTACCCAGGTTTCGATCTGCTTATCGATACCTGGCCACCACGCATAGCTTTGTGCGAGCGCTTTCATACACACGATGCCGGGGTGATCATCATGCAATGCTTTCAAAACTGCTCATTGTAACTGCTCTGGGACGACGACTCTGTTTCCCCATAGGATGCAGCCTTTCTGCGAGAAAAGTTCTGTTTGCTGGTTTCTGAAAGGGGTGAAGTTGTCAGGGGTTTGTTCTACTGGCCATCCTCATTCGACTCAGCTGAGAACTTGCGCCAGGACAGGATCTCGTTTTGTTTCAATCGCAATGTCTCTGGCTGTTAGCGGCGGTGAATGTAGGGTTTCAATCTGGAGTGTCGTGAGTTTTGGAGCTGGGTTGTCGACGATTTCCGGAAGTGGGGCATGGCTCAATGCATCAGCGTGGGGAATGGCTTTCCCCGGGCGGTGTTGCAATTTATAATTGTACGCAGCTAAGAACTCTGACCAATGAGTCATTCTAGATGACAATATATAGGGGGTTGGCTTGTCTCCCGCTATAATCCCCAGCAAAGGCTTGTGATCAGTAATAATAGTAAAAGCTCGTCCATACACATATTCATGAAACCGTTTCACAGCAGATACAACAGCAAGAGCCTCTTTGTCAATTTGGCTATAGTTGCGTTTAACTCTCGATAAGGTCCTTGAAAAATAGGCAATAGGGGCCTCTCTACCATTTGGTAACACATGACTTAAAATGGCTCCTACTCCAAACGGTGACACGTCACACGTAATGGTTAAAGGCAAAGTCTCGTTATACTGCATTAAAACAGCATCGGAGGTTAGTAAGTTTTTCACTTGTCAGAATGCGTGCTCCTCTCAGTGTCCCCAGACCCAGGTGGCTTTTTTGTCGAGAAGTCTATGTAGAGGCTCAGCTACGGTCACCTTCTGGGGCAAGAAGATGTTGTAAAAGTTTATGAGCCCCAGGAAAGCTTGGAGGTCTGTCCTATTCTTGGGTCTTGGGGCGTTTTTGATTGCTCTTAGTTTGCTATTAGTGGGGTGAATGCCTTGCTTATTGATTAGGTACCCCAGGAACTCTACTTTCTCTGTACACAGTTGACTTTTTTTTTTTTAACCTTTAGGCCGGAGTCTTTAAATTTCTGGAGAACCATTCTAAGACGCCTCTCTAGTACTTCTCTATTCGGGGCTGCAATTAAAACACCGTCAAAATATGGCACGACCCCCTTGATCCCTTGCAAAAGTCTCTCCATCAGACTTTGAAAAATCCCTGGGGCCACGCTCACTCCGAATTGGAGTCGGTTGCATTTAAAAGCGCCTCGGTGAGTAACGATCGTCTGTGCTTCTGCGGTTTTTTTATCTACAGGCAGTTGTTGGTACACCTGCGCTAAATCCAATTTAGCGAAGACTTTTCTGCCCCCCAGGGAATGGAGAAGGTGTTGAACCACCGGCACCGGGTAAGTATTCTGTTGAAGGGTGTGATTGAGGGTGGCCCGGTAGTCCCCACAAATCCTTAACGATCCATCTGGTTTGATGGGTGTTACAATTGGGGTTTCCCAATGGGTGTGATCAGTTGGTTCTAAAACACCCTGGGCTGTTAATTTATCGAGCTGCTCATCGATTATTGGTTTAAGGGCAAAAGGTACCCGATGAGGCTTAAGGCGGATGGGGGCTACTTCAGGGTTAAGGTTAATTGATATCGGGGTCCCCTTGTACTCGCCTAGTTTGTCTGCAAAGACGTCCTGGAATTCCTGGACGAGGGCCTCCTCCCAGTCGTCACTTCTGGTTTGGTGAATGCCAGCTACCTTGATCCCGAGTGCGGCGAACCATTGAAGGCCTAACAAACTAGGCCGGTCACGATCGATGACGGTCAGTGGTAACAACGCAGTATGATTTTTGAATGATACTTGGACTTGGCTGGAGCTAACGACTGGAATTCGGTTCCCCTGGTAATCTTTGAGTATAATTCTTTGGGCTCTGAGGTCTTGATGCCGGACGGCAGGGATTAACTGTTTAAGGGTCTTCCAGGAAACCATCGAGAGGGATGACCCTGAGTTGACTTCCATCACGCAAGGTTGGTTCTCGATGGCGACCCTCACTCGGATCTTCTTTGCATTAACGATGAAGCCTGACCGATGGTAATGGTTTGGTGTGCCTCTTCCCATCTTGTTGAAGTGACAAGTGTTTTATTTCTGTAGGAGTGGTTGTTCCATTGGTGGTTCAAGTGTTCCCGACTCACAGGACGATTCCCTGTGGTCTGGCGGTAGTTGTTTTCTCTCCGAATTGGGTTGGATCCTCGCTTGCTTCTACAGACCTTCCCGATGTGGCCTCTTTTCCCACAGGAATGGCAGAGTGCGTCAAGGAATTTGCAATCTGATCGCAGGTGGTTTGCCCCACAACCCACACATTGGTGTGGTAGTCTTTGATTCCGCGGGTTGCGTTGGTCGCGTTCGGACCGGAGCCAGTTGACCTCCTCCTCATCACTTTCTGATGGAGATTTGATGTCCTTGTGGTGGGCCGCTGTTGTGTGCCTCTCTTGGCGAGGTGAGGTATTGTTGGTGAATTGACGGAGCGGTGCGTTGGTGCGGCGCATTCAGGCGGCTGACTTTCTGGTTGCTTCTGCTGCAGTAGCATCTTTGATGACATCGGCAAGATCGATGTCCCCTTTGGCCATGATCTTGCTCTGCGCCGTATGGTCATCGAATCCCAGAACTATTCGGTCTCTCAGAGCTTGTTGGAGGTCTGCAAACCCACAGAGGCCTCCCAGGTTCCGGAGGTCCGCAATGAAATCTGCGACGCTCTCTCCTTTCCGTTGGTCCCTCTGATAAAACTCATGTCTTCGGACAAGCGTTGGTACAGCGGGTGCATAGTGGGCCAGTAGAAGGGGCACAAGGATGTCCCAGTCCATGGATATCACCTCAGCCGGTTTCGCTAGTGCCTTGGCCATCTTAAAGATGACAGGCCCGCAATGGGTCAGGAACACTGCTCGCTTTTTCCCCGTAGTTGTGTCTTTCAAGTTGTTGGTCTCCAGAAACATCTGGAACCAGTCTATGTACGAGTCCCAGTCTTCTTGTGCTGGGTCAAATGGAGCGGGTGGAATGGCGCCGCCGGACATGTTTTCCGTTGTCGATGTGCCTTTAGCCACATGCTCTGTTTGTTGCTCTGTGAGTGTTCAATCAGCTGAGATGTCTCCACATCCTATCCTCGTCGCCAGTGTTAAGTTCTGCGCATGGGTGCAAGGAGCAGAGATGAGGCAGTGAACAGTGAACTTCAACTCTTTATTAAGCATACTGAACAGAGCAATCACCTAGGGCAGCAGCAGCCCTTTTATAGGGTTGGCTGCTGTCCTATTAGCCAATGAAAAACATGGAAGTGTGTTAAACCCTTGAACCAATGAGAGTTGGCCTGTTAACAGCCAATCCGATGTCGCTATTATCGGCCAATCAGAAGTGCAGGATTAGAACCCTGCTTTTTACTTAAGGTTATTAAAACTTTATTAAACGCCTTTATTAGTTCATAACACCGACGTTTCTGATTGACAAGCTCAGCATCTTAGCCACTGAGCCACCGCATCCCTTTTAACATCTGTAGACAATGCAAAAGAGACAATCAACCAACCCAAAAGAGAACAAAAGGCTCCAGCACTTCTCCCTCCACCTGTAATCAGCACCCAAAACAGCCTAGATTAACTCCAAGGTTAACTTCAGGCCAATAATCAGGTAAACAACACCCCAATCAAAAAACTGCCAAAGAGCCATCAGCAAACTCCCCAACCAAAGAATCTCTATGACCCTTACCCATCCACACAGGCAGGCAGGATATTGGAATATAAACTGGCAGCAAACAGCACTCCTTACTCGCACTGATGATGTTACCTAATTGTCACCACGATATAAAAAAGATGTTGAGACACTAAAAGCAGAGAAAAGCAAAAAAAATATGATCAGGGGACTGGAGGCTAAAACATATCAAGAGAGTTGCTGGAACTGGGTAAGTCTAGTTTAACAAAAAGAAGGACTAAGGGTGACATGACAGCATTTCTCCAATATCTAAGGGACTACCAAAAGGAAGGGGGGGGTGTCAACCTATTCACCAAAGCCCCTGAAGGCAAGGCAAGAAGCAACAGATGGAAACTAATCAAGGAGAGAAGTGATCTGGAACCAAGGAGGAATTTTCCTGACAGAACAATTAACCAGTGGAAGTTGTGTTCATAAGTTGTGAATTCTCCAACACTGGAAGTTTTTAAGAAGAGTTTGGACATCCTTTTGTCTGAAATGCTTTCGGGCTTCCTGCCTGAGCAGGGGATTGGACTAGAACAGGGGTCTCCAACCTTGGCTCCTGGAAGCCTGGCGGACTTCAACTCCCAGAGTTCCACAGCTGGCTGTGGAATTCTGGGAGTTGAAGTCCGCCAGGCTTCCAGGAGCCAAGGTTGGAGACCCCTGGACTAGAAGATCATCAAGACCCCTTCCAACTCTTTTATTTTATTCCGTTCCATTCCATTCCATTCTATTTCTAGGGTAATGAATTGTCTACAAGAAAACAAGCAAGTTCAGACAGCACCAAGGACCCTTCAGGTCAACCCTGAGCTACCAATATTCTCCTTTATTGATCCTTCACCAGTTTATAAGGATTACTCAGGAGGCCCAAGCCTTCAAAGGCCAAATGTGGTCATGAGATCCTCAACCAATTTCAAAGACCTGTTACAACAGATCACTTCAGGTCACTTCTGCTTTTCATTTCCTTTGCTTACAACTTTTTGCTCCAGTTCTATGCTTTGCATAACATTGCATGGGAACAGAGCGATGAATATGGATGGATGTATTCCTTCCCTACAGCTTGCTGCTTGGGAGATAAAGTGAGAGAAGCGGGAGAGGGGAGAGAAATATCATGGTATTTACACAACAGACAGTTTACATAAAGAACCAGCAGTTGTATTGATTGATGTGCTAAATTTGGTTAGCTTAACTCCTGGTTAGTCTAATCAGATTTGGCTAATATAATCACCCCTTTCTCTTACATGACTAGTATACAGATGATTTCAAGAGGTAGGCTGAAGACATAGACACAAACCCAGGGTAGTGAAAATAATGTAGGGCAACGTCCTTGCATAACCCTACTGCAATTCTGTTTAGTATAAGATGGGGAGGTAAAATGCTTTTGAAGGCTCTCAAGATTCTATTATCGTACCCTGCAATAATCAAGGAGCATTTCCTGACCTAGCTACCTTGGAGGGCTGACACACCATGGCTGAGAAAAGTAAGAATTTACACTTAGGCAAGAAAAACCAAATGCACGGCTATAGGAATAGGTAGTAACTGGAAGAAGGATCGAGGAATCCTAGTGGACAACTGCTTATTGTATCCAGTTTTGGTTGCCCCAGTATAAAAAGGATGTTGAGATTCTGGAAAGAGTGCAGAGAATAGCAACAAAGTTGATTAGGGACCTGGAGGCTAAAACATATGAAGAATGGTTTCAGGAATTGGGTATGTCTAGTCTGATGAAAAGAAGGATTAGGAGTGACATGATAGCAGTGTTCCAATTTTTGAGGGGCTGCCACAAGAAGAGAAGGTCAAGCTATTCTCAAAACCCCTGAAGGCAGGACGAGAAGTAATGGATGAAAACTAATTAAGGAGAGAACCAACCTAGAACTAAGGAGACATTTGACAATTAATCAGTGGAATGGTTTGCAGTAGATGGAAACTAATCAAGAAGAGGATTTATAACTGGCTGACAAACCATATTCAATGAGTAGTTTTTAATGGTACCATGTCTACATGGAGGGAAGTAAGCAATGGGATACCAGAAGGTTCCTTCTTAGATCCAGGACTGTTCAATATCTTCATAAATGACTTAGATGAGGGAATAGAAGGGGAACTTATGAAATTTGCAGATGATATTAAGCTGGCAGGGATAACCAACACCCTAGATCATTGCTGTCAAACTCGCTGCATCATGTTGTTGTCATATGATGTTTTGTGATGTTTTCCCCCTTCACAGAGCTCAGGTGGACATGGCCTGTGTGTGACACATCCACCCATAGGCCGCCAGGTTGACACCCCTGCCCTAGATGATAGGCTCAAGAGCCAGATGGATCTTGACAGACTAGAACACTGGGCTGTATCTAACAAAATGTAATTCAATGTAAAGTCTTATACTTTGGCAAGAAAAACCAAAAGTACACATATAGACTGGGTGAAACCAGGCTTAATAGCAGTAACAGTGAGAGCGATCTTGGAGTCTTAATGGATTAAACATGAGCCAACAGTGTGCAGCAGCAGCCAAAAAAGCCAATGAAATCCTAAGGTGCATTAACAGAGGGATTCAATCAAGATCATGTGAGGTACTAATAGCATTCTATAAAGCCTTAGTAAGACCACACCTAGAATACTACATCCAGTTTTGGTGACCACACTACAAAAAAGATGTTGAGACTGTAGAAAGAGTACAGAGAACAGCAACAAAGAAGATTAGGGGACTGAAGGCCAGAACATAGCACTAGCACTAGCACTTAGACTTATATACCACTTTACAGTGCTTTATAGCCCTCTCTAAGTGGTTTACGGAGTCAGTATATTGCACCCAACAATCTGGGTCCTCATTTTACTGACCTCGGAAGGATGGAAGGCTGAGTCAGCCTTGAGCCTGGTGGGATTTGAACTGCCAAATTGCAGGCAGCTGACAGTCAGCAGAAGTAGCATGCAGTACTGCACTCTAACCATTGCACCATCATGGCTCATAAGAAACATAAGAAGAACGTTACAGGAACTGGGCATGGCTAATCTAGCAAAGAGACCAGGGGAGACATGATAGCAGAATTCCAATATTTGTGGGGCTGTCACAGAAAGGAAGGGCTCTAGATTTTTTCCAAGGCACCTGAATGCCAGACATGGAATAATGGATGGAAACTGATCAAGGAGAGATTCAACCTAGAAATAAGGAGAAATTTTCTGACAGTGAGAACAACAGCTTGCCTTTAGAAATTGTGGGAGCTTCATCACTTGAAGCTTTCAAGCAGAGACTGGACTGCCATCTTTCAGAAATGATATAGGATCTCCTGCTTGAGTAAGGGGTTGGCCAAGATGACCTTCAAGGTCCTTCCAACTCTGTTATTCTATTCTAAGAGGACAAACCTAGAAATAAAGGGAACAATTAATTAGCCAAACAGCTTGCCTCCAGAATTTGTGGGTGCTCCATCATTGGAGAGACTGAACTACTGTCCAGAATGATATACATTCTTATGCTTGAGCAGGAGCTTGGACTAGAACATCTCAAAGGTCCCTTCCAATTCTGTTATTCTATAATTCTGTAATATGCTTGGTTCCCATTCAACCAAGCGACAATTTGCTAGTTGGAAAAGATAACTCTCAGATATGATATGATACATAAGTATGTCTCTATAGCAACTTTAATATTCATTTTCCATACACACAAATACATATATACCCTTTGCAAAATTCAGTCAAAATATTGGCAATTTCATTCTCCCTCCCCCATCTTTAAATGCTTACTATTATATCAATTGTTGTGGGATTCTTGCAGGAAAAAAAAAAGCTGCTAAACATTAGATGCCAGGAATTGGAGAAAGAGAACATAACCAAGATTACATTTATCTTCTCAGAAGCGAGTCCCATTGAATTCAATAGATCTTACTCCCAAGGGAATCTTTAGGTATCTGTTCAGCCTTAGATTGATGCCTTGCTCATCAGTGGCCAACTAAATAAAGCTAAAAAGCTGTAGGTAGAACATTATATAACACAGAGTGCTATATTCTGTATACGGCACTGTCAAGATTGAACCACATGGCTTCTTTCAAAGTTTAATCATGTCTCTACTTGCCAATGAACTGGAGGGAGGGAGAAGAAAGTGGAATGCAGAGCATATATGGAGAAACCATCAAGGTCACAACTGCAGGTGCTGTTGTGGCCCTCCAGTGGCTGACAGAGCTGGCAGCAGAGTCGGACAGTAGTGAGGAAGTTGGGGAGGAACCTGGGCCAGTCTTGGAGACTGAGAGGGCTCAGATGAGGGCTCTGCATCGGAGGCAGAGATGGGCCAGGGCAGGCTGACAGTCATCAGCTGCCTTCAGACTCCGACAGCAGTGAGGCGGGGGAGCTTCTGGAACTGGTTTCCAGCCTGCGCATGCGCAGGGCTACCAGAAGACAAGAACAATTGAGAAAGCAGGGTCGAGTAAGGCCACACTTCAGAGATTATTGGTCCCTCCCAAAAGACATAAAAGAGGAGTGAACGGGATGTGAGCTTTTGCAGGAAGCAATTAGTTTGTCTGGTCAATTCAAGCTTTGAAAAGTTGTCTTTACTCTGTGTCAAGTTTGGCCTTGCCCTGCGTTTGGCAATTAGTTCTCTGGCAGCATTCCAAGTGCGATAAGGTGGGTGTTTATAAACATTCCCCTGAAAGACTGTTTGTGAAGTCTTGCAGGCTGTGAATGAACTTAATTCACAGGTGTGGAAATAAAAGAGGTTTTTCTGGGACTAAGATTGTGGTTTCTGCTTTCTAAGGAAGCCTAGGTCAGAACAGGTGCTGATGAGAGAGAGGAACTGTTCCCATAACAAATGAACGTCTCATAATTAGACAATGTGATCACCCAGTAGTGGAGAGATTGGGAAGCCATTGTTTAACTAGACAAGCAATTGTGTGAGCTGTTTGTTCAGTGCTAATATGGTGTATCCAATAAAGTTTTACTTTTGGGGATTCAAAGCTACCAAGAGTGTTTCTTTGATTTGGGTTCACTAGTTGGGATGGTTGATAGGCATTTTCCTTTCCCAGCAGTTTTGGGTCAGTAATGGAGATAAAATGTTGGACTAGTAATCTAACTGGAATCAGGGAGGTGTGAAATCTAATCAAAAGATTCAGCTACTAATCCAATCATCTATTTAACTGGTTTTTTTTTTTTATTCAACTGGAAAATCTTTATTCACTTGTAATTTGCAACTTTCTCTAACGTTCATGTAGAATGTCGCTGGGAAATGCTGCCTAATGTGTACTGACTTTGAATTTAAATTTCCCTACCATTTCTATTATAACTTCTTTCAGGTTGAGCTTGACTGCTGGTGACCTCATGAATATATCCATTAACTCTACCAAGAAGGTTTTTGTTTTTGTCTTTGTTTAACTTTACAATCTAGACCCAGGATTATTCTAGTCTACTCTATTATTACTGGGGTGGTGGTGGTGGTTTAAGAAGAGATTGGAAGACATTTGCCCAGAATAGTATAGGGCAGGGGTGTCAAACTCAATTTCATTGAGGGCCACATCAGGGTTGTGTTTGACCTCAGGGGCCAGGGTGGGAGTGTAGTCAGGGTGGGTGTGGCCAGCTTGACATCACTCATGTTGGAGGCACCTGTGGTGGCCCAAGCACTCTGCCAGGAAAAACGGGCTCCTGAGCTCCATTTTCAGCTTCAATGGCCTCCTGCCACCCTTTGCCAGCGAAAATGGTCCTTGGGAGAGCTGCCCCCAGCCCTCCTGAACTCCATTTTTTACTGGCAGAGGCACCATGGGCTGGTCCTTTGCTGTTTCTGGGGCATCCCTGCAGGCCAGATCTAAGCACCCCGTGGGCTGGATCCGGCTCCCAGGCCTTGAGTTTGACACCCCTGGTATAGGGCCTCTTGCTTGGGCAGATGGCTGAACTAGAAGATCTCTTCTAGTCCTTCCCACTCTGCTCTCCTCCTCTCCCCTCCCCTCCCCTTTCCTCACAATTTACACAAATATTAAGCATAACATTTCTTTTGTCCACATAGAAGTAATCATAGTATAAACTGGAGTTATTTACTCCCTGAGAGCAATCTCCCATGCAACAATACATATGCCAGCCAGTTGTTCACAGGGGAAACAAAAAACCCTTGGTTTCCATTTTCAGAGGCAACACATCATAACTTCACACTTTCCATCCCTCCAAATCCATTTAAAAGCTTAATCCCCAGATTGGACAAAACTTCAATTTACTCATAGCAGATTGTTTTATATATCTGCTGCAGAGCTCACTCGGCCTTAAGACAAAGTGTTGATAACTGCAAAAGAAACAGAAAGAAAGAAAAAGGAAAAAAGAAGAAGAAGAAAAATAAAAAAGAAGAAAATTGGTTTGGAACGGCTTAGAGGTGCAAAACCTCTTTGTCAGAAACAGCTAACTGTTTGTGATGAAAAAATACTTCTTTGATTCTCCATTAATGCATAGATTCTTCCTATGGCACAAGGATGCATGGATTTCTTGAAAGGATGATTGCTTTGCCTTGTTTGCTTTCCACTTTGTGATGTTGTTAATATTCCTCTCTCCATATAATATCTGGTCAGGACAACATCATCACCCAGCAGGTTCTCCATGATTCTAGTTCCTAACTCCATGATTTATACATTCCAGTTTCTATCTCATGCTTCCTGCTTCAACCTGTTTTTATCTCATTTCTTATATTCATTCATTTATTTTATTTGTATTCCACCTTTATCATTGTTTATACGTAACTCAAAAGGGATATGGTGGCTCAGCGGCTAAGACGCTGAGCTTGTTGATCAGAAAGGTTGCCAGTTTGGTGGTTCGAATCCCAAGCACCGTGTAACAGAGTGAGCTCATGTTACTTGTCCCAGTTTCTGCTAACCTAGCAGTTTGAAAGCATGTAAAAATGCAAGTAGAAAAATAGGGAGCACTTTGGTGGGAAGGTAACAGCATTCCGTGCGCCTTCGGTATTTCGTTATGCCAGCCACAAGACCAGGGAGATGTCTTTGGACAGTGCTGACTCTTCGATGAGCACTGTCCCCTAGAGGCGGAAACAACTAGCACATATATGCCTGGGGAACCTTTACCGTAAGGTAACTGAAGGCAGAGAACATACTTAATACCCCTTCCTCATTCTATTTTCCTCACAACAACAACCCTGTGAGGTGGGTTGGACTGAGAGAGAGTGACTGGACCAAAGTCACCCCGTGGCTTTCAGGTCTAAAGTGGGATTAGAATTCACAATCTCCTGGTTCCTAGGCCAGCACCTTAACCACTAGACCAAACAGGCTCTATATATCTCAGGCAACATGCTCTGTAAACATACAGATTGGGGATGAAGTGAAAAAGTCTAATGCATCTGAAGTTGATCAATGAAGTTTGAAATGCATGATATTTTTTGAAGGAGGCTATTTGTTTTTGTTTTTTAATTGTTTTATCATTGCTGATTACCTTCAAGGCAGTTTACTTGAACTTAAACTCAGTAAAATACAAACTCACATTAGAAGAAGGACATCTAACACAGACAACTGTAATCCAATTAAAGCCTGTTAAATGATAGCAGTAGATTCAATTAAACTACTGTGTACTAAGTCCACCGAGAGCTCAAGTTTACTCAGGAATTAGTGATGCCCATCACAGAGACGTGGAAAAAGCATACATGTATTTGATTTTCTTTCAAAGAACTGTTCTCAAAAACTATTTTTAAGCCCTTATGAAACAAGTCAGATGTCCTATCATTATTATGGATGGTTGCAGAGTCAGTCCAGTATTAAAGATTGGATTTGGCATTTTTATCTACCTATCGACTCCTTGCAAAGGACCTGAGATAGGCAGATATTGTTGGTTAATGGTATCAAAGGTCTTGTTGCAGGATATAAGATGTAATCTCACTTTGAACTTGAGAGTGATTTTTTCAATACTGATGGTGTTCAAATAGTGCTCCAGATGTTTTCAAATTGCACCCAAAGTTCCTATTACTATTCGTACTGTCTTTGCTTCTTTTTTGCTGCAGTCATTCTAGTTTTAACAGATTAACAGAGTTGGAATGGACCTTGTAGGTCATCTAAAGGACATAGAAGAGTATTCCATTGGAAGGATTCCCCAGATGGTTTAACATCTTCTATTTTCTCGGGGTACAGAATCTGGGGGGCCTCTGAAAAAGGGAAACAATTTCTTTTTTATGTTTTTCATATCCATACAAGGTAGCACTGCTGAAATTTAGTCCTATCACTGATTATCAGGAGTGGGATTTTCCATAGATTTTACTTTTTTAAGTGTTAGTTTTAGACCGAAAATTGAATAAAACGAGAGATGTGAAATGTGGAAGGCAGAGTGGAGGAAACAGGCAGAAAATTCTGGTCTGCCCAGTGTCTTTCTAGTGTCATCCTCATCTCACTGATTTGTTATTAGGGTTCCAGAAAAACCCAACTCCAATTAAAAACTCAGAGACAGGCATTTCTTCAAAGTTTCCTTTTATTAGAGTAGGTATACTGGCATGTCTGGAAAAACTCGAATCTGAGAGTTCCAGGTTTTCCCTTAATAATTAAAAAATGAAAACCCAACCCCATCAGTCCATCACATGGTCTAATCATCAATCATTCCAACTTGAGACATCCCACCAACAACTCCACCTCCAGGTGCAGGAATAACATAACCTTGACCGAAAAAAAGGATGCTATTATGTCTAAAAATCCCCCTCCTACTTTCCCAGGCACAGGAATGTGACAGCATGGAAGCTTTTGTTTCTAACATGGCTTCCAAAGCTGACATTTGGTTTGATGCCATGAGAGTTTTTTATTTTATGTTTTTAATTGTATAAAAATAAAAGTGTGACCACTAGCTAGCCTGTCTCTACAGGTAGACCTCAACACACAACCATTCATTTAGGGACTATTCAAAGCTACAATGGGCACTGAACAACAGGCTTCCAACTGTCATTGCACTTTTGACTGTTGCAGCATCCCCATGGAATGTGATTAAAATTTGGGTACTTCACAATCTGCATGTATTAGCAACAATTGTAGCATCATGGGGTGATGTGATTGCCATTTGTGACCTTCCTGGCCGGCTTGCAACAAGCAGAGTCAATAAGGGAAGCTGGATTGGCTTCTAATGACTGTGTGATTCGTTTAAAGTCAGATTAGGTAATCATATCTCTTCAGCCCTTATTCTTAACCCTGGTACACCACAGGGCTGCGTTTGAGTCCCTTACTCTACACTCTTTATGTACATAATTGCATTCCAGTAGTGGGATTCAATTTTTTTTTTAACTACTGCTTCTGTTGGGAGTGGCTTGGTGGGCGTGGCAGAGGAAGGATACTGCAAAAACCTCCATTCCCTCCCCACCCCACTAACCTGCTTTCCAGCTCCGTTCTCCTATGCAGGGCAACAAAAGAAGTCCCAGCCGATCAGCTGCGACTCAGGAGGCAGAGAATAGAGGAGGGCAGGGCCAGTCAGAGGTGGTATTTGCCAGTTCTCCGAACTACTCAACATTTCTGCTACTGGTTCTCCAGAATGGTCAGAACCTGCTGAATACCAACTCTGCTTCCTTTCCATTCATGCCAGTAATACTATTATTAAATATTATATGGAGAGATGATACAGCAGTGGTGGGACTCATCAGGGTGGATGAGTCTGCCTATTGAGATGAGGTGGACCAGTTGCTTTTGTGGTGTGGAGACAATAACTTGGGCCTCAACACCAATAAGACCAAGGAGCTTATAGTGGACTACAGAAAGAATAGATCAGACATCCAGCCCTTGCTTATCAATGGAGACCGAGTGGAGCAAGTGGCCAGTTTTAAGTTTCTGAGTGTTATCATAAAAAAGGACCTGACCTGGGGTGCTCACATTGCAGCCCTGGTCAAAAGGGCCCAGCAGAGACGATACTACCTGAGACTTCTCAAGAAACAACAACTGAATGAAAAACTGCTGGTGACCTTCTACCGCTGCACCCTAGGGATTATTTTAACTTACTGCACCTGTGTATAGTTTGCCAGTTGCACAGTGGCAGATAGGAAAGCACTCCAGAGGGTTAATGTCATTGCCCAGAAGATCATTGGTTGCCTTCTCCCCTCTTTGGAAGAGGTTTATAGCTCCCGCTGCCTTAAGAAAGTTCAAAACATTCTCAAAGATCCATCTCATCCTGGGCACCCTATTTTTTGAACTATTACCATCTGACAGATGGTACAGGATAATAAAAACAAATAGGCTGAAAAACAGCTTCTATCCCAGGGCAGTAGCTCTTTTGAATTCTCCTATATAGTGCAATATTAATGCAATATCAGGGGTTTTCAATTCAATTGTGTAAAATGTGAAGGATGTGTGTGTGTGTGTTTTCTTTTTTGTGTACAATGTACACTGAAGATGACATTTAATTTCATTGCATGAGGTGCAATTGGCTGTAACTGTGTCTGTAAGTCGAGGACTCCATCAGATCTAGGTTTAGCTTAAACATAAAGAACTTGTAAACCAGGAGAGCAGGGGCTATGTCATTATATATCCACAGTCAGTGTCCAGACCACAGATCGATTTACCCAGCAGTTATTTGTCCCAATCTGTCTTTAAATCTGCACATTAGCACTAGGTTAAAGTACTTCAAACACACACACACACACACACACACACACACACACACCAAGGCATTTAAAATCGATTTTATTATCTTTATCTGCAACTCTGTGGCCTTGCTGCTTCAAAACCAAATATCAAATAAGAGGATAAAATGATATATTGTTTTTATTTTTGTTATGCATTTATTCCAGCTTGGAATCTATTAGGACGGAGTGAGGACCATAATGTTTTTAAAATGCTTGTCCTTTTTTTGTGCACTTATTTCATGGTATTACTAATATTTATTTCTTCGCTCCTCCAGGAACATAAAGCAATGCTCAATTTTTTTTCCCTACAAGAATCCAAAGGTTGTAACCTGCTCTTCGTATTAGAGTCTCTTTTGCTGATGGCTTTAGGCCCCCTTGCCTGTCAAATGGCCAGCTTGGAAACAGGCTGAGACCTGGGGAGCGGGGGATGGCCGGGTGAATAAGGGGAACACTGCAGCATCCCCCTGGTTGGTCGTAAGGATGAACAATGGTGAGAGCACTGCAATGGCTGTAACTTTGAAACCGGGTTTTAAGTACCTTTTCAGGACTTCTGTCATAACTTTGAGCTAAGCAAATGATCATAAATCGAGGACTAACCATGCCAATGGATTCCAAGCAGGAGAGACAATCTCTCACATACAGACAGTCCTTAACTTATGACTATTCATTTAATTATGGTTCGAAATAACATCCTGGCAAAAATGATTTATGACCTTAAAGTTACAACTTTCATACCACACCTCCAATCACATGATTAGAATCTGAATGCTGGACAACTGGCTGGCATTTACAATGGCGGAAGCGTCTTGTGGTCATATCATCAGAGCCACAGTGGCGCAGTGCTTAGAATGCAATACAGGCTACTTCTGTTGAGTGCCAGCTTTCAGCAGTTTGGCAGTTCGAATCTCACCATGCTCCAGGTTGACACAGCCTCCCATCCTTCCGAGGTGGGTAAAATGAGGACCCAGATTGTTGGGGGCAAGAGGCTGACTCTGTAAACTACTTAGCGAGGGCTGTAAAGCACCGTGAAGTGGTAAATATGTCTAAGTGCTATTGCTATCACGATTTGCAATCTTCTCAGCTGGGTTCTAACATAGAACATAGAATAACCAAGTTGGAAGCACCTTGGAGGTCTTCTAATCCAACTCTCTGATCAAGCAGGAGACCTTATAATATTCTGGGCAAAGAGCTGTTCAATCTCTTCTAGAAAACCTCCACTGATGGAGCACCCACAGCTTCTGAAGGCAAGTTGTTCCATTGGATAATTGATCTCATCGTTAAAAAATTTCTCCTTAGTTCTCGGTTGCTTCTCTCTTTGGTTAGTGTCCATCCATTGTTTCTCGTCTTCCCTTTTGGTGCTTTGGGAAACAATTTGATCCCTTCATCTTTGTAGGAGCCCCTCAAATATTGGAATTCTGTTATCATGTCTCCCCTAGTTCTTTTCATTAGATTAGGCCCAATCCCTACAAACATACTTTGTAGGTTTTAGCCTCCAGTTCCCGAATTATTATTTGTTGCTCTTCTTTGCGGTCTATTGGGAAAGCCCAATTTGCTTAACAACCACAGATTCACTTAAAGATCATCTCATTTGCTTAATGACCATGATAGATATTGTCATAAAATTGTGTCTGGTCATATGATGATTCACTTAGCAATTGCTTTGCTTAGCAATAGAAATTTTGGTGTCAACTGTGATCATAACTTGAGGATTACCTGTACTCAATGCGCATCTGTTCCCCACCTCTTAATGGTTGGAAACCGTGATTAATTTCCAGGGATTATGGTCAAATGGAGCTCCTTATGTGTTGTCAGGTGCCCGTAAGTGCTGAAGTTGCCCACCTCAAGATCAAAAGTATGGTTTCCACAATCAAAAATTATCTGGAGGAACCTGCTTGCAAAAGCTTCTAGTGCACCTGTGAAGAACATTATTAATCAAATCCTTCATTTGAGGATAGTTCAGTTTTCCGAGTTATCAATGTGCAGGGAAGCATGTCCACAAGGTTGTTACATTCACATCAGTGATAGAGAATCTCTTTATCCCCTTCATTTGTAGCTGTCAAAACTCTACAGCTTTAACCAATGCAGTGATGAGTTGACATTGCGACATTCTCTAATATTGCCTTTAAAAACCATGTCTTCCCTGCAGGCGTAGTGTTATTTATTGCTTGCCTCAACTTCTGACACTTGCTTTTCACCTGTGTGAGTGTTTGGGGGTGCTGCAGGAATGGAGGACTTCTATCACTTGTAGCTGGAATATTTGATTTATTTCCAAGATGCATTTCCAAGAGTATGATAAATTGTGTAGCTGTAGCGATGCACAATCACACTGCTGCAATAAATTGTTGTCAGTTAAATAGCAAATGAGCACAATTTCACAATACAAAGGTAGCCTTGAATTATAGCAAACCTACAATTCAACAATAATGATTCCATAACAATTTGTAAAGAGAAAGTGAGAAAGGAATCTGGGATGGCCCAAACTAAGGATAAGCCAGCACTGAAGAATAAGCTAAAACTAAGTGACAAACTGGAATAGAGTTGAAGAAGTCAAACATCAAGACCATGGAATATACCACAGGTAGTTCTCAAGTAACAATAGTTGCTGTGAAGAATATCCAAAGTGTTATGTCCTGGGCATGGGCGCAAGGAACGGAGATGAGACATCGAACAGTGACTTCAACTCTTTATTGTAAAGAAAGACCAGAGCAAATACTTTTTCTATTTTTCTTCAACATTTTCCCTTTCTTGTATTTTTTTACTATACCACAAGATGGCACTGGAACAGGAACTCATTTTAATTTAATTTGGTTTTGTTCTCCTATATAGAATATAATGGGCTGCTTGACTGATAACTACTTGCTATAATGTGCTCTGTGGAATTCTCACTTACCAGCAATTGCAAATAAACCAAAAATAATAAGCAGAATGATGCTACTTGGGGTGTGCTCCTATGATCTATTCTACAAGCAAGCAACCAGTGTGGCTTCCTGCAGTGGTGGGATTCAATTTTTTTTACTGCCGGTTCTATAGCCATGGCTAGGTGGGAGTGGCTAGGTATGCATGGCCAGGTGGTCATATGACTGGGTTGGCATAGCTATGTGGCGGTTTTTTTCACAGCACACTCCTGGCAAGGTAAGTACAACAGCAAGTGGGGGAATCAGCTGTGCCGCACGATTTAGATTAACTAGAAAGCAAGAACTCCAATGATTTCCTGCTTTCTAAGTAATCTAAATCACGTGGCACAGCTAATCATCAGAAATACTGGTTAGGCCGAACCGGTGCTATTCAGCTGGTTCGCACCTACTCGGGCGAACCGGTAGCAAGAATTTGGCATGGGTCACCGAACTGGTAGCAACATCTACCTGGCCACGCCCCCAACCTGGTCGCCCAGTTTCCACTCACTCACTTGCCCCGCCCACCCAATGCTGGCTGCCCCAGTTTAAAGGAGGACGGATCCCCTGCCGTAGTCATGCATTTTCAAGCAGCCACTTGAAAACACATGACTGTGGGCGGAGCAGCAGTCCGTTAACCTGCAAAACTGTTCCAAGGCTGGATTCTTCATGGACACTAGAAGTATCACTTCCCCTTGTGAGTAAAGTGCCTGGAACGAGAGGGAAAGAACGCTGGGGGAGAGGAGGGGAAAATCCAGCCATGGGGAAGTTTGCAGGAGCTTCAAATGCAAGTCCGTTTACCTGCAGAACTTCTCTAATGTTGGATTCACTTCCCCTTGTAAGTAAAGTGCCTGGAGTGAGAGGGAATGAAGGCTGACAGGGGTGTGTGTGAGAGAGAGAAGAAAGAAAGAAAGAAAGAAAGAAAGAAAGAAAGAAAGAAAGAAAGAAAGAAAGAAAGAAAGAAAGAAAGAAAGAAAGAAAGAAAGAAAGAAAGAAAGAAAGAAAGAAAGAAAAAGAAATAGGGAGAGAGAGATAGTGTGGTGCGTGTGTGAGAGAGAGAGAAAAAGAAAGGAAGGGAGAGAAAGACAGAAAGAGACAGAGAAACAGAAAGAAAGAAAAAGAAATAGGAAGGGAGAGAGAAACTGTGCTGTTATTTTTAATTGTTCTATTATTTATCATGTGTTAATATTTTACACTGTTCCTACACCTAGAGTGATTCTACTGCCTTTCTTTTGCCCAGGGCTATCACATATTTTTCAGGGTTTACATGCATTCAATGTCTATAGTCCAGAGCATAAATACAGGTGTGTTTAACAGAGCTGAAAGAGAGTTTGGAGGTCTTCTAGTCCAAGCCCCTGCTCAGGCAGGAAAACTTAGGATGCCAAACTCTGAGTAGAGGTCCTGGGAAAGGTGTCAGAATAACACTTAGAAGGGACTTTTGGGGGAACCCTATGGTGTACAGTATTAGCATACTCAGAAACCCTCGCACCCGATTGGTCCGGACCAGCGAAGACCTGATTGGACAACAGGTCAGCCGTGATTGGAGCACTAGGAATCTACCACGATTGGCTGTGCCGATTGCAGGAGATTCAAAGTGCTGCCATTGGCTGCCGAGCCGTGAGCCAGCCCTATATGAAGGGCTGCCGTGGCTCACATTCTCAGACCTTTACCTAAACCTAATAAAGAGCTGAACTCACAGAATGGTCTTGCGTCTCTGTCGAACCAATCTGCCTCCAATCTAACACTGGAGACGAGGGTGGGATCGTGAGACAAAGAGACCACCCAGCACGTGGCGAGGTGGCACGCGGCAACCAGCAACATGGCCGGAATCAACTCGCCACCCGCTCCCTTCAACCCTGCTACTGAGGACTGGGAATCCTATACCGATAGGTTCCAAATGTTCCTCGAGAGTAGCAACCTCAAGGACGCCAACGGCCACAAGAAACGAGCCGTGTTCCTCACACACTGCGGGCCCGCAGTCTTCAAAATGGCCAAAGCCTTGGCCAAACTGGTGGACATCAAGACGATGGAGTGGGACGATCTCAAGCCCCTGCTGCGGAACCACTATGCCCCCATCGTGCCCATCCTCATCCGGCGGCACGAGTTCTACCGGCAGGATCAACACGAGGGGCGAAGGGCTGGCCAACTTCATAGTGGCACTACGGGACCTGGGGGTCTATGTGAGTTCACCGACCTGGACGAGGCCCTGCGAGATCGCGTCGTCTTGGGACTCCGAGACCCCGTCCTCCAGAGCCGCATCATGGCAAAGGGAGACATCTCCCTCGCTGATGCCCTCACCAAAGCCGCTGCAGCGGAAGCGGCCAAGAAATCAGCAGCCCGGATGCGACAATCAAGCATCATGCCACGAGCGGCGACCAGAGAGGCCACATCGACCCCCAAGAGGAGGCCCGCGACAGACCACACAATCACACACCATGGCGACATCGACTCCTCAGAAACCGAAGACGAGGAGGAGGAGATCCACCATCTCCAATCAGCGCAGGAGCGGCGAGAACCACGAGGTCGCAAGTTGAGGTTCCTGTGTGCCGGCTGCGGCGGCGATTACCCCCGAGTGGACTGCCATTTTCTCAAAGCCATTTGCAGGCATTGCAAGAAACGGGGGCACATCGCCAAAGTGTGCTGGAATAAGAAGCACTACAGCCCGCGGCGACAAGATGCCAGGCCCCGAAGGAGAGACAGCACCCCCACCAGGACCCGAGATTGGCAGACGGAGAACTGCTGGAGCCGGGAAGGTCAGAATAGGCGACTCCGGGAGACGAGACAGAGAGAGGAAACGCACCAGACTGTCGTCATCGGCCATTCCTCCACTAGCGACGCCAGAAAGGTATACGTGACGGTCGGGATAGAAGACCAGCAATGCGACATGGAGGTGGACTCAGGGTCTTTCCTCTCAATGGTCTCCTGGCGCACACTCAAGCGCCTGGTCCCCACCATCCATCGCCAAGAACTGGAAGACCAAACACTAACCCTCAAAGACTATCAGGGAAACCGAATCCTTGTAGTCGGTAGAGGCCATTTTAAAGTCACCTTCAAGAGCCACACAGAAGTGCTAACCCTGACGATTGTCGATCGAGATCGGCCGAGCCTGTTGGGACTACAGTGGTTCACATCCCTGGGCATCGAGGTAACCGGCATACACCACATCGCAGAGGCAGACTGGGAAGCAGCACTCGTGAGGGACTTCCGGGAAGTCTTCAACGACCAGTTAGGCAAGTTCCGGGGGTCCCCTATTGCATTTAACTAGACCCAAGCATCGCCCCAATCTGCCTTAAGCCCAGGCGAGTGCCATTTGCACTCAAGCCCAAGATCGATGAGCAACTCGATAAGCTCATCGCGCAAGGGGTGCTGGAACCGATCGATCATGCCCGGTGGGAGACCCCAATTGTCACCCCCATCAAGCCAGATGGGTCAGTGAGGATTTGTGGTGACTACAAGGCCACCCTAAACCATGCGCTCCAACAAAGCGCATATCCCATCCCAGTAGTCCAGCATCTTCTGCACTCACTGGGGGGAGGCCAGGTCTTCGCAAAGCTTGACCTGGCACAAGCCTACCAGCAACTGCCAGTCGACGCCACAACAGCAGAAGCCCAAACCATCGTAACGCACCGAGGGGCTTTCTGCTGCAACCCGCTCCAGTTTGGAGTCAGCGTGGCACCTGGAGTCTTCCAAAGCCTTATGGAAAGACTCATCCAGGGAATAGAAGGGGTGGTGCCCTACTTTGATGACGTCTTGGTGGCCGCGGAAAATGAGAAACAATTAGAAGCCAGATTGAAGGAGGTACTGCAGAAGTTCAGAGATTCGGGACTTAAAGTAAGGAAAGGGAAGTGCCAGCTACGGGCCGAAAGGGTCGAATTTCTGGGGTACCTCCTAGACAAACATGGGATTCACCCCACAGAAAAGAAATTGAGAGCCATAAGGGAAGCACTGCGACCAAAAAACAAAACGGAATTTTTGGGACTGTTAAACTTTTACAATGTCTTCCTACATCAAAAGGCGACCGTGGCGGAACCACTACATAGGCTGTTAGATAAAACAGCCACCTGGACCTGGGGAGCACGGGAGGAGAGCGCTTTCAACAACACAAAGAACCTGCTAACATCCGACGCGGTACTAATCCAGTACAGCGAGACTCTGCCATTGACGGTAACTTGCGACGCGTCACCCTTTGGAATCGGCGCCATCCTCAGCCACCAGCTACCAGACGGGAGGGAAGCACCCATCACTTTCTCATCAAGGACACTTTCAAAGCCAGAGAGGAACTACAGCCAGCTCGACAAGGAGGCCCTAGCAGTCGTCGCCGGCGTCAAGAAATTCCACGAATACCTTTACGGTAGGACTTTTACAATTATCACGGATCACAAGCCGCTGCTAGGAATCCTGGCAGGGGACAGGGCCACACCGAACATTCTATCGCCAAGAATGACGAGGTGGTCCGAATTCCTAGCAGCATACAATTACCAGCTGATACACCGGCCCGGCAAGGACATCGCCCATGCAGACACCCTAAGCCGGTCACCCTTACCAGACTGGGAAGATGACCCAGCACCCACAACAGAGGTACTCCAAATAGAGACAATATCCAACCCACTCGTGACCACGCCAGACATTGGCAGAGAAACAAATAAAGACAAATGGCTGGCGTGAGTCTTGAGCTGGGTGGGAAAAGGGTGGCCGGAAGGGGACATAGACGAACTATTCAGACCCTTCTGGAACAGACAAACCGAACTCTTTATCGAAAAGGGCTGCATACTTTGGGGGGACAGAGTGGTAATTCTGGAAAAATTACAGGAAAAGGTATTGGGAATGTTGCATGAGGGGCACCCGGGGATGGTTAAGATGAAAAGCCTGGTCAGAAGCTATCCATGGTGGCCAGGAAAGGACAAACAGATCGAAACCTGGGTTGCCAAATGCAAACAATGCCAAGAGTCCAGAGCCAATCCACCCACCGCCCCAACCCAAGAATGGGAAAAACCAAGAGGTCCGTGGTCCAGAATTCATATAGACTTCGCGGGGCCAACCAAGGGACACATGTACCTTATCACAGTAGATGCTTACTCCAACTGGCTGGAGGTAAGCACTATGAAGTCAACCACGACGGAAGCGGTGATAAGGAAACTGAGCAAACTCTTCGCTACGTATGGCCTGCCAGATGTAATAATGTCAGACAATGGGCCCCAGTTCACCGCACTAGCGTTTGAACAATTTCTGGCAAGCCAAGGGATACGCCATGCATTAACCGCACTGGCAAACCCGGTGGCGAACGGGCGGGTGGAACGCATGGTCCAATACACCAAGAAAGCTGTCCAGAAAATAGAAACAGCCAATATACAGGACAAAATCAATAAAATGCTCCTCATTCAACACATTACACCTAGCGCAACCACAAATAAAAGCCCGGCGGAACTAATGATGGGCCGGAAACTACGCTCAACACTAGACAGAATGCACCCAACATATAACCCAGACAAACCCCCAGGTTCCTCCAGCAAACACAGAACATTCAACATAGGGGACCCAGTATATGCAAAAAACCTCACAGGAGAACCACTCTGGGTACCAGCTACAATCACCCAGCTAACCAGGCCCCTATCATACCGATTAGAAACTAGCGAAGGAAAAAACTGGATACGGCACATAAACCAACTTAGGTCAAGACTAGCCACACTCGAACAAGAAACTAGAAGGGGGGGGGAACCGGTAAGCGAGAGAGAAAGAACCGAAGAAAACCAACTGACGCAAACAGAACACCCCCCACCAAGAATAAATAAACCAATAAACCAACACTACTCACCCGAAGACGCAGGACCGATGGAGCATGAAACCCCGGGGTCTTCACCAGAAAGGAACAGCCAAACCAGCTCACCCGGCCAGGAAAAGCCCAGCAGGAGCAGAAGCGGCAGCTCAACCAGCCCAGGAGAACTGGGAGGGAGCCACCAAGAAAGGCCCAGCTCAACGTTCCAGACGGTTCCAGTCCAAGGAACCGGAGCGACAGAGGAGGCATCCGAACCGGTCGACAACCACACCAGAACTGAACCGCGCAGGTCAAGGAGGCAGGGAAAAAGCCCTGCCTACCTACGTGACTACATCACTACGCACCGCAGGACGAAACCAAGAGGGGAGGGGTGTACAGTATTAGCATACTCAGAAACCCTCGCACCCGATTAGTCCGGACCAGCGAAGATCTGATTGGACAACAGGTCAGCCGTGATTGGAGTGCTAGGAATCTACCGCGATTGGCTGTGCCAATCGCGGGAGATTCAAAGTGCTGCCATTGGCTGCCGAGCCACAAGCCAGCCCTATATGACGAGTTGCCGCGGCTCGCATTCTCAGACCTTTACCTAAACTTAATAAAGAGCTGAACTCACAGAATGGTCTTGCGTCTCTGTCGAACCGATCCGCTTCCGATCTAATATATACCATTTCAGAGAAATGGCTGTCTAGTCTTTTAAAAATTTCCAGTGATTGATCACCCAGAACTTCTGGGGACAAGCAGGTCCACTGGTTAATTGTTCTCACTGTCAGAAAATTTCTGCTTAGTTTTAGGTTGCTTCTCTCTTTGTTCAGTTTCCATCCATTGCTTCTTGTTTGCCTCCTGGGGCTTTGGAAAATACATCCAACCCCCCCCCCCCCCCTATTTTCTTTGTGGCAGCCCCTTAAAAGCCTGTTGCCTATATCACACTCTAGAGTAAAGCATGTGATCCATTTCCTCCTTTCAGTGGTCCATGAAAGTACATATATAGTATGCAGATAATAAAGTCAAAAAAGGTGAACAACATTTTTACAGAACTATAGATAAGTTGAGGCTGAGTGACAAGGAATGGCTGGGAGGGGAGGGGCCAGGTAAGGCACCCCTTGACGTGAGTGACATTGAGTTGGCCATGCCCACCCAGTCACATGACCACCAAGCACGCCCACCCAGTCATATGACCACTAAGCCACACCCACCCAGTCACATGACCACCAAGTCATGCCCACCAAATAAGCCACGCCCCACAGAACCGGTAGTAAAAAATTTTGATTTCCATCACTGACCGGTAGCATTTTTTTCAACTACCAGTTTGGATGAACCGGGATGAACTGGTAGAATACCACCACTAGCTTCCTGGAATAACAACCAGGGCAATGTGTGAACCATAATATTAAAAGCGTGGCAGTATGGAGAAACTGAGTGAGCAATATCTACTTTCTGTAGGTGATGAATCCTCTTGAGCTTCCTTGCTCTTCCTTGATTCTAAGTAAATCCACTAAAACTCACTAAGACTTAGAATTTACATTGTGAATGGTTTTTAATGAACTCTGGAATTGAAACTAGTATTCCTTTATTTCAGGCTGGCTGGGGAATTCGTGGAGTTGAAGTCCACACGCATCTTAAAGTTGCCACCATTGAAAAACAACAATTTCGTATCTTTATCTCCCCGCCCACCCTTTTCTCAGGTAATTCAGAATGAGTAACTACAGAAGTTGTGAAATAAAATCAAAGCGCATTTTAAATCCTCCTAATAGAAACAAAACAAATAAAAACAGCAGGAAACCAGATTTGTAAAATGCATAGATAAGAGCCATTTCTTTCACTGCTGCAAATAAAAACCAGTGTTACTAAAAGCCACTCTCTTCGTGCAACACAAATCATACCAAGATTTCCTTAATGAGATCTGATTTATGTCATCTAGTATCAGCTGAAGACCTTGCCTTTCTATCTATGTGATCTTTTCAATCATTTTTCCAAACTTTGCTTTCAGATTTACCCAACCGAAAGAAAACCTTTGATGAAAAATTTCAATTATAACCTCCATTATAAAATAAAATAGACAAAAGGGGTGTGACAGAGTATCCTATTTTGGATATTTATCTTTCCATCAGTTTGCCATTAACTCTAAATAGAATGTTTTCAGTAAAAACAAGGACAAGATAGCAGTAGAATTTGGATTTATATCCCATTCCACAGTGCTTTACAGCCCTCCCTAAGCTGAGTCAGAGTCAGTCTATTGCCCTCAACAATCTGGGTCCTCATTTTACAGACCCTCGGAAGGATAGAAAGATGAGTCAACCTTCAGTCGATCAGGATCAAACTCTTGGCAGTGAGCAGAGTCAGCCTGCAATACTGTAGTTTAACCACTGAGTTGCCACAGCTCTAAAGAATTAAAAGATATCCCAAGAAATGCTTTTCATGGACCTATTCAGATCTGTGTGGGCAGCCAACTCTCTTCACAGCCTTGCAATAAACATACAAGCTAAAAAAAATTCTCTACAGATAGTTCTCAACTTACAACTATTTATTTAGTGTCCATTCAAAGTTACAGAGGCACTGAAAAAAGTGACTTATGACCATGTAGCATTCCCCATGGTCACATGATCAACATAAGGGCGCTTGGCATCCAGCATATATGTACAATAGTTGCACTGTCCTGGGTTCATGTGATCACCTTTTGCAACCTTCCCATTTGGCTTCTGACAATGGATTCACTTAATGATCACATGATTCATTTAACAACTGAAGTGATTCACTTAACCATTGCAAAAAGTGGTAAAATTGGGCGCACCTCTCAACAAAAATCGCTTTACTTAGCAATAGAAATTTTAGTTACAATTATGGTTGTAAGTTGAGGATTACTTGTACTAAAATTCTGAGAATGAAAATGAATGAAGTAGAAGTGAATGAGAAAGAGGCAGACATCTCTTTTGAAGATTTTGGAAAGCTGGATCATTTTCAACTCAGTATAATAAGGACAGTACAACAAACCTATATTAAGTATGTTCTAATCACACTCTAGACCTAGGGTGTCAAACCCGATTTCATAGAGGGCTGCATCACAGTTGTGTTTGACCTCGGGGGGCCAGTGTGCGTGGCTAGGGTGTGCGTGGCCATCTTGATATCACTCAGCTTGCTGTGCTCCGTTTTCAGCCGCGGCGGCCTTCTGCCAGTGAAAACGGAACTTGGGGAGGCCATGTATCCCTGAGCTCCATTTTCACTGGCAGAGGCACCACAGGGTGGTCTTTCACTTTTTCAGGGCAGTCCCATGGTCCAGATCTAAGCACCCTGTGGGCCAGATCCAGCCTGTGGATCTTGAATTTGACACCCCTACTCTAGACCAGGGATCTCCAAAGTTGTCAATTTGAAGATTTGTGGACTTCAAGTCCCAGAATTCTTCAGTCAGCCATGATATGGCTGGCTGAGGAATTCTGGGAATTGAAGTCCACAAGTCTTTTTTTTTTTTTTTATATAAATTTTTTATTGGTTTTTAAAACAAACACAAACAAACAAAACATAAAAACATCAGGCCATCTTCCATATATGTACATACAGTGTGCCGGTTGGTTTACAAATTGTTTTGTGCTTCCATTTTGTAGTTTTCAATTACAATTACATTGTATATGATCTCATATTTTCAATCCAATATTAAATACATTGGTATCATTATTAATCAATCATTTGACTATACTTTGAAGTCCACAAGTCTTTAAGTTGCCAAACATGGAGACCACCCTCCTAGACTGTCATTTCCTTTTCATTCCTAGCACACACTCAATGGCAACCAGCAACCTGCACAGCATGTCCTTATCACTTCAACTGTACCACATTTGAGGTAAGGGAAGAGACGGACACCAGTGTCCATAGAAGCCAACACGACATCTTGCGAATCATGCATTGTCAGTACAGAAATATGCAAAGTACCAACTTCAAGTCATTTAGTGATAACATGGCTTGTAGAAGAAGGCTCTGAGGTAATCACTTGTCCATCAACTGTGACTTAAATATACATGGAAACACCTTGCCACTAACCTGCCAGAATATGCTGTCAATTGTATTGCCCAAAAAGCCATCCCGCCCTTCTGAGGAGACCAGTTTAGGCCCAAGGATCGTCATGAATTCATCAAAATCAACTTGACCATCTCCTAGAAAGGAAGAGGAGAGAGAGAGAGAGAGACACTGGTGTAAGAGAAGGGGGGGGGAAAATGAAAGCAGAGAATTCTGAGAAACGACGCTGAAGCTTCATTGGCTGCCTTGGATTGTTCACCAGAGATTTCTGACATTAATTGTACCAAGAATTATTTGGTTGCAGGGGAAGACATTTTTATTCTTCCAGACAACAGAGAAGATCACAGCAAAAGTACAAATCACACCAGGTAAAACACGCTCAGGAAAAAAAAAAGTCAATAAAGTAAAGTGAAGCCATCTGAAGCCAATTAAAATAGAACTATGATATTAAAGCGAGAAACAACAAAAGCAGACAATTCAGCTAAGTTGATCAAAGACTGAGCTCAACTTGTGAATATTTATGGAGGAAGTTTCCAGCAGGGCAGCTACTTACACAGTACCACAAATGTGTTGTTGATTTGTGGAAAACATTTGGGAATAGGCAGGCGTGGTGCTTCAGGGCTGGTTTTCTTTTTGAAGGCAGGTTTAATTAAAAGGAAGGAAATAGACTGGAACTGCTGAACAAAGCACCAAGCACCTTTATTCAGAACAGATCCCTTGGTCTCATTTGATTAGAAAATAAACACGTTCAGAGGACTCTTTTCTGCTGCTTAGCTTGAAGCATTTTCATTTAACTGGGGGAAAAAGGAAAAGAAACTAAGGAAACTCATGACGTTTTTCTTCTGCCCAAGGGATGTTTGAGAGTGTTGAAAGAAATATCCATGTGGTTCAGTTCCAAGCTGGGAAAAAGATACTGGAAACATGAAGGTTGATTGGAAAGAAGGTTTAATGATGAAGCAAAACCACATGGGTTCTGGGTAGCTGACCACATGGAGTTGAGAGTGAGGGGTTGAAATAGAATAGAATAACAGAGTTGGAAGGGACCTTGGAGGTCTTCTAGTCCAACCTCCTGGTCAGGCAGGAAACCCTACACCTTCTCTAATACCTTCTTTTGGGCTTTGCACTTGAGCTTTCTGTTCCTGTGAAAGAACATGTATTCTATTGGCTGTTGTAGGGGTTATGTAGGGGTCATAGCTGGCTCTATAGGTTGTCTGAGCTAAGTTTGATTGAAGTTTGGAAGGTGATGCCACCAGTGGTGGGATTCAATTTTTTTTTACTACCAGTTCTGTAGGCATGGCTTGGTGGGTGTGGTGTGGCTTGGTGGGCGTGGCTTGGTGGGCATGACAGGGGAAGAATACTGCAAAATCCCCATTTCCTCCCCATCCCACTAAGCTGCTTTCCAGCTCTGTTCTCCTGTGCAGGGCAACAAAAGAAGACCCAACCGATTAGCTGGGACTTGGGAGGCAGGGAATAGATGGGGGCGGGGCCAGTCAAAAGTGGTATTTGCCGCTTCTCCAAACTACCCAAAATTTCTGACCAGTTCTCCAGAACTGGTCAGAACCTGCTGAACGCTACCTCTGGATGCAATGTCCTTAGGAGATTGTGCAATGTGGTGAACAATGCTGCTAGATGGTAATTGATTAATCCTATTATGTCCTGAAGGGTTATATCTTAATCCCATCACCCTGAATCTGTAGGTTTTTTGTTTTGCTGATGACTATTAAGAAAGGTGGGTCTGCTTTCTCCTTCTAAAAAACATGTTTCTCAATTTCTCATCCAGGGAAATATAATATTCTGCCTTTTTAATATTTCAGGCGGCTAGGAGGCAGAGAATAAATAAAAGCAAAATAAAATCTAAATTACATACATTAAAATCAAAGCAAACTCAGCTATGGCAAAAGAGATGCTCTTAGATTGCTCCTCTTAGGGGACAGAAATTAAGGGCCAAACACATCTTCCAAAAGAAATTAATTCCGTGGTTTGGAAGTGAAGCTGGAGATGGCCTCTGATCCATGTTCCAAAAAGGTCATCTTCTAACAATAGCTTCATCTTCACAAAGGGTTTGTCCAGCAGCTTCTGCTAGCCAAGTAGTTCATAACAGAGAAAGATGTTTGGTAGATGGCCAGGTGCTAAGCCAAGCCCCTAAGATTAATACCAAGATTTTAATTCAGATGTTATAAAAAATATCTTCAACATTAAAGCAGGGTAGGAGGAAAGGGCCTTCAATAGAAAAATGCATCATGATTCTTTTTAATGCAGCAATTCATCATTGTGCCCTTATCAATGGGCATCCTGCCAAGACCATATAATGACCATACATTAATGCAAATGCATACTTGATCATGTAAGGATTTATTTCTGTGGTGTATTAAGAGATTCATAATAATAATAATAATAATAATAATAATAATAATAATAATAATAATAATAATAATAATAATAATAATAATAATAATAAATAAAAATAAAAATAAAAATAAAAATAAAAATAAAAATAAAAATAAAAATAAAAATAAAAATAAAAATAAAAATAAAAATAAAAATAAAAATTGAATTTATATTGCTGCCTATTCACCCATGGCACTCGAGGTGGCTTACAGAGTGTAAAACCATATTTAAAATTAAAAAACAACAATAAAAACTAACAAAATAATCAAATAAATTAATAAAGTACAATAGAACAAAATCTGGAAAAAATAAATAAATAAAAAATCACCCTGCAACTCCCATCCTCCGCCCCGATGACAGGAGATCACACCAGCCATTCGATGGGCTCCATTCCCCTCTGCATTCCCCAGGCCCGCTGGTAGAACCAGGTCTTCAGCACCTTCCGGAAGAGTATTAGAGTGGGGACCATTCTAATTTCTGAGGGAATGATGTTCCAGAGAGAGGGAGCCACCATGGAGAAGGCCCTTCTTCTGGGTCCCACCAGATATATTCCAAAGATAGGACCCGCAACATTCCCTGTGAATAGTAAACCACTCACAATATTCAAGAGATGCAATTGAAATGAACCAATCCATATCTTTAGATAATCCAAAAAGCAGATGAATGGCCATATCAGGTTTATAAGTGGCAAATGTGTCCTTCACCTTGTCAAATATCATCTGATGTCACATTGCATTCTTTTTAACTTTCAGCCACTTTTTCGTCTTCCTTTTGTTATATGACATTAACTATCCCACCTTGTGAATTTTGTGCTACGTTTGCATTAGTTTGAAATGTATTGAATAGGGATGGTTCATCAAATACTGTTCTATGTATTTTAAACTCTTCAAAATCTACTACGATCAATATTTGAAAACTAAATTGAAAATGTAGTTGCTGAAAAGTTAGGTAATTTGAGAGAAACAATGTATTATGTGTGAAAAAGAATCCAATTAAGCTAAATTCTCACTTGAAATAAACTCTATATCATTTCCAGAACCCTAAAATCAGTTGAAGTCAAACATGTAAATAATAGATCTCATTCCAGAGAGTTCGTTTCAGTTTTTGTTCCATTTTTTTTTTAAGAATTCAGGGATACAAAATATTTTGCATTCAAAACACCTCACTGTTTTGAGCTTGACAGAATTGCTTTGGATGCAATTTAAAATGAACAATTTTGATTATTCAGCATCCAAAATGATTGAAGGAATTTTTTTTTTTTTTTAAGCAATTGTCTTCTGCTCAGAATGATTATTTAGCACTTGAAAAGCGGCATTTTGAATTCAAATAGGTTGCATGTTCAAAATGTAATACATAGCTTTTTTTAAAAAATGAAGGATGCTACTGTATTAAACTATTGTTCTAAATTCCAGTAGAAGAATCACATTAAAGAGTTGGACCATAAACTGGCCATAAACAGCAAGGAAAAAAGTAAATTAATAGGTCAAGAAGATTGCTAATGCATTCTGTTCCCAGGTATTACAAACCATGGAGAATAGGCACAAGAATTATTATTACACACACACTAAAAATTATTGTTAAAGAAATACTCCAACAAAATAAGCCATGCCTCCAAAGTCATGCTGCCTTAATGGAGCAACATGCAGTGGAACACATCCATTTATTATCCTGATAATTTGAAAATCTGAACCTGTCCTGAGCAGCTTTTCTTACAGTCTTTTCTATTCCTCTCCCATTATGGCTGAGAGCAGTAATTTACAACCCTTGGGGATCGCCATCTACTTTTTCAATACAAGTAGTCTTTATTCGGGAGCGAGTTTAGCACAGTATTGAGGGAAGCCAGCCCCCTCCTAGAAGAATGACATATTTTGAGGAACATTAAAAAGGCAGAATATTGTATTTCCCTGGATGAGAAATAGAGAAACATTGTTTTTTTAGAGGGAGAAAGTAGCCCCCACTTTTCTTAATAGCCCTCAGCAGATGTTAGCACTTAAGATATAAAGAGAGAGATAGCTCTGTTCATAAGCAAATACCCTCACCCAAGATCCAACACAGGAAAAAGACATTCTGCCACAATAAAAATTGTCCAAACTTTGCATTACCCTCACAAACTTCAATCAAACCTGGGAGCTCAGACAACCAATAGACCCCTACATAACCCCTACATGGCCCCAACATAACCCCTATATGGCCCCATGGGAGTCTGACAACAGCCAATAGCACACATGTTCTTGCGCCAGAACAGGAAGTTCAAGTGCAAAGCTCAAAGAAGACATAAAACCCCACACATATTCAACTCCATGTGGTCAGCTGCAACAGAACCATGTGCTTGTTCATCATTAAATCCTCTTTGCAATCAGCCTCCATGTTTCCAGTGTCTTTTTCCCGGCTTGGAACTAAACCAGATGGATATTTCTTCCCACAGTATATAAAGCAACGAGCTAGAAACTAGGAGACTGTGAGTTCTAGTCTCACCTTAAACACAAAGCCAGCTGGGTGACCTAAGGCCAGTACTCCTCTTCAGCTGAGGAAAAGGGCAACAGCAAACTGCTTCTGAAATCTTGCCAAGAAAACTACAGGGACTTGCCCAGGCAATCACTAGAAGACAGAAACTTCAGACTTGAAGGTACACACACAAAATCCTTCTGCCTTGGATAGCGACCATTTGCAGTTAAGATGGTAATGGAAAAGGAACTTTGATACAGATGCCATGTCTCTGTGTGTATCATGTGTTTGTAATTAGTCAGTTAGTATGCATTGTTCTGTTTTTGGTCTTTTGTTTGCTTGTTTTTTTCACTTCTTCATAGGGCACAGAATTTGTCTACACAAGCTACCTCTTCTTCTACAGGGTAGCACCGCCCTTAAAATTAACAAACTCAGCTCTGTGACCTTAAGTATTATAGTTGATCAGAACCAAGCTGCTACCTGCTTAAGACATGATTGTTCTCTTCCTGATGTTTTCCTTTCTTTTCATACTTTTAACTTTTATCTTCAGGCTGACCCAAGTTGATGTGGAGTTGAGCAGTCTTGATATTTGAATGAATAAATGAGTGAATGAATGTCACTCACATACCACTTCTTCACTTCAAAACTGAACAAGCTTCTTGGACAAGAAGCAAAATGTTTTCAAGGAAAAACAAGGAAGTCCAGGTGTCTTTTGAAAAAGCACCTTTCAGTCAAGCATGACCTGAGAATTTCCATAGATGGATGGATGGATGGATGGATGGATGGATGGATGGATGGATGGATGGATGGATGAATGCCCTAACTGGATGGGTGGGGAATCAGGGGCCTTAAATTAGATGCTAAAATTTAGCTTATGTATCCTGCATGGCTAACTTCTACTTATTCCACTATCTAAATCTATTCCATGAACCACTTTAAACAAAACACGATTTATTATTTCATTTTGTCCTGTCTTCAGAGCAGAGTATTAAAACTGCTTCTTCTGAGGATCGGATTGTGTTGTGTTCCTTGCTGAGAGGAACCAAATCAGTTTCAAAGAGTGATGCCTTACAAGGAGATAACAGTGGCTCATTGTGCACAAACCAATGCTGTGTCCCGCTTTTTTCTAAATCTTATTCATTTGGCTGCCGAATGCTAGGAGTTTATCGGAAGTAGCCGTGTATTGGATCAATCCAATTTATAGATTTATAGATTTTAAAGCACTAAAAGTACGATTTAATGAAGAGACCTCAATTTCCCTTTAACTACAATGCTATAACACACGAAAGGGTTTTGATTGAGTTTCAATTATGGACTACTCTGAAAAGAAAGGAGGTGAATTTCTATTCATTTGTTTTTAAAATAAATTGTACATAGAATAGAATAAAAGAGTTGGAAGGGACCTTGGAGGTCTTCTAATCCAACCCCTGCTTATATAGGAAACCCTACACCACTTCAGACAAATGGTTATCCAACATCTTCTTAAAAACTTCCATTGTTGGAGCATTCACAACCTCTGGAGGGAAGTTGTTCCACTGATTAATTGTTCTAACTGTCAGGAAATTTCTCCTTAGTTCTAAGCTGTTTCTCTCCTTGATTAGTTTCCACCCATTGCTTCTTGTCCTGCTCTTAGGTGCTTTGGAGCAGTGGTTGCCAACCGGTGGGCCAAGGACCACTGCTGGTCCGCAAGAAAATTTTGGTGGTCTGCAGAGAAATGCCCCCCCCCAAAACAACCCCTAAAGCAATTAATCCAGGCTGTGTGGGAACACAAGGCTATGCCACCCACATGGCCCACCCACCCGCTGGCTCCCACCCTTCAGCCAAGCACAAATCTTACCTAAAATAAAGCCACATGAGCTGGAACTGGAAGGTGAGACCAATGCCCTCAGGTGGTTTGCTGACATTGGTGGGAAAGTTGGTCCCATATTCCAGAACTGCAGTAGTCACAAGATTGGCCCTTTGGTCACCCTGGAGAAGCTCCTCCAGTCCTGGCAGGCCAGTGCAACCGGGTGGAGGAGCAGCTGCTCCAGGATGACCAAAGGGCCAGTCCTGTGACTACTGCAGCTCTGGAATATGGGACCGACTTTCCCACCAACGTCAACAAGCCACTATCAGTCAAAATTCATATTAGTGGTCTGCAGGATTTAGAATTATGAGTTTGGTGGTGCCTGAAGTCCAAAAGGTTGGCGACCTCTGCTTTGGAGAATAGCTTCACTCTCTCTTCTTTGTGGAAGCCCTCAAATACTGGAACACAGCTATCATGTCACCCCTAGTCCTTCTTTTCACCAGACTAGACATACCGACTTCCAGAAACCATTCTTCATATGTTTTAGCCTCCAATCCCCTAATCGTCTTCGTTGCTCTTCTCTGTACTCTTTTCTAGAGTTTCAACATCTTTTTTTACATCAAGGTAACCAAACCTGGATACAGTATTCCAAATGTGGCCTTACCAAGGCATTATAAAGTGATACTAACACTTCACGTGATCTTGATTCTATTGAGAATCAAAGAGTTTGTGTTTTATTTCTGCTTTAATGTTGCAGGGATGTCTTTGTCATTTCAAATCACCAGCAACAGTGTATAATGTAAAGTAACTAAATACTAAGGATAATTTACACAATGGTGAAACACTGAAGTGAAAAAACAAGAGCACTAAATCAGGTTAATAAATTGACTAGGAATTGAAATAATTCTTTTCCAACCTCGGAGTGTTCTAAGGTTTGGCACTTTATTTCTTTCCTTCTCTTAGCACAAGGGTGAATGTCTTTAAAAATCCCCTGAAGCATGAAGAGCCATCCCAGCCAGAGTCAATAGGAGAGAGAAATTTCTAAGTAAAATCTTGTTTCACAAGATGCACAGTTTTAGTTTAAAAATGACTCTGAATTCATTAGCTGCAGGTGCCTGTTGGGACATATCCCTAATAATTGCTGTTGTCACATGCCAACGAAAGGACGATGATGTCATCTCTGTATTAGATGTTGGGTCAACTGTCAAGAACAAAACAATTCCTCTCTGATTTCTGGAATTAAACCAGGGCTGTGAAATGTTGTCAACTGTAAGACTTGTGGATTTCTAAAGCTATATTTATTCTATTTTGAACAGGTAAATGGTAACTTCTTTTGTACTCAACTGGCAGAATTTTATTGTAGCAATTTAGGACTGGAAATGTTTAATTCCCCAAATACATTTCTCCCAAAAGTATAATTGACTAGGAAGAAGGCTAAAGCCATAATTCGAATAAGAAGCCTATAGAGATGCCAATTAATTTGGGGAAGCTCTTGGGTTATTTGCTTCATCATTTTAGTGCTATTTCCATGTAAAAGAGTTTCTGTCGAAAGAAATTGCCTTTTTTGGTTCTTGTGGAAATGCTATTACACTTCTCATCCATGTTTATGACATAGTGCTGGCACCAACTTTGGCTAATTCTGAAAAGCTAAGTAAGGTGAGACCTGGTTACAAGTGGGGCTTGGTTAACAAACATTCGTTCAGCAGCCATTCAGAGTTATGACAACATTGAACTAGGAGACTTAAAGACAGAAATTGTGGCTACTGCAGCAACTCAGTGGTCATGTGATCACAATTCAGGTACTTGGTAACTGGTTTGAAATGATGACAGTCACAGTGTTCCACAGTCATGTGATCACCGTGGCGGTGCAGTAGTTAGAGTGCAGTACTTCAGGCTACTTCTGCTGACTGCCGGGTATTTGCAATTTGGCAGTTCGAATCTCACCAGGCTCAGGGTTGGCTCAGCCTTCAATCCTTCTGAGGTAGGCAAAATGAGACCCCAGATTGTTGGGGGCAATATGTAAACCACTCAGAGAGTGCTGTAAAGTGCTATGGGGCATTATATAAGCCTAAATGCCCTAAGAGCTGAGGTAGCACAGTAGTTAGAATGCAGTACTGCAGGCTACTTCTGCTGACTGTTGGCTGCCTGTAAATGGGCAGTTTGAATCTCACCAGCTTCAAGGTTGATTCATCCATCCATCCTCCTGAGGTCAGTAAAATGAGGACTGTTATGTTTGGAGCATGGGCGAGAAAGAATGGAGACAAGCCTCTGGAACGGTGAACTTCAGCTCTTTATTTACATAGTGACTTCTCAACTCAATGGCAGTTATAACCCTCCTTATAGTTTTTTTACATTACGGAACGCCTGTTCTTCTCTATGACCCCATAACCAGTTTGCTTTCTTGTCTAGCAATCGGTGTAATGATTCAACGACCGTTGCTTTATGCAGTAGAAATATATTATAAAAGTTGATGAGGCCTAGGAACACCTGGAGATCGGCCTTGTTCCGAAGCCTGGGAGCGTTTTTTATTGCTCTTAGTTTACTGTCGGTAGGGTGAATACCCTGACTGTCAATTAGGTACCCTAAAAATTCAACACTATCTGTACACAATTTACACTTATTCTTTTTTACCTTGAGCCCGGCGTCTTGGAATTTTTGTAGGACTAACTTTAAACGATCCCGTAAGATTTTTTTTGTAGGTGCAGCAATTAATACATCGTCAAAGTAGGGAACTACGCCTTTAATCCCTTGTAATAGCCTCTCCATCAGGCTCTGAAAAATTCCTGGGGCTACACTAACTCCGAATTGGAGCCAGGTACATTTAAAGGCACCTCGGTGCGTCACAATCGTTTGTGCCTGTGCCGTCTTTTCATCAACAGGTAGTTGCTGATATGCCTGAGCTAAGTCTAATTTAGCGAAGACTTTTCTGCCCCCCAGGGAGTGGAGGAGATGCTGTACCACCGGCACCGGATATGCATTCTGCTGTAGGGCGTGGTTCAGGGTTGCCCGGTAGTCCCCACAAATTCGTATCGACCCGTCTGGCTTAATGGGTGTTACGATTGGGGTTTCCCAGGGAGAGTAATCGGTAGGCTCTAGCACCCCCTGAGCTATTAATTTGTCGAGTTGTTCGTCGATTTTCAGCTTTAAGGCAAACGGAACTCGATGGGGCTTAAGGCGGATGGGAGCTATCTTTGGATCAAGGCTGAACAAGATTGGGGACCCCTTGTACTCGCCTAAACGTTCCGCGAAGACGTCCTTGAACTCATGGATGAGGTTCTCCTCCCAGTCACTTTCACTGATTTGGTTTATGCCTGCCACTTCAATGCCAAGTGGCGCAAACCATTGGAGACCTTGCAGACTAGGCCGATCTTTGTTGATCACAGTTAGCAGTAAGTACGCTGTGTGCTTCTTGAAGGAGACCCGGACTCGGCAGGAGCCAACGACAGGGATTCGATTCCCTTGATACTCCTTAAGAATAAGTCTTTGGAAATGGAGGTCTTGGCGCTGAATCGTGGGGATGAGTTGCTTGAGGGTCTTCCAGGACACCATCGAGAGGGATGATCCTGAGTCGACTTCCATGGGGCAAGGCTGGTTCTCGATGGCTACTGTGATTCGGATTTTCTTGGCTTCCAAGGCTGAGGCGTGACCGATAGTGATAGTATGATGAGCCTCTTCTCACTGTAAAGCTCGGTTTCTGTAGGAGTGGCTTACTGGTTCTCGCCTTACAGGACGGTTTCCTGTCGATTGACGATAGTTAGTCCCCTTTGAAGCCTGGCCGGGTCCTTGTAAACTTCGGCAGACCCGTCCGATGTGGCCTCTCTTTCCACACTCATGGCAGAGTGCGTTGCGGAATTTGCATTTGGACCTGGCATGGTTGGCTCCACAGCCAGCGCAAGGGCGTAGGGACTTCGTGTGGTGGTCCCGGTCGGACCGCAGTTGATGGACCTCTTCTTTGTCACTGTCTGACGACGAAGAGAGGTCCTCATTGTGTGTCGTGGAAAGCTGCCCTTCTGCCTTGGGTAAAATGTCGCCTGTCAGTTGGTGTACCGGAGCGCGGTTGTGGCGTAATTGTGCAGCCGACTTCCTGGTTGCTTCTGCTGCAGTAGCATCGGCGATGGCATCGGCAAGGCTGATGTCGCCTTTCGCCATCAGCTTGCTCTGTACGCCTGGTGCATCTAATCCCAGAATTATTCGATCTCTCAGTGCCTCTTCCAAATTGGCGAATTCGCAGAGGCCTCCCAGGTTTCAGAGGTCTGCTATGAAGTCGGCGATGCTTTCTCCTTTTCGCTGGTTTCTCTGATAGAACTCGTGCCGTCTCATGAGCATAGGCACGGCTGGTGCATAGTGATCTCTAAGTAGAGGTTCGAGGTCGTTCCAATCCATCGCCTTCACTTCTCTAGGTTTTGCTAGTGCTTTAGCCATCTTAAATACGGTTGGACCACAATGCATTAGGAACACTGCCCGTTTCTTCCCGGCTGCGGTGTCCTTTAAGTTGTTAGTTTCTAAGAACATTTGGAAGCGATCCATGTAGGACTCCCAATCTTCCTGCACTGGATCGAACGGAGCGGGTGGTACGATGTCGCTGGACATGGTTCCGTTGTGTAGCGTCGTCAGCCACGTGCTCAGTGTTTCTTCTTAGTTCCGTCGGTTCAGACGTCTCCACATCCCACCTTCATCGCCAGTGTTATGTTTGGAGCATGGGCGAGAAAGAATGGAGACAAGCCTCTGGAACAGTGAACTTCAGCTCTTTATTTACATAGTGACTTCTCAACTCAATGGCAGTTATAACCCTCCTTATATAGGCAACCCCAGTAACTATTAACCAATAACAATCGAGGAGCGCTAGCTCCCTTAACCAATAGGAACTCTCTGTTAATGGCCAATCGGATTACCTGGAATGGGCCAATCCGATCCTGCCATTAACAGCCAATTAGAAGTGCAGGGCCAGAACCCTGCACTTTACTCCAAGCTCAGTTCTCTTTATTAAATCTTATGCATTCACAACAAGGACCCATAGTGTTGTGGGCAATATGCTGATTCTGTAAACCAGGGGTCCCCAACCACCAGTCCCCAGACCGGTACCAGTCTGTGGATCATTTTTTACTGGGCCGCAAAGCTTGGGCGCCGCCATCTTGTTTTGACGGCGCTTCCGGGTTTTCAGTTGCTTCCGGGTTTTCAGTTGGAAAGCGGCATTTGGGTGCTCACGCCTTAGTTTCGTTGAAGGGAGGCGGCTTCAAACGAAGAGCCATCCTGATGGCGGTGGAGTCTCGCATTATTCAGGTACCAGTCCATGGAAGAATAAATAATCGTGAAACCGGTCCCTGGTTCAAAAAAGGTTGGGGGCCACTGCTGTAAACCACTTAGAGAGGGCTGTAAAGCACTGTGAAGTGGTATGTAAATCTAAGTGCTATTGCTAACTGAGGACTACCAATAGGACTAGTGGGAGATTAATGGTATATCCCAGGGTAGCAGATTGCATTGTCAAAATGAAATACAACTTTCATCTCTTACGATAAGGATGAGTCAGTATAGTCATTAGGAGTTGAACTCAAATAGAAGAGACCTTTACTTTAAGCATAATATACAACTTACACAGTAATTTTCATGGGTAAAAGAAAAGAAAAAAATCTCACATGAAAGTGGCGAGAGAGAAGTCTGGAGACTATGCAATGTAGTTCAGGGTATGTATTTGAACTCTGGATTCACCTACTCTATATAAAAGGTAATATAAGCATTTCTCAATGACTTTTTAATGTGTGGAGGTGTGCAGACAGCAATGTAGTTATTTGGTTTCAGTGGACCTTGACATTAATTCAACACATTATTTATATACACACACATAAATATAAATGAGATTGTAATACAATACAGCATTTCCTCCTTTTCCTATCTTTCTGTCTGTCTAATTGCTTATATCAATCCTCAGCGCAAACACAATAGATCAGGCAAGCTTCCTTTTGCAAAATAACTTTTTCCTTAACTAATTCCAATTTTGCTGAATTCAAGCATCTGGTTGAGTGGAGAAAAATGCAGGCATCCCCTGGAAAACCCTACAAGAATGTTATTGAGGAATATTTTGTGGATCAATTTATTTCATAATTTCAACACATTCATTGGTGGGCAATTCTTTTAACAGAGGATATAGCAAATCAAGAGGAATGTGAGACATGATTAAGAAAGGAAGTTCTTTTTACATGATGCTTCAAAAAGGGACAAAAAAGAAGAATGCCTATGGTTTCTCATAGGCTTGTAACATAAAATATGTCTTAGGGGAAAGTACAAATATCTTGACTGAAGTTTTTCCTCCATAAATATTAATAGTATGGGCAAAACCCAGAATAAATTGGATTCAAAAGTTAGCATTTTGGCACTGGGACAAAACTTCACAATATTCCAATGTTACCAGTATAGTATATCCTAAAAATAAAATAAAATAATTTGAAAGAAACTTGAAAGAAAAAGAAAAATAAATTTATGACCATAATGGAGCCTGCCCATCTCAATTATAAGTTGTGACAGTTAAAAGGGTCGCCCATGTGACCAAATCAATTTTGTGGACTTCTTTGTAATAGTCATTAAGCAAACACTGTGGTCATTAAGCAAACTAATGGTTTGCTATGGGTTGGTTTTGAGAGAAGAGAAGAGAAGAGAAAAGAGAAGAAAATGCTTTATTGGCCAAGTGCGATAGACACACAAGGAATTTGTTTCCAGTGCAGAAGCTCTTGGTGTACATGCAAAATAACAAAATAATCATAATCATACTATCAAAGTAATAATAATCATAATAATGATACTAATAAGAGAAGTTAGTGGAACAGATGAGAAGGATAAAAGTAATACATCCATACTACATACTTAAGACACTACTGTGGGAATTACCAAGTTTCCCAGAAAATAAGACCCTGTCTTATATTCTTTTGCCACCAAAAAAGGCATTGGGTCTTATTTTCAGGGGATGGCATCCACTGACTAACCTCACTTGCACATCACTGTCTGCCTCCTTTTCACTGTCAGAGGCCTTCAGAAACTTCTGCAACAACAAACCTTTCCTTGAGGCCTCTGCAGCTGATAACAGAGCACCAAGTCGATTCAGAGCTTTGTTATGAGCTACAGAGGCTTTCAGGAAAGCCTTGCCAGCCTCTACTGGCTGCAGAAGAAATGGGCCAGTGAGGCAGGTGTCGGGGTGTGCGAGGTCTTGGTACAACTGTCCAAAGGTAAGTAGTAGGGCAGCTCCACCACCTCATCTCCATCCTAGATTAATTTTTATCCATGCACTCTGGAGTGGGTGGGATCTTAATTAGGGTGTCAGTATAGGGCTTATTTGGGGGGTAGGGCGCACATGTAAAAATCAATCTAGGACTTACTTTCAGTTTAGGTCGTATTTTTGGGGAAACATGGTAGGTATTCAGCAGAGCACAAGGGAAAAAACTTTCTCTGTGTCTAGTTGTTTTGACATGCAATGCTCTGTAGTACCATCCTGAGGGGAAGAGTTGAAACAGTTTATGTCCAGGATATGAGGGGGTCTGTAGTATTTTCTCAGCCCTCTTTCTGACCTGTGCAGTATACAAGTCCTCAATGGAAGACAGGCTGGTTGCAATAGTTTTTTTCTGCAGTCTTAACTATCCACCAAAGTCTGTAGTTTGGTTACTATACCAAATTTGTTATAGAAGTACAAATGACTCAGTAATTCCTCTGCAGAACTGCATTTATATATAACAGAAAAGTATAATTATTGTTGATATTGTAATTACCTCCTTCACTATGATTTATGTTTTCATTTCCATATATATCCTCTTGTAAAATAACTCTTACATGCCAGAATATTTAAATGTGAAGCACAAGTTAATCAAATCAGCAATTGAGCTGCGCCTGGAAATTGAAGGACAGATAGAGAGGTTCATGTGGAATTCTGAACCTTTTAACACCATATCAAAAGATTAATTCATGGATCATCCACTTGAAAAATTCCCAAAGGGAAATCTGTTTAGCAACTCTGCTCTAAATTCAGAGTTACAAAACTTTGAGAGGCACTATTCAGTAACAACAAACAAACATTAGAGGGCTGGGAAAACGATTGCCAAAATAGTATTAACAGCAGCAATATACCACAGTACTTAAGTGGCTGAGTAAAAAGTTGAAGGGAGGCTTCCTTTCAACAAAACTTCCGATGAATCACCTCACTGAAAAGAATTATCAGATCTGTGAATTGAAGCTAGGTGCTGTGCTGAAGCGGTATAACAAATCACAGAGCTTTGAAATGTTGCATGGCATTAGGAGACCTGTTGGCAAACTAAGTGGCTGTTCTTGCAATGTTCACTTTTGCAGGTTCACATCTATAATGTAATACATAATGCAAGGGGTGTGCAGGGGTTTCTGTGAATGGACTCATTCAACTGTCTTTTGGAACATTTCTGGAGGGATGTGGCTGTTGTTTTGGGCAACCACTTCACTTCGCAGCTCACCACCTCTATTAAAGTGCCCGTCTTGGAAGTTATAACAGCTCTCTGCTGATTATAGGTTATTAAATTTTGGTGCTGGTCTATCCGGGAATTGCACAGCAGGTGTCCAAATGAAGTCATAGACACTGACACGTACCTGTAGTTTCGTATAAATAAATATATATTTACATCAATATATAGGTAGTCCTCGACATGATCACAGCTGAGCCCAAAATTTATGTTGTGAAGTGTGACATTTGTGAAGTGAGTTTTGTCCCAATTTACGACTTTTCTTGCTACATTTGTTAAGGGAATCACTGCAGTTGTTAAATTGGTGACATGCTTGTTAAGTGAGTTTAGTTTCCCCATTGAGTTTACTTGTCAGAATGTGGAAAAAGCTGTCCACATAACTTCGGGACACTGCAACCGTCATAAATATGAGTCAGTTGTCAGGCATCCAAATGTAAATCATGTGGCTATGGGAATGCTGCAAAGACCGTAAGGGTGAAAAATGATCATTAGTCACTTTGTTCAGGGATATTGTAACTTTGAACAGTCACTAATTTGAGGACTATCTGTATACAGCAAACTAGATAGTCAGACAAACAGGAGCACCATGAGGTAAATTCACAGAGCAGGGGTCTCCAATCTTGGCAACTTTAAGACTTGTGGACTTTGCTGGCTGAGGAATTCTGGGAGTTGAAGTCCACAAGTCTTAAAGTTGCCAAGGTTGGGGACCCCTGTCACAGAGCATAGAGGGCAAACAGAAGAAAAAAAGATGGGGGAAAAAGGGAAATGCCTTCCTCCACACCAACAGTAACCAATCAGAGTGCAGACTGTTTCACGCAGGAGCCAGCCCTCTCCAACCAATCAACTGTAACTATATATAACATATAATATTATATATATATATATATATATATATATATATATATATATATATATATATATACACATATATATAGTATATAGTATATATATATATATATATACACACACATATATATATATATTATATATAACATATAATATATAGTATATAGTATATAGTATATATATATATATATATATATATATTTGTTTTCTTAAGTTTTCGCGGGTACTTACATGTCTGGCATTCAGCTTTGTTCGGGTATTTTCCCACGTGGTGCTTTTAAAGTTGTAGCAACGTTTCAGCAGAATCTCATCTGCCATCATCAGGCTTCTGTATGGTGTTTGTCTGTGAGTCAGACTTTTATAGTGGTTTCAGATTTAAATTTGGGGCAGCCTATTGCTGTGTCAGAATGGTTTTTTCTTCCTCCTGATTGGTTGAGAGTCTTGGTCTGTGTTTATTGGTCTTGGAGTTTGCTGTGTTCTGCTACTAATATCTTCTGCTGAAACGTTGCTACAACTTTAAAAGCACCACTACTATGACGTGGGAAAATACCCGAACAAAGCTGAATGCCAGACATACCTACCTACCTACCTACCTACCTACCTACCTACCTACCTACCTACATACATACATACATACATACATATATATATATATATATATATATATATATATATATATATATATATATATATATATTTGTTTTCTGAGGTTCTCGCGGGTATTTGTATGTGGATCTTTGGTTATTCGGGTTTTCTCTTGGAAGTATCTAGGCAACGTTTCGATGAAGTCTCATTCATCATCTTCAGGCTTGTTCTTGAGCTCTGTGCTTCTCAGAGTGATGTGAGCTTGCAGCTGCTTCTTCCTTTTAACTGCTAGTGGGGTGTGACTTGATTGGGTGGGGGCTTGGCTGTGTTCTGATTGGGTGGGGGTGTGTTCTCATTGGTTGGGGGGTTGGCTGTGTTCTGATTGGCTGGAGGCGTGTTCTGTTCAGGTGGGGGCTTGGTTGTGCTCTGGTTAGTCTTAGTTGCTGGGGGATTTGAGCTGGTGAGCTGTGATCTTGCTGATTGGCTTCGAGTTCGTGGTCGTGCTGCATCTTCATGGTGGGGATCAGTTCGCTTCATGTATGGCTCGAAGGGGTTTGAAGTGGGTAGTGATGCAGCTGCAGTGCAGCTTCTGGTCCGTAGTCGTGTTTCATCTTCTGTGTGGGTGTGAGTCTGCTTTCTATGTGGAAGTGTGGTGGTGGCATCTTGTGTGGCTCTCAGGGGTGTGGGTCTGGTGTCATTCTTCATGTTAGGTACTCATCTGTTCATGAGGGCAGGTTTCCAAATGGCTGGTAGGCGGGAGGTATCATCTCATTTATTCATGCTGCGTGGGCGTTTTTCTATCTCTATGGCTTCTCTGATTATTCAGCTGCTGAAATGTTCAGTTTTGGTGATAGTTCTGGTATTTTTAAAGTCAATCTCATGTCCTGTGGCTTTGAGGTGTTGGACCAGGGAAGAGGTCGGTTCTTCCTTTTTGATTGAGTTCTTATGTTCTTCAATGCGTACACTTATTCTCCTGTTAGTTTGTCCAATGTATGTGTTGGGGCAGGCAATGCAAGGGCTTTTGTATACTCCTTGATTTTCAAACTCGATTTTGTTAACCAACCTACTCCAAGACCCCACATACAAACTCCTAAAGACAGACCCCACCACCTACCTAGAAAAAACCACCAGATCCAAAATAAAAGCCTCCCCCATCAGTGAAGAAATCCAGCAGAATCATACCCAGAGAGAAATCATCCAGATGCCCTAAACTTTATGGTCTCCCCAAGATACACAAAGAAGGAACCACACTTAGACCAATAGTCAGCTCCATAGGCTCACCTTTACAAAACCTAGCCAAATTTCTCGCCAAACAACTACAGCCCTATGCAGAATCCATCAACTCACATGTAAGAAACTCATTCCAGTTCATCGAGATCATAAAGAAACAAAACTTACAACCCAGTGACCTCCTAGTGAGCTTTGATGTCATATCCCTCTTCACCCAAGTGCCAATAAAAGAAGCCTTGACAGCCATCCAAAACAAATACAGCCCCCCAAGCACATCCTAGATCTGACCAACCACTGTCTATCCAATACATACTTCACCTACAATGGACAAAAATACAAACAAATAGAAGGAGCACCCATGGGATCACCCCTCTCACTTGTCATCGCTAACCTCTACATGGAATACTTTGAAACACAAGCTCTAGAAAAATATAATCACAACCCCAAACTCTGGCTGAGATACGTAGATGACACCTTCATAATCTGGCCACACGGGAAAGAAAAACTGAACAACTTCCTCACATACCTCAACAGCCTACACCCCAAAATACAATTCAACATGGAAATAGAAGCTAACAACCAACTTCCCTTCCTAGATGTCTTGGTATACAAAAAATCCAATGGCTCCCTAGGACACACCATCTACCAGAAGAAAACACATACAAACCGCTTTCTACACGCACTCTCACACCACCACCCAGCACAAATAACTTCCTTAGCTGAGACACTCATCTCCAGAACAAAATGCTTAGCCAACGAACAACACCTAGAGACCGAACTAAACACTCTCTCCGGCGTGCTGACAGCCAATGGATTCCAAAGAAAGAAGATCACCCACCTAATCCAAAAAGAAACCCCAACCAAAATCCAAGACAGAGAACAAGAGAATGGCAAAGCCCTCCTCCCATATATAAAAGGCACTACAGACAAAATCAGCAAGATCCTCCAAAAATACAACATTAAGACAGCATTCTGCACAAACAGAAAGATATCCACCATCCTAAGAAACTCTAAGGACAAAATCGAGTAAGAAAATCAAGGAGTATACGAAATCCCTTGCACTGCCTGCCCTAACACATACATTGGACAAACTAACAGGAGAATAAGTGCATGCATTGAAGAACATAAGAACTCAATCAAAAAGGAAGAACCAACCTCTTCCCTGGTCCAACACCTCAAAGCCACAGGACATGAGATTGACTTTAAAAATACCAGAAACAATAGCCAAAACCGAACACTTCAGCAGCAGAATAATCAGAGAAGCCATAGAGATAGAAAAACGCCCACACAGCATGAATAAACGAGATGATACCTCCCGCCTACCAGCCATTTGGAAACCCGCCCTCATGAACAGACGCGTACCTAACATGAAGAATGACACCAGACCCACACCCCTGAGAGCCGCACAAGATGCCACCACCACACTTCCATGTAGAAAGCAGACTCACACCCACACAGAAGATGAAACACGACCACAGACCAGAAGCCGCACTGCAGCTGCATCACTACCCACTTCAAACCCCTCCGAGCCATACATGAAGCAAACTGACCCCCACCATGAAGATGCAGCACGACCACGAACTCGAAGCCAATCAGCAAGATCACAGCTCACCAGCTCAAATCCCCCAGCAACTAAGACTAACCAGAGCACAACCAAGCCCCCACCTGAACAGAACATGCCTCCAGCCAATCAGAACACAGCCAAACCCCCAACCAATGAGAACACACCCCCACCCAATCAGAACACAGCCAAGCCCCCACCCAATCAAGTCACACCCCACTAGCAGTTAAAAGGAAGAAGCAGCTGCAAGCTCACATCACTCTGAGAAGCACAGAGCTGAAGACCAAGCCTGAAGATGATGAATGAGACTTCATCGAAACGTTGCCTAAATACTTCCAATCTTATGCGGGAGAAAACCCGAATAACCAAAGATACACACACACATGTCTAATGCAGTCATAACCAGGGGTAAATTCCATTTTTTCAGCACCACTGCAACTTTCAAAGGTCACTAAAAGAATGGTCAACCTATTCCCCAAAGCCCCTGAGGACAGGACAAGAAGCAACGGGTGGAAATTAATCAAGAAGAGAAGCAACTTAGAACTGAGGAGAAATTTTCTGACAGTGAGAACAATTAATCAGTGAAACAACTTGCCTTCAGACATTGTGGGTGCACCAACACTGGAGGCTTTTAAGAAGAGATTGGACAACCATTTTTCTGACGTGCTACAGGGCAGGGGTGTCAAACTTGATATCATTGAGGGCTGCATTAGGGTTGTGTTTGACCTTGGAGGGAGGGGCTGTGGCCAGGGTGTGTGTGGCCAGCTCAACATCACTTGTGTCAGGGGTACTTGTGGTGGCCCAAGCACTCTGCTAGTGGGCCAGTCCTTCACTGTTTCCAAGGCAGCCCCATGGGTCAGATCTAAGCACCCCATGGGCCAGATCTGGCCCTCAGGCCTTGAGTTTGACACCTCTGGTATAGGATTTCCTGCTTCAGTAGGTGGTCAGACTAAAAGACCTCCAAGATCCCTTTGAATTCTATTATTCTGGTTGTAACTTCAGGATTACCTATACACCTTTTACAATTTGCACCATCAAGGTTGTTAAGTTCTGCGCATGGGTGGAAGGAGCGGAGACGAGGCAGTGAACAGTGAACTTCAACTCTTTATTAAGCATACTGAACAGAGCAATCACCTAGGGCAGCAGCAGCCCTTTTATAGGGTTGGCTGCTGTCCTATTAGCCAATGAAAAACATGGAAGTGTTAAACCCTTGAACCAATCAGAGTTGGCCCGTTAACAGCCAATCAGATGTCCCAGAAAGGACCAATCCGATGTCGCTATTATCGGCCAATCAGAAGTGCAGGATTAGAACCCTGCTTTTTACTTAAGGTTATTAAAACTTTATTGAACGCCTTTATTAGTTCATAACACCCCTCCCCCCTAGGTTCTGTTTGAGGGGTGCGGTAACGTAATTGCGTAGATATGCAGGTCGTTTCAATTGCCTATTAGATTTGCGCTGTCCTACCAGTTCCTGTCTGTAGTCCGGTTCTGGTGGAACGTTTTTTGATTTATCTGGTGCAGGCGGTTCCGCATCCCCACAGGACGATTTGGCACCGCTAATTCTGTCATCGTTGTCCTCCAGTTCCTACGGGCTCGCCTCCGTTGAGGTGTTTCTCTGTGGTGAGGCACACCCCCTTCCTGATTCTTCTTCATGGATCGTGCCTGGCCGCTGACTTTCTTCAATTTCATCATCCAGCATCTCGAATTCGGTTCCCTTGACATCCCCTCCCCCCTCAGTTTGAGGGTCACAGGAGTCGTGGTGGAAACTAGGTTGCAACCTAGAGCGAACCTGATCTATATGACATTTTCATATTTTGTACGCGGTACGATCTGGGCCTGGTGGTTTGGGTTACAGTTGCTTCGACCCAGAACGGTTCGCCGGAAAGTTTTTAACGAAGACTAATTCGCCTTCCTTGAATTCGCGGCACTTTCCGCTAGATCCACAGGGTTTCTATGGCGCGTAGGCCGGGTGGAGACGGTCGAGGTGGGAGCGAAGCCTGTGTCCCATCAACAGTTCAGCTGGCGTTTTGTTGGTTACGCTGTGCGGGGTGATGTGTTGGAGTAGGAGTATCCTGTTCAGTTTGTCGTCAATGTCCCCATGGTCCATCTTGTGGAGAGATTTTTTAAGAAATTGGACCACCAATTTCTGCGGTAACGACGCAGTACGATTTTTGAATGATACTTGGACTTGGCTGGAGCTGACGACCGGAATTCCGTTCCCCTGGTAATCTTTGAGTATAATTCTTTGGGCTCTGAGGTCTTGACGCCAGACCGCAGGGATTAATTGTTTAAGGGTTTTCCAGGAAACCATCGAGAGAGACAACCCTGAGTCGACTTCCATCACGCAAGGTTGGTTCTCAATGGCGACCCTCACTCAGATGTTCTTTACATCTAACGATGAAGCATGACCGATGGTAATGGTTTGGTGTGCCTCTTCCCATCTTGTTGAAGTGGCAAGTGTTTTATTTCTGTAGGAGTGGTTGTTCCATTGGTGGTTCAAGTGTTCCCGACTCATAGGATGATTCCCTGTGGTCTGGCGGTAGTTGTTTTCTCTCCGAATTGGGCTGGATCCTCGCTTGCTTCTACAGACCTTCCCGATGTGGCCTTTTTTCCCACAGGAATGGCACAGCGCGTCAAGGAATTTGCAATCTGATCGTGGGTGGTTTGCCCCACAACCTGCGCATTGGTGTGGTAGTCTTCGATTCCGCGGGTTGCGTTGATTGCGTTCGGACCGTAGCCAGTTGACCTCCTCCTCATCACTTTCTGATGGAGATTCGAGGTCCTCATGGTGGGCCACTGTTGTGTGCCTCTCTCGGCGAGGTGAGGTATCGTTGGCGAGTTGACAGAGCGGTGCATTGGTGCGGCGCATTCGGGCGGCCGACTTCCTGGTTGCTTCTGCTGCAGTAGAGTCCTTGATCGGCAAGATCGATGTCCCCTTTGGCCATGATCTTGCTCTGTGCCGTATGGTCATCTAATCCCAGAACTATTCGGTCTCTCAGAGCTTCTTGGAGTCTGCAAACCCACAGAGGCCTCCCAGGTTCCGGAGGTCCGCGATGAAATCTGCGACGCTCTCTCCTTTCTGTTGGTCCCTCTGATAAAACTCATGTCTTCGGATAAGCGTTGGTACGGCGGGTGCATAGTGGGCCTGTAGAAGGGACGCGAGGATGTCCCAGTCCATGGATTTCACGGCAGGCCCGCAATGGGTCAGGAATGCTGCTCGCTTTTCCCCCGTAGTTGTGTCTTTCAAGTTGTTGGTCTCCAAAAACATCTGGAACCGGTCCATGTATGAGTCCCAGTCTTCTTGTGCCGGGTCAAATGGAGCGGGTGGTATGGTGCCACCGGACATGTTTTCCGTTGTCGATGTGTCTTCAGCCACGTGCTCTGTTTGGTGCTCTGTGAGTGTTCAATCAGCTCAGATGTCTCCGCATCCCATCCTCATCGCCAGTGTTAAGTTCTGTGCATGGGTGCAAGGAGCAGAGACGAGGCAGCGAACAGTGAACTTCAACTCTTTATTAAGCATACTGAACAGAGCAATCACCTTGGGCAGCAGCAGCCCTTTTATAGGGTTGGCTGCTGTCCTATCCAATGAAAAACATGGAAGTGTTAAACCCTTGAACCAATGAGAGTTGGCCCATTAACAGCCAATCAGATGTCCCAGAAAGGACCAATCCGATGTCGCTATTATCAGCCAATCAGAAGTGCAGGATTAGAACCCTGCTTTTTTACTTAAGGTTATTAAAACTTTATTAAACGCCTTTATTAGTTCATAACAAAGGTAAATTTAAATTTGTGGATTATCAGTGAATGGATGCCAGCCTAATTACAGCCCAATTATTTACTGAAGGCCTTGTAAACCTGAGCATTTCTTCTTTTTTAACCTATTTTTCACCAATTCCCTGTTAGGCACAAGCAACCAGAACCACCACTGAAAGGTTCAAGCTGACCACTGTATGCTATCAGGAATTTTCCCAGAATGCTCACTTTCCCTTGGGAAAGATAAAGTTCTACTATATAAACTACTATATAAACAGATAAAGTTCCATGGAACTTGGGGTGGGATGTCTGGCTTCTGCTTCTTGTGGCTATGCAAAGATTCAAGGCTAATTCCCTGCTTGATCCCTCCTCCTTGCCTGGGTGGGTTTTTCGCAACACTTATCTTCATTGCTTGGTATATTGCTAATAGTTGAAAAAAGCTTATTCTTTAAACAGTTTTGGAAATGTGGATTATTTAAAAGTTAGAGGAGGCCACCACTTTCCTAGATTCAACAACCAGGGCTCTTCGCTTAACAATTTGGAAACTGCTATGCTACTCTTTCTTGGCAGTCAAAATTTATTAGAACAGACATTTGTGCTTATTCTTACAATTGGGGAAATAGTAAGAGGTGGGAAATGTCCAATTCCTCGTTACCCAATTCTCCTGATCCCATTTTGCACATTATTATACATCCAGGCTCAGCATACAGATAAACTGCAGGAAGTCAGGATCACGTATCTCCCACCGTTCCATCTCAAATTATTACTTTATTTTATAAAAGAATCATATAATTTTGTAAATGTAATAAAGGCCCATTAAGGAGAACATCTATGCATGTACTCAGCATCTAGACAGATTGGCAGAAAACAGCCCTTTGTGATAATTTCTGTAATGTTGGAAGACAATGGACTAGAAACTCAGAGGCTGTATAAGTTCCAAGTCCTGCATTGAACTGGAAGCTAGTTTAGTAAATCTGGAGTAAATCTAAATTGGAGAGAGCCAATTGCTCTCTCTTTTGATCCTAGGAAGAAAGCAAGGGAAAAACCATTTCTGAAAATGTTGACAAGAACATTGCACAGATAACTGCATGGAATTGCCAAAAATCAATACACACACACACACACACACACACACACACACAGAGATGTTATCAGGGTATCATTCTTGCCTCTGACTATATAATGAAGGAGAGAAGAATACTGAGCGGTTAATAGAATTTAATATAAGTAGAAATCAGATTTACTTTATTTATTACATTCCAGGTAGTCCTCAAATCATGACCACAATTGAGCCCGAAATTTCTGTTGCTAAGTGAGATATTTGTTATGTGAATTTTGTCCCCATTTTATGACCTTTCTTGCCACATTTGTTAAGTGAATCATTGCAGTTGTTAAGTTAGTAACATGATTATTAAGTGAACCTGGATTCCCCATCGACTTTGCTTGTCAGAAGAGCACAAAATGGGATCAAAGGACCCTGGGACACTACAACGGTCATAAATATGAGTCCGTTGTCAAGTATCTGAATGTTTATCACAATTTTCCTAAGTGTGAAAAATGGTCATAAGTCACTTTTTCATGTCTTTGTAACTTCGGACGGTCACTGTTGTAAATCAAAGACTACATGTAGAAGAATGCCTGTCAATCACACTTCTCTGAGTGTTGGGTAACAGAAACACTATGACATAATAAAAACAGTAATAAAGTAGAATAGAATAACAGAGTTGGAAGGGACCTTGGAGGTCTTCTAGTCCAACCCCCTGCTAAGGCAGGAATCCCTACACCACTTCAGACAAATGGTTATCCAACATCTTTTTAAAAACTTCCAGTGTTGGAACATTCACAACTTTTGGAGGTAAGTTGTTCCACTGATTAAATGTTCTGTCAGGAAATTTCTCTTTAATTCAAAGTTGATTCTCTCCTTGATTAGTTTTCATCCGTTGCTTCCTGTCCTGCCATCAAACGCTCTAGAGAATAGCTTGACTTCCTCTTCTTTGTGGCAGCCCCTGAGATATTGGAACACTGCTATCATGTCTCCCCTAGTCCTTCTTTTCATTAGACTAGACAAATCATATCCGCTTACTTTAACAATAGGGGAGCAGATAAAAGGATCAACAGTAAATAACCAGTAATTCTGAAAAGAAGCTTGCAAAATAAAAACAAGGTATTCGCCACAGTGAAGGTTTCACAAGAGGCTGTTTGTAGTGGGCTATCTGCAGTGCTGTTAAAAAGGCTCCTTATCAATGAGCTACCTGCTCTTTGATAAGAAGATCTGGTGAAGAGCTTCAGAAGATGATAGTTGTGTGCTACAGAGATATTTCTCCAAATAGAGTAAGAACATAATAAAAAAAGGGGCACTTTAGGTACCCTTTGAAGAGGAAAATCCATACAATTCCATGCAGATGAAAGCAATAAAAAAATCACAGGCAAGTAAATGCATTCTGCCACTCATATTCACATGTTTGATGATTTCTTTATTCTGTACCTTGTCACAAGTTACCTCACTTGTTACCTCACAACCGGATAAACCTTTTCCTTCCAAGCTTTTAGGGCTGGAATTTTGAAACCATTGAACAAGCCTCCACAGAAAATGGCAGCCGTTCTATGCGTGACAATCAGAAAACTCCCATCGCCAAGGAGAGAAACGGATGTACCTTTTTTCCACCAGCTTCCCAGGATACATTTACACTTTTAACTTACCTTTATCTTTGTGTGTGTAGACATAAAGATAAAGGTTTCCCCTGTGCAGTTATTTCTAATTCCAGGGGGCGGGGGTTGCTCATCTCCATTTCTTGTCCAAGGAAGCCAGCATTGTCCAAAGATATTACTCTGGTCATGTAACCAGCATGACCAGTGGTGTCAAACTCAATTTCATTGAGGGCCGCATCAGGGTTATGTTTGACCTTGGGGGGCTGGGGTAGGCATGGCCAGCTTGACATCACTCATGTCAGGGCAACTATGGTGGCCTGAGCGCTCTGCCAGTGAAAATGGACTCCCGAGCTCCGTTTTTGGCTGCGATGGCCTCCTGCAACCCTCTGCCAGCAAAAATGGAGCTTGGGAATCCCACCCATGGTTCTCCTGAGTTCCATTTTCGGCTGTGACGGCCTCCTGCAACCCTGCACGTGGCCCTCCCGAGCTCCGTTTTCACTGGCAGAGGCACCATGGGCTGATCTTTTGCTATTTCCAGGGCCAGATCGAAGCACCCTGTGGGCCAGATCCAGCCCCTGGGCCTTGAATTTGACATCCCTGCTACCCACCAAGGCACATGGAATGATGTTGCCTTCTCACTGAAGTGTCACCTATTTATCCACTTGCATTTGCATGCTTTCAAATTGCTAGGTGGGCAGAAGCTCTGGTAAGTAAGAGGAACTCACCCCGTCATGCAGCACTCAGGTCTAGAACCCAACCTGTCAGCTTTCCAGCTGACAAGCTCAGCATAACGCTCCCTTAGACATACATCTATATGTATAGACATATCCTCCCCCTCCCCACAAAGCCATCCTTTCAAAGTCTAAAAATGGCATTGAGATCTGCTTGCTGATTTACCTGGTTAGTCAATTTACTACACCTGCCTTTCCAAAATGATTTTGGGCATCTTATTTGTCAAGCCTGAAGCTGACTTGACTGAAGCCATTTTTGACCGCTTCAGTGTTGCCACACTGGAGCTGAGGGTTAGGGAGGGAGGAATTGAGATAGAAGGGAATCTGTAGTCAAAACAATGTATTTTCTCTTGGGAACCAAGGACATTCTCACACCTGGTCGAAGGAAGGTGGAGTGATGTCATCCGGCTGCCAGCCTGGCACCGTAATTGGACCATGTGACTGATTGTTTTGAGAAAGTAGACCAACTTTTACTTTTAATTAGGTGAAAACCACAGGAAACGTCAGAGTTGGTTTTCACCAGATATGCACCAATATGACAATTCCAATAAAAGTATTCTTTGAGGAATCTACCTGCTTCCTTGCAAAAGTCAAAACCATCCATCCCCCCTTAGCCATCACCACATCACATGGTCCAATCACCATCTATCCTAAAGTAAGATTCCCATTTCATTATATGCCACACTCAGTGGCCTTGGACCAAACAAAAGAATTGAGTATATCTAATCAGACAAAATAAAATTCTTTTGCTTGGTCCAAGGCCACTGAGTGTGGCATATAAGGAAATGGGAATCTTACTTTAGGACAGATGGTGATTGAACCATGTGATGTGGTGATGGCTAAGGGGGGATGGTTTTATGGTTTTGACTTTTGCAAAGAAGCCCGGAACTTTCAGTTTCGGGATTCCACAGATGTGCCAGTTACTATCCAATGTGCCAGTTACTACTTTTGAGATATGTCTGTCTCAGAGTTATTGATTGGAATGGAGGTTTGCTGGAACGCTGACACAATAATCACTTTGGTTGGAACTACAATTCTCCTGACCCAAGGACTAAGAAGGGAAAGGAAGTCCAAAAACTTTAGAAAGGGAGATAGGGAAAGTTGGGTCCATTTGGTTCTTGGGAAAATGCTATTCCAGGGACAGGCACATGATAGAGAAGGCAAATCTCCTGGGTCCTACCAGATCACCCTTTTGAGTGACAGTTGGCCTGGAACTCACCAATTTTGTCTGTTCTTACTAGATGGACAGAGCTTATTGCACATACTCCTGCAAATAACCTGGCTCTGTGGCATAAAGGGTTTTAAAAGGGTTAAGTAGCACCTTGAATTCCACCTGGAAGTCTGCTGGCAACCAGCATATTCTCCTTCAGCAAAGACTATGAGAAGAACTATAAGACTCACCATCCATGTCCAACCGCTGCATAATAATTGCCAGTTCCACCTCACTAGGCATGTATCCCAGAGAGCGCATGGCCATTCCCAGCTCCTGTTTGGAAATGAAGCCATTGCCATCCCGGTCCAGGACTCGGAAAGCTTCCCGAATTTCTAAAAAGAGAAAGGTTGAATTATTTTCTTAGTTTTACTGATTTTCTTCAAGCACTAATGCTAAGTCAAGACTAAGACCTTGAAGTTATTCTTAGGAGGATTACAACAGCCTGGCTCTTTGAAATACAGGCAACGCTGGGCTTACTGCTACAGCCTTATGATTCTTGATGGATGTATCTTTTCTTTTTATGTACACTGAGAGCATTTGCACCAAGACAAATGCCTTGTGTGTCTAATGATACTTGGCCAATAAAGAATTCATTCATTCATTCATTCATTCATTCATTCATTCATTCGAGCCCAACATGTCCATTGCTAAGCAAGTCGATTGTTAATGTGAATTTTGCCCAATTTTACAACCTTCTTGCCATCGTTGTTAAATGAATCACTGTCGTTGTTAAGTTAATATCACAGTTGTTTAGTGAATTTGGCTGCCCCATTGACTTTGCTTGTTAGAAGGTCACCAAAAGTAGTCTTATGACACCGGGACACTGCAACTGTCATAAATGAGAACCAGTTGCCAAATGTTCAAATTTTGTTCACATGACCACAAAGATGCAACAATGGTCGTGTGAAAAATAGTCATAGAACTAGAGATCCTTGGCAGTGAGTGGGATTATCCTTTTTTCCTTAGACTGATTTTTTTTAAAAAAAATTTCCCCCCCTTTAGGCCATCAGTGGGTCATATACAGTATATATACTTGAACATGAATATGTACATTTCAAGGACATTCCATTGCCTACAAATAGGGTATGTTGGTCTTCTTGTGTACAGGTATAGCAGTATTCCAGTATTTGAGGAGCTGCCACAAAGAAAAGGGGCAGGATAAGGAGCAATGGATGGAAGTTCTATTATTTTCCAAAGCACCAGAAGGCAGGACAAAAAGCAAAGGCTGGAAAGTAATCAAGGAGAGAAACAACCTAGAATTAAGGAGAAATTTCCTGACAGCGAGAACAATTAATCAGTGGAACCGGCTCACCTCCAGAAATTGTGGATGTTCCAAAACTGGAAGTTTTTAAGAAGAGCTTGGACAGCCATTTATTGTACGGGGTCTCCTACTTGAGCAAGGGGTTGGACTAAAAGACTTCCAAGGTCACTTCCAGCTCTATTCTGATTATTTTCTTAAGAAATGGAAACACAAATAATATTGGGCTTAACCTAAGCCCCCAAATTTTGGAGAAATTTTTCTTCTTCTTGCAAGCATGCATTCTTCTTCCGTATTTTCTCAGGTACCTTTCTTATCTTCTATTTGATCCTCAATCAGAATTTAAAGGAGGTGGGAGAAGCAGAACATTTCTTGTATGAAACAGTTTTCCACTTTATGCCAGTGATCCTCAACCTTAGATTTGAGGTTTAAATTATGAAATCCCTTTCTAGCATGTTGGCAGGAGAATTCTGGGAGTTGAAGTCCACACATCTTAATAATGGAGGGTAGATCTCTGGGTAAATTACAAGCATGATCAACTGGAATAGATATTTCAATAGCCTGCTGATCTCCAGGTATGCAAAGACTACAAACACTCGACCTGCCTGGGAATTTTACGAGCTGAACTCTCATCACAGCTGGAAAATACTAAAGATGGAAGGGCTGAGCAAAACATTTTGTGTCCCTGGGAATTCCAGAATTCCCCTATTGCCCAGCTTCAGATTTCCAACACCAGAAAAGCAAGAGTGTCACAGACTATATCCCACTCTTAACTTAACCTATTTCCTATGCAGACACAATGCACTGTCTCATAAAACAAAAAGGCCGCAATTATGCAACATGTTAGGCCACAGAAAGAAAAAAAACTAAGCAAACCATGGTGTTCTATAAGCAGGGCATCAGAGTTGGGAGGTATTTATTTATTTGACACCTTTATATAAGTGTCCATCTTATATCAATTTCTAGATCTCTCCTAGCCAACAGTTAAAAATATCAATATAACCAAAATACATACGTCTAATTATTCAAACCTAAAATGTTAAGTTGATATTAAGGTTAGATAGTCACCATATTAATATTTTCAAATATTAATATGATGGTTATAAAATAGATGAATATAGAAAAAAAATGTAATTGAATAAAAGTAAAGAGAAATAATGAGAAATTTGCTAAAAGATATTTATGTGTCTATAAGGAAATGGGATAAATTAGAATTAGGCTGTATAAAATAATTTACAATGGAAAAAGATTTTATGTTTGTAACGTTTAATGATGTTTTGTTTGTCTTTGAAACTAATAAAATTTGTTTTGTTTTGTTTTTTAAAAAAAGGTTAGATAGCCACGAGGATGTTATTGTTCTTGCTGGGTGTGTATTCCACTTGTCCTTGCCAACTAATATCTTTTTTTTTTTTGTGCTAATATTGCATTTTTTCCTATTGTTCTTCTACATAGTTGGTTGCCCGGAGTCATATTTGCAAGTTGGGCAGCCACATAAATTGTTTTAGTACATAAAAAAAAAAAAAAAAGGCAAGTGCAAAGTTTGGAACTGATCTGGTTAAGTACAGTATGCAACCCAGACTCAGGATATTGAAATGTCTGAAAAGAGGTGGGCCCAGGGGAGTGAGGGTGTGATATAGCCTGTAATGTCCATTGTAACCTACTTTCCTATTCATATTTAAATGAGACGTTCTTTCTTTCTTTTTCTTTCTCTTAAGGGTGCAGGGGGAAAAAAAGCTGCAATGATTTGGGAGGGAAGAGTGTAAGTAGCAAAAACTATACAGGTAGCCCTCAACTTCCAAACGCAATTAAGCCCAAAATTTCTTTTGCTAAGTTGTTAAGTGAGTTTTCTCCCATTTTACAACCTTTTTTGCACAGTTCACTGCAGTTGTTAAATCAATAACATGGTTGTTAAGTGAATCTGGATTCCCCATTGAGTTTGCAGAAGGTCACAAAAGGAGATCACATGACCTTAGGATTCTGCAACCGTCATAAATATGAGTCCATTGCCAAGCCTCCAAATTGTGGTCACGTGAACACGGGAATGCTGCAATGGTCATAAGTGTGGAAAAACAGTCATAAGTTGTTGTGACTCCGGGTTTGGAATCTGCTTCTGTGGCAGATATGAGTTCAAGCGACGAGGATATGGCAGCAAAATATGAGCCGGCATTGCTTAGTGACTTGGTAATAGCCAGGATGAGGAGATGGATTTAACAAGGGGAGATAAACCTGATTTAATGGAGTTGTCAGGACTTTCGACCTCCTCTGGTTCTTTATCTGAGCAGCAGCCGGGAATGGCTGACAAGGAAGGCATGAGAGAGTTTTCCAGTGGAGAAGAAAACTTGGAGAACTTATGGCTTGACGTCAGAAACAGAAGGAGGCTCAGACGCCAATCTCAATTAGGGAGGAAGCGTCGAGCCAGTAACTAATTAGGGAAATTAACACGATCCATAAGTGGATAAAAGGACATGTTTGGGCTGGTGGAACTCGCCAGAAGCAAAGTGTCTAAATGGAGTGAAGACATGCAGCAAACTCTCTGAGGCTTGTGAATTACTGCTATGCCAGGATTGCCGGACAGAGTGTGGATTTATTCCTGTGTTTTGGAATTACTCCAGCCGTTCTCTTGTGGGGGGTTGTTTTTGATTTGAATTAATTCTGAAACGGCTGAATTTTGTTTTGCTCACCTGAAATTAAAGGGGAGATATAACAATAAGTCATTTTTTTTTCATTGCCTTTGTAAACTTCAAACATTGTTGGACATTGAGGACTATCTGTAACTCGAGAATACTTTTTTTAGTATCAAATCCCCTCTACTACTGGGGAAAAGAAAATTACAGCTGAATTTTTCTTTGGGAAAATAGTGGAAGAAGAAAAATTTATTGTATCACTATTTGTGGAGACTCACACACACAAGCATATTTTATATAAATTGATAGATACAGCATGCCATCAAGTCAATGTCAGTTTTATTTAGCAACTATAAAATAAATACAAAACACACAACCTTTATATGGTCTTTATTTCACCCAAAGAGGGAGCTATAATACTGAATAAGAGTCATAATGCCACAGCACCTCAGCTGATTGGGGGGGGGGGATAGCTTTAATTCAGCCACTGATGAATCATAACATTCTGTGTATAAAATTCTTTTTAAACTTTCTTCTGCATTTCAACAAAAATTAATAACAAAGAGAATTCATTGCTGGCATCTGTTGTTATTATGCTCCACTGAGTCATAGCCAACTCCTGCTGATTCTATGGATAAAAGTTCTCCAGGTTGTTCTATCTTTCACCATACTATTTTTGCAGGTACATTTCTGTAACTCTATTTATCTTACATACTATTAGTCTCTTCTTCTTTCCATCTTCCCCAATTTGATTATCTTTTCTATAGAAACATGAGCCCACATTCATGTGCCCAAAACATGGTGTCCTTTGTTTTCATGATCCATGCGCTATGGGTGCTGTATCGCTGGAGGTTTACAAGAAAAAATTAGACAACTATTTCTCTGGGATGGAATAAGGACTTCTGCTTTGGGAAGTGGGATGGACCAGAAGATCTCAAAGGTCCCTTCCAGCGCTATGATTCTATGCTTCTGGGCAGCATCTTGGCTTGATTTTATCTAGCACTAAAGAATTGAACCTTATGGATGTTCAAGGAATTTGAAGTAATCTTTTCCATCACCATAACTCAAAGTAGTTGATTTCCACAAAGGGTATACCTTTCATCTGGATCAGGTGTGGCCCACCTGTGGCCCACAGACCACATGCATCCCTGGACAGCTAGTAATGTGGCCCCATAAGATCATTGTTATGAACTAATAAAACACTTAAATAAAGTTTATCAAAACCTTTAGAAAATAGCAGGGTTCTAGTCCTGCACTTCTGATTGGCCGATAAATAGTGATATCGGATTGGTCCGTTCAGGAGAATCTGATTGGCTGTTAATGAGCCACTCTCATTGGTTAAGGGGGTTAACACTCCACGTTTCTTATTGGTTACTAGATCAGCAGCTTGCCTATAAAAGGGCTGCTGCTGCCCTAGGTTTTTTGCTCTGTTCAGAATGACTAATAAAGAGTTGAAGTTCACTGTTCACCGTCTCGTCTCTGTTCCTTGTGCCCATGCACAGAACTTAACACTGGCGATGAGGGTGGAATGCAGAGATGTCAGAACTGACTGAACACTACAGAGTACTAAACAGAGCACGTGGCTGAAGGCGCATCAACGGCGGAAACCATGACCGGCGGCACCATACCACCCGCTCCATTCGATCTGGCACAAGAAGACTGGGACTCAGGAGGACTTCCAGTTTGCAAGCTTTCGGCGGCGGCAGGGATTCGTGACCGCGTGATCCCTAATGCGTTCACCACCAAGGTTCCCCCGATCCATCTGGATTTGGGGAATATAGCTGCCCCGTAGAGGCAGCTGAAGACAGGGGGGATCCGGCAAGGAGTTTGGGGGTGTCGCAAACCCCCTCCCCAGCCGGCTAAACCCCCTTTTCCTGAGGCGGAGGAACGGCGGTCAGCAATGGCCGCCACGAAGAAAGCTGCAGCCGGGTAAGCAGGTGCAGGAGGGAGAAAGCTAGAAGAAAAGTGAAAGCTGCTTCTAACCGGGACAAGACGGGAGAAAGTGACTTGGAACCTAGAAGGCTGCTAAGTATATATTGTTCCTTGTGAGAGTTATAAGCTGCAAATACTCTAAAAGGGAAAGTTTTTTCCTTGTTCTACTCTCCTTCCTAAAGTGACAGTGGGGAAAAAAAGAAAGAAAGAAAAAACCTTTTGGCTGTGAGTGGGAAGGGAGAGTGAAAAAAATAAGAGCCAAATTTGAAAATAAGGAGAAGATTGCCTAGAATTGCAAAGAGTTTAAAAACTTCCAAAAAATATCATTTGAAAAGGATTTGTGACTACTTTAACCCCAGAAAGAGAAAGTGAAGAAGAAGAAGGTATCTAAAAGAAACAGTCTGTTTGGATTGTTTGGTGATTTTGGAACCTTTGGAAATTACTTCTGATTAAATCATCTGGGTGGTTGTTTGGGAAAACTTTTTCTCTACACAATGGCATCATCTATGGATGAATTGAAACTTATATATCAAAAATATGAAAGAGAAAAACAAGGAGGGGAAGATGGTCTTGGCACTATTTTTCAATACTTGGAAATGGCGGTTTATATTTATGTGAAGCAGAATGAGGATGAAGAAGAAGAAGGAGCCATCTTTGATGAACAAGTGACTTTGACTGGAGAAGGGAAAAAGCAAGAGAAAAAGGAAAAAAGGTCTTTGAGATCTGGAAAAACAGCCCAAAAAGAGAAGAATAAGGTGAAAAGGGGACATTGTGTTAAGAAACAACAGAAAGGGGGAAAGCAGAATAAAAGGCAAGTGGAGAGACAAGGGGTTAAAGAGGACAAGGAGAAGAAGAAGCAAGGGAGAAAGGAAGGGATGAGAAGTCTTAATGGTGGGGAGCAAGATGTTAAGAAGCAAAAGTTTTTTAGAGATAACGGATAAATTTTATTGTTAAAGGGATTCTAGAAAGGTACATAAGACTGCATTCTTATACTTATATTTAGAAGTAATCATAGTAAATTAGAAATAATATGTAACTTAAAATAATATGTAACTTAAATAATATGTAACTTAAATAATAACATATTAAGAAATAATATGTAACTTAAAATGTGATAAAATATTTAACATAAATTAGTGAAATTTTTGATTAAGAAAAGGGAGTACTGTAATGAAACATGATTTAAGATTGTGATGTGTGTGTGTGTGGGGGGGGTAATAATCTTTGGAAAGCATAAGTGTTCCCACAAAGGTATGATATCTTATTGAAATGGATAAAATGTTCAAGATATAAATGATTGTTAATATTAATGATTAGCAAAATCTTCGTGAAATGAGATTTGAAGTAGAAGAAGGAGGAACATTTTAATGAAATATAGCTATAATATGTGATGGGGGGGGGGGAATAATTATGGAAAATAAGGCTCCCATAAGAGTATGTGATTTAATTGAAAAGCAATGAGTTAAATGTTTAAGATATGAATGAATATCAATACTAATGAATAGATTTGTATTATTTTTGATAATATAGTATAATTTTAAAATGTACCAGACGGAATCCCAATGTATGTTATGTGTTTTATATTAAGTATTATAAATATAGGGGAAAGAGAAAAAGGCATCATGCTCCATATAGTGTACAGGAGAAATACTTCTTTTTTTAAAGAAGAAAAATAAATGGTTGGCTAGAATAGAACAGACAAAGAATAATAAATATTATGATATGAATTGAGAGGAGATAAATAAAATAAAATAAAATCGAGAAAATTTAAAGGAGAGAAGAAGTATAGAAAATTGAAAATGTTAATAAGATATGAAATGGTGTGTAAAATGAATATGAATTTGAATTTGTGTCTGTATCAAGAGTTTTAACCCGCGACTTTCAGAAACGAGATTTTTTATGCTCTTATGTTATGTGTTTATGTCTATTTATGTATTGTTTGTTTTGAAAATAAAACTTGTTAAAAAAAAAAAAAGAAGACTGGGACTCATACATGGACCAGTTCCAGATGTTTCTGGAGACCAACAACTTTGAGGATGCCACTACTGGAAAAAAGCGAGCGGTATACCTGACTCACCGCGGACCTGCCGTTTTTAAGATGGCTAAGGCACTGGCGAAACCGGTTGAGGTGAAATCCATGGACTGGGACATCCTCGAGCCCCTCCTATGGGCCCACTATGCACCTACCATACCAATGCTTGTCCGAAGACATAAATTTTACCAGAGAGACCAGCGGAAAGGAGAGAGCTTTGCAGATTTCATCGCGGATCTCCAGAACCTGGGAGGCCTCTGCAGGTTCGCTGACCTTGAAGAAGCTCTAAGAGACCAAATAGTTCTGGGTTTAGATGTACCACACGTGCAAAGTAAACTGATGGCGAAAGGCGACATCAGCCTTGCAGATACCATCGCTGATGCTACTGCAGCAGAAGCAACCAGGAAGTCGGCTGCCCGAATGCGCTGCACTAACGCCCCACTCCGCCAACTCGCTGGCGAAACCTCACCTCGTCTAGAGGGACATACGATGGCAACCCACCATGAGGACCTCGAATCGTCATCAGAAAGTGATGAGGAAGAGGTCAACCAGCTCCGGTCTGAACGAGACCAATGCCACCAGCGTAACCAGAGGCTGCAGTATCAATGCGCAGGTTGTGGGGCAAACCACCCGCGATCAAACTGCAAATTCCTGGACGCGCTCTGCCATATTTGTGGGAAGAGAGGCCACATCGGAAAGGTCTGTAGAAGCAAGCAAGGATCCAGCCCACTTCAGAGGGGGACCAACTACCACCAAACCACAGGAAGTTGTCCTGTGAATCGGGAACATTCGAACCACCAATGGAACAACCACTCCTACAGAAATAAACCACTAGCCCATTCAACGAAACAAGAAGAGGCACACCAAACCATTACGACTGGTCACGCCTCATCACTAGATGCAAAGAAGATCCGAGTGAAGGTCGCCATCGAAAACCAGCCCTGCATGAGGGAAGTTGATTCAGGATCGTCCCTCTCGATGGTTTCCTGGAAGACCCTTAAACAATTAATCCCTGCCGTCCAGTGGCAAGACCTCAGAACCCAAAGAATCATTCTCAAGGACTATCAGGGAAACCAAATTCCAGTCATTGGATCCAGCCTAGTCCAGGTCTCATTGAAAAATCATACTGCATCCTTACCATTGACCGTCGTCAACTGTGATCGTCCTAGCTTGTTAGGCCTTCAATGGTTCGATCCACTTGGGATTGAGGTAGCCGGCATTCACCAAATCAGCAGCGACGACTGGGAGGAGGCCCTCGTCCAGGAATTCCAGGACGTCTTTACAGACAAACTAGGCGAGTACAAGGGGATCTCGATATCATTTAATCTTAACCCTGAAGTAGTCCCCATCCACCTGAAGCCTCGTCGAGTCCCTTTTGCCCTTAAACCAAAGATTGACGAGCAGCTTGATAAATTAATAGCCCAGGGTGTTTTAGAACCAACCGACCACACTCCTTGGGAAATCCCAATCATAACACCCATCAAACTGGATGGATCGTTAAGGATTTGTGGGGACTACCGTGCCACCCTGAATCACGCCCTTCAACAGAACGCTTACCCGGTGCCGGTCGTACAACACCTTCTCCATTCCCTGGGGGGCGGAAAAGTCTTCGCTAAATTGGATTTAGCACAGGGGTACCAACAACTGCCTGTAGATAAAAAAACAGCAGAGGCACAAACGATCGTTACGCACCGAGGCGCGTTTAAGTTCAACCGACTCCAATTCGGGGTTAGCATGACCCCAGGGATTTTTCAGAGCTTGATAGAGATACTATTACAGGGAATAAAAGGGGTTGTACCATACTTTGATGACGTTTTAATTGCTGCCCCGAATAGAGAAATACTAAAGGAGTGTCTTAGATTGGTTCTCCAGAAATTTAAAGACTCTGGCCTGAAAGTTAAAAAAAAATAAATGTCAACTGTGTACAGAGAAAGTAGAGTTCCTGGGGTACCTAATTGATAAACAAGGTATTCACCCCACCAATAACAAGTTAAGAGCAATCAAGAATGCCCCAAGACCCAGAAATAAGACTGATCTCCAAGCTTTCCTGGGGCTTATTAATTTTTACAACATCTTCCTGCCCCACAAAGCGACCATAGCCGAGCCCCTACATCGGCTCCTCACCAAAAAAGCAACCTGGGTTTGGGGGCACCGAGAGGAGCACGCGTTCTGACAAGTAAAAAACCTATTAACTTCAGATGCTGTTTTGATGCAGTATAACGAGACTTTGCCTTTAACAATCACATGTGACGCGTCACCGTTTGGAGTGGGAGCCATTTTGAGCCATGTGTTACCAAACAGTAGTGAAGCCCCTATTGCCTATTTTTCAAGAACTTTATCAAAGGCTGAACATAACTATAGTCAAATCAATAAAGAGGCTCTTGCTGTTGTATCTGCTGTAAAACGGTTTCATGAATATGTATATGGATGAGTTTTCACTATTGTTACCAACCACAAACCTTTGCTGGGGATTATAGCGGGAGACAAGCCAACCCCCTATATATTATCACCTAGAATGACTCGCTGGTCGGAGATTTGGCTGCGTACAATTATAAGCTGCAACACTGCCCAGGGAAAGCCATTCCCCACGCTGACATGTTGAGCCGTGCACCACTTCCGGAAACCGTCGACGACCCAGCTCCAACCCTTACAATGCTCCAGATTGAAACGCTACATTCACCGCCGCTAACAGCTGGAGATATCGCGATTGAAACAAAACGCGATCCTATCTTAACGTGAGTTCTTAGCTGGGTCGAACGAGGATGACTAGTAGATCAAACCCCTGACGACTCCATCCCCTTCAAGAACCGGAAAACAGAACTTTTTTTCGCAAAAAGGCTGCACCCTATGGGGGGATAGAGTCGTCTTCTAATCTGTATTCAATAAAAAAATAAGACTTTAGAAATCCCAAATATGGTTTGATCAAGTTGTGGTTATGAAACAACTGTTAACCCTAGAGAGGGGGCATTATGCCTTTTACGTATGCAGAATTAACAGATAACAGATAATCAGAGTTGGAAGTGACCTTGTAGGTCATCCAGTCCAACCCCCCTCCGCCCAAGCAGGAGCCAATGCGATCCTAGGTTGCATTAACAGAGGGATACAATCAAAATCAAGGGAGGTACTAATCACATTCTAGAAAGCCTTAGTAAGACCACACCTAGAGTAATGCATGCAGTTTTGGTCACCACACTATAAAAAGATGTTGAGACTCTAGAAAAAGTGCAGAGAAGAGCAACCAGGATGATGAGGGGGCTGGAGGCTAAAACATACGATGAACGGTTACAGGAACTGGGCCTGGTTAGTCTAGGGAAGAGAAAGACTAGGGATGACATGATAGCAATCTTTCAATATTTGAGGGGCTGCCAAAGAGAGGAGGAGGGGGTCAAGCTATTTTCAAAGGCACTTTTGACTGACCCCATTCCCATCTGTTCTCTGCCTCTTGAGTCCCAGCTGATCGACTGGGTCTTCTTTTGTTGCCCTGCATAGGAAAACAGAGCTGGAAAGCAGGTTAGTGGGGTGGGGAGAGAATGGAGATTTTACAATATCCTTCTCCTGCCATGTCCACCAAGCCATGCCCACCAAGCCACACCCACAGAACTGGTATTAAAGACACTGCATGAGGGCCACCCTGGCATCGTGCGTATGAAAACGCTCACACGAAGCTACGCGTGGTGGCCGGGCATCGACAAACAGATCGAAGCCTGGGTAAAGACTTGTTATAAGTGCCAGGAAGTTAGCAATGCCCCACCGAAAGCAACTCCGAAAGAATGGGAAACACCTCGGGGACCGTGGTCCCGCATCCTATTGACCTACTAAGGGACATACATTCCTATTAACAGTGGATGCCTATTCAAACTGGCTCGAGATCCACAAAATGAAGAGTACCACAACCGAGTCCGTCACCCGGAAGTTGAACAGATTATTCGCGATGCATGGACTGCCAGACGTTTTGATATCCGACAATGGACCCCAGTTTACCGTGCTCCCTTTTGAACAATACTTAGTGGACCGCGGTATTCGCCATGCACGAACTTCGCCATTGCACCCTGCAGCTAACGGAAGAGCCGAGCGCATGGTACAGTTTGTTAAAAAAACCCTCCACAAAATGGACTATGGGGACATTGAAGATAAAATAAACAGAATACTCCTTCTCCAACACATCACTCCGCACAGCGTCACCAACAAGACTCCAGCGGAACTATTGATGGGACGCAAACTGCACTCTCACCTCGACCAGCTTCACCTGTCTTACGAGCCAGAGAAACCCTGCGGATCTAGCGGAAAATGGGTAACCATAGAAATTAAATAAATACACACACACACGTACACATATATGTATGTATTAAATACATGTATGAAAATACATATATTTTTCATACATATATACATGTATGTATGAAAATACATGTATGTATGTATGTATGTATGTATTTTCCCAGTTGCAATGTATGGCTGTGAAAGTTGGACCATAAGGAAGGTTGAGTGCCAAAGAATGGAGGCCTTTGAACTCTGGTGCTGGAGAAGACTCTTGCAAGTCCCTTGCACTGCAAGGCGGTCAAATCGGTCAGTCCTAGAGGGGAGATCAACCCTGACTGCTCTTTAGAAGGCCTGATCCTGAAGATGAAACTCAAATACTTTGGCCACCTAATGAGAAGGAGTTTTTCCTCCTCTCAGCTGATCATAGGCTTTTTTTTTTACTACCATTTGGCCAAACTGGTGGCAATTTTTGCTACCAGATCAGGTGAACTGGACTGAACCGCTAGCATACCACCACTGGACTAGGGGACATATGATAGCAATATTCCAATATTTGAGAGGCTTCCACAAAGAAGAGCAGATCAACCTATTTTTCCAAAGTACCAGAAGGCAAGAGAAGAAACAATGGAGAGAAACAACTTGGAATTAAAGAGAAACAGGTAACAGTGAGGACAATTAACAAGTGGAACAACTTTGCCTCCAGAAGTTGTGGGTGCTTCATCACTGGAGGCTTTTAAGAAGAAACTGGACAGTCAATTGTCTGAAATAGTGTAGGATCTCTTGCTTGAGCAGGGGATTGGACTAGAAGACCTCCAAGGTCCCTTCTAGCTCTAGTCTGATTTGATTAAGTCAGTGGGGAAGCTGGATTTGCTTAAGGATGGCATGATTCACTTAACCATTGTGGTGTTTTTCTTAGCAACAGCAGCAAAAATTGTCATAAAATCAGGCACAACTCATTTAACAGCCACTTTGCTCAGCAATGGAAATTCTGGTCCCATTTCTGGTTGTAAGTCAAGAACTAACGTTATATATCTGCGAGCTTTGTAAATTGAGTTGGTGCAAATATAAAAAAAAAATTCCCAGGGACACAAAATATAAAAAAAATTTGCTGAATGTTTCTATTTGCAATTGCAAATGCTCCATAAATAATTGTTTCAATTGAAAGTTTTTGAACAAATTTGGTGAATCATCCAACAATTTTTCACAATAAATTCTGCTTGTAGTATACTGTCCATATTCTCTAATTCATATAAATTGATGCAGCATAACAAATTGATTTGGATCTTCCTGCTAGCTTCTAGGTTCATTACTGAAAAACACTGGCAAATTAATATTTCATTGGAGCAGTGGTTCAGATGTGATGAAACTGCATTGGCAGAAAAAAATAACACAACAAAGACTTAGAGAAATGAAGAATAAAGGTATTGAAATCTGATCAACATATATATTAGTAATATAATGTTTTTCTTATAAATTACTCTTGGTTGTACAAATGCAGTTTTGAAATGCCATAATTATGATTAAAAAGTTTGTATGTACACATTCATGTCATATAAATACACACATTCACAATCTTGCTATTTATTTTTTTTTATATAATTTTGCATTCTTCCTTTTTTGTGTTTCAGTTTTGGACTTCTGTTTTCCAAAACAAAACAATAACGATTTTGCATGCCATACCTATCAAAGCCTCCTTTAAAAAGCCATTTTTTTCTGGTTTTGTGTTGTTGTTTCATGTTCCCAGGAAAATGTTCATTTGAGCGATAGCATGGCCAGACCAACTCCAAAGCACTTTATTATACCTTGTTGCTTTAGTAATCCAAACATGTATATTTCTGGCTGGCTTAGTTGCAATGCAAGCACAAGAAAAGACATGGATTTTTTAAAAAGTGTTCTAACAGTGATGGTCATGGTGGATTTGGTATGCAGGTCAATGCCTGTTATAAAACAACTTCTCAGTGTAAGGTCCTTGAAGCTACAAATCCCTACAACCTCTTAGAATGAAGTAAGACACATACCATTGATTTTAATCAAGCATGGGACAGTTCTCGAGTCTGGGGAAGGCTCTGATGAGTGCTCTGTGTTGGAGGCAGAGATGGGGCCAGGGTAGGCTGGCCGTTATCAGCTGCCTTTGGAATCAGACTTCAGTGAGGCAGAAGAACAGCTTGAGCATGTTTCCAGTGTGCGCATGCACAGAGTTGTCAGACGAAGGGAACAGCTGAGGAACAAGGGACAACTTGAGACTAAAGCCACAGATGGACGGTGAATGGCCCCTCTTCTAGAGTATAAAAAAGGAGCAAAGGGGGAGTGGGGCTTTGCAGGAAACAACTAGTTCATTTCGGCATGCTTGCCAAGTATTTCAGCATCTGAAAGATATAGGCCTGGCCCCTCTCCAAGCATGATAAATGTTTGTAATTGGGAGCTATCATGAAAGACTGTTGGCTGGGACTTTGTTGGAGAGGAAATTCATTGTAAATCAAATAAAAGGGGTTTATCTGGACGAGGACTCAGCTTCATGCTGTTGGGGGAAGCCCAGGTCAGAACAGTATCCCACTAAATCTGGAGAAACACACAGCAACTAACAATTGGAAGAGGCCAGTGTATATGTCAGGTCCCATAGATCCCTATCAGGACACTGCCATTCTGGTGTGAAAGGGGCCTAAAGGCATTCCTCAGTTTATAACCTTTTTCCTGGTGCCTGTCTATCCTGTTCTTTGATTTAGCTTCTTTGGAATGACTGTGTGCTTCACTGATTATAGAATAGCCTTTGGTTTAATCAATCATGTCAAGATGCAGAATGTATATAAAAACAGGCATTCCAGAATATCTTGTTGATTGCAGTAGAATCTGCAGTAGAAGGATGTCAGGAAGCCACGATACAGATAGAACATGTTGAAACAAGATGGCTCTGAGTTGGCAAAGGAATGGGACACATTTGTGTACCTTTCTCCTATTTTTTTCATCCTATACAATGAATATATATTAAGGGAAGCTGGGTTGAAAGACAAGGAACATAATTTTAAAACTGGAAGAAGAAACATCATTAATTATGCCCATGACGTTTCTCTGATAGCAATAGCACCTAAGACTTATATACTGCTTCACAGTGCTTTACAGTCCTCTCTATGCAGTTTACAGAGTCATCCTATTGCCCCTAACAATCTGGCTCCTCATTATACCCACCTCGGAAGGATGGAAGGCTGAATCAGCCTTGAGCCAGCCAGGATCGAACTGCCAAACTGCTGGCAATCGACAGTTAGCAGTACTGCAATACTGCATTCTAAACCACTGAGCCACCATGGCTCTTACAGCCAAAATGCAGAATATCTGAAAGCTCTAGTAATGAAAGTGAGGAATCACAATGAAAAAATGGAGCTAATTTAAAAGGAAAGGAAGACCAAGCTAATGACAACAGATAGAACAGCCAAGCCTTAGAATTAACATTGAAGATACAGAGGTCGTAGACTAGGCCTTGTTAGACCAGCCCTGAAGGCCTTGGAAAAGATATTTAAATGCTGGGGTGTGTCTATAGCTACAAAGACTAGTATTGTGCAAGCCATTTGATTTGATTGTTGATTGTAACCTATGACTATCATTAAGTGTTGTACGTTATGATTCTTGATTCTTAACAAATGTATCTTTTCTTTATGTACACTGAGAGTATTTACATCAAGACAAATTCCTTGTGTGTCCAATCACACTTAGCCAATAAAAGTATTCTATTCTATTCTGTTCTGTTCTGTTCTGTTCCGTTCCGTTCCATTCCATTCTACTCCATTATATCCTCTGTGGAGCAAACATAGAGAATAATAAGAATAGGAACAGTATTGATGCTTTTGAACCTTGGTGTTGGAGAAGTTACCTGAGAATAAGATGGACAGCCAAAGAAAGAAACAGATCATGGACAAAGTTAACCTAGAGTTCTCTCTCAAGGCTGAAATTATCCTACTTCAAATAGATTACGTGAAGACCCAAGTCTCTGGAGAAAGCCCTGATGTTGTGAAAAGTAGAAGGAAAAAGAAGATGACAACCAGCAGCAAGATGGATGGATCTAGTTACAGTGGTCATGGGGACAATGTTGGAAAGCTTGAAAGACCAGGTCAGAGACAGATCCCTGTGGAGAGGAACATTATGTATCGTTCTATGTCTATGGAGATTCTCAGTCATCCAGGTCATGGTTGTCCCAAAGGTGCTTTTTTCAAGAGGCAATTGGACTTTCTGGTTTTTCTTTGAAGACATTTCACTTCTCATCCAAGAAGCTTCTTCAGCTCTGGTTGGATTGGTGGGGAATGGAACAATTTATGATCCTTGCAGACAGTTGGTAATTTGCATCCTTTTAGAGGGTCACTGAAGCACTTGGAGGTTTATCTGAGGATAGTAATAATACCCCGAGGGTAGTAATAATCAGGGTAATAACCCCGAGGACACAGACAAACCTCCAAGTGCTTCAATGACTTTCTAAAAGGATGCAAATGACCAGCTGTCTACAAGGAGTATAAATCCTTCCATTCCCCATCAATCCAGTCAGAGCTGAAGAAACTTCTTAGATGAGAAGTGAAATGTCTTCAAAGATAAACAGAAGGTTCAGTTGCCCCTTGAAAAAAGCACCTTTGGGACATGTATATGGTTCCTAAGAATTGAAAATGACCTCATGGAAGATAATCAGTTAATCAATCAATCTAAAACTGAGGGCATAGCACAGCTCTCCCCTTTAAGTCCATTCTTCATGAGTGCATGGATACAAACTCATTTTCTTGACTGCAGTACAGAAGCTATTGGCCAGTGCGTTCTTCCAGAAAGTTTATTTCAACAACCCTGAGATGCATTAGAGCCCTTCCATTCATCTAATCAGAACCAATCCTTATTGGTTGCCAACTCGAAGTGCTGCCACCCTCTTTCTGAAAAAAAAGATTTAAAAATAGCTTTCCAATATCAGTCAAGGTCAACTAGATATCTTGGTCATTTCCAAAGCATTCATATCAACATCAAATATCTACATTGACTTGCATTTTTTTTTTTTGGGGGGGGAGGGGAAAATCAAATTAACTCTCATGCTTAATACCCTACAGTATTTCTGGCATCTAAAAATGCATGTTAATTTGCAATGAAGTTAAGATAGTACCAAATGTTTTTTTTTTTTTTTTTGCAATATAGCTGGGCATAAAGCTTTCCAGCCTCTGCTATCTTTCATTCAAAAAATTACAAAAAGAGGAAAATGTACATAGGATTGATTTTTTTACTCTCTCTTTTTCCTTTTATTTTTCCTTGTATTTTTTCCTTTTATTTTCCTTGTATTTTACTGGGTTTTTTAAAAGCATAATATACCATATAAAAATAAATAAAGGAGACATAAGTTAAGGATAATTATATATAAACCTCCAGAGATTAGTGAATGAATGTGGGCATGTCAAAAAAAATTGTTTCAAGTTGACAGCATTCAAATTTGTGTTTCAAAAAGCACAGGGAGAAAAATCTAAAGACAATTTCAGTATTTTTAGAGATCATAAACAACAGTTATGATAGTAAAATAATGCAATCAATTACCAAGTGAACTGAACTGAAGGCAAGGAACCATTTTTCTCATAAACCCTATGCATGATCATCATACCCATTCAGTTCCACAGAAGAACAACAGACTGTTTTCAGAAAGGTTCTAATTTCAAAAATATTAAAACAGAGGGAAGAGACTATGTAAACTATCACAACTATGTAAACAAGTAGCTCTTTACTAACCATAAAGGTATAAGCAGGTACCTCTTTTTTCCCCATAACCCATCCTTCATCTTTAAGCAAATCTGTAACATGTCAACTTTTCAATCCTGGTGTTAGCAAAAAGTCCATGAAAGTTCGCCAGAACTTTATAAAAATTCTTATGTCTTATTTTAACCTTGATGAAATAAACCAACTTCTACTCCTTCCTTTTACTTCTGAAAATCTAAATCTTTAATTCATTCAAATATTGTCCAAGGATTTGGTCTTTTTTCAATTCTTCTTTGTCCCATTGCAAGAGCTTATTCAAGGCTTTTACAAGCCTCTTTTGTAAATCCAGTAAGACTATCCAGGTCACTCTCTTGATTAATTTTTTTTCTATTGCCCGATTAATTTTTAAAACTTTATTTGTATATTTAAGGAAGGGAGGGAGGGAGGGAGGGAGGGATAAGGAGTAGGAGCAGCAGAAATGGGAGCAGAGTTAAAGAGGGATCCACCTAGAATCCCAACATAGTCACAAGCAGACTAAGTCCAACTCCACTTGAATTCCTTTGATCCTTATTTAACTCCACGCAGGTGCTAACCATTAGTTGAGAAGATTCCTGTGTATAAACTGTTTAGCAATACATCAGTTTAATTGGACTTTCATGTGAAGACCAGTCTCTTTGTGCCTGTGGAAGGAAGGGAGGGAAGAAGGAAGGGAGGGAGGGAGGAAGATGTTTATATATTTTCTTTCTCCATTTCCTTCTTTCCTTTCTCTTGTTTCCTCCTTTTACTTTCCTTCAACTCTCTTGACTTTCTTTGAGTTTAGTTTGTATTAGTTTGCATTACTGTAATTAAAATCTTCAGTAAAAAACTATATAAAAACAATAAATAAAAACAGATAGGACAAATTTAATTCTAGGACCTTGAAATGTCTCTGGGGATGCCATTCCAGGGTTCAAGTGAGTCTTGAAGCCAAAAATGCTTATGAGACATTGAGACTGAGTCACAGCTGCAATTTAAAGGTCAAGCATTAAATGATCTCCAGAATGGAGCCAAGGTTTCAACATTTGGTAAACCACCAAATAGTCAATTATTCTATTTCTCCTCTTTTCTTATATCAAGGATTGCCAATTAATCACTTAGGATTGAAAATGGGTTTCACCTTCTTTTCTCCTTTCTCTTCACTCGCATTTCTACCCTAACTTTGAACATACTTACATAGAGGTCTCTCTAGTTTCTCTTGAATTCATCACTTTTACCCAACAAATTGCTTTTTTCAAGGAACGGAACAAAGGTGAGTGCACCTGGTCTTCTATTTTCCTTTCCCATTCTGCGACTGCTATGTATATCAATGGGTTAAATACAGATAGTCCTCAATTTATGACCACAATTGACCCAAAATTGCTAGGTGGGACAGTTGTTAAAGGATTTTTGCCCTATGTTAAGACCTTCCTTGCCACAGTTGTTTCAGTGAATCACTGTAGTTGTTAAGTTACTAACATTGTTGTTAAGTGAATCTGGCTTCCCTGTTGATTTTGCTTCTCAGAAAGTCACAAAAGGGGATCACATGACCCTGGGATCCTGCAACCATCATAAATATGAACCAGTTGCCAAGCATCCAGATTTTGATCATGTGACCATGGGGAAGCTACAATAGTTGCAAGTGTGAAAAATGGTCATAAGTCACTTTCTTCAGGGGTGTTGTAATTTTGAGTGGTCACTAAATGAATTGTTGTAAGTTAAGGACTACCAGTATGGATTAACCAAGCACTCTCCCTTTTGGATGGTAGCTACTATTCCAGTCTGCTCTTATCTGCTTCCCCCACACATTTTTTTTGATATTTATAGGGGAGGGGGAACTGAACTAAACAGGCCACAAAAATTGTGTTTGATATTACATGCAATCTTGCTATGTATTTCTGTGCATGATGAAAGAATTATCCCAGAAAATATTTGAAGAGTTGCTCTGTTTCCCAGGAAGGAAGGAAGGAAGGAAGGAAGGAAGGAAGGAAGGAAGGAAGGAAGGAAGGAAGGAAGGAAGGAAGGATTAAATAAAAGAGCATTGGATGGGATAGGAATGAACAGGATAGATTGTGCAATTCTTTAGTTTTAAAAAAGACAACTGTATGAGGACATGATCTGTTATCTTAAACAATCTGAGGTTTCCTGACCTGGATAGGAAGTTGGACTAAGAGACATCCAAGATCCCTTCTTAATAAGCGATTCTATGCATCTATGGAGATTCTCAGTCATCCAGGTCATGGTTGTCTGAACAGTGCTTTTTCAAAAGGCAACTGGACTTCCTTTGTTTTTTTCTTGCAGACATTTCACTTTTCATCCAAGAAGCTTCTTCAGTTCTGAAGAACTGACGTTCAGTTCTGAAGAACTGGAGAAGCTTCTTGAATGAGAAGGGAAACGTCTTCAAGGGGGAAAAAAGGAAGTCCAGTTGTCTCTTAAAAAAGCCCCTTTGCAACGTGATTCTATGATTAAAATCATGCCTGTCAGGGAGGAAATGGAGAAAGATACTTTTTTTCCCCCTTTCCCCAAGCACAATGACAAAGCCCTTCCAAGGAAGCTGGGAGGAATTTTGGAACAGAAAAGAAAGGATTTCCTCGGAATAGAATAGAATAGAATAGAATAGGAATTCTTTATTGGCCAAGTGTGATTAGAGACATAAGGAATTTGTCTCCAGGGCATAAGCTCTCAGTGTGCATACAATAGTGATAGATCACGATCACAGTCATTGTAAAAATACTTTCATAATAAAACATTAGATACAACACTTAGTGATAGTCATGGATACTAAATAAGCAATCGACATTAAATCATACCAGGATGCTAATTAAACAATTTAAATAGTGAGATACAAGCAACAAGTTATAGTCATCAGAAGATAAAGTGATAGGTAATAGGGAAGATGAGAATAGTGATGGTAAGGCTGCCTTTCCAGATAGTTGACAGTGTTGTTTAGCAGGATGAGAATTAGTTGTTTAGCAGAGTGATGGCATGGGGGAAATATTTATACTATTTATGTATAAAGAGTGAAATGCATTGCTAAAAGATGTAGTGAAAGACATTAATTTGAATGGGACTGTATACATATATGGAAGATAGGTCTATCAAGGGCTTTTCGTCAGAAAGATTCAACATTATCTTCAGGTCAGGACAATCCATGTTTCTAAAGGCCGCTTGCGGAAGGACATGGGCAGTGTAGAATATCTTCGTTTTCCCGCATGCAACAATTTTGAAGTATCAATTCGGCTCCTGTGAGAAACGAAGTCAGACAGTGGCCTTATCCAATCTATTCTTAGGTTCTAATATCAGGGGGATTTACTAAAGCATTTTATTTACTTATTTACTGTCAGATTACTACCCTTCCTTTCACACAAGAGCTGAAGGAATAAAACAGAACTCCTTTCCATATAACAACAAGCTCTTTATAAAAGATTGGGCAGAGAAGGAGTTGACTGGCTTACATTCAATGAGTTTTACAATTGGAGGATGATTAGAACCTGGGTTTCCCTACAGCAAACTTAACCACTGCACCGCACTACCTCTGGTGCTAAATATCAATCAATCTGTCTCTGATCTATATACCTTTTGAAAGAAACAGCCGAGCGGCACATACACAATAATTAAGCAATAAATATTGCTTAACAGAAAAAGAAAAGAAATCCAAATATGTCAGCAAAACAAAATCCTTGGCACACATCACAGCCAACTGTTTGCTGTTTTCGAAAACATTTTATTGTACAGTGATACGCTCCAGCAATTTTCCAGGACAGTATTTTATTTTGTTTTAAACTTGTTCTTGTTGAAAATGCGGAATATATAGTGTTTATAAGCTCGCAGCAGCAATCTTAATTAAGCTAAGAAACACTGATCATCCCAATAATTAAATAAGGATTAAATTAAATTAAATTAAATTATGTTCTCCCCAGTCTAAATCACCGTAAAGCACAAGGAATGAAATCCATGTCAGAGCTTTCCTTCCTTCCTTCCTTCCTTCCTTCCTTCCTTCCTTCCTTCCTTCCTTCCTTCCTTCCTTCCTTCCTTCCTATTAAGTCAGTCAGACAATACTTTGAATAACTACATCCAATGTCCATGGCTCTTTCTTTCTTTCTTTCTTTCTTTCTTTCTTTCTTTCTTTCTTTCTTTCTTTCTTTCTTTCTTTCTTTCTTTCTTTCTTTCTTTCTTTCTTTCTCACTCACACTTTCTCACTCACACTTTCTCACTCTCACCCTCTTGCCATTGAGTCAGTCTTGATTCTAGGCAGTTCTCTGAACAAATGCATCCAACTTTCTTGACAATAGTTTCAGAAAATGATTTGTAATTGCTTCCTTCTTAGGGCTGAGAGAAAGTGACTGGCCTAGGTGGCTTTGTGCCTAAGGGGGAACTAGAAATTATACTCTCCAGCTTTCTACCCTGGTGCCTTAAACCACTACTCCAAACTGGCTTTCCCATGTCATGTTCACACACACTTATTTATAAACCTGCTGCACTCTGTTTATTTTTTCTTCCATTCAATCCTGTTCAATTCTTGGAGACTACCTTGATAAGCCCTTGCAATTTTCCCTGCAAGTCCCTGCAAGGTTTTTTTCAGAAGTTTTTTGCCATTGCCTCCTTCCTAGGGTTGAGAGAAAATTACTGGCCCAATATAATCCAGCTGACTTGGGGTCTAAAATGGGATTAGAACTCCTGGTATCTAGACTGATGCCTTAACCGCTATACCAAACTGGCTCTCATTTCTTTATTAGCCTACATCACAATCAAATCTACCAAAATTGTGTTGAAAGGTGAAATCCTTAACCTTGAATGTGTTTCACCTTTTTATCTAGAATATCTACCTGCCTGCCTGCCTGTCTATCTGTTGGTTGATCCGTCTATCTGTCTGTCTGTCTATCATTATTTATCTACCTGCTGTTGTCTGTCTATCTATCTATTGTTATCTCTCTGTTGTTATCTCTCTCCCTCTCCTTTTCTCTTGCTCCTTCCTCTCTCTATCACTGAAAAACCACAAGAAGAGCAAATGTGAAGTATATTTATACTCCAATCTGCACATAACTTCAGGAGGTATGAATCAGGAGCATCATAACTCACAAACATTTAATTTTTCAAACATTTCAACAATGATTTATTTTGACCTTACAACTGCACTGTGGCTCTGCTCACCTGACTGAACACTGATGGACAGTCTTCCAATCTTTGCCCTTGCAAAGTAATCTGTATCCAACCATGGCAGTGTAACACATATTCAAACATTAGTCCAATCTGCCAACGTTCCATATCGTTCTGAATTTTAAAAATATCTTTTTCTAGCTCATCTTTCTGCTCTGATGAGCCTTCAATATATCTAATAAAACTCGGGGGGGAAACCTGAATATAAAAAGTTAAACCCAGAGATCAAAAAATAACACTGATGTCATTTTTAAAAAGATAAGGTAAAGGAGTTCTTGAGGATTTTATTTCACTAATCTTTGCCAATTATAGGGGATGATGCTCATCTCCATTTCAAGACCATTGAGCCAGTGTGATCTGAAGATATTTCTGCAATCATATGACCAGCATGATGTCATGAAACACTGATACCTTCCCAACAGTGGTGGTACCTATTTATCTACTGGCATTTGCAAGCTTTCAAACTGTTAGGTTGGCAGGAGCTGAGCTGAGGACAGGAGCTTAACCCATCATGCGGCACTCGGGTCTCAAACCTGGTGTCAGCATTCTGAGCAACGCACCCATTGAAAGCAGAACTCCAAAGCAGGTAGATTCCTCAAAGAACATGTTTATTGGTTACATCATATTGGCATAGCTGGTGAAAACTAACTTTAAAGTTCCTGAGGTTTTCACCTAATTAAAAGAACGGAAGTCTCCCCTCCCAGATGTCACTGGTCACATTGTCCAATGAAAATAGCTGGCAGGCTGCTTGGTCACTCTTCCCTCCTTCCACAGCCACCTGTTAAGATGACCTTGGTTCCCACAGGAAAACTTTTTGTTTTGACAGTTAGCCTGTCTATCTACTATCTACTTCCCCCTCTCCCTTCTCCCTCTCAGAGCTCATGGCAACTATGAGGCAGCACAGAGATGGCTTCAGTCAAGGTCGCTTCAGAGTTGACACCTGGGCTGCCAGCTTTCCAGCTGATAAGCACAGCGTCATAACCACTGCAGCCACTGCACTGCCCCAATGTAGGTATAGTTCTAAAATAATTTAAAGCAATAGCAATAGGTCTTAGACTTATATATCACTTCACAGTGCTTTACAGGTCTCTCTAAAAGCGGTTTACAGAGTCATCCTATTGCCCCCAACAATCTGGGTCCTCATTTTACCAACCTTGGAAGGATGGAAGGATGGGTCAAACTTGAGCAAGTCAGGATCAACCTCTTGGCAGTGGACAGAGTTAGCTTGCAATCAGAGGTGGTATTCAGCAGGTTCTGACCAGTTCTGGAGAACCGGTAGTGGAAATTTTGAGTAGTTCAGAGAACCAGCAAATACCACCTCTGACTGGCCCCGCCCCCATCTATTCTCTGCCTCCCAAGTCCCAGCTGATTGGCTGGGTCTTCTTTTGTTGCCCTGCACAGGAGAATGGAGCTGGAAAGCAGGTTAGTGGGGTGAGGAAAGGATGGGATTTTGTAGTACTTCCCCCAGGAGTAGGGAGGGAATGGAGATTTTACAGTATCCTTCCCCTGCAATGGCTACCAAGCCATGCCCATAGAACTGGTAGTTTAAAAAAAAAATTGAATTCCACCACTGCTTGCAATACTACACATTAACCACTATGCCCCTATGGCTTATTTAAATTTAAAGAATTAAACAAGGGGTGTATCTTTAAAGGTATTTTATAGGTTGAAAAAGCAGCAAGCCACCCAGAAGAAGGAATTCTCTTGTATACCAAAGAAAGCTTATTTTCAGATAGACCTAACAGACTTCGTTAGAATCAGGATGAAAAGAACGCTTCAGAAATAGTAGCAGATCAAATGGTAGAGAATAAAATGTCACGGTACCTGTAAGTAAAAGTTGCATCTGGTACAAAGCCAAATCTATTCATTTATAAGGTCATTTAAAAGATGCACACATCACACCACATATGTTTCTGCTTGGCTGAGCCCTCAACGTGTCTAGAAAAACTGAATATGAAAAGCCCAATCCAGAGGTTTAAAAACTATCCTGAAACAAACATAGGACTAAAATCTTTTAAACAATTAAAATTCTCGGTGAAGAAGCGATATCTTTAGAAATGTTCTGTTAGTTGAGAAAGTGGTAAGCAATACACAGGAGTTCTCTTATGTGCCAGAAGGACACACAGTAGGACGCTTATTTTCAGACAGGCCTTTTTTTAAAGAGCACTTCAGAAATGTAACAGAGCAAAATCGGAAGATCAAATGTTATGGCAGGTGTAAGCAAGAGTTGCACCTGGTGCAAAACCCAGCCTATTTGTTTATAAGGTCATTGAAAAGATGCATACAGTAAACTGAATATCTGGTAGAAATGACTGGGTCAGCTGAAAGAGATGCTAAGAAGAATGTATCCTCTTTCAGTGAACAGCAGTTTTGTCCTTGGCAGAAAAATCCTCCCTAACTCAATGGAGTAGGAAACAGGGGATCAGAATAACAGAATAACAGGAAGGGACCTTGGAGGTCTTCTAGTTTTACCCCTGCTCAAGCAAAAACCCTGAACCATTTAAGACAAATGGTTGCCCAATCTCTTCTTCTTCCTCCTTACTTCTCCTTCTGAGCAGCTTCTTTGCCTTCCTTAGCCACTCTGAATAATGGCTGCCAGCAGTCTACTGATGTTTCTCATGCTGCTCGCAATCATCACACAGTGTTGCTTTCATGGCTGAGAAATTGTGTCTGCTTTAGCAAAACCCATGACAAATCACAAAGTGGGACAGTCAAAAAGATCTTGCAGATCATCTAATCCAAACCCCTTCCCAATGTCCACTATTATAACAACTGTTTGTTCCTTCCAGATATTCATAGTCTTTCTCTTGTTTTAATTGAGTATCAAAAGGTAAACTGCCCAGACTTGTGCAGTCTCTAACTTTAATAAAACCCTTCTCTTCTTCCTTATCTGAAAAGAATGAAAAGTAGGGCTAGGGGTGAGGTGATAGCAATGTTCCAATATCTAAGGGGGTTTCACAAAGAAGAAGAGGTCAGCGTATTCTCCAAAGCACCCAAAGAAATGGATGGAAACTACTCAAGGAGAGAACCAACCCAGAACTCAGAAGAAATTTCCTGACAATGAGAACAATTGATCAGTGGAATGGTTTGCCTCCAGAAGTTGTCTGCGCTCCAACACTGGATGTTTTTAAGAAGTGATTGGACAACCATTTGCCTAAATGTTATAGGTGTCCTGCTTGAGTAGAGGATTGGATTGGATTAGAAGAGTGGCCCCCAACCTGTTTGCAACCAGGCCATGTGAGTACTAGTACACGCACGTGCAACTCCACTCGTGTGAGAGGAGAGGTGGATGCCAGTACTCTCAGCCCCACTCCCACAAATGGTGCCAGTGCTCGCAACCCCGGTGTTTGTGCGTGGCCGCCATTCACATAAATGAAACTGTGTGTGCGCATCCCTGTCCCTTGCACAAAACCATCCCCTCTTCCCCCACCTGCATGCCGGGTCGCCCACCTGGAAAGGTTGGGGGATGCTGGACTAGAAGATCACTAAGGTCTCTTCCAACTCTGTCATTCTGTTATCTTGCTTTTTATTCTTCTGTAAGCAATTTAAATTGTTAGTGCCTTTTGTAAAATGTAGCGCCCAGAAATGGGACCAATTTATCAGACATGTGAGGAAACCTTGGGATAATTTGTTATATTTTTCAATCTTAGGAGATGGTAGATCTTGGCCAATCTTATCTGGGATTTGTAGCTAAGGAGGGCCAAAGTTGGTTAGTTATTTGAAGTGAGAATTTCCAGGAACCCTGAGGATGCAGGTTGTCAAAAGGAAAACACTACCTGGAAGAAGAAAGAGGCAAACCTCGTCCATGCTATTTCCAGGCTAAGAAAACTACATAGAGAAAGAGATTATTTTTTACTTTCTTTTCCATTATCCATCCCTCCAAATGTGCTTACTAACCAGTAGCTGGACTTGATCAGAAGGAGCCTTTTTCCTACACCTTGCAAGACCCTGATGGAATACACTATCTCAACTGCCCTGGCCTCATTCTGGAAAGTACCAGCCAGCTGTGCATACCTGATAAGACCCCTGCTACTGGCAATAGGAATTCAAATAGTGCAGCATGCTGGCACCTTGAGTAGCATGCTAATGGAGAGAGGATGCTTTCTGACATCCTTCTTAGTCTGCCATCTGACTCATGGTAGGAAGCTGAATTTGCAGACAAGAAATATTATACTGCACCATTGGAAGGCTATTAAAAAAAAATCCCAGCTCCCCAAAATAAAATAAGCACGCTTTTCAGACTTATTCTTCCTGGCGATGACACCATGTGTTAACTCTGTGAGGTATTCCAGACAAGAAGTACAACTAGGATTACTAGTCCTTTCTTCATAAGTTAAATTAGTAGAATCTTGCAAGACTAAAAGTATTCCTCCCGTCCTTTCCTTTTACTCTCTGGAAAACTAGGAAGGATCGCTTCTGAAACGCCACACCCTCAATTCTTCTGCGGGCTGAGATATCTTTTAAGGGCCACCTGTCCACAACTCTGCCTTCTGTCCCTCAAGGTCATTCCCATATACCATTATACTCTCTCATGAACTCACAGCCAGTGGCTGGAAGTACATAAGAGGAAGTAGGGAAAGGCAAGGGGAGAGGAGGGAAGGGGAGGGAGAGGAGGGGGAGAGGGAAGGAGGGAGGAGGAGGAAGAAGAGAAAGAGGAGGAGGAGGAGGAGGAGGAGGAGGAGGAGGAGGAGGAAGAGGAGGAGGAGGAAGAGGAAGAGGAAGAGGAAGAGGAAGAGGAAGAGGAAGAGGAAGAATAATAATTGAGGATTCTTGGGATAGAAGAGAAACTCTTGCCCATTTACATAAGTAAAGGGCAAAAGATGTATTTAGTGCAACCTGGGAGAATTTGTCTTCCAGATCATTCCCAAGTTCAGTTTGGCTAACTATGAAAAAAACCTGATTCTCTGAAATATGCTTCGATGCACAAAGATTCCCAAACTTGAAGCTCTAATCTCTTAGCAACCAGAGTACCCTTTGTATTAAAATGAAGCTGCAGGGAACTGACTGTCATCTGCTGGAGCCCAGAAACACACTGAATCAGCAAGTGCCTAAGAAAAGACAGACAACAGTACAAAAATGGGAATAGTGTTAGATCTGGGAAAGTGGGCGCAAAGAACGGAAACGAGGCATCGAATAGTGACTCCAACTCTTTATTAGTGACTTCAGAACAGAGCAAAATACAAGGGCAGCAGCAGCTCCTTTTATATAGCTGGCTGCTGTCACAACACCCAATGATTTGAGTTTGCCGCGCTGGGAGCATCCAATCAGCGGCAACCTGCTATCAGCCAATCAGATCAGCCAACAACGACCAATCACAATCCGCTATCAGTGGGCCAATCAGAAGTGCAGGTTTACGAGCCTGTCGTGGAAGGAAAACTATTAGAATTGCAAGCTAACGAGTTTGCTTAGTTCGGAACACCCCTCCCCCCTAGGTTTCATCTCAAGGGTGGGGTGATGTATTCTTGCAGGTAGGCAGGTCGTCTCACCTGTCTACCTGATCTTTGTTGCTCCACCAGTTTTTGCCCAGACTCTGGTTCCGGTGGGCTGTTTGTTGAACTCAGCAGTAATGATGATCTGACTTCTCCGTTGGGTGACTCAGGGTTGTCATCTCTACTCCCGTCAAGGCTGTCATCTGGATTCTCTGGGTTTGCTGATGCCGCCATGCTGCTTCGTGGAGAGATGACCATCTGCCCCGGCTCTTCTTCAGAAGGTGAATATTCCAGGTTTGGTCACGCTGATTGCTGGGTTTCGAGTACTGGGTCGGGTACTAGTTCATTTTCGGTCCCATCGATTTCCCTCCCCCCACTGGTTTGGAGTTCAGGGCTTGTGAAGGGGGTAGGTGCCAGCCTGAAGCGTAGCTAGTCGATGTGGCGCTTCCACAGTCTCCCATCAGCAGTTTGTAAACGGTAGGAACGGGGACCCGTAAGTTGAGTTATGGTAGCGGGGACCCACAATGGGTCACCGGTAAAGATTTTTGCAAAAACCGGGTCGCCTACCTTGAATATGCGATACTTGCTGCTGGAACCCAGGGGCTTTTCTGGCGTGTAGGCAGGGTGTAGTCGGTCAAGATGTGATCGAAGTTTCCTGCCCATCAGGAGTTCGGCTGGGGTTTTGTTTATGGTGCTGTTTGGAGTAATATGTCGGAGAAGCATCCTGGTCACCTTGTCATGGATGTTCCCTTGTTCCATCTTGTGTTAGGTTTTCTTTATGAACTGGACCATTCATTCAGCCCTACGGTTGGCCGCAGGGTGAGCCGGCGATGTTAAGGCGTGGAGTATCCCCCGGTCTGCTAGGTACTGTTCAAATGCCAAGGCGGTGAATTGTGGGACATTGTCTGAAACCAAGACATCTGGCAAGCCATGTGTAGCAAATAGTCTGTTTAGTTTTTTTACGACTGCCTCTGTGGTGGTGCTCTTCATTTTGTGGACCTCAAGCCAGTTGGAATAGGCATCCACTGTTATGAGGAATGTATGCCCGTTGGTGGGTCCCGCAAAATTGATGTGGATACTGGACCAGGGACCTCAGGGTGCTTCCCATTCAGTTGGTGGTGCTTTTGGTGGAGCTGAGCGTGTTTCCTGGCACTTGTTGCAGGTGGCGACCCAGGTTTCTATTTGCTTATCTATGCCTGGCCACCAAGCGTAGCTCCCTGCTAGTGCCTTCATTCGCACGATGCCCGGATGTCCATCATGCAATAGTTTTAGGACCTTATGCTGCAATCTTCCTGGGATGATTACTCTGTCTCCCCATAAAACACATCCTTTTGGGGAGAAAAGTTCTGTCTGCCTGTGTTTGAAAGGCTTGAAGGTGTCGTTGAGTTTATTGTCAGGCCAACCTCTTTCCACCCACCTGAGGACTCGTGCCAAACAAGGGTCCTTCCTTGTTTCGGATGCGATGTCTTGTTCAGTCAGTGGTGGTGAAGGAAGTGTCTCGATTTGTAGTGTAGCTAGGGTTGGAGCTGGGTCATCCAGGACTTCTGGTAGCAGAGAGCGGCTCAGGGCATCAGCGTGGGGAATGGCTTTCCCTGGTCGGTGTTGCAGTTGGTAATCGTATGCGGCTAGAAACTCTGACCAGCGTGTCATTCTTGGCGATAAGATGTGGGGAGTTGGTTTATCCCCCGCCAAGATGCCAAGTAATGGTTTGTGATTGGTGATTATAGAAAAGGATCTTCCATATACATACTCATGGAATCGTTTGATCGCAGACACAATAGCGAGAGCCTCTTTATCTAGTTGGCTATAGTTTCTCTCAGTTTTAGATAAAGTTCTACAAAAAAATGCAATGGGCGCCTCAGTACCGTTTGGCAGGATGTGGCTTAGGATGGCTCCTACTCCAAACGGTGAGGCATCACAGGTGACATTTAAGGGTAAAGTCTCATTATATTGTATCAATACAGCATCTGATGTTAAAAGGTCTTTTACTTGCTGAAAAGCTCGCTCTTCTCAATGTCCCCAGACCCAGGAAGCTTTCTTGTCGAGGAGCCTATGCAGGGGTTCAGCAACGGTCACCTTCTGGGGTAGGAAGATGTTATAAAAATTAATGAGTCCCAGGAAGGCTTGGAGATCTGTTTTGTTTCTAGGTCTCGGAGCGTTTTTTATTGCAGCCAATTTTTCCTCAGTAGGGTGAATTCCCTGTTTGTCAAGAAGGTAACCAAGGAATTCAACCCTCTCAGTACATCGTTGGCACTTGTCCTTCTTGACCTTCAGGCCAGCATCTTTAAATTTTTGGAGGACCATTCTTAGTCACTTTTCTAGTAGACTTCTAGTAGATGGCTATCGAGACATCATCGAAATATGGCACGACCCCTTTTATGCCTTGTAGCAATCTCTCCATCAGACTTTGGAAGATGCCAGGTGCTATGCTCACTCCGAACTGGAGTCTATTACACTTGAATGCACCTCTGTGCGTGACTATAGTTTGGGCTTCTGCAGTCTCTGCATCTACGGGCAGTTGCTGGTATGCCTGGGCTAGATCCAATTTTGCGAATATTTTTCCGCCCCCAAGGGAGTGAAGGAGGTGTTGGACCACAGGCATGGGCTAAGCACTCTGCTGAAGTGCGTGGTTTAGGGTGGCCTTGTAATCCCCACAAATTCTCAAAGATCCATCAGGTTTTATGGGGGTTACAATTGGGGTCTCCCATCAGGCGTGGTCAATCGGTTCCAACACGCCCTGGGCTATTAATTTGTCCAATTGTTCATCAATCTTTGGTTTGAGTGCAAAGGGCACTCGACGAGGCTTAAGGTGAATGGGCGCAATATCAGGGCAGAGGTTAAATGATATGGGGGATCCCTTGTACTTGCCTAGCTTCTCGGTGAAAACTTCCTGGAATTCCTGGACAAGGGCCACTTCCCAGTCATCGCTTTCGGTCTGGTTGATGCCCGCCAGTTCGATTCCCAGTGGCGTGAACCACTGCAAGCCTAGTAAGCTGGGTCGATCTCTATCAATGGCAGTAAGAGGTGGGGTTGCGTTGTGGTCTTTGAAGGAGACTTGGACGTGGCTGGAACCGGCGACTGGGATCCTATTTCCTTGGTAGTCCTTTAATATAATTTTCTGAGTGCTGAAGTCCTGGCAACGGATGTCAGGGATCAGCTGTTTGAGGATTTTCCAGGAAGCCATCGATAGAGAAGACCCGGAGTCGACTTCCATAACGCATGGTCGATTCTCAATGGTGACCTTTACTCGGATTTTACTTGCATCAAGGAATGAAGCGTGGCTGATGGTGATGGTTTGGTGTGCCTCTTCTCGTCTGGTACAAGTGGCTGGTGCTTGATTTCTGTAGTAGTGGTTCCATTGGTTGCTTGGGCAGTCCTGATTTACTGGTAGGGTGCCTGTTGTCTGCCGGAAATTATTTTCTCTTCAGTTTGAGCTGGACCCTTGCTTGCTTCTACAGACCTTTGCAATGTGGCCCTTCTTTCCACAGGAACAGCAGAGGGCATCTAGGAATGTGCAGTCTGATCGCGGATGGTTTCCCCCGCATCCAGCACACTGATATGAGGGCTTACAATTCCGTTCATCTCGCTGATTGCGTTCTGACCGGAGTCTGTTGACCTCCTCTTCCTTGCTTTCTGATGAGGATTCGAGGTCTTCATGGTGGGTGGTCATTGTGTGCCTCTCGGAAAGGGGCGTAGTGTCACTGGCAAGTTGGCGGTGCGGTCCGTTTGCTTGGTGCATTCGAGCTGCCGACTTCCTGATTGCTTCTGCTGCAGTAGCATCGGCGATGACATCTGCGAGGCCGATGTCCCCCTTTGCCATTATCTTGCTCTGGGTTGTGGGGTCTCTTAGACTCAGAACAATTCGATCTCTCATGGCTTCTTCAAGATTTGCAAAGCCACAGAGTCCCCCCAGGTTTCTGAGGTCCGCGATGAAGTCTCCAACACTCTCGCTTTCCTGTTGGATCCTCTGGTAAAACTCGTGTCTCCTGATGAGTGTTGGCACCGCTGGGGCATAATGGGCCCAGAGGATTGGGGCGAGGTTGTCCCAGTCCATTGTCTTGACTTCAGCTGGTTTTGCGAGTGCCTTTGCCATCTTAAAAATGGTGGGCCCGCAATGGGTCAGGAATACAGCTCGTTTCTTGCCAGGTGTAGCATCCTTCAGGTTGTTGGTTTCCAGGAACATCTGAAACCTGTCCATATACGAGTCCTAGTCTTCGTTTGCCGGATCATATGGAGCGTGTAGTATGGCACCGCTGGTCATTCTGCCGCTATTGGTGCGCTCTCAGCCAGGTGCTCTGTTAGCGTTCAATGAGTGTTCAGTCATCTCTATCGTCTCCGCATCCCACCCTCGTCGTCAGTGTTAGATCTGGGAGAGTGGGCGCAAAGAACGGAGACGAGGCATCGAATAGTGACTCCAACTCTTTATTAGTGACTTCAGAACAGAGCAAAATACTAGGGCAGCAGCAGCTCCTTTTATAGAGCTGGCTGCTGTCACAACACCCAATGATTTGAGTTTGCCGCGCTGGGAGCGTCCAATCAGCGGCGACCCACTAACAGCCAATCAGATCAGCCAACAATGACCAATCACGATCTGCTGTCAGTGGGCCAATCAGAAGTGCAGGTTTACGAGCCTGTCGTGGAAGAAAAACTACTAGAATTGCAAGCTAACGAGTTTGCTTAGTTCGGAACAAATAGGACACAGAAGGCACTTTAGCCCTGTGCAAGAAGTCTCATTTTGTAGGTGAATAGATGGAAAAGAAGGTCCCAAGGCTCTGCAATGAAATGGAACCTTAAACTCAGCATTAGATTTTTTTTTAAAAAAAGTCCTATCTTGCTTGGAATGTATTTATTTATCTGAGAAAAACACAAGAGGAAAATATGCAAAACTCTGGACTGATTATGATTCTGATGATTAAAAGAGGAAAAAAAATACACAGAGAATCTTTCACTGCAGCTGAAAGAAAGCATATGAAAACCATATACATATATACAGACACACACACACACACACACACACACACACACACACAGAGTGTGTGTGTGTGTGAGAGAGTATATCTACCTATCTCTCTCTCTCTATTCTTATCTACAGTATCTATCTATCTATCTATCTGCAGGTCGTGGCGTGTTCGAAGACCTGAACACATCAAGACCTACATACCTGTAGCCGTGACAATCTATGAAAACACACACACACAGACACAGACACACATATGTTCCAGGGAAAATCCATTCCTGTCAGTAACTCCAAGACGCACCTCATCTCAAAGTACTTTTATTAGAATAGCACCTGGCACATTCTGTGGAATTCTGAAACTAAAAGTTTTCCCGGGTTCCCCAAAAGGTCCCAACCTACAAACCATCCCCTTTTCACTCATCATCACATCACATGAACCAATCAAAAAAGTAAGTTCCAATTCTTTCTGCACCACATTCTTTAACCTTGAGCTATCAAAATAAATATATTTTGTCTGCTAAGAGTCACTCAATTAACACCATCCCCCTCCCACTTTCTCCAGCTATGTGGCAGTGATGAATTCCATAGCTCTCTCTCTCTCTCTCTCTCTCTCTCTCTCTCTCTCTCACGCACACACACACACAAACTAACCAACAAAAAAAGAACTATAAAAACTGAGGTTTTTATTAAAGTTTTTAAATCTCTTCAAATTTAAATCAATATTTTTTCCATCTCTAGTTTTTGCATTTAAACATGAGATGAGACCCCCCCAAAAAAGCTACATTAATATTATGTCAATTCACAATGCCAACTAGATGCAAATAAGTAGAGAAGAAAGTGATATACAGGTAGTCCTCGACTTACCATCATTTATTTAGTGACCATTCGAAGTTACAATGTCATTGAAAAAAGTGACTTATGACCCTTTTTCACACTTATGACTGTTGCATGGTTACGTGATCAAAATTTGGACGCTTGGCACCTGGCATGTATTTATGATGGTTTCAGTGTCCTGGGGTTATGGGATCCCCTTTTGTGACCTTCCAAAAAGCAAGGTTAATGAGAAAGCCATTAACAACTATGTTACTAAGTTAACAACTGCAGTGATTCACTTAACAATTGTGCCAAGAAAGGTCATAAAATGGGGCAAAATTCATTTAACATCTGTCTTGCTTAGGAATGGAAATTTGGGGCTCAGGTGTGGTTATAAGTCAAGAACTACAGGACCTGTACTTACAGACTTTTGGTCAAACCATTCAATTAGAGGAATGGGAAAAACTGTGGTCTAAAAACTATAAATTAACAATGGCTTTTGCCTATAAGGAAAACCTTTATGAAATATTTCACCATTGGGATCTAGCATCAGCAAGATTGTCCAAAATCTATCCAAACATGAGTCCAGAATGCTGGAAATTCAAATACAAACAAGGTACCTTCTTTCACATTTGGTGGTCTTGTCCCAAAGCAAGAAAACATTGGAACAAAATAAGGAAATGATTGCAGGAAATCACTGGCATGCAAATTGAATTTAAACCTGAAACATTTCTCCTAGGAACAACTAGAGGCATATTTAAGAAAAAAAATCCAATATATCATAATACATGTATTGACAACGGCAAGAATCACTTACACACAGAGCTGGAAATTAGATAGTACCCCTCCTGATAGTATGATGATAAAGAAAATAATGGATTGTGCAGAAATGGTCAAAATCACAGTGGAATTGCAAGATAGAGAAGATAAGGAATACTATACGATCTGGGAGAAATGATACAATTGGTTAGACAGTAGGAATAAAAATTGATGTATATATGTAAGTATGTATATTAACCTAAAGTCGATGTCACAATACTGCAAAGATTGTACATATGAGTTTTTAAACTGTGGAAAAGTTCAATTTTTTTTTTTTTTTTTAAGAATAGAGAGATGTCTGGTACTTGGATTGAGTCAAACTAATATAGTGTGGAGACTTCACACTGACACCAAGGTACAGATAGTAAAACCATGGTTTCCTAGTTGCAATGTATGACAGTGAAACCTGGTGTCAACTTGTAAAGCATTGCTGGCCTACTATCGAATTGTCATGGGCAGGAGAGCAGCATTGCAGCCACAACCAGAGTTACATTCCACACACATACCTTTCTCAAGGCTGTATCCCAGAAGCATGATCTCTACAGCCTGTGAAGGTGCTCCATTGGAGAATATGATTTATGACACACCCTGGGGGGGAGGGGGGAAATACGGTCATAGTTGAGCCGTAAATTACGTGGGGCAGAGCCGACTGCACTTGAGAAAAGTGCCGATATGTTGCTCCTAATAAATAACTCTATTTCTTTTGAAAATTGGCTCAAGGCTCGTGGTTTAATTAGGACCCCTGGATCATTAGAAACGCTGAATGAAAAAATGATTCCTTTGAATTGTGGTCCTGGAGAAAATGGTTGAGAATATTTTGAACCACGAGAGAAAAACTAATATTTAATAATACGTGAAGTGAATCCAGACTGTTCATAAAAAACCACTAATAAAGCTGAAGCTTAGATGTTTTGACACATAAAGTGAAGGCAAAGTCACTAGAGACACCTGGCAGGAAAATTGAAGATCGAGGGGGAAAAAAAGAGTGTAACAGAGGAAAATGTGGCTAGTTTCAAATAAGATGAGACAAACATGAGCCTATTTGACAGACAATCCTGTTGAAATTACATCTTTTAGATCAGAAGTTCCCAGCCTGGGGTGCTCACACCCCCTGGGGTGCAAGACGATATTCCAGGGGGTGCGAGAAAGGTCCAGGTAAATAATAGGATATTGGCTATATGTTTGCATTTTTATTTATTATGCAATGGATTAACTTTGTTTTCATTTTAGAGTTAAGTATCGTTATTTAGTGGCCGTCACATAGTAGTTCCTAAAGTCTAAATTTCAGGGGGTGCGAGGTTCAAGTGAAATTTCTCTAGGAGTGCGGGGCGAAAAAAAGGTTGGGAACCACTGTTTTAGATCATAGAGATTTAAGTGAGTGAACAATATGGAGATTGAAGCATCAGATTCAATTTTTTAAAATAAGTGTTTTAAAAAAAAACTCAATAAAAGCCCACAGCCCATGATTGCATGTGGTAATGTGGCCTCACAAGATCATAGACTTTTAACATTATTATTTGGTTTATATACACTGACTATATTATATATTTTATATGAGACCCAAGACAATTCCTCTTCACTCAATGTGGCTGAGGCAAGCCAAAAACTTGGACACTCATGCACTAAAACAGAGGTCTCCAAATTTGACAGCTTAGCCTTTAAGACTTGTAGACTTCAACTCCTCCAATCATGTTAGCTGAGGAATTCTGGGAATTGAAGTCCACAAGTCTTAAAATTGCCAAGTTTGAGAACCCCTGGTCTAAAATCTCCAGCCTTTGCCCTCAAAGGTCAAAAATAGACTGTATCCACAGGTCATATTTCCTGCAGCTCCTTCCATGCCATTAAAAAGAAGAAGGTTTGGTCACAATAAAAATATATTTCCCTACTTCAGAACAAGTTCCCTACTGATGGATGATGCTTGGACTTACTATCCCAAAGGTACTTTTTCAGGAAGCAACTGGACTTTGTTTTTTTCTTTGAATATGTTTCACTTCTCATCCAAGAAGCTTCTTCAGCTCTAACAGGATTGTGGGGAAAGGAAGGATTTATATTCCTGGAAGACAGCTGGTCATTTGCATTCTTTTAGAGAATCATTGAGGCCACTTGGAGGTTTATCTCTGTCCTCAGGGGTCACCTGAGTAGGGCAAATAGTTCCTGTAGTCTGCACTTTTTTCTCTGCAAATCCATTCCTACTCCCACACCATTCAAAGGGTGTTCATCCCACATTGTGTAGTTAAAAGTCTGTAGAGATTCTCAGTCATCTGGGTCATGGTTGTCATTGACAACCATGACCCGGATGACTGAGAGTCTCTACAGACTTGTAGGCATTTCTTTGGTAATCTACTTAGTGGAAAAATACATAAGAATTCACTAACTTCATTGATCCCCTTTTCCCACACATTTTCTGTCACACAGTTGACTTTTGATAAAGTACAGTTATGACAGCAGTCAAACGCCTACAAACTTGGCTGCTTGGGAAAGTCATTCATTTTCTTTTACTCACTCCAGGGTTAAGCTTCTGTCAAGTTGTTGTTGTTATTGTTGTTGTTGTATTGATACTGATAACTCATTTTCTGCACGTTTGTCTGTTGTCAATAATTGGGGAAACTCTTTGTCAAAGTTTATTCCTTTGGAGAGGGAAAGATAGGTGAACATGGCTGCAATGTTTACAAGCAAATGAGCATGTGAGGTTTGAATTGGAAGATTATCTGGTGGTCAGCTGGTTCAATTTGGTGATCAGTGCATGAATTTGAAGGGATGGCCTGAAGTCCAAGTTTAAATTCACAGTGAATCCAAGTCTGTAGAGATTCTCAATCATCCAAGTTATGGTTGTCCCAATGGTGCTTTTTTAGGAGGCAGCTAGACTTTCTGGTTTTTCTTTGAAGACATTTCACTTCTCATCCAAGAAGCTTCTGTAACTCTGAAAGGATGGTGGAGAATGGAAGGATTTATACTCTTTCCAGACAGCTGGTCATCTGCATCCTTCTATATGGTTGTTGAAGCACTTGGAGGTTTATCTAAGGGTAGTAATAATACCCTGAGGGTAGTAATTATCAGGGTAATAACCCTGAGGACACAGATAAATCTCCAAGCTTCAATGACTCTCTACAAGGATGCAAATGGCCAGCTGTCTGCAAGGAACATAAATCATTCCATTCCCCACTATTCTGTCAGAGTTGAAGAAGCCTCTTGGATGAGAAGTGAAATGTTTTCAAAGAAAAAACAGAAAGTCCAGTTGCCTCCTGAAAAAGCACCTTTGGGAGAAAGAAATGCCTGGAATAGCAATTTTGTAAATTTTAACAATACCAATTAATCTGGGTAGAATCAGAGGAAATCACAGCAACCCTTTGTTTAGTGGCCATTCAAAGTTACATCGGCATTGAAAAAAGTGACTTATGACCAGTCCTTTTAATTAAGACCTTTGTGGAATTGCCATAGTCATGTGATCAAATTTAGGATGCTTGGCAACTGAAATGTATTTACATCCATTGCAGTATCCTGGGATCACGTGTTCATCATTTGTACCCTTCCCAGCTGGCTTCCAACAGTCAAAGTCAAAGGGGGAAGCCAGACTCGATTAACAATTGAATGATTCACTTAACTGCAGTGATTCACTTAACAGCCAAGGCAAACAAGATCATAAAATCAGGAGAGACTCGCCTGGCATCATCCTTGCTTAGTAGTGGAAATTCTGGTCCCGATTGTAGTTGTAACTCAAGGATTACCTGTATGGAACAATATCCTTGCCTCGGTTTTAAATTTTTTATATGCAGCCTTTATTTTTTTTTACATTTTATTTCTAAACTGCCCAGAGTCACTCTTTGAGAGAGATACATTTATGCACACACACACATACACACAATACAGTATATATTCCACATACGTATTTGGTATCTAGAGAGATGGGAATGCTGATCTCAAACTAAGCAGTTGCTCTCCAAAATTTCAGAATTGATTTTCTCTCAGCCCTACTAGGATTTGAGATGAATGAATACTGAAGGTAAACGAAGTACACCAATAACTTACTAAACAGGATAGAAATGAAACACAAATGCACACACATACAACCAGATTCTAGAAAGACAAAAACCAGAACATACTAGATAGCTTTGTCTTCTCCTTGCTTGAGATTCCAGAGAGTGAAATTTGGTCAAATTCTTGCATTAGAGATAAGGATAGGGACAGGGATAAAGTAGGGTAGAGTAGAGTAGAGTAGAGTAGAGTAGAATAACAGAGTTGGAAAGGACCTTCAAGGTCTTCTAGTCCAACCCCATATAATATGTCTTATACCCTGATCAGACACTTCCTATTCATTATCTAACTACTGATGCTTTGAGAATAAAATAGTAGCAGCTGTTTATTTAATCATACCAAGCAAAGAGATAACCGAATACACTGAATAGAAGCATTATAGACCTTATTGGCTTAATATGACTGACAACCATTTGTTTGATGACTGTCCAAAGTTAAAACAGCACTGAAAAAAGTGACATGACCAGTTTTCACACTTATGGCCATTGCAGCACCCCCACATGATCACTTTTTGGGTGTTTGGCAACTCACACGTATGTATTTATGATGGTTGCAGTGCCCCAAGGTCCTGGGATTCGTATTCGCAACTTTCTTAGGAAGCTTCTGACATGCAAGGTTCATGGAGAAAGCCATATTCACTTAATGACCACACAATTCACTTAACAAGTCCAGTGATTTGCTTAACAACCATGGCAAAATGTCATAAACCAGGGCATGACTCACTTAACAACTGCCTTGCTTAGCAATGGAAATTTTGGGCTCAATTATGGCCATAAGTCAAAGATTACCTGTCTTAGTAAAAAAAAAAAAAAAAAAGCAATGCATTGCTGAATTAGATCCCTCGCTCATTTAGTCCAACATTTAGTTTGTTCTCATAGTGGCCAATTAACTGCACAAGGAAATCTACTGGTCTCCTGGCAGATGGCTTTCAGAAACAATCTTGCTGCCATCAAAGCTAATAACCATTAATCCACATTACTCACTGCATTAAGCTCAGTGTCCTTTATATTAGTTTAGAATTAGAAAGCTATCAGATTACATGTATTGATCAAGACGATGTCTGTCATTTTGTTAATTCTGACCACTAAAAAGCTAAACGCAGAAACTTATTCCAATAATGCATACTAGATCACTTAGAGTTCTACATGAAGATCATATAGAGAGCAGCGGTCTCCAACCTTGGCAACTTTAAGACTTGTGGACTTCAATTCCCAGAATTCCTCAGCCAGCTGGCTGAGGAATTCTGGGAGTTGAAGTTCCCAAGTCTTAAAGTTGCCAAGGTTGGAGACCCCTGATAAAGAGCAGGGGTGTCAAACTGAAGGCTCAAGGATCCGGTCCACGGGGTGCTTAGATCTAGCCCACGGGGCTGCCCTGGAAATAGCAAAGGACCGGCACATGGTGCCTCTGCCAGCAAAAGTGGAGGCTGCAGGAGGCCATTGAAGCCGAAAATGGAGCTTGGGAGTCTATTTTTGCTAGCAGAGTACTCAGACCACCACAGGTGCCCCCGACACAAGTGACATCAAGCTGGCCATGTCCCCCTGGCCACACCCACTCCCCCCCCGAGGTCAAAAACGGCCCTCCATGAAATCGAGTTGGATATCCCAATGTAGAGTTTAGTGAAAAGAAGGAATACGGGTGTCATGATAGCTGCATTTCAGTATTTGAGAGGATGCCACAAAGAAAAAAAGGGCCAACCTATTTTCCAGAGCACCTGAAGGCAGGACAAGAAGCAATGGATGGAAATTAATCAAGGAGAGATCCAACTTAGAACTAAGGAGAAATTTGCTAACCGTGAGAACAATCAGCCAATAGAATAGCCTGCCTATGGAAGCTGTGGATGCTCCATCAATGACTGGAGGCTTTTAAGAAGAGATTGGACAGATAGTTGTCCAAAATGTTATACGGTCTCCTGCTTGTCCAGGGGCTGGACTAGAAGATCTCCAAGGAACCTTTCATTTCCATTATTCTGTAGTAATTTTTTTGAGTTAATTCCCCTATTAGCAACCTCGATCATCTGGAAATTAAGGAAGAAAGTGAAATTTCCTGGATGAGAGGATTTCAGCAGACAACACTTTAAATAGAAGCCAGTAGCCAGCAGCTATCAAAACCACCGATGCAATCTTGGGCGGCATCAACAGAGGGATCAACATCATTGTCAAAATCAAAGGAACTGATTGTTCCACTTTGCAGCACAAAGGAGACCACACATGGAATACTGAAGCCAGTCCTCAATACCACAAGAAGGACACCAAGGAATCAGAAGACGCACAGAGAAGAGTGACAATGAGCCGCTTGAAAGTTAAATCCTATTAACAATGGTCAAAGAAACTAGATAGGTTTCAACTTAAGAAAGGAAAGCTAAGAGAGGATGTGATACCAGCCTTTTAATACTTGAAGAGTTGTCACAGGGGAAAGGATGTGTATTTATTTTCCACAGCTCCAAGGCTAGGTCAAAAAAAAAAAAAAAACAAGGAAGAAAACTTTACCAAAGAGAGCCAAATCTGAAATAAGGAATTTCCTGACAGTGATAGCTATCCTGGAGTCCTGGTAGCTTCATCACTGAGGTTTTCAAACCAAAATTGAGCAAAACTTTGACTGAGGAAATAGGAATATTCCTGCCATGGGTTGGACTAGAAGGCCTCTGAGTTTCTTTTTAACTCTAGAATCAGGAGTGGGATTCTACCGGTTCTGTCCACTTCTGTAGAACCGGTTGCTCTGAAAAGCAGCAAACAGAGAGCATACATAGAACCGGTTCTCTGTCTGCTGCTGTTTTGACCCACCCGCCCGCCTGGGCTCTTACCTTACCTTTATTTCCTGCATTTTCAACCGCAGCTGCTTTGTGCGACAGAGCTGCGGTTGAAAAAGCAGGAAAAAGGGGCTTTTTCAACCTCTGCGCACTTGCACGCAGCGTTGCTCAGCTGTCCAGGCAGTTTAGATGACGATGATATACATGCGTGCGCAGCGCATGTCAGGCAAAATGTAAACTCGCCGAACCGGTAATTACACTGGTCGGATCCCACCCCTGTCTATAATTCTGTGATAAAGTTTCAGAGATGAGCAGGCAGTCTCATTAGAGTAGTTGGTGGTGTTGCATTATGTCAAGCAGAAACCATGGAAGCACTTATCTTAAATACTTGCTGAGAAGGGCTTATGACAATTCACTACAGCCATTCACTATGGCCAACTTGCTACAGCCAACTTGCCATGGCCAAGTTGCTGCAGCCAACGCACCATGGCCAACTCATTGCAGGAGAACTCACTGCAGGACAAGAGTTACACTGATACCAAAGAAATGGTAGAACAGGATCATGAAAGAAAAGATGCAAAAGAAGAAACAGAATAAAATGTGAATGGCAAAAATTAAAATATTTTTTAATTTATTTTAAATAATTAAATAGAATTGCTAAATTGTGGCACAGCAAGTTGGCCATGGTGAGTTGGCTGCAGCGAGTTGGCTAGGACAAGTTGTCCCATTCCCTCCTGAGAAAGATATCTGATGATTGAGGTCTGTTAAATAATGAGAATTAACAATAGCACTAGCAATAGCACTTAGATTTATATACCGCTTTACAGTGCTTTCCAGCCCTCTCTAAGTGGTTTACAGAGTCATCCTATTGCCCCCAACAATCAGGGTCCTCATTTTAGAAGGTAGCAAAAATTGATCACATGACCCCTGGACAGTGCAACGGTCATAAATTTGAAACCGTTGTCAAGCCTCTGAATTTTGATCACATGATTATGGGGATGCTGCAAAGGTCATCAATGTTGAAAGCAGTCGTAAGTTACATTTTTCATGGTCACTAAATGAATTGTTGTAAGTTGAGGACTATCTGTATAGAATTTTTTTTAAAAAAATCAATCAATCATCAAATAAAGAAAGAAAGAAAGAAAGAAATAATGGGGAGCAGGACATAATGTTTAACTTTCTTATATAACTTTCATAACAAACATTACTGCAAAAAAAAATAAATGCAGAATCTACCTAGGCCCATATGTATATGACATGATTTTTTTTTTTTTTCAGTATTAGAAAGACTGGCTTTTTTATTGTCATATTTTCCCAACATATCATTGCATTTTCCAGAACATATGGCTAGGAATAATATAGAATTGATGACAATATGCTTTTCAAATTTCACCATAGAAATATAGGAAGGGTTTTGTGCTCTACAGACTACACTGTAGATTTGAAGGGGCTGGATTGAAGCTGAATGCTGGAATCAGAAAATCAATTAACTAACATAAATCAAGACTGTCAGGTCTGTCAATGGACAAAGGGTAAAAAAGAAGGAGGCAGCTTATAAGGTCACGATACACAAAAGTTTGAATGACTCCTGCTGTAAAAACAGTTTTCTTCCCTCCAAAGACAACTCCAAGACATTCAAAAATCTGGATAATATTTAATTTTAAGGCTATGCCTCTTGGATGGATAACATCGGGATTAAAAAAAGGACATGCTCTCCTTTTGGAAGACACCTGGTAAGTGTCATCTTAAGCCAGGTATCAAGAACCTGGGAAGAAGCATTTCAGATGAGAGACTTTATCTTAATTAACATACCATAAATCATTATCCTCTTTTAATGGCCCCATAATCCCTTGCAGAGTTGAATCTGGGCAATTGAATAGAACTGAATGTTTACTGGTCGGATGCCCTTCCTGTCACCAATGCAGAGGTTTTTTTCAGCAGTTATGTTCTCACTGTGCTCAGAGAGAAAAATAACTGCCTCTACCTAGGATTGAACTCACAGCCTCCTGATTGTAGGCCAGAACTCCACCTTCATCTCTTTGTTTATAATATACAAGGGGCTTGCCCTGTCGGTATGTGGAGGAGTGTTCTTGGTGGTATTTAGTGTTGTGGTTCGCCGGCAGCCTGTGCAGATGGCAGCGGAATCAGACAGTGGGGAAGAAAGGGGATTAGTCCGGGAGTCTGGAGAGGACTCAGACGAGGGTCCTGCATCTGATGCAGAGATGGAGCCATGATCATTTGGGAGTGGGGTCCTGCACCCGGAGCCTCCAGAGTCTGGCAGCAGCGAAGCAGAGGACACAGGGGGGCCTGTTCCTAGTGCGCATGTGTGCAGAGCTGCTGGAAGGTGAGAGCAGTTAAAACAAAAGGGGTGACTCAGAAGTAAGGCTGGGAGGTGATTGCCCCTCCCATAAAGTATAAAGGACAGGAAAAGATGATGAAACCTTTGCAGGAAGCAAAGTAGTTTGTTCCGTTCCGATTCATTCTTGAAGTTCTTTGTACTTCAGCTGGTTTTTTTTCTAGTTCATTTAATACTTCTGTTACTGACAGAAAAGAAAGGTGGGTGCTTATCTTGAGGGACTGTTTGAAATTCATTACCGTCTGGGAATGAAAACAATTCCCAGTGTTGCAATAAAATAAGACTTGTTTTTAAATAAGGTGTGCGTAATTATGGTCTAGGAAGCCTTGGTCAGAACATTAAGCTAGGATGTTGCTTACTATTAGATTGTTTGTCTAGGCAATTGATTGGGGTGTTGTTTAGGACTAGGTTTTAGTCTAGTGTTAATCTTGGTGTTAATCTCTGCTTATTTGGTTGCTGATTACTGGCAAGGAGGTGTGTTGGTGTTTGTTTCCTTAAACTAGTCTAGCAGGATGCAGCTTTATACTGGGGTTCAGTTGCTTGGGTAAAACTGAATTGTATGACTACTACAACCAGCGAGGAGAAAAGGAGAGGCTGCACATGTTCATCTGTATTCCCTTTTCCCTGGGATTGAATCTTAAGGAAGATTATAGTTGAAACTGGGTAAAGCCATTTGGTAGCATTCTTTTTGTGGTGGTTTAACAAGATGCCAGTATCTCATATTGGAGGCATATGTCACAAAGAAGGGAATTCTACACAGATATAAGATAGTGACTGTTCTATCTCGGAGAATGGGCGTAATAACGGAGACGAGACATCAAATAGTGACTCCAACTCTTTATTAGTGACTTTGGGAAAACAGCTCAACACGTATGGCAGCGGCAGCTCCTTTTATAGAGCTAGCTGCTGTCAAAGCATCCAATGGTTTAAGTTTGCCACACTTGGAACGTCCAATCACGGCAGCCCATTACCTGGCCAATCGGATCAGTCTGGAATGACCAATCACGACCCGCTGTTCACGGACCAATCAAATATGCAGGATTTCGAGCCTGCTTGTGAAAAGCCAGTCAGGTTTGCAGGCTTACGAGCCTGCTAGTTCGTAACATCCCTCCCCTCTAGGTTTCGACTCAGGGGTGGGGTGATGTATTCACACAGGTAGGCAGGTCTTCGTACCTGTCTACCTGACCTGCGTTGTTCAACCGGCCTTTGCTCGGATTCTGGTTCTGGTGGACTGTTTAACAGTGACCCAATTTCTACGCTGGGTATCCTTGGAGGTGACTCGGGGATTCCTTCAACGTTTCCCTCGTTCCTTTCGTCCGGGTCCTCTGGACTCGCTGAACCCGCTCGGCTGCTGTTGCCTGGAGAGATGACCATCTTCCATGGCTCCTCTTCAGCAGGTGAGTATGCTGGGCTTTATTGTGCGGACTGTGGGTTTGTGTGTCTGGGGACGAGGTGTTAGTTCATTTCCAAAATCCTCGGTTTCCCTTCCCCCTCTGGTTTCAATTTCAGAGTTCGTGGAGTGGGTAGTTGTCAGCCTTGAATGCAGCTGGTCGATGTGGTGTTTCCACAATCTTCCATCTATGGTTTCCAATCGGTAGGAATGGGGATCTGTAATTTGTGTTATCTTGGCAGGGACCCACAATGGGTCGCCAGTAAAGTTCTTTGCGAATATGAGGTCTCCTACCTTAAATGTGCTATGTTTGCTGCTGGACCCCAGGGGCTTTCCTGGGGTGTAGACAGGGTTTAGGCGGTCTAGATGTGATCTAAGTTTCCTGCCCATCAGGAGTTTAGCTGGGCTTTTGTTCGTGGTGCTGTTCGGTGTAATATGTTGGAGAAGGAGAATCCTGGAGACTCTGTCGTGGATGTTTCCTTGGTCCATTTTGTGTAGAGTTGTTTTCGTGAACTGAACCATTCATTCAGCTCTGCCATTGGCTGCCGGGTGAGCAGATGATGTCAGGATGTGACGTATCCCCCGGTCCGCTAGGTATTGTTCAAATGCCAAGGTGGTAAACTGCGGGCCATTGTTGGAAACCAAGACTTCTGGAAATCTGTGCATTGCAAACAGTCTGTTCAGTTTTTTGATGACCGCTTCTGTGGTGGTGGTCTTCATCTCGTTTACCTCGAGCCAGTTCAAGTAGGCGTCCACTGTTATTAGAAAAGTATGTCCCTTTGTAGGTCCCGAAAAATCAATGTGGATGCGGGATCATTCCGTCGGTGGTGCTTTTGGTGGAGCCGCACATGTTTCTTGGCATTTGCTACAGGTGGCAACCCAGGCTTCGATTTGTCTGTCCATACCTGGCCACCAGGCGTAACTCCTTGCCAGCGCTTTCATTCGTACGATGCCCGGGTGTCCATCGTGCAGCACTTGCAGGACTCTGTGTTGAAGTTTTTCTGGAATGGTTACTCAGTCTCCCCACAATATGCACCCTTTTTGGGAGAAAAGCTCTGTCTGTCTGTTTTTGAAGGGTTTGAATTTGTCATTGGGTTCGATTTCTGGCCATCCCCTCTCCACCCAGCTGAGGACTCGTGCCAAGCAAGGGTCTTTTTTTGTTTCTAACGTGATATCCTGTGCAGTTGGTGGAGGTGAAGGAAGCATCTCAATTTGTAGCGTGGATAGCGTAGGAGCTGGGTCGTCTAGAAGCTCAGGTAATGGTGAACGGCTTAAGGCATCAGCATGGGGAATGGTTTTCCCCGAATGATGTGTCAACTGGTAGTCATAGGCGGCTAAGAACTCTGACCATTGTGTCATTCTTGGTGATAGTATGTGGGGAGTTGGTTTATCCCCTGACAAAATGCCAAGCAATGGCTTGTGGTCTGTGATTATGGAAAAGGATCTACCATACACGTATTCGTGGAACCTTTTAATTGCGGATACAATAGCAAGGGCTTCTTTATCTAATTGACTATAGTTTCTTTCAGTTTTTGACAAAGTTCTTGAAAAGAATGCAATAGGTGCCTCCGTACCGTTTGGTAGAATGTGGGTCAGGATGGCTCCGACTCCAAAAGGGGAAGCGTCACAAGTCACAGGGTAGTGTCTCATTAAATTGGATTAACACTGCATCTGATGTTAGGAGATCTTTGACTTGCTGGAAAGCTTGCTCCTCTCAACGTCCCCAAAACCAGGAAGCCTTCTTGTCGAGGAGCCTATGCAGGGGTTCAGCAACAGTCGCCTTCTGGGTGACTGTTAATAAGGCCCAGGAAGGCTTGGAGGTCTGTCTTGTTTCTAGGTCTTGGAGCATTTTTAATAGCTTCTAATTTCTTTTTGGTAGGGTGAATACCTTGTTTGTCAAGAAGGTAGCCAAGAAATTTAACCCTCTCAGTGCATAATTGGCACTTGTCTTTTTTGACTTTAAGTCCTGCATCCTGGAACGTTTGTAGGACAGTTCTTAAGCGTTTTTCTAGCTGACTTCTTGTAGGGGCGGCTATTAATACATCATCGAAGTAGGGTACAACTCCTTTTATGCCCTGCAGCAACCTTTCCATCAAGCTTTGAAAAAATGCCAGGTGCTACGCTTACTCTGAACTGGAGTCTGTTGCATTTGAACGCACCCCTGTGCGTGACTATTGTTTGGGCTTCTGTGGTTTTTGTGTCTACTGGCAGCTGCTGATATGCTTGGGCTAGGTCAAGCTTCGCGAATACTTTTCCGCCCCCAAGCGAGTGGAGAAGGTGTTGGACCACGGGTACTGGGTAAGCGCTCTGCTGAAGCGTGTGATTCAGGGTGGCCTTGTAATCCCCACAGATTCTCAGGGATCCATCAGGTTTTATGGGGGTTACAATTGGGGTCTCCCATCGGGCGTGGTCGATGGGTTCAAGCACGCCTTGTGCTATTAATTTGTCCAGTTGCTCGTCAATTTTTGGTTTGAGAGCAAAGGGAACTCGGCGTGGCTTTTGGCGGATGGGTGCAATATCAGGGCAGAGATTAAATGAAATGGGGGACCCCTTGTACTTGCCTAATTGTTCGGTGAAGACTTCTTGAAAGTCCCAGATGAGGGCCACCTCCCAGTCTTCGCTTACAGTCTGGTTGATGCCTGCCAATTCGATTCCTAATGGCACAAACCACTGTAATCCCAATAAACTGGGTCGGTCCCTGTCAACGACGGTAGAGTTGCGGTGTGGTCTTTAAACGAGACCTGGACATGACTGGAACCAGCAACCGGGATTCGATTGCCTGGGTAGTCCTTTAATATAAGTCTCTGGGTGCTGAGATCCTGGTGGTGGATGTCAGGGATCAGTTGCTTGAGAGTTTTCCAGGAAACCATTGATAGGGAAGACCCGGAGTCGACTTCCATGATGCACGATCTATTTTCAATGGTGACCCTTTTCTGGATTTTTTTCACATCCACTGATGAGGTGTGGCTGATGGTGACGGTTTGATGTGCCTCTTCTTGTCTGGTATTGGTAGCAAGCATTCGGTTTCTGTTGTACTGGCTCCACTGGTTGTTTGGGCGGTCCTGATTTGATGGGTGGTTGCCTGCTGTCTGCCGGAAACTATTTTCATTCCTTTTGGGACTGGAAACTCGTTTACTTCTGCAGACTTTGGCGATGTGGCCCCTTTTATCGCAAGAATGACAGATGGCGTCTAGGAACCTGCAATCTGCTCATGGGTGGTTCCTCCCACATCCGGCGCATTGAAAGTTGGGTTTACGACCTCGCTGGTCTCGCTCTGATCTGAGTCTGTTGACTTCTTCCTCTTCACTTTCTGATGAGGATTCAATGTCTTCATGGTGGGCTGTTGTTGTGTGTCTCTCTGAGGATATTGCGATGTCACTGGCGAGTTGGCGGTTGGACCTATTCGCTCAGTGCATTTGGGCTGCTGACTTCCTGGTTGCTTCTGCTGCAGTAGCATCCGCTATGGCATCTGCAAGTGCGATATCTCCTTTTGCCATAATCTTGCTTTGGATGGTGAGGTCTCTTAGACCCAGGACAATCCGATCTCTCATGGCTTCTTCCAGATTTGCGAAGCCACATGGTCCGCCCAAATTTCTTAGGTCAGCGACAAAGTCCCTGATGCTTTCGCTTTCCCATTGGTCCCTCTAGTAAAATGTGTGTCTTCTGATGAGGGTTGGAACTGCTGGGGTGTAATGAGCCCAGAGAATGGGAGCAAGGATGTCCCAATCCATAGTTTTGACTTCAGCCGGTTTCCCTAGTGCCTTTGCCATTTTGAAAATGGTGGGTCCGTAATGCGTTAGGAACACCGCACATTTCTTGCTAGGCGTAGCGTCCTTCAGATTGTTGGTTTCCAGGAACATTTGGAACCTGTCCATATACGAGTCCCAATCTTCGTTTGCTGGGTCAAATGGAGCGGGTGGTATTGCGCTGCTGTTCATTCTGCCGTTTTCTGCGCATTGTCAGCCACATGCTCTGTCAATACTTCACGAGTGCTCAGTCAGCTCTTATCGTCTCCGCATCCCATCCTCGTCGCCAGTGTTCTATCTCGGAGAATGGGTGCAATAACGGAGATGAGACATCAAATAGTGACTCCAACTCTTTAATTGTGACTTTGGGAAAACAGCTCAACACGTATGGCAGCGGCAGCTCCTTTTATAGAGCTAGCTGCTGTCAAAGTGTCCAATGGTTTAAGTTTGCCGCGCTTGGAATGTCCAATCGTGGCAGCCCATTAACTGGCCAATCGGATCAGTCCAGAATGACCAATCACGACCCACTGTTCACGGACCAATCAAATATGCAGGATTTCGAGCCTGCTTGTGAAAAGCCAGTCAGGTTTGCAGGCTTACAAGCCTGCTAGTTCGTAACAGTGACAGAATGAAGAATGTGCTTTGGTAAATGTTCTGTCCCCTCATTTGCATTCTTGAGATCCCCGCACTTTGATTGGCCAAAGCGCGGGGCGCTCTGATTGGCTAGGCGAGCCGCGCCGATTGGCTCGCTGAGAATCTCCCGCGATTGGTCCATTCGAATCGCGGGAGATTTAAAGCGGTGCCATTCGCCGCGGCCGCCGCGGCTTGGAAATAAAAAGCTGTGAAGTTTTCCTATATGATCAGTTCGGTTCCAGCCTAATAAAAAGAGCTTGAAACAAAGTCACTGACTCCTGGCTTTCTTCCACGCGGACATAACACTGGCAACGAAGGTGGGATCCTCATCCTGAACCGAAGCACGTGTCCGACGGAAGCCAGCCAACTGACGAGATGGCCAGCATCGCGCCACCAACCCCCTTCAACCCCGCTACCGAGGACTGGGAATCTTACACGGACAGATTCCACATGTTCCTCGAATGCAACGATCTGAAGGATGCCACGGGACCGAAGAAACGAGCCATCTTCCTAACACACTGCGGGCCCGCAGTGTTTAAGATGGCAAAAGCGCTAGCCAAACCTGCCGACGTGACCGAAATGGATTGGAAGGACCTCGAGCCATTGCTCCGAAACCACTACGCTCCAGCCGTGCCCATCCTCATCCGACGGCACGAATTTTATCGGTGGGACCAGCGGTCGGGCGAGAGTCTCAGTGATTTCGTTGCAGAGCTGCGGCGCCTGGGAGGACTATGCAAGTTCTCCAACATGAACGAGGCCCTTCGGGACCGAATCGTGCTCGGCCTTTGGGACCCCGTTCTCCAAAGTCGGTTGATGGCGAAGGGCAACATCGCTCTCGCCGACGCCATCTCTGAAGCCGCGGCCGCCGAAACAACCCGACAGTCAGCAGACCATATGCGGAGACCGAACGTCGGGGACCGCACCGCAAACAACAACCCTGCAAGGTCGACTGAGGCCCAACCTGAAACCACCACCCACCAAGGCGAACTCTACTCGACCTCAGGCACATCCGACGAAGAGGAAGACATCCACCGACTACAGGCGGGCCGCGACCAGTGCAGCCAGCGGAGTCGTAAGTCGAGGACCGTGTGTGCCGGTTGCGGAGGCGACCATTCCAGATCCGAATGCCGGTTCTTCGACTCCGTTTGCTGGCACTGCAACAAGAAGGGCCACATCGCATGTGTGTGCCGCCTCAAGAAGACCCACAGCCCCAGGCGATGGGACCTGAGCGAGCGGAGATGAGAGAGCACACCCCCCAGGACCAGAGACCGGCCAACAGACAACCGCTGGGAGTGAAACGGATGAGCCCAACGAAGTGCCGAGGCCAGGCGGAGAGAAGAGACACATCAGACGGTCACCATCGGCCACGCCACAACCACAGATGCCAGAAAGGTCTACATGGAGGTAGGCATCGAAAGCGAGCTCTGTAAAATGGAGGTGGACTCTGGGTCCTACCTCTCAATGGTAGCCTGGAAAGAACTTAAATGCTTGGTGCCTACCATCCAGAGAAAGCAACTAGAAAACCAGAGACTAATCCTCAAGGACTACCAGGGAAACCGCATCCCTGTAGTCGGAACAGGACAGTTTACAGTGACCTACAAGGGACATTCCGAAAGACTTCCCTTAACCATCGTCGATCGAGACCGACCTAGCCTACTGGGACTTCAATGGTTCACACCGCTAGGCATCGCAGTCACGGGCATCGACCACATCGCCGAAGACGACTGGGAGCAGCAACTGGCCCGGGATTTCCAGGAAGTGTTCGACGGCACCCTAGGCAAGTAACAAGGGCCCCCTATATCCTTCAGCCTAGACCCCAATGTTTCCCCGAAACGCCTAAAACCAAGGCGGGTCCCGTTCGCACTCAAACTGAAAATAGACGAGCAAATTGACAAGCTCGTAAAGCAAGGGGTATTACAACCCATAGACTACGCCCGGTGGGAGACCCCCATAGTCACCCCGATTAAGCCTGATAGGTCAGTGAGAATCTGCGGGGATTATAAGGCCACCCTATATGGCGCCTTGCAGCAAAGAGCTTACCCTGTCCCAGTAGTGCAGCATCTCCTACACTCACTGGGAGGGGGCAAAGTTTTTGCGAAACTTGACCTGGCCCAAGCGTACCAGCAACTGCCAGTCGACGAGGAAACTGCCGAGGCACAAACCATAGTCACCCACCGGGGAGCGTTTAGATGCAACCGGCTCCAATTTGGAGTCAGCGTGGCACCGGGGATTTTCCAGAGCCTCATGGAAAGGCTTTTACAGGGCATCAAGGGGGTGATCCCATACTTCGATGATGTACTAGTATCGGCAACCAACCAGGCCGAACTAGAGGCTCGCCTAAGGGAGGTGCTAACGAGGTTCAAAGAAACCGGGCTTAAAGTGAAGAGGGAAAAATGCCAGCTGTACACAGAGCGGGTCGAATTCCTAGGATACCTCCTAGACCGACACGGCATTCACCCCACCAACAAGAAAATTAAAGCCATCAAGGAAGCCCCCACACCCAGGTCAAAAACAGAACTGCAGGCGTTCCTGGGGCTACTAAACTTTTATAATGTCTTCCTGCCCCAAAAGGCGACCGCGGCAGAGCCTTTGCATAGGCTTTTGGACAAGGTGGCTACCTGGACTTGGGGGAAACGCGAGGAAGCCGCCTTCAGAAAAAACAAGGACCTGCTCACTTTGGATGCTGTCCTCATCCAGTACAACGAGAGCCTACCACTAGCCATCACATGCGACGCATCACTCTTCGGCGTCAGCGCTGTCCTCAGCCACACTCTCCCCGATGGAAAAGAAGCACCCATCGCGTTCTTTTCAAGGACCCTCACCAAACCGGAGCGGAACTACAGCCAGCTGGACAAAGAGGCTTTGGCTATCGTCGCTGCAGTAAAAAGGTTTCACGAGTACCTCTACGGCCGGACATTTACCATCATCACTGACCACAAACCACTGCTGGGAATCCTTGCAGGGAACAAGGCCACCCCGAACATTTTGTCTCCCCGAATGACAAGGTGGTCCGAGTTCCTGGCTGCCTACAACTACGGACTCACACACAGACCTGGTAAGACTATCTCCCATGCGGATGCCTTAAGCCGCTCACCGTTACCGGAACCTGACACTGACCCAGCACCCACGACAACCACCCTCAGCATAGAGACTCTACCCAACCTACCCATAACTGCGTCAGACATTGCCCGAGAAACTAATAAAGACAAACGTCTGGCGCGGGTCTTGCATTGGGTAGAGAAAGGGTGGCCGGAAAGGGACAACAACGAGTCCGTCAGGACATTCCGGAACCGGCAAATGGAACTCTAATTAATGAAAGGGTGCATACTATGGGGGGATAGGGTGGTCATCCCGGAAAAACTACAAGGGAAGGTTTTGGAACTGTTACACGAGGGGCACCCGGGCATCGTTAGGACAAAAGCCCTGGCCAGAAGTTACGCTTGGTGGCCAGGGATGGACAAACAGATCGAGGCCTGGGTAGCAAGGTGTCAACGATGCCAGGAAACTAGGCCAAGCCCACCCGCAGCACCCATCCTAGAGTGGGAAACCCCCAGGGGACCGAGATCTAGAATCCACATAGATTTCGCCGGGCCCACAAAAGGACACACTTTCTTAATAACCGTAGACGCTTACTCCAACTGGCTGGAGGTAAGCAACATGAGAACAACCACCACGGAGGCCGTGACCAAAGAACTCTGCAAACTTTTCGCAACACATGGCCTCCCAGATGTCCTCGTTTCTGACAACGGGCCCCAATTCACCTCGTTAGAATTCAAAAAATTCCTAGTGGAGAGGGGCATACGACACACGCTGACAGCCCCGGTCCATCCGGTGGTGAATGGTAGGGCGGAACGGATGGTTCAATTCACAAAGAAAACCATCCAGAAAATAGACCACGGGGAGATCCAAGACAAAATAAATAAATTACTTTTCATCCAGCACATAACCCCAAACACCACAACAAATAAAAGCCCAGCCGAACTGCTAATGGGGAGGAAAATAAGGTCCCCACTCAATAGATTACACCCCACGTACAACCCAGAGAAATCCCCAGACTCCACCAGCAAACACTGAACCTTCGCACCAGGCGATGCCGTCTACGCGAAAAACCTAACCGGAGAACCATTATGGGTACCGGCCGTCATAACACAACTAACAGGCCCACACTCGTACCGGCTACAAACAACCAAAAACGAGTGTGGAAACGCCACATCGACCAGTTAAGATCGAGGACGACCATACAAGAGACACCAATGCGCAACCAAGCAAAACCAACCCCCACAACACAAACCAAGAGGGGAGGGAATACCCAGGGAACCAAAACCGAGAAAAAATAAACCAGCCATACTCACCTGAAAGCAGCCAGCACGAAACCTCGCCAGAAAGAGACAGCCAGGCCAGCTCAACCAATCCGGGTAGCCCAGGAGGGAGCTGCGGAGAGCGGCCCGGCCAGACAGACCAGGCGGTTCCCACGATGGAGTCCGGAGAAACAGAGACCCCGACCGAACTGGCCGGGATCCAACCTACGACTGACCTGCGCAGGTCCAGTAGGCAGAGACGGAGCCCTGCCTACCTACGGGACTACGCAATGTAAGGACTGAACCAAGAGGGGAGGGGTGTTCTGTCCCCTCATTTGCATTCTTGAGATCCCCGCGCTTTGATTGGCCAAAGCACAGGGTGCTCTGATTGGCTAGGCGAGCTGCGCCGATTGGCTCGCTGAGAATCTCCCGCGATTGGTCCATTCGAATCGCAGGAGATTCAAAGTGGTGCCATTGGTCGCGGCCGCCGCAGCTTGGAAATAAAAAGCCGCGAAGTTTTCCTATATGCTCAGTTCGGTACCAGCCTAATAAAAAGAGCTTGAAACAAAGTCACCGACTAAACATGTGTGCTGCATGAATGAGCAATGTCCAGCAAAGACCACAATCAATTGGATACCACCAAATGGTAAGAGAAAAAGTGGAATGTCAAAAAACAAAACGAAACCTGGCACCAAATATTTCAGGAAGATTTCAACCTTAAATGGAAGGGATACAAAGGCTGTAGCTTAAGATATTCTGCAGCCTTTGAAGATCCCTACTCTAGCCTGCACCAGTCATAGCAAAAGCACTTAGAGTTATATACCATGGTGGTGCAGTGGTTAAGAGTGCAATATTGTAGGCTACTTCTGCTGACTGCCAGCTGCCTGCAATTTGGCAGTTTGAATCTGAGCAGGCTCAAGGTTGACTCAGCCTTCCATCCTTCCAAGATTGGTAAAATGAGGACTCAAATTGTTGCGGGCAATAGGCTGACTCTGTAAACCACTTAGAGAGCTGTAAAGCATGGTGAAGCGGTATATACAGTAAGTCTAAGTGCTATTGCTAGCGCTATACTACTTCACCGTGCTTTAGAGCCCCCTCTAAGTGGTTTACAGAGTCAGCTTCTTGTCCCCAACAATATGGGTCCTCATTTTACTAACCTTGGAAAGGATAGAAGACTGAATCAACCTTGAGCCGCTCAGAATTGAACTCCTGGAGTAAGCACTGAGTTAGCCACATTCTAACCACTGCACCGCCATGGCTTTATAGTCTATATCAGGGGTCTCCAACCTTGGCAACTTTAAGACCTGTGGACTTCAACTCCTAGAATTCTGGGAGTTGAAGTCCACAAATCTTAAAGTTGCCAAGGTTGGACACCACTGATATGGAGCTCCATTCCATATTCCACATCTTTGAGTCATACTGCTTTTGAGGCAATAGCTGGCTCCTCTGGTAATAATTCTCAGCAGGTGGCCTCTAATTATCATCTTCCTGCCCTAATTCACAATTATTTCTCGTTTTAGAGGTGTCTTTGGCTCTAAGTTGTTCCATTTTCACTAACATTTTGTTATACTTCTACTAGCTCGATAGCTGTACTTCACTACGAAACTATGTGGTGGGACTTAATGTTTGGGGAGGAAAATAAGGGGGGAAAATTCTGCCTCTGCCTACCAGCATCCATCGGTATTCATCTGGTTAGCATCCTGTCAGTGTGTGAGAGAGTTGAGGGCTGTTTGGAAGCTGAAACAGTATTTGCTGTGTGAGAAAGAAGGAGACAGCAAGTAGCCTGGGCATGGCTTAACTCAACTGTTCTGTACTAAAGTTGCTTGGTGCTGTGAAACTCCTATTTTCTGCTTGCATTTTGCATTTGGAACAGATTTCTTTTCAGGAGGGAGGAGGAGTAGAACTCCTTAGCATCAGAGCCAGTGGTGGATTCAATTTGTTTTTATTACCTGTTCTGTGGGTGTGACTTGGTGGGTGTGGCAGGGGAAGGATACAGGAAAACCTCCAGTCAGAGATGGTATTTGCTGGTTTTCCAGACTACTCAAAACTTCCGCTACCGATTCTCTAGAACTGGTCAGAACCTGCTGAATACCACCTCTGATCAGAGCATGTTAATAATAATAATATACAAAATACTAATGCTCTTTTTTCATTTCAAAAAATCCTTTCTTTGTGAGCACCCAGAAGCCAAATTTGCAAAATTTCAAGTTTGTAGGCTTTAAGGTTCTGGAGATTTTGTGATGATGTGCGAGTGGCATTTTGCTTATATATGTATAAATTACTTTACTATCATTTATTTCCATGTCATGTGGGCTTCATTTTATCACATAATAATCTGGAATTTATATCGGCAAATATGGCAAATGAGCAGCAGTTTTTCTAAGTCGTGTTATGTGCGTGACTTTTTGATCATGAGTCCTAACTTCTTGAAATATTCTCCAACAGCCCAAATTTAATATTAAATGGATGGATAATGCTCATAAGCAATCCAAGGGTAAATTCTGAATTACTGTGACTAAATAGCAAGAGTTTTTAACACCTTTTTTTTTACATCAAAAACCTTTTTTTTTTTTTTAACTTTGCCAGTACTTGAGGGGCTGTCACAGAGAAAAGGGAATCAATTTATTCTCCAAATCACTTGAGGGCAGGATAAGAAGCTCATTAAAGAGAGATCCAAGCTGGAACGAAGGAGAAACTTTCTGACAGTGAGAATGATTACTCATTCAAGCTTGTCTCCTTGAGTTGTGGGTGCTCCACTGCTGGAGGTTTTCAAGAAAAGGTTGGATATCTATTTGTCCAAATGATATAAAGGGTTGGACTACAAGGCCTCCAAGATCCCTTTCACCCTTTTGTTCCATTCCATTCCATTGTCTGTAACCAAGATGCCCGTATCCATAGTTGTTTTAAAAATTAAAACAGCAACTAAATGATTCTCTTCTGTATAAACATCATTCTCCATTATCTTGATGCATAATTTTTTCCCAACTTCAAAGAAGGCCTGGATTAAAGCAAATTTTCAAAATGATATTTTTTTGATCCAACCCACATATCAAAATAAAAAGCAAAATCATGAACACAGAGCAACTACACTTTTTAAAGAATACACAAACATGCACAGACACACAAATAGAGTATCTATGTCAAAATCAAAATTATTTGCCAGGTATTGAAGATCTTGGCACAAATGTAAAATAATGTCATGCTTCTCGTTATTTTTTTGTTTTTTAAAAGACTTTGAGACCTTGAGTTTTTGAGATGCTTCCTGTGTCAGTGCAAAATTCCTGTGTTAGTTCAATATTTAAGACAATTGTTGGGATTCAGGATGATGATCATCATCTTCATCTATCATCATCATCATCAATCATCATCATCTGGCATTATTAAATTAGTCAGAAGACAACAATGCAATTGCAGAGTAGTAGTTTAGCTGCCAAAGTACCAGCTCTGTTGTAGGAAATGCTCTCATGCATCCCATAGTGTACCACAAGAAGGTGAGCTGGCTTCACCCCAGAAAGAAGACAAGTAATTCTTCCTAAAACCATTTGTGCCGGCATGCGACCTGCAGGCAAACTTACCTCACTGCACATGCGTGCACCTCACAGCTGATTTTCAGCGGGTTTGAGGCCTTTTTCCCAGAAGCTTGAGGAAGGTTTCTGCAGACGCTTTGCAGGCCGAAAACTAACCCCGTTTCAACAATTCCTATTTTTCTGACAATACCGGAAGTGATGAAATGGGGCTAGTTCTCAGCCTGCAAAGCCCACAGAAGCCTTGCTCAAGCCTCTGGGAGTCCGAAAAAGGCCTCAAACCAGCCGAAAATCAGCTTTGAGATGAAGTGCAGGTAAGTGGTTGGGGTGGGGGGGTGGGGATTGTGCACACATGCGTAGGGGGAATGGGGGGACATGTATTGCCTTCTGGGTGCTGGCACACAAGCGCGAGCGTGCAAGCGTGCATACAATTTTTGGCACAGGAGCCCAAAAAGATTAGCCACCACTGTCCTAAAATATCATCCAAGGCCACCTTCCTCCCTGGAGCTGTTTCGCAAATGAGCATTGTTCCAAACTAAGCAAACTCATTAGCTTGCAATTCCAATAGTTTTCCTTCCACGACAGGCTCGTAAACCTGCACTTCTGATTGGCCCGCTGATAGCGGATCGTGATTGGTCGTGTATGGCTGATCTGATTGGCTGATAGCGGGTCGCCGCTGATTGGACACTCCCAGCGCAGCAAATTCAAATCATTGGGTGTTGTGACAGCAGCCAGCTCTATAGAAGGAGCTGCTGCTGCCCTAGTATTTTGCTCTGTTCTGAAGTCACTAATAAAGAGTTGGAGTCACTATTTGATGCCTCGTCTCCGTTCTTTGCGCCCACTCTCCCAGATCTAACACTGGCAACGAGGATGGGATGCGGAGACGATAGAGCTGACTGAACACTCATTGAATGCTAACAGAGCACATGGCTGAGGGCGCACCAATAGCAGCAGAATGACCAGTGGCGCCATACCACCCGCTCCATTTGACCCGGCTAACAAAGACTGGGACTCGTATATGGACAGGTTTCAGATGTTCCTGGAGATCAACAACTTAAAGGATGCTATGCCTGGCAAGAAACGAGCTGTATTCCTGAACCATTGTGGCCCACCATTTTTAAGATGGCAAAGGCACTTGCAAAACCAGCTGAAGTCAAGACAATGGACTGGGACAACCTCACCCCAATCCTCCGGACCCATTATGCCCAGCGGTGCCAACACTCATCAGGAGACACGAGTTTTACCAGAGGGACCAACAGGAAAGTGAGAATGTTGGAGACTTCATCGCGAACCTCAGAAACCTGGGAGTCTCTGTGGCTTCGCAAATCTCGAAAAAGCCACAAGAGATCGAATTGTTCTGGGTCTAAAAGACCCCACATCCCAGAGCAAGATTATGGCAAAGGGGGACATCAGCCTCACAGATGTCATCGCCAATGCTACTGCAGCAGAAGCAACCAGGAAGTCGGCAGCTCGAATGCACCGAGCAAATGGACTGCACCGCCAACTCGCCAGTGACACTATGTCCCTTTCTGAGAGGCACACAATGACCACCCACCATGAAGATCTCGAATCTTCATCAGAAAGTGAGGAAGAGGAGGTCAACAGACTCAGGTCAGAATGCGATCAGCGAGATCAACGGAATCGTAAGCCCTCATATCAGTGTGCTGGATGCGGGGGAAACCACCCACGATCAGACTGCAAATTTCTAGACGCCCTTTGTTTTCCTGTGGAAAGAGGGGCCACATTGCAAAGGTCTGTAGAAGCAAGCGAGGGTCCAGCCCAAACCGAAGAGAAAATAATTTCCGGCAGACAACAGGCACCCCACCAGTAAATCGGGACCGCCCAAGCAACCAATGGAACCGCTACTACAGAAATCGAGCACCAGACACATCTACCAGACGAGAAGAGGCGCACCAAACCATCACCATCGGCCATGCTTCATCCCTTGATGCAAGAAAAATCCGAGTAAAGATCAACATTGAGAATCGACCATGCATTATGGAAGTCGACTCCGGGTCTCCCCTATCAATGGTTTCCTTGAAAACCCTCAAACGGCTGATCCCTGACATCCGTCGCCAGGACCTCAGCACTCAGAGAATTATATTTAAAGGACTATATTTAAAGGATCCCAGTCGCCAGTTTCAGCCACGTCCAAGTCTCCTTCAAAGACCACACCACAACCCTACCTCTTACCGTCGTCAATAAAGATCAACCCAGCTTACTAGGCTTGCAGTGGTTCGCACCACTAGGAATCGAACTGGTGGGCATCAACCAGACCGAAAGCGATGACTGGGAAGCAGCCCTCGTCCAGGAATTCCAGGAAGTTTTCACCGAGAAGTTAGGCAAGTACAAGGATCCCCCATATCATTTAATCTCTTCCCTGATATTGCGCCCATTCGCCTTAAGCCTCGTCGAGTGCCCTTTGCACTCAAACCAAAGATTGATGAACAATTGGACAAATTAATAGCCCAGGGCATGTTGGAACCGATTGACCACGCCCGATGGGAGACCCCAATTGTAACCCCCATAAAACCTGATGGATCTTTGAGAATTTGTGGGGATTATAAGGCCACCCTAAACCAAGCACTTGAGCAGAGCGCTTACCCCGTGCCTGTGGTCCAACACCTCCTTCACTCCCTTGGGGGCGGAAAAATATTCACAAAATTGGACCTAGCCCAGGCGTACCAGCAACTGCCCGTAGATGCAGAGACCGCTACAAGGCATAAAAGGGGTCATGCCAAAGTTCGATAATGTCTTGATAGCTGCCGCCACTAGAAGTCTACTAGAAAAGCGACTAAGAATGGTCCTCCAAAAATTTAAAGATGCTGGCCTGAAGGTCAAGAAGGACAAGTGCCAACGATGTACTGAGAGGGTTGAATTCCTTGGTTACCTTCTTGACAAACAGGGAATTCATCCTACTGAGAAAAAATTGGCTGCAATAAAAAACGCCCTGAGACCTAGAAACAAAACAGATCTCCAAGCCTTCCTGGGACACATTAATTTTTATAACATCTTCCTACCCCAGAAGGCAACTGTTGCTGAACCCCTGCATAGGCTCCTCGACAAGAAAGCTTCCTGGGTCTGGGGACATCGAGAAGAGCGAGCTTTTCAGCAAGTAAAAGACCTTTTAACATCAGATGCTGTATTGATACACAATAACGAGACTTTACCCTGAACTGTCACCTGTGACGCCTCACCATTTGGAGTAGGAGCCATCCTGAGCCACGTCCTGCCAAACAGTACTGAGGCGCCCATTGCATTTTTTTCTAGAACTTTATCTAAAACTGAGAGAAACTATAGCCAACTAGATAAAGAGGCTATTGTGTCTGCGATCAAAAGATTCCATGAGTATGTATATGGAAGATCCTTTTCTATAATCACCAATCACAAACCATCACTTGGCATCTTGGCGGGGGATAAACCAACTCCCCACATCTTATCGCCAAGAATGACACGCTGGTTAGAGTTTCTAGCCGCATACGATTACCAACTGCGACACCGACGAGGGAAAGCCATTCCCCACGCTGACGCCCTGAGCCGCTCTCTGCTATCAGAAGTCCTGAACGACCCAGCTCCAACCCTAGCTACACTACAAATTGAGACACTTCCATTACCACCAATGACTGCACAAGACATCGCATCCAAAACAAGGAAGCACCCTTGTTTGGCACGAGTCCTCAGCTGGGTGGAAAGAGGTTGGCCTGACAATGAACTCAACGATGCCTTCAAGCCTTTCAAACACAGGCAGACAGAACTTTTCTCCCCAAAAGGATCTGTTTTATAGGGAAACAGAGTCGCCATCCCAGGAAGATTGCAGCATAAGGTCCTAAAACTATTGCATGATGGACATCCGGGCATCGTGCGAATGAAGGCACTAGCAGGGAGCTACGCTTGGTGGCCAGGTATAGATAAGCAAATAGAAACCTGGGTCGCCACCTGCAACAAGTGCCAGGAAACACACTCAGCTCCACCAAAAGCACCACCAACTGAATGGGAAGCACCCCGAGGTCCCTGGTCCCGTATCCACATCAATTTTGCAGGACCCACCAAGGGGCATACATTTCTCATAACAGTGGATGCCTATTCCAACTGGCTTGAGGTCCACAAAATGAAGAGCACCACCACAGAGGCAATCATTAAAAAACTAAACAGACTATTTGCTACACACGGCTTGCCAGATGTCTTGGTTTCAGACAATGTCCCACAATTCACCGCCTTGGCATTTGAACAGTACCTAGCAGACCGGGGGATACTCCAGGCCTTAACATCGCCGGCTCACCCTGCGGCCAACCATAGTGCTGAACGAATGGTCCAGTTCATAAAGAAAACCTTACACAAGATGGAACAAGGGAACATCCACAACAAGGTGACCAGGATGCTTCTCCTCCAACATATTACTCCAAACAGCAACACAAACAAAACCCCAGCCGAACTCCTGATGGGCAGGAAACTTCGATCACATCTTGACCACCTACACCCTGCCTACACGCCGGAAAAGCCCCTGGGTTCCAGCAGCAAGTATCCGCACGTTCAATAGCGAATCATGATTGGTCCTGTTTGGCTGATCTGATTGGCTGATAGCGGGTTGCCGCTGATTGGACGCTTCCAGCGCGGCAAACTCAAATCCTTGGGTGTTGTGACAGCAGCCAGCTCTATAGAAGGAGCTGCTGCTGCCGTAATATTTTGCTCTGTTCTGAAGTCACTAATAAAGAGTTGGAGTCACTATTCGATGCCTCGTCTCCGTTCTTTGCGCCCACTCTCCCAGATCTAACAAGCTTCACAACCAGGAAGGTTCAGAGCTGGTAGGAATATGACTGACTGCATGGAGCACCAGCTCATCTCCTGCCCTCCCAACAAAGTATCTATTTTATCTACTTGCATAGAACATGCTTTCGAACAGCAAGGTGGGAAGAAGCTGAGGTAAATGATGGGAGCTCACCCTGACATGCAGTGCTAGGACTCGAACTGCTGGAGCAAAAACCATCTCCAGCATCATTAAGCCACTGAGCCATCAGACCTTGGATTACTCACATGTATTATACCAGAGCACTTTTTTTCCCCCATTAGTACTCTCTCGTTATTTGAACATATATTTTGGTTGGGGAGAAATGCTCCTATAGCTACAGTCCCAGTTGTAAATACATTACTTGGTTGGATCCCTTTGAGGGTTAAGATACTGAACGTATGCTAGGATGAAGGGAACATACATGAATGAATGAATTAGTTAATTAATTAATTAAATTTGCATTTTCTTTTATACACTTTAGGTGAAACAGCCCTTCTTTTGAGGAATATATTTTTCAGAGAGTGGTAGCCTTAAGAATATAGCAGGAGTCCATCTGTAGCTTTACTTTCTAGATTTTTTGCCTTTACTACTTAATATCAGCCACAAGCAACTTTTTAGGCTGTGTATAAGCTAGGTAGGTGTTTTATTTATACCAAAAGTCTTTGAACGCAAACAAAAAACAAAACAAAAAACAACAACTTCAAATAAATATTTTAAAACAACTCAGAAACACTACAAATGCTTAAAGCTTTTGAAATACATTAACCATTAGAAGAAGAAAAAGCTGGTGTCTTAAACATAATGCAAGGTAGACAATGTTGGCCTCTGAAATTTGGTGTATCAGATGAATGCTTTCAACATTGTTGCCCCCAGTACATTGCAAATGACTGTGTTACTGTTAAATTATAGAGAAAAGTTTCAAAAACTCCAAAAAGAGAAGAATGTTTAAATGTATGTTTCCCTAAAATTGATATTATTGCAAAAAACAATAGCAACAACCTCTAATAGACTGCACTTCTGGGAGAATTTTTCCATAATACACGTGAACAAGTTTATGCTGCAAACAGCATCGGAAGAAAAAAAGAAAATAGAAAATGTGTAAACTTTGGCATATAATTGTGTTTCTATTTGCATATAAATTCAGGAACTGAAAGTCAAGCACCTTTGCATTTAAATGCCAGCCTAATAAATTTCTTCCACATAATGATTAAGAGGAAGCAAGCCTCTGCATACTACCCACTTCACAGGTGTGTATGTGTGTTTATCAGCGAAAATTTGTACACATCACACAGCCGACTTAAGAGAACTGTACAAAAGTTGGAGCAACAATGGAAGCGGTACTCCAAAGTCCTTAATTTAAATATTTAAATTATTTAAGTGTTCTCCAAGGAACCAGAAAGCAAGACAAGAAACAATGAAGGGAAACTAATCAAGGAGAAAAGCAATCTAGAACTAAGGATAAATTTCCTGACACTTAAAGCAATAAACCTGTCAGGTATGGCTCCATTCAAAATCCAAGAAAGAAAATCTTAGACTCCATTTTTATAGAGAAAAGGACTTTTACTGAATATGAAGTGGTAGCAACAGAAGAAATAAAAGGTCTGAAGCAAAAGGCGTGGAAATTACATATAGAAAGTTATCCCATGTCCCCACCCCCAATAATTCAAACTGGACATCCAAACTGAGGTGTGTACAATGTCATGTGGCGACATCTTCAGGTGGCTTCTCACACATCTGGTATGCCAAGACGGTTGACTTTGTCCTAGAAAAAGATAAGTGGCTGCATTTGCGCAATAAGTAAGGAAGCATCCCAACTTTTACAATTCACAGGACTTCAATCTCCAGCACCGTTCCCCCCACGAGGCCCAACTATTCCTCTCCCCCCAACCCCCCCGTTTCTATGGCAGCCAGAAAGAGTCAAACAGAAATCATGGAGGCTGGCAAAACCAGTGGAATGGCTTGCCTTCATAAATTGTGGTTGCTTCAACACTGGAGGTTTTTAAGAAGAGATTGGACAACCACTTGTCTGAAATGGTATAGGGTTTCTTGTTTGAACAGGGGGTAGGACTAGAAGACCTCCAAAGTCCCTTCCAACTCTGTTATTCTGTTATTTAGTTCAGTCCTCAAAGTTAGACACTTGCTGTTCTATTTTATTATTATTAATTTTTCTTATTAAAGTATGCCTCCCTTTGTGTGGAGTTTTATTTCCTTTATAGGTCTATCCTGGCTGGAGGCTCGGAGTGAGCAATTGGAGAAGGTTATATCAAATCAATGTTGCAGTACATTAGTGTTACCTTATTCCTGCAATAAATTTGAGCCTACAGAGAGCTGGAATTCAATACCAAGAAGGAAGGAAAAGGTATCTATAACACCTCAAGTATGTCATAAAAATCTGCAGCTTATGTTACTTCAGGCAACAATGGCTGCCTTTTGTTTTGGGTATTTTGACAATGCACATAATTCAAAAGAAGCCTGCATTCACTAATAGTTTGTTACATCTACTATAAGTAGCGGGTAATAAATAGCTTTATTCTGCTGTAGCATGCTTAGTGTTCTGGTAATGTTGCTCCTTTTAATGGACAGTAAAGAAAGCTATTTACTTTTATGAGTAATGAGTGAAAGGCAACCTCACTTTCTTTGGTGCCTTTTTAAAAAAAATGAATTACCATATCTTATTATAATTGGGGGGGATGATAAGTAGGGCTAGCATAATGAAACAAGCAAAAAAAATGAGATACTCTTCAACTTATGACTGTAATGGAGTCCAGAATTTCAGCTGTATGTAATGATGGTCATAAGTCAAAGCACCCATGTGTGAATGACCCAATTTTGCAATCTGTTTGGGGGTTGTTAAGTTAACGCCATGATTATAAGAGGCCAGTTTCAAAAAAATAACTTTGTAATGAATCAGAAAGGTTGGCGTGGACCTGAAATGCAGTCACATGACTTTCTCTGTCTCTCTCTCTCTCTCTGTGTGTGTTGTGGTAAGCCAGCAGCAGGTATGGACGGTGGAAGACAGCGAGGACTCAGATGAGGGGCTGGGACTATCAGGGAGTCGACTGCTGCCTTCAGGGATGGTGGGGGCTGGCACCAGTGATGAGGAGGTTCCTGAGGAGCCTGTGCCAAGTGCGTGTGAGTGCAGGATGATTTATAGAAGAGAACAGCTGGAGCAGCACAGGTGACTCGGGAGTAAGGATGCAACGTAATGGCCCCTGCCTCCAGGAAATATAAGCCTGGTTTTAAACGGTTTTTGCCTTTGCAAAAGGCAAAAACATTGGAAGGACTCAGTGTGTGATTACAGATTCTGATTTATGTGAATACTTCTGCCAAGGTTTTCCTAACTGAACTACTTGGCTGCAAGCCATCTGTTATCTACAAAGAGGTTTATTTGTAAATTAAAGCCATGAAATTTAGAGTTATTGAGCTTATCTGTGTTTGCTCTCGAAGACTTTGGCTGGGTCAGAACACTCTGTGTGTGTGTGTGTGTGTGTGTGTCTCTCTCTCTCTGTATGGAACCAAGTCGGAAGTACCTTTTGGGTTCCCCCAATGGACGAATGGCTGCAAAAGTTGATGGAATTAGCAGAGGTGGTTAAATTGATTGTTTTGATGATTGAAAAGAACATAATTTTGTGTCTACTTGGAAACCGCTTCTGGACTTTGTGCTTGAGGTGGGGGAAAAAATGAAACTTATATTTTGGGTTTTGCTGATTAGATAGGTTTGTTGTTATAGAAATGGCTGGTATATATATTATCATATAAAAGTAAAAAGTTGAAGTTTTATGTTACTACCTTATTCTTCTGCATCAAAGGAAGTCAATGATTTTCTTTATCTTTTCCCCTTTCCCCTGTTCAACATGGTGTTGATTCTTGGCAAGAACATAAACAAGATCTTGTTCTTTGACAATGGCAATCTACCCTTACCTACCCTGGCCCTTCAGTTTACAGTCCCTCTGCAATATTGGAAATGTAAATGCATGTGTTTTAAATTTTACTTTATTGAGAATGTATTTGGAAACTATGAATGGAAACTAATCAAGCAGAAAAAGCAACTTAGAACTAAGGAGAAATTTCCTGACAGAACAATTAACCAATGGAACAACTTGCCTATAGAAGTTGTGAATGCTCCAACACTGGAAGTTTTTAAAAATATGTTGGACAACCTGTCATGAACTAATAAAAGCGTTTAATAAAGTTTTAACAAACCTTAAGAAAAAGCAGGGTTCTAATCCTGCACTTCTGATTGGCCGATAATAGCGATATCGGATTGGTCCTTTCTGGGGAATCTGATTGGCTGTTAACGGGCCAACTCTCATTGGTTCAAGGGTTTAACTCTTCCTTGTTTCTCATTGGCTAATCAGCAGCCTACCCTATAAAAGGGCTGCTGCTGCCCTAGGGTTTCTCCTTGGAACTGCTCGGATTGTCCAGAGGATGGATGGAGCTTCAGTCTCTGCTTATTGTAGGCTGAGTTTGATTTCTGAAGAACGCTCCTCCCTCCATCACGTGGCTTGCCATCTCATTATCCCAGTTTATGCTCAGCCTTCGAGCAGAGTAGGCTGTGCGTTTGTGTGCTCTTGGCCGTTGCTGGATTCCCCCTTTTTTCTACCTGTTCAGGTTGTATACACCCTTATTCTTTTCTATCTCCTTAGCCCTGCGCAGCTGGTTCCTTCGTTGGCTTGGTTTCCTGGGAGGGTTTCCCCCCCCCAGGGGTTGCCAAGGGGTAGGCTCAAAAGCATTTCGCTGCCTCCCCCACCCCTTTTTTTCTCAGTTTCTCTGCCTTGTAAAAATTATTTTAAAAGGCTCAGTTTCGTTCTGCCCCCCCCCCCCCCCCCGAGCTCCGTTTGAATTTTTCCTAGCATTTTAGGCTTGTTTGCCTTTATTCTCTGTGGGCTTCCCTTGGGACCCTCTGTTTTGATACTGGGATCCTTCTGGCCTTGCCAGGTTAATTTCCACAGGATCGGTTAGTGGCGTCCGCCATTTTGAAGCTTGCCTCATGGCCGGGCGCCATTTTGAAGTGCATTTCTTTGCCTTACTGAGGGCCTATTCAATACAGCAGGCCCGTAGGCCTGATTTAAAAAAAAAAATAGATAAATAAAAAATAATTGTTTTTTTGCTGTTGGAGGTTTTTTTTTTTTCTCCTCCTCCCCCTGTTGGCTCTCACCGCAACCAGCTGTAGCGGCTGCGGTTCTTTCCACCACTCCCGCCCGGTTGTTGCCTGGGTCGGCAGTTGGTTAGGCCTGGTTGCCCTCAAGGCCCTTAATCTGAGACCTTGCAAGGTCGTTTTTCTTCAGTTCTTTCTAGGCAAATCATAGGCCTTGACTCAAAAAAAAAAAAAAAGTAGAAAGAACAGGGGGGGGGGATAATTATACGGAGCAAAGAATCCTATTAATTCAAGTTTATAATATTCGGGGGAAAGTGTGCCAAGGTATAAAGGAACTCGCCCAACAATCTTAATAGCTGCAAAATTGAATGTATTGGTCTTGTTGATCTGGGCAGAATTAAATAGAAATAGCATTTAGCCTTATAGACTGCCCGATAGCATTTTTCTGCACACTCTGGGCAAAAATAGAAGCATTATTTGTATATTGCCCCCAACGATGTGGGTCCTTATTTTACCAACCTTGGAAGGATGGGAGGCTGAGTCAACCTGGAGCCCCGTCAGGATTGAACTCCAGGTTGTGGACAGAGTTTGCCTGCAATACTGCATTGTGCCATCAGGGCTCCTTAAATACAGTAGAGGGGAACAGCCTTAACTCAGTGCCCTTGTTTGCGACCTGTGAACAATGGCTGAAATTCAGGTGATCCTCAGCTTATGGCAATTCATTTAGCAGCCATTCTAAGATAACACCACAGAAAAAAATGACTTAGGACCAGTCTTCACATTTAGGACCACTGTAGCATCCCCACAGTCATACAATCAAAAACTCCAGTGTTTGGCATATATTTATGATGGTTGCAATGTCCCATGGTCATGTGATTGCCATTTGTGACTTCCCAGCTGACTTCCAACAAGCAAAATCAACAGGGAAGTTGGATTTGCCTAATGACCGCACTGTTAACAATTGTAGGGATTCGCTTAACAACTGCAGCAAAAGGGTTGTAAAATCAGGCATGATTTCCTGAACAACTGCCTTGCTTAGCAACAAAAATTCTGGTCCCAATTGTGGTTGTAAGTCAAGGACCACCTATAAAAGTCTTAATGTCTGCAGGTCATATGGCTGCCAATCATTAGATAGATATCCTAAGCAGGAATATTTCTTATTGAAACACTTACCTTCCACAATAGAAAGTGTCCTCTCATATTGCATGATGGTTTTGGTATGCTGGATAGAAAGATATTACAGAGGGTGGTGAGCACATCACTAGACATCGTGGGCTGTTCCCTGATACCACTAGATGACCTCGCTAGGGCTCACTGCCTTAGAAGAGTGAGGAGAATTCTCTGGGACGACTCACATCCCAGTCAGTGCTTCTTCACTCTCCTACCATTGGGTAGGAGATAAAGAAGCATAGCCAGCCGCACCAACAGGCTGAAGAACAGTTTCTACCCATGGGTTGTCAGACTTCTGAAGGGAAAATAACTTCATCTCAACATAGTATGATAGACTTGCAGGGCCGGCGCAATGTGTAACAAGGTCACGTAGTGTAACAAAATTGGGACTGGGTTAGGGACTTCTGTCCTCACTGTGAGTTGTGTTTGGGGGGAAGGTGCACGAAGGGAGACTCATCCATTCTCCTTGGAACTGCTCGGATTGTCCAGAGGATGGGTGGAGCTTCAGTCTCTGCCTATTGTAGGCTGAGTTTGATTTCTGAAGAACACTTCTCCCTCCATCACGTGGCTTGCCATCTCATTATCCCAGTTTATGCTCAGCCTTCGAGCAGAGTAGGCTGTGTGTTTGTGTGCTCTTGGCCGTTGCTGGATTCCTCTTCAGTTGCTCCCCCGGCCCCCTCGGCCAATGATAAAAGGTTCTTCAACCTCGACCCAGAGCTCTCGACCTTACTGAGTACCCCGGAGGTTGATGAGCCCGTCGTAGGGCTGACCTCTTCCTCCGCCCTCAGTGATCCTTTAGAGCAGGGGTAAGGAACGTTGGCTCTTTTATCACTTATGGACTTCAACTCCCAGAATTCCTGAGGGAGCCATAAAAGGTTCCCCATCCCTGGCCTACTGTTTTTTTCAGTTGTGAGGGAAATCAATTTTTGACTTGAATGGGACTGTTTAATATACAAATGTAGGACATACAAAGAATATATATAAAAATATGTCCTACATTTGTATATTAAACAGTCCCATTCAAGTCAAAAATTGATTTCCCTCACAACTGAAAAAACCAGTAGGCCAGGGATGGAGAACCTTTTATGGCTCACTCAGGAATTCTGGGAGTTGAAGTCCGTAAGTGATAAAAGAGCCAACGTTCCTTACCCCTGCTTTAGAGGCACTCAAACCAGAGGACAAGCGGTCAGAGCTCGCATTAAGGCGAGCTCACCAGTCGGACGCATGGGCAATCAGGTCAGCTACGGCTGCTTCTTTTTTTATCAGATCTTCCACTCGCTGGCTTCGCCAGCTTAAGCAACATGTTCTGACCTCCAATATCCGCGCCCATCAACATATCGCCAAAATAACGGCCGCTGCTGAGTTTTCAGCGGATGCCACCTTTCATTCCGTAAAATTCTCCTCCCGCGCCATTTCTTCCCACGTCTCGGCCCGCCGCCTGCTCTGGCTAAAACCCTGGCAGGCGGATCTCAAGCACAAGGTCAAGCTAGCTTCCGCACCCATAGCTGGAAGCAAGTTGTTCGGTACTTCCTTGGACACTCTCCTAGTCGAGGGAAGGAATAAAAAGAAATTCCTCCCTTCTCTTTCCCGCAAGTCTGATTCCAGATCTCTGCAGCCCTTTCGCAGGGCTCCCTTTCGTCCCTATCACCAACCCTTTCCTCCCAGACACCAGGGGTCCTCCTCCTTTGGTTCGGGACAGTCCCAGGACAGGTCCGACCCCTTCAGCAGGCACAGAAGAGGCGGGAACTTCAGGAGGCCCTTTCGTGGCTCTGGCAGCAGGCCCTTCCGCCGCTCCAAATAAGCCTCCTGACACTATTCCCATTGGCGGGCGACTTAAAGCCTTCGCCGATCAATGGGATTCATCCACTTCAGATGCTTGGGTCATGGATATAGTCAGGCTTGGCCTTGCCCTCGAGTTTCTCTCCCCCCCCCGATTTTTACATTTCATGTCCCTGCTCCAACAACCCTTCCAAACGCAACCTCATGGAGGAGGCAATTCGACACCTACTGGACATTCAGGCTATCCAGCCTGTTCCTCCATCCCAAAGGGGACGGGGTTTTTATTCATGTTTATTCGTGGTGCCCAAACACTCGGGGGGATGGAGGGCTATTTTGGACCTAAAATGCTTAAACCGTCACTTAGTGTACCGTAGATTCAAAATGAACACACTTCAATCCATCCTTTTGGGAGTTCGGCAGGGAGACTGGTTGTCTTCTATAGACCTCTCCGAGGCATATTTACACATCCCAATTTGACCCTCCCACTCAAAATTTCTCCGTTTCAGTTACAACAACCTACACTTTCAGTACGTGGCCCTTCCACTCGGGTTAGCCTCGGCCCCCAGGACCTTCACCAAGGTTCTGGCCGCCCACCTCAGATCCATCCCAGTGCGGCTCCACTGTTACCTGGATGATATTCTCATCCTCTCCCCTTCCAGGGGACAGGCTATCAGGGATATACACTCTACCCTCTCCTCCCTCCAGGAACATGGGTTCCTCATAAATTGGAAGAAAAGCCAACTGGCCCCCACCACTAGACTACCCACCTAGGGACCATAATTGATACAATCATGGGGAGAGTGTTCATCTCCCCAGAAAGGATACTCAGCATCCAACAATCAGTCAGGTTCATCAGACGACACAGGAAGGTCTCTCTCCTAGATCTATCCAAGTTATTAGGTAAAATGATCTCTTGTATTCCCGTTATTCCTTGGGCCCGTTTCCACTCCAGATCCCTCCAGTGGTTCCTGCTTCCGTATCAAAGAACTGGGACAAGCAACTCAAGGAGCAAGGTCAAGGTCTCGCCAAGGGTTCTCACCTCCCTCCTCTGGTGGAGCAAGGCATCGATCAACAAGGGCTGCCTCCTCAAGGAGCCTCCAAGACTCATCATCACCACAGACGCCAGTCTGTCCGGATGGAGCACGCACCTTCTCTCCCTTACAGCTCAGGGCAGATGGTCACCGTCAGAGAGGCTGCGCAACATAAACTGGTTAGAGCTTCACGCCATCCACCTGGCCCTCCGCAGCTTCCTACATCATATTCAGGGCAGCCATGTTCTCATTCTCACCGACAACATAACAGCAAAGGCACATATCAACAGAGAGGGGGGCACTCTGTCCTCAAGTCTAATGAGGGAGACCGAGCACCTCTGTTGGTGGGCAGAGTCTCACCTCCTTTCACTCAGGGCGGACCACATTTCAGGCACCCTCAACACCAGGGCAGATTGGTTGAGCAGGTCCACCATAGACCAGGCGGAATGGCGCCTCCACCCAGACCTGTTCAGGGAGGCGACATCAATATTTGGCCTGCCAGTGGTAGACCTGTTTGCCTCCCCCAGCAATACCCAACTTCCATGGTTCATCTCCAAATTCCCGTCCCTCGGGGCGGAGAACCACAACGCCCTCCGATGCCCGTGGCCCTCGGGCCTTCTTTACACCTTTCCCCCTCTGGCTCTAGTTCCAAGAGTACTCCAGAAGGTCCTTCAAGAAAGGGCGGAAGTGCTTCTGGTAGCTCCTTATTGGCCCCGTTGCTCCTGGTTTGCGGACCTCCGCAGCCTATCAGTAGCTCCACCTTGGAGGATCCCAGCAGACAGGATTTCTCTGTCTCAAGGCCCCCTTCTTCACCCAGACCCCCAATGGCTACAGTTAGCCATCTGGAGGTTGAGCGGGAACGTCTAAAAAGGGAGAATTTCTCCACGGAGGTCATCAACACCATCTTAGCAGCTAGGCGTCCTTCTACCAGAAGGAACAGTTTCCGCAAATGGTGTGCCAATCTCCACATTGACCCTACAAACCCATCGGTAGCAAAAGTCCTCGATTTTCTCCAGGAGGGTCTCGGTAAAGGTCTCTCCCCCAACACTCTAAGGCGTCAGGTTGTAGCCCTATCCACCATAATTTCCTGCGAGGGGGTTAATTCCCTCTCTCACCATCCCTGCATCCAGGCATTTCTAAAAGGCGCCTCAAACTTACGACCTCCGTCCCTTCACAGATTCCTAACATGGGACCTCAACAAGGTCTTGACCTCCCTCACCAAGCCTCCCTTTGAACCCCTTAGAGAAGTTTCCCTACAGTTCCTATCCTACAAAGTAGTTTTTCTGGTGGCTATTACTTCGGCCCGAAGGATTTCAGAGATCGCTGCTCTGTCAGTTAGGAAAGACCTGTGCGTCTTCCACTCTGACTGAGTCGTACTTAGACTTGATCCTTCTCCCAAAAATTAATTCTATTTTCCACAGGGCTCAGGAACTTATCCTCCCCAATTTTTGCCCCAGGCCATCTCATGATAGGGAACAGCTTTGGCACACCTTAGATGTTAGGCGGGCCTTGCGGATTTATATTAAACGTACTCAGTCTTTCCGCAAATCCGAGGCCCTGTTCATTTCCTTTCAACCAAAGTCACAAGGGCTCAAGGTTACCTCTACTACTATAGGTCGCTGGATAAGGGTGGCGATTTCTAGGGCATACCAGGCTCAGGCACTCCCAGTGCCCAGGGGTATCATGGCTCACTCTACCCAGGAGTGCAGCAACATCGGCTGCCTGGGCTACACAGGCCCCTATATTCGACATTTGCCGGGCAGCAACATGGTCCTCCCCATTGCCTTTTATTAGGCATTACAGGATTGATAAGTATGCCGCGGCGGAGGTGTCTTTCGGTAGAAGGGTCCTCCAGAGGGTGCTCGGGGATCCCGAGGACTCGACAAGCCAGACGGTGTCCCTCCCATAGGACAAGCCCCAGCTTTGGTATGTCCCATTCTCTGGACAATCCGAGCAGTTCCAAGGAGAATGGGCGTTGGTTCTTACCTGACACGCCGTTTCTCTTGGACTGGGAAGATTGTCCAGTCCCTCCCTTTTTTTCCTTTCACCGTCTGGGGAGGGCTCTCGTTTCGGCCAAGGCACCTTAAGTCTAGCAAAAGGAACAGCACGAATGCTGTTTCTTTCTTCTCTTCTTCGCATAAACTGGGATAATGAGATGGCAAGCCACGTGATGGAGGGAGGAGCGTTCTTCAGAAATCAAACTTAGCCTACAATAAGCAGAGACTGAAGCTCCACCCATCCTCTGGACAATCCTCCCAGTCCAAGAGAAACGGCATGTCAGGTAAGAACCAACGCTCATTTGCTCTGTTCAGCATGATGAATAAAGAGTTGAAGTTCACTGTTCACCGCCTCGTCTCCATTCCTTGCACCCATGCGCAGAACATAACACTGCCGACGAGGGTGGGATACGGAGACATCAGAGCTGACTGAACACTACAGAGCACCAAACAGAGCACGTGGCTGAAGGCGCATCGACAACGGAAACCATGTCCGGCGGCACCATACCACCCGCTCCATTTGACCTGGCACAAGAAGACTGGGACTCATACATAGACCGGTTCCAGATGTTTCTGGAGACCAACAACTTGAAGGATGCCACTACGGGGAAAAAGCAAGCAGTGTTCCTGACCCATTGCGGGCCTGCCGTGTTTAAGATGGCCAACCATGGATTGGGATGTCCTCGCGCCCCTTCTATGGGGCCACTATGCACCCTCTGTACCAACGCTTGTCCAACGACATGAGTTTTACCAGACGGACCAACGGAAAGGAGAGAGCGTTGCAAATTTCATCGCGGATCTCCGGAACCTGGGAGGCCTCTGTGTGTTTACAGACCTCAAAGAAGCTCTGAGAGACCGAATAATTCTGGGATTAGATGACCATACTGCGCAGAGCAAGATCATGGCCAAAGGGGACATCAATCTTGCCAATGTCATCAAGGACGCTACTGCAGCAGAAGCAATGAGGAAGTCGGCCGCCCGAATGCGCCACACCAACGCACTGCTCTGTCAATTCACCAACGATCCCTCACCTCACCTAGAGAGGCACACAACAGCGACCCACCACGAGGACCTCGAATCGCCATCAGAAAGTGAGGAGGAGGAGGTCAACCGGCTCCAGTCTGAATGTGACCAATGCCATCAGCGGAATAAAAGACTACCGCACCAATGCGCAGGTTGTGGGGCAAACCACCCGCGATCAGACTGCAAATTTCTCGACGCACTCTGACATTCCTGTGGGAAAAGAAGCTACATCGGGAAGGTCTGTAGAAGCAAGCAAGGATCCAGCCCAATTCAGAGGGGAAACAACTACCGCCAGACCACAGGGAATCGTCCTGTGAGTCGGGAACATTTGAACCACCAATGGAACAAACACTCCTACAGAAATAAAACACTGGCCACTTCAACGAGACGGGAAGAGGCACACCAAACTATTACAATCGGTCACGCTTCATTGTTAGATGCAAAGAAGATCCAAGTGAAGGTCGCCATCGAAAACCAGCCTTGCGTGATGGAAGTCGACTCAGGATCATCCCTCTCGATGGTTTCCTGGAAGACCCTTAAACAATTAATCCCTGCCATCCAGTGTCAAGACCTCAGAGCCCAAAGAATCATACTCAAAGATTATCAGGGGAACCGAATTCCGGATGTTGGATCCAGCCAAGTCCAAGTATCATTCAAAAATTGTACTGGGTCGTTACCACTGACTGTCGTCAACCGTGACCGGCCTAGTTTGTTAGGCCTTCAATGGTTCACCCCACTCGGGATCGAGATAGCCAGCATTCACCAAACCAGAAGCAACGACTGGGAGGAGGCCCTCGTCCAGGAATTCCAGGACATCTTTGCAGACAAACTAGGCGAGTACAAGGGGACTCCGATATCATTTAACCTTAACCCTGAAGTAGCCCCCATCCGCCTTAAGCCTTGTCGGGTGCCTTTTGCCCTTAAAACAAAGATCGATGAGCAGCTCGATAAATTAATAGCCCAGGGTGTTTTAGAATCAACTGACCACGCTCGTTGGGAAACCCCAATCATAACACCCATCAAACCGGATGAATCATTAAGGATTTGTGGGGACTACTGGGCCACCTTTAATCATGCCCTTCAACAGAACGCTTACCCGGTGCCGGTGGTGCAACACCTTCTCCATTCCCTGGGGGGTGGAAAAGTCTTTGCTAAATTGGATTAAGCACAGGCGTACCCACAACTGCCTGTAGATAAAAAAACCGCAGAGGCACAGATGATCGTTACTCACCGAGGTGCCTTTAAATGCAACCGACTCCAATTTGGAGTGAGCGTAGCCCCAGGGATTTTTCAAAGTCTAATGGAGAGACTCTTGCAAGGGATCAAGGGGGTCGTGCCATACTTTGACGATGTTTTAATTGCGGCCCCGAATAGAGAAGTACTAGAAAAGCATCTTAAAATGGTTCTCCAGAAATTTAAAGACTCCGGCCTAAAGGTTAAAAATAAAGTAGAGTTCCTGGGGTACCTAATCAATAAACAAGGCATTCACCCCACTAATAGCAAACTAAAAGCGATCAAAAATGCCCCAAGACCCAGAAATAAGACTGACCTCCAAGCTTTCCTGGGGCTCATTAACTTTTACAACATCTTCTTGCCCCAGAAAGCGACCGTAGCTAAGCCCCTACATAGACTTCTCGATAAAAAAGCAACCTGGGTCTGGGGACACCGAGAGGAGCACACATTCCGACAAGTGAAAAACTTACTAACCTCAGATGCTGTTTTTATGCAGTATAACGAGACTTTGCCTTTAACAATTACATATGACGCTTCACCATTTGGAGTAGGAGCCATTTTGAGTCATGTGTTACCAAATGGTAGTGAGGCCCCTATTGCCTATTTTTCAAGGACCCTATCATAGGCTGAACGTAACTATAGCCAAATTGACAAAGAGGCTCTTGCTGTTGTATCTGCTGTGAAACGGTTTCATGAATATGTGTATGGACGAGTTTTTACTACTATTACCGATCACAAACCTTTGCTAGGGATTATAGCGGGAGACAAGCCAACCCCCTTTATATTGTCACCTAGAATGACTCGCTGGTCGGAGTTCTGAGCTGCGTACAACTATAAATTACAATACCGCCCGGGGAAAGCCATTCCCCACGCTGATGCATTGAGCCGTGCCCTACTTCCGGAAACCGTCGACGACCCAACTGCAACCCTTACGACACTCCAGATTGAAACACTACAGTCACCACCGCTAACAGCCAGAGACATTGCCATCGAAACAAAATGAGATCCTATCCTGGCGTAAGTTCTCAGCTGGGTCGAACGAGGATGGCCAGTAGAACAAACCCCTGACGACTTCACCCCTTTCAGAAACCGGCAAACAGAACTTTTTTCACAAAAAGGCTGCATCCTATGGGAAGACAGAGTCATCGTCCCAGAGCGGTTACAACGAACAGTATTGAAAACATTGCATGACTGTCACCCTGGCATCGTGCGTATGAAAGCGCTTGCACAAAGCTATGCATGGTGGCCGGGCATCGACAAGCAGATCGAAGCCTGGGTAAAAACTTGTCTAAAGTGCCAAGAAGTCAGCAGTGCCCCAACTAGAGCAACTCCAATGGAGTGGGAACCCCCCTGGGGGCCGTGGTCCCGCATCCACGTTGACTTTGTGGGACCTACTAAGGGACATACATTCCTCCGAACAGTGGATGCCTATTCAAACTGGCTCGAGATCCACAAAATGAAGACTACTACAACCGATTCTGTCATCTGAAAATTGAATAGGCTATTTGCAATGCATGGGCTGCCAGACGTTCTGGTCTCCAACAATGGACCCCAGTCCACCGCCCTGGCGTTTGAACAATACTTAGCGGGCCGGGGTATCCGCCATGCGCTAACTTTGCCGGCGCATCCTGCGGCTAACGGCAGGGCCGAGCGCATGGTCCAATTTGTTAAAAAAACTCTCTACAAAATGAACTATGGGGACATTGACGACAAACTAAACAGAATACTCCTACTCCAACACATCACCCTGCACAGCATCACCAACAAGACTCCAGCTGAACTGTTGATGGGACGCAAGCTCCATTCCCACCTCGACTGGCTCCACCCATCCTATGAGCCAGAGAAACCCTGTGGATCTAGCGGAAAATGCCGCGAGTTCCTGGTAGGCGACTTAGTTTTCGCTAAAAACCTTTCCGGCGAACCTTTATGGGTCGAAGCAACCGTAACTCAAACCACCGGGCCCAGATCGTACCATGTGCAAACATGGGATGGAAAAATGTGGAAATGCCATATAGATCATCTTCGCTCTAGGCTACAACCCAGTTCTCGCGACTCCTGTGACTCTCAAACTGAGGGGGGAGGGGATGTCGAAGAAACTCAATTCGAGATGGTGGAAAGCAGAATCGAAAGAAGTCAGCACCCAGCGCGATACATGAAGAAGAATCAGGGAGAGGGATGGCCTCGCCACAGAGGAATACCTCAAAGGAGGCAAGCCCGCAGAGATCGGAGGATAACAACGACAGAATTAGCGGCACCGAGTCGTCCAGTGAGGATGCGGAACTGCCTGTACCAGATACATCAAAAAACATCCCGCTGAAACCAGACTACAGACAGGAACCGGTGGGACAGCGCAAATCTAATAGACAGTTAAAACAACCTGCATTTCTACCGGATTATGTCACCGCACACCTCAAACGGAACCTGGGGGGAAGGGGTGTCATGAACTAATAAAGGCGTTTAATAAAGTTTTAACAAACCTTAAGAAAAAGCAGGGTTCTAATCCTGCACTTCTGATTGGCCGATAATAGCGATATCGGATTGGTCCTTTCTGGGGAATCTGATTGGCTGTTAACAGGCCAACTCTCATTGGTTCAAGGGTTTAACTCTTCCATGTTTCTCATTGGCTAATAGGTCAGCAGCCTACCCTATAAAAGGGCTGCTGCTGCCTAAGGGTTTTGCTCTGTTCAGCATGATTAATAAAGAGTTGAAGTTCACTGTTCACCACCTCATCTCCGTTCCTTGCACCCATGCGCAGAACATAACACAACCATTTGTCTGAAGTGGTTTCCTGCCCAAGCAGGGCGTTGGGCTAAAAGACCTCCAAGGTCCCTTCCAACTCAATTCTATTTCTATTTGGGTGCGTATTTTGCAATGTTGTCCAAGATAGGGCCAGATTCCCAGGCAAACACAGCTTACCTCCAAAACAAGAGAACAACCTTGAGGGGCTCAACATGTACTGAGCAAGCACTGAGCATAATAGGAAACAGAAGTTATTTTTAGTGGAACAATCATATATATACATTCCACACACATTCTTGAAAGTCATTTGTGGCTCTTGTGTGCATTGATACAGAAGCACCACTTAACTGAGTCTTCCTGCAGAAAGGCATGATTGAAAGTTCTATAAAAGGTAAAGGAGTCCCTGCAGATTTTACTCTGTTAGCCGTTGTTGACTGTAGGGGGCTGTGCTCATCTCTGTTTCAAGGCTATTGAGCCAGCTATGTCTGAAGACATTGCTGAGGTCATGTGACAAACATGACATCATGGAGTACTGTTACCTTCTCACTGAAGTGGAATAACCTATTTATCTACTTGCACTTTCATACTTTCGAACTGCTAAGTTGGAAAGACTTGAAGTGAGGACAGGAGCTCAGCCCATCAGTGTTGCTTGGGTCTCAAACCTGGGCTGCAGGCTTTTTAAGCCAACAAGCCCAGTGTCTTAACCGCTGAGCCATCACACCATCCGCTGGGAGTTCTACACTGGCACACATTTTATAATGGTATGTGTGAATGATCTTGGGAGACAAGGGGAAGAACTGCAGCATAAATAACCCTTTGATAAATGAAATATGAATCCTATGGAGGAGGAGGTGGTGAAAGTACTCTCAGAAGGAACTCTCCTTAGGTTTGATACAGTAAATGTAGGGGATGGGAAGTATACTTTCAGATTTGCAAGATTCTATTAAGGTAACCATATAGGAAAAATAGAGGAACACAGGCAGAGATAAACATACTGCAGAAAGCACAGCTCCACAATACAGTCCTTTCAGCAGTTCCAAGAAGGCTCCACACCCTTTTGCACTACTCAGATAATCCTGAGGAGACAGACAAACCTCCAAATGGCCTCAACAACTCTCTAAAAGAATGCAAGTGACCAGCTGTCTTCAAGGTATATAAATCCTTCCATTCGCCACCATCCAGTCAGAGCTGAAGAAGCTTCTCTGGATGAGAAGCAAAATGTCTTCAAAGAAAAAAACAAGAAAGTCCAGGTGCCTTCTGAAGCAGCACCTTTGGGACAACCACAACCTGGATGACTAAGAATCACCATAGAAAAACATAGAGCTATTGTTTCTCAGTGTGCTTCTTGCCTGGACTATGGTTTTTTTTTTTCATTTATTTATCAAGGCAACCTGGTCTACCCAAATATAGGATGGAGCATATTCTTCTGTTTTTGCCTTTCAGCCCCAATCCAGGAGCCTTCGCAGGCAGTCACTTCCACAACAAACTATATTTGTATTATATTTTGCATTTTCCCTGTCAAGATTCCGGCAGTTACCCCAATTAAATCATGACTCTTGAGCCAAACTTCCAAAACTTCAAAAGGATTTATTGGGAATTAACATTTCCGGCACTGCCTGGATGTAGCCGACTCTGAGACACATAATTCACTGTCACCTTTGACCCCGGTTTCCCCCTGGGTGTATCATAATTCATATTCTCCAATGAGATACATACAGAAGTGGTATTCAGCAGGTTCTGACCGGTAGCGGAAATTTTGAGCAGTTCGGAGAACAGATAAATACCACTTCTGACTGGCCCTGCCCCCATCTTTTCTCTGCCTCCCCAGTCCCAGCTGATTGGCTGGGTCTTCTTTTGTTGCCCTGCACAGGGGAACGGAGCTGGAAAGCAGGTTAGTTGGATGGGGAGGGAATGGGGATTTTGCAGTAACCTTCCCCTGCCATGCCCACCAAACCACACCATGCTCACCAAGCTATGCCCACAGAACTGGTAGTAAAAAAAATTGAATCCTACCACTGGACACATCCATAGCCAAGAGTCATCAATCATGTTCTCCAATTAGACATTTGCATAGTAGAAAGTTCAGTTACCTAGTTACTATCTTTAAAAAACTATTTATGGAATACATTTTCGATTTCCAAGCTGCCGCACTGCTCTCTCAAACCCCTTTCTCCCCCTCCCTTTCTGTTGGCAGTTCTAAAAAGATCATAGAAATATTTTATGAGTTGACACTATCTTGCAAGGCTGTCATCAATCTCCAGTAAAGTTAGGTAGTTTGTGGTTCACTGTTCTGAGGAAAACCAACACTTCTTTGCAAACTGTATGAACCAGGGCATCCTGTTATACCAAAGCATGCCAATACAGGTAGTGGTCAACGTATGACCACAGTTGAGCTCCAGATTTCTACTACTAAGACAGATGTTTTTGTCTCATTTTACAACTTTTCCTGTCACAGTTGTTAAGTCAGTCACTGCAGTTGTTAAGTTAGTAATGCGGTTGTTAAGTGAATCTGGCTTCCCCATTGATTTTGCTTGTCAGAAGGTCATAAAAGGTGATCAGATGACCCAGAAGACACTGCAACCATCGTGAATACATGCCAGTTGCCCAAATTTTGATCATGTGGCTGTGGGGATGCTGGAAAGGTCATTGAAATATGCTCATACATCACTTTTTCAGTACCTTTGTAACTTTAAACGATCATGAAACAAATGGTTGTAAGTCAAGGATGACCTGTAGCTTAGGTAAATTAGATTTGGGGTTTAGTGTATTGTAGGAATTCAACCAACGCATTCATATTCAATCAGAATTTCAAAATAAACAAACAATGTTGCTCAGATCAGTTTCTTGGATACCATTCTCTGCCAATACCAAAGAGGCTGCAGGTATAACAATAGCAATAGCACTTAGACTTATATAGCACTTCGACTTGAATACTGAGCCCTATCTAACAAAATGAAATTCAATGCAGAGAAATGTAAAGTCTTACACTTAGGCAAGAAAAACCAATATTACACATATAAACTTGGTGAAACCAGGCTCAATAGGAGTAACTGTGGGAAGGATCTTGGAGTCTTAGCGGACAACCAATTAAATATGAGCCAACAGTGTGCAGCTGCAACCAAAAAAGACAATGCAATCCTAAATTGCATTAACAGAGGGATACAATCAAGATCAACTGAGGTACTAATGCTACTCTGTAAAGCCTTAGTAAGACCATACTTAGAATACTGCATCCAGTTTTGGTCACCACACTATAAAAAAGATGTTGAGACTTTAGAAAAAGTGCAGAGAAGAACAACCAAGATGATTTGGGGACTGGAGACTAAAACATGAAGAACGGTTGCAGGAACTGGGCTTGGCTAGTCTGGTAAAGAGAAGGACCAGGGGACACATGATAGCAGTGTTCCAATATTTGAGGGGCTGCCACAGAGAGGAAAGGGTCAAGCTATTTTCCAAGGCATCCGAAGGCCAGACAAGGAACAATGGATGGAAACTGATCAAGGAGAGATTTAACCTAGAAAGAAGGAGAAATTTTCTGATAGTGAAAACAATCAACCAATTGAACAGAAGTTGCCTTTGGAAGTTGTAGGAACTTCATCACTGGAAGCTTTCAAGAAGAGATTGGGCTGCCATCTGTCAGAAATGGTGTAAGGTCTCCTGCTTGTTTTGGGGTTGGACTAGATGATCTACCAGGTCCCTTCTAACTCTGCTAATCTGTAACCTATACATCGTTTCACAGTGCTTTATATTCCTCTCTAAGTGATATACAGAGTCAGCATATTGCCCTCAATAATCTGAGTCTTCATTTTACCAACCTCGGAAGGATGGAAGGTTTAGTTGACCTTGAGCCTGGTGGGATTGTTCATAAAGAGGCACAAAGTAATTGCCCATTGGGTAAAGTGGGTTTTACATATGAAAAAAAAAATTTTTTTCTTTGAAGAAAAAGTCATTGGAGAAATTTATGCCAGTATTCTAAAAGTGCAAAAAAATCCACCCTCTTTTATTGGCCCCGCTGAAATATAATGGCAGAAGAAGTCCAGGCTCTGTAATGTCTTTCTGGCAATTAAGCATTGCAGTGATCCAGGCAAAAGCAATGTTAAACAGGGTTTGTAAACAGGCTATCATGGGAACCATTTTTTTTTCAAATATTGCCAGGCTCTCAAAATAGCTGTGCCAAATGCAGCGACTCTACCAGCATCCCATTCAGACAGAATGAATCACTGTTTCTGCCGTGCATGTTGAGCTCAGGACTGTGGCTGTGTCTATCTACATCTCCAGGGCATTGGGCGCCCACTCCCATGGCCTTCGACCTCTTTCGATGTTTCTCCTAACGTATTTCTCACTTCCGCGTCACAAAGTGGGGAGAAGCGATCCATTTCGTGTCTCTTCACAAGCATCCATTCATTTCTTGTCTCAAAAGAACAACACGCCATTCACTAGCTTTTCACCAGTATTTGCACAACTTAAAACTCCTTTACATTCCCAACTTTACTTAGCACACAGGTAATCCCCAAGTAACAACTATTTGTTTAGTGGCTGTTCAAAGTTACGACAGTACTGGAAAAAATGACTTGCACTTGTCCTCACCCTTATGACAGTTGTAGCACCCCATGGTCATGTCATCAAAATTCAGATATTTAAAAACTGTCTGTCAGGATTCCAGCGATTGTCCTAATTAAATCATGAGCCTCAAACCAAGCTTCAAAAGAATCCAGAAGATTTATTAGGAGCAACACATCGGGCATTAGCCTGTGTGAAGCCAAATGTAATTTACAGACACCCGTGATCCTGTTTCCTCCTTCCCCCCTGGGTGTATCATAAATCAGATTCTCCAATGAAGCACCTTCACCAATCATCAATCTGGGCTGGGTATCATCAATCACATTCTCCAATTAAGAATTTGGGGGGCGGGGGCAGAAGATTTGGTAGCATAGTTACAATCTTTGTAAGATAAATGTGGAATGTACTTCTGGTTTTAAGCCATCCTGCTCCTTCAGATTTCCTTCCCTCTCCACTTGTTTATGGCAACTGTAAAACAGGCATAGGAACACTTTATGAGTTGACCACTGTCATGTATATGTAATGAGACAGCATCCTAAGAAATCCTCATCATTTGTGACCTTCTTAGCTGGCCTCCGGCAAGCAAAGTCAATGTCAGGGTTCCAAATAAAACATCCCATTCAATAAGAACTCTGAGTCAGGCAATTTCGCCAAAGAACATTTTATTAGGACATATCAAATTGGCATATTCCTGCTGGAAAACTGGCTCTAACTTCCCACCGATTTTTCACTCAATTAAAGATAAAATTTTGTCACTTTCCCCTCAGAGTCTCCAGTCACATGGTCCAATCAGCATACAGCTCAGTTGCTAGGTGATGTGAGTCTCCACCCTTTGAACACCTCTACCAACGTCCTTGATTCCCAGGGGAAAGAATTGTATTTAGGCTATAGCAGCCCAGCTATCTCTGCACACACACACATACACACGGCCCCTTACTCCAGCCTGCATGGCACAAAGCAGGGAGAAGAAGAAACTCTCTAGAGAAAACTACAAAAAGAAAATGGCCGCAGTTCAGACAACTTCAAGGTTGACAGTCAATAGAAGAACCTTGGATTTGCTTAACAACCATGGCCACAGAAGTCATAAGGTCAGACCTCACTCCCTTAACAACCATCTTGCTTAGCAACAAAAATTCTGGTCCCAACTGTGACCATAAGTCAAGGATTACAACAGTTTGATTAGTGACCATTTGAAGTTATAATGGCCTTGAAAAACAGTGTCTAATGACCATTTTTCACCCTTACAACCACTGCAGTCGCCATAGTCACATGATCCAAATTCAGACCCTTGGCAACTGACTCATATTTATGATGGTTGCAGGGTCCCAGGGTCGTGTGATGACCTTTTGTAATCTTCTGACAAGCAAAGTCAATGGGAAAGCCAAATTCACTTAACAATAGTGTTACTCCTTTAACAACTACAATGATTCCCTTAACAACTGTGTCAATAAAATGGGGCAAAGTTCACTTAACTACTGTCTCACTTAGTAACAAATACTTTAGGCTCAGATGTGGTCAAAAATCAAGGACTACTTGTATTGACAGCCTGTTTGGCGATGTAGTTAAGATGTCAGGCTAGAAATGGGAGTGTCAGGGTTCTGAGTAATAGACCCTTAGCAAGCAAAACTCCAAGGTAGGTAGATTCCTCAAAGAATAGCTTTATTGGATATATCAAATTGGCAGAGATCTGGTGAAAACCAACTCCGAAGGTTCCCGTGGTTTTCACCCAATTAAAAGTAAAATTTCATCAAAACAATCAGTCACATGGTCCAATCATGGCTCTCTCTGGTTGCCTGATGACATCACATTGCCTTCCTCTGACCAGGTGTGAGAATGTCCCAAGAGAAAGTATTTTGTTTGGGCTACAAAATCCCAGCTATCTCAAATCCTTATCCCCCAGCTCCAGCATGATAACACTGAAGTTGTCAAGATGGCTTTGGTCAGGTCAGTTTCAGGGTTGACAGGGAGACCATGAATTCTAGTCCTGCCTTGGGCACAAAGGTAGCTGGTTGACCTTAGGCCAATCATCTTTTTTCAACCCTAGGAAGCAAACAATGATAAACTACTACTGAAAAAAGCGTTCCAGGCAATCTCTGAGAATCGAACACTGTTGAATGGAAGGGAAAAAAAGAAAGAAATTAAGCATACTACTAAGGTACAAATTTCATTTGCTTGTTTTGCCAATTATTCATTTTCCCTCTGAAACACAATGCAATTTATTTGACATTTGCTGCAAATCATTCAGGATCTCATCCAACAGAACATCTTCTGCATATTAATCCACATCTCTAATCAACCTGCTTATAGCATCATCATAAGCGCTCTTTACACATTAAAAATGAAAGATGTCTCTTTTCACACATCTTTCACACATCTCCTGTTCAATGCTGAAGCGTTCCTGAAGCCTTCAATTATTCTCATGCCTGCTTTCCTTCCATCATCCAGTGCTGTGACTGTATTTGGCAAGCAACTTTCAACATCCATATTCTACTGCTTCAGGCTATATACGTTACCATACACTAGCTTTAAATCAGGGGTGTCAAAACTCAATTTCATTGAGAGCTGCATCAAGGTTGTGTTTGACTTCGAGGTGCAGGGATGGGCGTGGCCAGAGTGGGTGTGGCCAGCTTGACATCACTTCTGTCACGGGTGCTGATGGTGGCCCAAGCATGCTCTGCCAGCGAAAACAGACTCCCGAGCTCCAGTTTCTGCATCTGCAACCATCTGCATGAGAAAATGGAGCTTGGGAGCCCATTTTTGCTGGCAGAAGCACCGCAGGCCATGATCCATGGACCAGATCTGACCCTGGGCCTTGAGTTAGACACCCCTGCTCTAAATCAATAAATATACAATGAACTTTCTTTTTTTATAGACCTGCATTTCTCCATGATCATCTAAGAGAAGAAAACCAGGTTAAATGCCTATCTTCATGGCACAAAGCTTTACTGCAATTCCAAATTTTGCTCACTGTCACCTTTCATACCCTTGAGATCTGAATTCAGCCAAATCCCTGCTTAGATTCACTGAGCAAACTATTTATTTATTTATTTTGTCAAGTAATTATAAGATAACATGTATAAGTATAACATAGTTATGATTACATGAAATGGATACATACAAGAAAAATAAAAAGAAACAATAGGACAGGGACGGTAGGACGTTGATGCGCTTATGTACGCCCCCTACAGACCTCTTAGGAAAGGGGTGAGGTCAATAGTAGACAGTCTTAGGTTAAAGTTTTTGGGGTTTGGGGAAGAAACCACAGAATCAGGTAAAGTATTCCAGACATTGACCACTCTGTTGCTGAAGTCGTATTTCCTGCAATCAAGTTTGGTGCGGTTTACCTTGAGTTTGTATCTATTGTGCGCTCTTGCATTATTATGGTTGAAGCTGAAATATGAGGTACGACATTGCAATATATAATTTTATATACTATACTTAGATCGCACTGAAGGTAGCGTATTTCTAAGTTTTCTAGGTCTAGAATTTCAAGTCTGGTGACATAAGGTATTCTGCAACGAGTAGATGAGTGGAGAACTCTTCTTGTGAAATATTTCTGGACTTTCTCAACTGTATTAATATCAGATACATAATGCGAGTTCCAGACTGATGAGCTGTATTCAAGTATTGGTCTAGCAAATGTTTTGTATGCTCTAGTTAGTAGTATTCGCTCTGGCTACTTTTTTTTTTGTCTCTGAATAGGGGAATAATATCAGCACTTTTCTGATCATCAAGCACAGATGCAGTCTTTGTACACATGTTAAATAAGTCATAAGCAAACCACTGCCTAAGCAAACCATAACCAAGTTCTATTATTTTCTCTAGTATCATTATCTAGATAAGAGCAACAAAGATGATTAGGGGACTATAAAACATATAAAGAATGGTTGCTGAAACTGGGTATGTCTAGTTTAATGAAAAGAAGGACTAGGGGTGGCATGATAGCAATGTTCCCATATCTCAGGAGTTTCCACAAAGAAGAGAGAGTCAAGCTATTTTCCAAAGCACTTGAGGGCAGTACAAGAAGTAATGGATGGAAACTAATGAAGGAGAGATGCAACCTAGAACTAAGGAGAAATTTCCTGACAGTCCGAACAATTATTCAGTGGAACATCTTTCCCTCCAGAAATTGTAAATGCTCCAACACTGGAAGTTTTTAAGAAGAGATTGGATAACTGTTAGGAATATGAGTCACCTAACAGCTATTTGGGCTGGAAATATATAAACCAAGATAGACATTTTAATACTGCCTCTTTAAGGGAATGCTAAAAGTGTAATTGGGTGTGGTTTCTCAAATGGCCATAAGATGAAACCAGAAACCTGGGTTGGTTAGTCTTAGTATTAGTCTCAGAAGAGAGTGTGTCTCAGTGAGTTTCTGTTTCCTTCTGTTGGAGAGTATTGCCGTTCCTTCATTTTCCTCCTAATTGACTGGTATTCTTGGATTTATTGTAAGTCCGTTACTGAACTGTTTTTGAAACTGGACTTTGTTATTGGATTATTCCTGGACTGAAAACTGATTGATTTAACCTGTGAATGACTTTGGACTGTGTTTGAACTTTGCTTAAATATTTCTGGCACTAAAAACTTACATTTACTATACAGTGTATCTGTGTGCTGTGTGTGTATTATTCAAACACTTCTCTCACTACGTCTCCCTGTATGCGCTCATTCTCCTAATGGGGAATTACCTCAACACTAACCATTTGTCTGAAGTGGAGTAGGGTTTTCTGCCTGGGCAGGGAGTTGAACTAGAAAACCTCCATGGTCCCTTCCAACTCTGTTATTCTGTTCTGTTCTGTTCTGTTCCATTCTGTTCCGTTCTATTCCATTCCATTCTATTAGATCAATGAATAAATTAATCCTAGAGTAGATATGACCAGGTAAAAATTATCCTACTTTGGATCAGCAAAATATGCAAACGACTCTAGAGAAGGTTCTGATGCTGGGACAGGTAGAAGAAGAGAAGAGAACCACCAGTAGCAAGAGAGATGGATGCAATCACAGAAGTTGGGTGCATAACTGGAAGGCTTGAGAGACCAAATTGGGGGCAGAAAATCTATTCATGTGTTTGCTAAGAGTCAACACCAACTTGATGGAACAGAACCCATCAATCAAATATGGCTAAGTATCGTGTTTAAGTTTGCGATGACTGATTATGTGCAAGGAAGTATCAGCTTTCACTATTCATGTAGGGAAACCATTAATATTAGCAAAAGAGAAAGCACCAGTTTGGCAGAAACTGATAAATCATTCTTCTGCTAAGTTTTTTTTATTTTAGGCTTCCGGTGTTTTTCTCATTACTGTTTTCAACTTTGGCATCACAATCTGCAACCATAAGCAGCACGTCGAAGTTCTGTTGATTTCAGATTGGACTTTACAGTAACACTTGTTGTCTTCTTCTTTCTCTGCATCAGTGATTATTAAAGTGTTATCAAATAATTGGTATTATTTGATCTTTGACTGCACTGCATGTAAATGTCGTCTTTGCTATATACTTCCTCACTATGAAAGCAATAATGTTCCTCTGTCTGCAGAGATTCTGTCAACCAGGTCATGGTTGTCAAAAAGGTACTTTTTAAAAAGGCAACTGGATTTTGTTTTTTCCTTGAAGTTGTTTTGCTTCTCATCCAAGAAGGTTCTTCAGTTCTGAAGACATGAAGAAGCTTATTGGATGAGGATAGAATAGAATAGAGGAATGGAAAGAATAGAATAGAGTAGAATAGAGTACAGTAGAGTACAGTAGAATAGAGTAGAGTAGAACAGAACAAAACAGAACAGAATAGAAATGATTATATTGTAAAGTATTGGTAATGAGATTGTGATATGATCAAAAAGTGATGAATGAAAATTAAACATAATTTCATAGGTAAAAATTGATTAAATGGGAACAAAGAGGAAATATGAATTACTTTTTTTTCTTCCTTTTTCTTGCACCTTCTTTTTTTCCTTTTCTAATTTATATATACATTATATTAGATATGAAATAGAAAATGCAATTGATTATACAAAGGATACTAGAAAAACAAAAAATATGGTAAACCAGAAATGACTATATCGCAAAGTAAAATATTTGTAACGAGATTATTATACTATGACTAAAGGTGATGAATGAAAATTAAATAAAATTGTATAGGTAAAATATGATTATATGGAAACAAAGAAGAAATATGAAATGGTTATAGGAATATTTCTAGAATAAATATAAGATTTAAAGTAGATTGGGGGGCAATACCATGTGGATCCTGAATGTATTAGTTTTATTTTATTATTGTTTTTTGTTTGCTATATATCGGCTTTGAGAAAGTAAAAGAAGAAAATATGTAAAATAAAATAGGTGGTAAGCTTGGAAAGAAAATAATAGGGGATAAACAATAGAAAATATGTTTAAGAATAAAATATTTTTGTTATTGGATTAATGAATGGAAAATGTGAAATGAAAATTTATGTATGTTGTAACCAGGAATTACACTACTCATTTGAAGAGATGTATAAAAAAATAAAAAATATATAATAAAAAAAATAGAATAGAATAGAATAGAATAACAGAGTTGGAAGATACCCTGTAGGTCATCTAGTCTAACCCCCTACCAAGCAGGTGACCCTACAGCATTGCTGACAGGTGGCAGTCTAGTCTCTTCTTGAAAGTTTCCAGTGATGAAGGTCTTCAAGGAAAACAAAAACAAAAACAAAGAAAGCTCAGGTGGAAAAGCACCTTTGGGACAATAATGTTCCTCCTTTGTTTTCTGTCTCCAAGTGGTAAGCAATATAATTTTCTGACTGAGGGTGTCAGTCCATTTCTATTTGCTGGTGCCTATGCCAATATATAGTTGATTTATTTCATCTTTCACTATGTTGAACTTTCCCATGCTTTATAGGGGTTTTGTTGTTGTTCCCTATTCCCGCTGTAATTCTGTCTGTGCAGCCTCAGTTTTTGTTTTCCTGCATGGCAAAATCAGCAACTAGAGGAATCAAGGACTTTAATCTACCTCTACCATAAACACCCTCAGTATTTTAAACCAGCCTCGCTCCAAACGAACTGACTTTAAGACTTGTGGACTTCAGCTTCCAGAATTCCCCAGTCAACATGCTGGCTGAGGAATTCTGGGAATTGAAATCCACAAGTCTTAAAGTTGCCAAGTTGAAGACCCCCGCTCTAAAGTTTAGAAAAGACTAGAAAAACTCCACTTCCTGAGAGAGTATAGTTAGATACCACTCATACTGAGGCAGACTGCTTAAAGCAATGTTTTTCTAATGTGTGGCAGGACTTCAATTCCCAGAGTTCCCCAGGCTCAACAGCTGGGGAATTCTGGCAGTTGACGTCCGCACATCTTAAAATTGCCATGTTTGAAAAACATTGTGTTCATGAGAGGACCAATACCCTCTGTTCATTGTTTATGGTAGAAAAATAATTTATCCAGAGGATCAATTTTCACAGTTCAATGAATAGTACTATGAATCTAATTGAACTAAAATGTTGTGCATAATTGTTATTTGTATTGATTTGGCTTTCTTCCTGCCCCAATATAGGTTTGTAAGACTCATTTGAAAATAAATCTAATTGTAATTAAGACTGAAAGAGAGGCAATTAATTGGCATTTATTGTTCTGACAAAAATGGTTTGGTCATCAGTCTGAATTAAACCAATGAGAAATGGAACCCTATATGTGACAAAATAATCAAAGATGAACTATGCTTGGGGAAAAAAAAGTATGGAGAATGCTCTCTCAGCTACACAATATCCTTTACAAAGTCAATTAAGAATGGAATGACCATATTTACGTTTCTCAATCCCTGTTACTATAAAAAGGGCTTAAGCAGGCCAATTCTTGCTTGCTTTCTAATCCAGGGGTTTCCAGTCTTGGCAATTTTAAAAGTGTATGTATATCGGCTTTCAGAATTTCCCAACCAGTCAAGTTGCCAAGGTTGGGAACCCTTGTTCTTATCTCATGTGTGAGTTTTGATCACCTCATCACTCCAAGAACATTAAAATCTCTCTGGGAGATAACCAAAGCTCTCATCTTTTTGAAAACTATTTTTTTTTCCCATAGTGCAAGCCCCTTCACTGCATCACCCTCAGAAACATCAACCAAACTTAGTTCAGACAAACACCTAGGATTAGTACTTTGCCTATAGAGCCAGCTTTGACCCCTACATAACCCCTATCTGACAACAGCCAATAGAATACATGTGGAAGCTCAACTGCAAAGCCCAAGAGAGGGTATAAACACACACACCCCACTCAACTCTATGTGGTCAGCTGCCTAGAACCCATGTGATTTTGCTTCGCCATTAAACCATCTTTCCAATCAGCCTCCATGTTTCATGTGTCTTTCTCCCAGCTTGGAACTGAACCAGATAGATATTTCTTCCCACAATTGGAACTGAAAAAAGTGACTTATGATTGATCCACCAATGGGGAAAGTTGGAGTCACTTAATGACCACATGAGTCACTTAACGACTGCAGGGATTAGTTTAAAAATTTTGGTGAAAAGGTCTTAAAATGGAGTGTGGTTCACTTAACAACCATCTTGCTCAGCAGCGGAAATTCTGGTCCCTTAAGTCACAGGCTGCTTCTATTGCCAGCTAGAAAGGGGAGAGGTTTCAAAAGAGGGGAAAGCCAAATAGAGCATTCTAATGTGTGTTCTTTTTTTCAAAGAAAAGTATTTGCGAAGCACTCTGCAGTTTAGGAATACTCAACCAGGCCACTGCTTGTCCATAAAATATGCACTATCAGTGGTTTATTTTAATGGCAAGTTTAAGATGCATGGACTTCAACTTCCAGAATCCCTCAACCAAGACACTGACTGGGGAATTCTGGGAATTGAAGTTCATACATTTTAAAGTTGACAAACTTTAAAAGCACTGTTTTAGATTACCAGTGACCCATGAAATCCCCTTTTCCCTTCTCTCATCCATTTATGTATTGTCTCATCCTGACCCAATGAATCAGTATCCATTATCTGTTACATGAACTCGGTGCCAAGCCCAACAAATATTCAGTTGAAATTAAGTTTACTGAGAAACAACAAGGAAGTATCTACCTCCAGAGGAAATTTATCAACCTTTATGTTGGTTAAATATAGAACATCAAGTTACTTCTCCCATATTGATAAATCAATAATTCAATAAGGACTGAGTGGCTCTGTCATCTAGAGTAGACAAGCAGAAAAAATAACAACCAAATAATAAGATATTATGGAATGGTCTCTCCCAGAATACAGTATGGATGGTTGGGGAAGAAGAAGGACAACTGCCTTTCCTTTCCTTGCCTCGCCTCGCCTCTTCCCTCCCCTTCCCTCCCCTTCCCTCCCTTCCCTCTCCTTCCCTCCCCTTCCTTGAGAAATGGGGCTGCTCCAGAATTAAAGAAGTTTTAAAGCAGTTCTTTCTACATTTTTGAAGAAAACATCTAAGCATCTGTATATAATGAAAATTTACAAAGTTTATAAATTAAATTATATGTCAAAAATTACACACACACACACACACACACACACAGTGAGCTTATATGCACTGGAGACAAATTCTTTGTGTGTCCGATCACACAATGATCAATAAAGAATTCTATTCTATTCTATTCTATTCTATTCTGTTGATAGAGATAGATAGATAGATAGATAGACAGACAGACAGACAGACAGACAGACAGACAGACAGATAGATAGACAGACAGACAGACACATTAATATACAAATACATAATGTTCTGCTAATGCAGAGTTGGTTTGTATAGAGACAGTGTATTAGCCTTCTAAATAAATCAAAACGAAGATGATATATTGACCTGACTACCTGTGTGCTTTGGAAATGCTGAGAGACAAAAAGGATTTAAAGAAATCAGGAATTAAGAAGATTCTGTGAGTCAATCAATTATATCTATTGTTGAGAATAACAGTCAAGAAATGTGAAGGAAGTCATTTGGAACTGCAACAATGAGTAAAAAAAGAAATTAGATTAGAGAGAGGGAGAAAAAAATGGCCTGCTTAAGCCCTTTTGAATTCAAAAAAAATGCACACTCTGAGATTCATAAGGTCCTTTCTTCCAAAACTGACCAGGTATGTCTTCTATTTTCTATGTTCCTGAAATTCGTGGCTTGTCTGCTTTAAAATTAGTCTAATTAGAGAAAAGCCTTTCCTCCCGCTGCTATACAGTGCTCTTAGTTTGGTATAAAATTGGTTTCAAAACCAGCTCCTAAAATGCTGAGAGAGAAAAAGGATTGGAAGAAACCAGAAATGAAGGAGATTTTGTGAGTCAATCAGTTACAGCTATCGCTGATGTGATTTTTTTATTTTAAATTCTTTAATAAAGCTTCTTTAAAAATTCTTCATGGGGCTTGATTTCCAAACCTCTTTTTAGTTCCTCTTTAAAAAACAGGGTGCAGAACTGGACACAATACAGGTAGTCCTCAACTTACAACAGCATTTGAGCCCAGGTGAGACAGTTGTTAAGTGTGTTTTGCTCCATTTTATGACCTACAGTTGTTAAGTGACTCTGTGATGACCCGGAGCGTGGCACAAAGGCAACATAGTCACATAAGTAAGAAAAGTCCCTTTAATACCTCCAGCTTTGCCTCCAATGTTCAGTTACCTTCGGCTGGAGAAAAAAACTCTCCCAAAAACAGTCTTTAAGTGGAGGAAATTCAGTCTGAAAACAAAGTACATATAAACTGTAAATAAAAGTCCATCAAACCACGCTGCAGCAATTAACTGGACAGGGCAGGATAAGGAATTGCAGACTTCAAAGGCCAACAAAACACACACAGTTGGAAAGATGCCAGGAACCCAGAAAAGCCTCGACAATAAAAGATAACTCATGATTTGCTTCCAACAATTTGCTGTGCGCAGTCTCCCTTTTTCAACACTGTGATCCCAGCTGCAGCTAACGAAGAGAATCAGGGCCCTTTCCTCCCCCACAAGCCACATAATTCACATTGCTCCCTTCTCCGTTCTTCCCTGCTTGCCCTAGGATGAAGAGGGGATGGGCCTGTATCTTCTTCTGAATTCCCTCTGCTTTTCTCTAACTCTCCCCTGCTCTGCCCAGCTGGCCTTTGCCCTTCCCCAGTTTCTTCCACAGCCACTGGAGACACACTCCCACTCCCTGTCAACTGCTCAACCTCCCCCTCTGAATCAGATTCTGACAAGGGCATGACAGACTCATTGCAGTTGTTAAGTTAGCAACATGATTGTTAAGTGAATCTCGCTTCGCCATTGACTTTATTCATCAGAAAGTCGCTGTGATAACCCGGGGGAAGACATAGAGGCAACACAGTTAGCTGATAGTTGAAACTCCCATTTATTTGCTCTAACTTTCACCCAAATCCTCCCATGTTTATGGCAAGTCCCAGAGCAAAATGCTCACACACATACACACACACACACCTCCAGCAGCCTCTGGCTGCAAGTAGTCCAGCAAAATGCTGTTAGCACAATGGCTTCCAGGCAGGAAATCCAGTGAGGCAAGGGACCAAGACAAGGAGTCCACAAAGCAAAGTAACTATTATTGAATCTATCATAATTACTGAATCTGTACCTCTATAACTGTCTGGTTTGGTTCTGCAACCCAACAGGACAAACGCAGACTTCAGAGGATAATTAAGACTGCAGAAAAAACAATTACTATCAACCTGCCTTCAATCGAGGACCTGTATACTGCACGACTCAAAAAGAGGACTGTGAAAATATTTACAGACCTCTCACATCCCGGACATAAACTGTTTCAACTCCTTCCCTCAAAACGATGCTATAAAGCACTGCACACCAGAAAAACTAGACACAAGGACAGTTTTTTCCCAAATGCCATCACTCTGCTAAACAAATAATTCTCTCAACACTGTCCAACTATTTACAAAGTCTGCACTATTATTACTATTAATCTTCTCATCACTCCTTATCACCCATCCCCTCCCACTTGTGACTGTATGATTGTAATGTTATCGCTTGTATCCTTATGATTTATATTGACTGTTTCCTAGAATGATTTGATTGTTTATTTGTACCTTATGACTATCATTAAGTGTCATATCTTATAATTCTTGACGAATGTATCTTTTCTTTTGATGCACACTGAGAGCATATGCACCAAGACAAATTCCTTGTGTGTCTAATCACACTTGGCCAATAAAAAAATCATTCATTCATTCATTCACTCACTCACTAGGCAAGAAGTCCAGCAAACTCCAGACATTGGCAACAGCACACAAAACTCCACAAATTCAGTATTTGTTCCTGCCTGCCTTCCCTGCCCCCTCTCTTGATCATCCTGCACCTAGTCTTCCTTGCTGGCAATCTGTCCCAAGTCCAAGGGACCTCGGGCTGCCTCGTCCAACTCCTCCCCACATTTCTCCAAAGCCAAGGAGGCTGTCTCTTTGACCTCCATTGGCCCCAGCTCCAGCTCATCCTTCTTTGTTGACTCAAGCTCTGATAGGGCCAATGACAGTCACAAAAGGTGATTGCATGACCCAGGACACTGCAACCATTATAAATACGAATCAGCTATCAAGAGTCTGAATTTTGATCACATGAACATAGGGAAACTGCAGTTATAAGTATGAAAAACAGTCCATGTAGAGTTGAAGATTGGTTGATTGCCTGGTATTTGCCCAACACATGTATGTATGTATATAGTAGTCTGGTATGTAAACCACTGTTGAAAGACAAAATCTCTGCAAATATTGGAATGTGCTGAAATGAGTAGATTGACATTTGAAATTAGAGAACAAGAGGATAAACAATTTTATAAAATTTGGGATCTATTCTATCAATGGTTAGACAATAAAATACAGTAATGAAATATGTAGACTTTTAGAAAATAATAAATATATAAAGATGTACTTCTTTCTTATTATATCTACAAAATGATTTTAGGATAGATTTGGGATGATAATATGAACTGTTATAAAACAAACTAAGTAAATTATGGTTATCTTGTAAAACATGAATGAATTAAAGTATAGTCAAATGATTGATTAATAATGATGCTAAGGTATTTATTTTTTGATTGAAAATACGAGACCATCTACAATGTAATTGTAATTGAAGACTACAAAATGGAAGCACAAAACAATTTGTAAACCAACCGGCGCACTGTATGTATACATATGGAGGATGGCTTGATGTTTTTATGTTTTGTTTGTTTTTAAAAACCAATAAAAACTTTTTTTTAAAAAAGACAAAACCTCTGTGTCCTGTGCTTTGCTTCTGGGTTGTCTCGCAATAGTAGTCACTGACAACTTTTCTCTTCTCAGTAAACTACTTTAAGAAAGTTCTCTCCAACTCTCTCTCTCGCTTTGACCCATTTCTTGCCATCGTTATTAAGTGAATCATTGCAGTTGTTAAGTCAGTAACATGGGTTGTGGAGTGAATTGACTTTGCTTATCAGAAGGTCGCAAAAGGTGATCCCAGAACCTTGGGACACTGCAACCATAATAAAAACTGAATAACCAAATGATGGAATTGGAAGAGTCGTTGGAGGTTTTCTAGTCCAACCCCCTGCTCAGGCAGGAAACCCTATACTAGGTCACCCAAATGATTGTCCAATTTCTTCTTTAAAACCTCCAATGTTGGAACACCCACAACTTCTGATGGCAAGTCATTACACTGATGAATTGTTTGAAGTTTCGGAAAATTTCTCCTTAGTTTCTCCTTGGTTCTCTCCTTGATTAGTTTCCACCCACCCATTGCTTCTTGTTCTTTCCATCCATTTGCTTCTTATTGAAAATAAACACTGTTAAGCCTGGTTTCCCCAACCAGGGTTAGGGAGACAAGCTAAACAGAATGTGCAGCGTTAGTCAGATAGGCACACAGATAAATGAGTGAGCTAAGTTTGTATGTTTTGTTAACATACAGTAAAAATAACAGATACGCTTGTGCTATCAAAAATATAGTTTATTCAAAACTTCCGGTTTGCGTGGCTTCGGGGCAGCAGGAATTCGCGACAGCTCGCGATTCCTGCTGTGCTAGCCGTCGAGGTACCCCCGATCCAGACGGGTCAGGGGGATATGGCTGCCCTGTAGGGACAGCTGAAGAGAGAGGGGAGTCGGATAGGGAGGTGGGGGTGTCACAGACCCCCCCCTTCTCCGGGAAAACCCCTTTTTCCCAAGGCGGTGGAGCGGCGGTCAGCAATGGCCGCCATGAAGAAGCCAGCAACCGGGTAAGAACTGTGCTGGAGGAAGTGTGAAGAGTGAAAGTTCTGTCTGAGCCGGGTCAAGTAACACCTTTTAAACTGCCTGGAATTGAGCTGCTTGAATTGCTGGAGGATACATTGTATCCCTAAGAAGAGCGAAAAGCGGCGGAGAAGCTGTTCAAGGGAACTCTTTTTTTTTTTACTCTCCAACCCCACGGAAAAAGCAGAAATATTTGGATATATTAGACATTGAAAGTGGATTGCTTTGAAAGCTGAAGCTAAGAGACAAAGGGATTTTTGGACATTGAAAAATTTAAGAAATTGGAAAATCTCTGCTGGAGGTATGGATTTTTGATTATTTAAAATTGTCATTGCAAGTGGGAAGGGAGAAAAAAAATTGGAGCAGAAGCTGAAAAAGGAGGAGATTGTCTAGAACGTCTTTGTGGATCCCAAAAGAAGATATATGGTAATTGGACCTCTTTGATTAAAAATTAATCCAGAAAGAGAAAGAGAAGAAGGAAGAAAAGTATTAAATTTTGGAATTTTTTTTTTTTTAATTGCTTTTGATTATCTTTGATTAAAAATACTTGTGGTTGTTTTGGAAAAAGTTTCCCTTTTTATAATGGCATTGTTTGTGGATGAACTAGAGATTGAATATCAAAAATATAAAAAAGAAGATACTTTGGGCGCTTTGTTTCAATTCTTAGAAATGGCGTTATGTTCTGTTGAAAAGTTGATTACGCAGCAGAAGGACTGGGACAAGGAAGAAGAGGAAGAAGAAGCCATCTTTGATGAACAATGGGTCCCTTCCGGAGAGGAGGAGAAAAAGGATAAGAAAAAGGGGATTTTAAGAATTATAAAAACAACCAAAAGAGAGAAAAATGAGCGAAAAGGTGGAGGCAAGGTTAGAAAGCAAAGGAAAAGGAGTAAGAAAAGCGATGGGAAAAAGCAAAGGGGTAGAAAGGGCAAGGAGAAGAATAAGCAAGAGAGAAAGGGGGGGAGGAGAAGCCTTAATGGGGGGAAGCAAGACCTAAAGAAAAAAAGTTTATTTAGAGACAATGGGTGAATTTAATTTAGATTAAAAGAGGGATTCTGGAGGGTATATAAGATTGTGTTTTTATATGTGTATTTAGAATATAAAATTTATTATGTAATTTTAGAATCTTTTAAACAGAATCCCAAGAAAGATTGTAATATGTAGTATTTCTAAGTTAGGGTAATGAGTTATAGATGTTACTCCAATTGGTGTACAGGAGAAGTATAGTAAAAGAAAAAAAAAGATGAATGGATAATTGGAAATAAAACAGACAAAGAATGTTGTTGAAAATGGTAATAAGATATGGAAGGATATGTATGCTTTTTTTTTTTTTTTTTTTGGATTTTGTATATTGATAAAAGGCAATAAAATTTTAATTAATAAATAATTTGGATGGAAAAGAGAAGTAGGGACAAGATATGAAGTTAATATTATATGAAATATTGATATTATAATCTGGAAATGTTATGCCTTATTGGTCTTTTATTATTATTTTTTCTTAGAAAAGAATTTATAAGTTGTTATGCCTTGATTCTTTGTGCATTGTTCTTATAAAACTGATAAAAATGGTTTTTATATATATATATAAAAAAGAAAATGATAATAAGATATGGAAGGAGATATGGGTTGAATATGATGTTTGAATTTGTGTCTGTGTAAAGAGTTTTAACCCGGGAACAGACAACCTTCAGAAAAGATCTTTTAGTTTTGTTTATGTTTTGTGTTTGTATGTTTGTGTATTGTGTTTATGGTAAAACTAACAAAATTTGTTTTTTATAAAAAAAAAAAGGAAAAAAGAATCAATAAAACCTTGGAGGAATGTTAGACGAGAATAATTTAAACAAGCCAGAAAGAAAAGAATAGGATGACTATAAAATGGATAAATATGGAAGAGAAATGAAATTGAATAGGAGTAAAGAGAAATAATGAGAAATTTGCTGGAAGATATTTGTGTGTCCATATGGAGATGGGATAAATTGGAATTATGCTGTATAAAAATAATGTTTTGTTTGACTTGTAAGGATTTACAATGTTAAGAGGTTTTATGTGTTTATGTATTTAATGGTTAATGATGTGTTGTTTTATCTTTAAAATTAATAAAAATTTGTTTAAAAAAAATATATATATATATAGTTTATTCCATTATGAGTTCATAGCATAGTCAAAATAACAGTCCAATAGTCATGTATCATTTAGTCAGTCCATTCAGGGATATTCAGTTAGCAAAGTCCGTGTAGAAATATCCTATGTTAATTCACTTACAAGTCAGTCCTTTGTTTTCTCTCCCGTTCGAGCAATGCAGTCTTGAGTCCTTGCAGTAATCAGGAATCATCAAAGCCAGAGATAGAGCAAGCTGCAGTCTTGCTTCTTTTAAAGTGCTTTCACAACCACTCCCTTAATTACTATCCCACAGTTAAAGTTGCAGACACTTTAACATACAAACTATGATTACTTAGTTATTATTTTACCTAAACCAGTTAGGGTAAACAATGTTATCCCTAACAAACACGACTCTAAAAAATTACCACACAAGGTGGGAACTTTTATGGAACCTTCTATTGTATATGAACCTGTCTTGGTCAGGATCAGCTCCACATGGTCAAGTTAACCCAACAAGGAAGAACATTTTGTTAAGATGCCACCAAGGTCTCTTAAAGTAGCCACTTTATTTACTTATAAATGTGAGTCAGTTACTAAGGATCTGAATTTTGATCAGGTGAACCATGAGCTGCAACAGTAGTGAGTGGGAAAATAATAATAAGTTACTTTCTTCAGGGCTGTTGTAACTTCGAACGGTCACTGAAGGAACTGTTCTAAGTTGAGGACTATCTGCATTTCTAATGTCATCTAACTGATGCAGAGAGGAATGGAACTACTACCTATAGAGGTAGAGGGAATGTCCTCGAGGGACAGAAGGAAGAGGTCAAGTCGTCTTCTACAGAAAAGTTGATATCAAAAAAAAAAAGTAAGTTGAGTCTAGGGCCAAAAAAGTAAACCTGAGTAAACATCTTAGTCAAGATTTTTCTTAGTTCTCAAGAAGATAAAAGGAAGGAGGAGGGAAGCACTGTTAGAGTTGCAAGATTTTTTTAAAAAAATCATTTTTCAAAATTTGTTCATAATATAAAAGACAAAAAGCTGAGGATGACCTGTACTAGTTGCCACGATGTAAAAAAAAAGATGCTGAGACTCTAGAAAAAGTGCAGAGAAGAGCAACAAAGATGATATGGGGACTGGAAGCTAAAACATATGAAGAATGGTTGCTGAAATTGGGTATGACTACTTTAATGAAAAGAAGGACTAGGGGAGACACGATAGTAGTCTTCCAATATTTGAGGGGCTGCCACAAAGAAGAGGGAGTCAAGCTATTCTCCAAAGCAGGACAAGAAGCAGTGGGTGGAAATTAATCAAGGAAAGAAGCAACCTAGAACCAAGGAGACATTTCCTGACAGAACAATTAATCAGTGGAAGGGCTTGCCTCCAAAAGTTGTGAATTCTCCAACACTGGAAGCTTTTAAGAAGAGATTGGATAACTATTCACCTGAAATCGTATAAGTTTTATTGCTTAAGCAGGAGGTTGGACTCGAAGACCTCCAAGGTCCCTTCCAACTCTGTTGTTCTATTCTATTCTATTCTATTCTATTCTATTCTATTCTATTCTATTCTATTCTATTCTATTCTATTCTATTTTTATTCCATTCCATTCCAGTTTTTTTAACACCATCCAGAACTGGCTAGTTGTACCCTGCCTTAAGAAGCTGTACATATCAGATCACCCCACCCCTATCATTCCATACCGACTGCAGAGCATAAACAGAGGAATGAGATGGTTGTTGAACCAGCTCCCTTTCACGGAGCACCTGCCTGCAAAAAAGCAATCTGAAGAAGCTATTCTTCCCTCCCTTATCTCCCCACGCAACACTGTGACAGCGGTATCATGAGAAGCAGCTTGAATAAGGTACATTAAAAATGAAAAGCATAGATTAAAATTATATGCATCATTAGCAGAATACAGCAGGTCTTTTTTTTTTAAAAAAAGTATGTTCCAGACTCAGCAAGAACTATTCACACTAAACTACAGTAACACAGTCCCCTTAGGTAATTCAAAGGAAGAAGACTTGTTATATCACGCCAAGTGTAAAAGTACACAGCTATCAAAGGGGGAAAAAAAAAACTTACACTCAGCCATTGGCTAGGGATCATACAATTCCAGTGGGACCGAAAAACATCTCCCCGTAATTATTAAGGCCTTTAGCTGCAGATTGTCAGAATCACTCTTTTCCGGCACATTTTCAACAGTGTGCTAAAATCAAGATCAGACAGGGGTGGGATGCCTATTGGTTCAGCCCGGTTCTATAGAACTGGTAGTTCTGAAGAACAGCTGACACTTGAACCGGTTCGCTGTGACAACCGACTGGTCGTCTGTTTGGCCCACCTGCCAGCCTGGGCTCTGGACTGTCCTTTATCTTATGCTTTTACCTCCTCAGCTGCTTTGTACAGCACTGCTGAGTGCCGCTCATCAACTGGAGAAAGTAAATGCTCACCGGAGCCAGTAGCACGCAAGCGCATGCAGCACATGTTTGGCATGCATGTGCATGCTCCCCGAACCGGTTGTTCTGCCAGTAGGATCCCACCCCTGGGATCAGCATCTAGGATTCAGAAGGAAACTCAGATTTTTTTTTTTTTAAAAAAAAAACTAGACTAAAAATGACACGCAGCTACGTCTTATTTTGTTTTCCTCTTAATTTATCATTGATTTTCAAATGTCCCCACCAAAAGGCGAAAGCCAGCTTGGCATAGTGGTCTCTTTCTCTGGAGAGGAATTACAAAGAGCCAGTGTAACCACCGGCTCATCATTCTGCTGTAGTATCGTGGTACAGTCATTCTGCTGCAGTCATCAGTTCTTTCCCAGAAGTCCAAAATGTCAGTGACCTTCTGATCAATCATATGACAGTTAGAAAGATTTTGTATGAATCTTGCTAAGATTTGGGAATATTTTTTTTTTAAAAAAAATGCAACGTTGCCCATTAGAATTCCTGCCTTAAGAGGTAACTCATTCATTTTTTATCTTTAAAAATATTCTTTCCATCAGGTATCCTACAAGTGTTGTATTCTTTCATACAATATAAAACATCATACAGTAGGAACAGCAATACCCCAATCCACAGGAACCTTATACTTACAAGTTCCTCCAAGAAAAAGATTTGGTGCAGATAGAAAGACAAATTTTTCAGTCGAGAACTCCTGGCCAGGCATGGAGCATACCTCCTTAACAGTCATTACTCTAAGATTCAACCAAAGACCCTGTATTTGTTAGATTGAAGTACAAGAAAAATATTTGCAAGCCCAATTAACCAACAATGACTTCAAATAATGCTGTCAACTTGCAAAGCATCCCTGACGGCAAGGGGGGATGGGAAAGCAAACTTTGCAGCTGTATCAGGGAGCTTGCATCTCACTCAAAACAAGCACATTCCAACTGATACGTCAAGGTCATCTCTATGGAAACCCACAGTGGACAAGGGAGGGACTTCTAAAACCCTCGAAATTGCTTTGTTGGGTAATGTGACTGATGACAAATCTTGGGGGAAAGGGGGAAACAGGGTTATAGGCAAAGCGCAAATTAACTGAGGTCAGAGTTTGCTCCACTTGGTCCTTGCAAACATGAAGCTCCTAATAAATAACTGGATTTCTTTCAAGCTTGGCTTGAGGCTCATGATATAATTAGGGCATCCATCGGAACCCTGACAGATGCTTTAGCTACTCAGTTACTTGGTTGAATTGGGTGGCTACAAAAAATGAATGAACGAAGGAATGAATGAATTAAATTAAGGAAATTAAGGAAGCCATTTTGGTTTTATAAGCCATGATTCAAAGCTTTGTGTGTCATACAGCATATATACTGTTAGATCTGGGAGAGTGGGTGCAAGAACGGAGACGAGGCATCGAATAGTGACTCCAACTCTTTTTTAGTGACTTCAGAACAGAGCAAAAAGCTAGGGCAGCAGCAGCTCCTTTTATAGAGATGGCTGCTGTCACAACATCCAATGATTTGAGTTTGCCGCGCTGGAAAGCATCCAATCAGCGGCGACCCACTAACAGCCAATCAGATCAGCCGACAACGACCAATCATGATCTGCTATTAGCGGGCCAATCAGAAGTGCAGGTTTACGAGCCTGCTGTGAAAGTAAAACTATTAGGCTCGCAAGCTTAACGAGTTTGCTTAGTTCGTAACACCCATCCCCCCTAGGTGCCTACCTGTATTCTCACAGGTAGGCAGGTTGTCTCACCTGTCTACCTGATCTTTGTTGCTCCACCAATCTTTGCCTGGACTCTGGTTCCGGTGGGCTGTTGGTTGAACTCGGCGGTAATGGTGAGCTGGCTTCTCTGATGGGTGACTCGGCATTGACATCTCTATTCCTGTCAAGGCTGTCATCTGGATACTCTGGGGTTGCTGATGCCGCCATGCTGCTTCGTGGAGAGATGACCATCTGCCCCGGCTCTTCTTCGGAATATGAATAATCCAGGTTCGGTTGCGCTGATTGCTGGTTTTCGAGTACTGGGTCGTGTACTAGTTCATTTTCAGCCCCCTTGATTTCCCTTCCCCCCCTGGTTTGGAGTTCAGGGCTTGTGAAGGGGGTAGATGCCAGTCTGGAGCGTAGCTGGTCAATGTGGCGCTTCCACAGTCTCCCATCAGTAGTTTGTAAATGGTAGGAACGGGGACCCGTAAGTCGAGTTATGGTAGCGGGGACCCACAATGGATCACCGGTAAGGTTTTGTGCAAACACCGGGTTACCTACCTTGAATGTGCGACACTTGCTGCTGGACCCCAGGGGCTTTTCCGGTGTGTAGGCAGGGTGTAGTCGGTCAAGATGTGATAGAAGTTTCCTGCCCATCAGGAGTTTGGCTGGGGTTTTGTTTGTGGTGCTGTTTGGAGTAATATGCTGGAGGAGGAGCATCCTGGTCACCTTGTCATGGATGTTCCCTTGTTCCATCTTGTGTAAGGTTTTCTTTATGAACTGGACCATTTGTTCAGCCCTACGGTTGGCCGCAGGGTGAGCCGGCAATGTTAAGGCATGGAGTATCCCCCGGTCTGCTAGGTACTGCTCAAATGCCAAGGCGGTGAATTATGGGCCATTGTCTGAAACCAAGACATCTGGCAAGCCGTGTGTAGCAAATAGTCTGTTTAGTTTTTTTAATGACTGTCTCTGTTGTGGTGCTCTTCATTTTGTGGACTTCAAGCCAGTTGGAATAGGCATCCACTGTTATGAGAAATGTATGCCCCTTGGTGGGTCCCGCAAAATTGATGTGGATACGGGACCAGGGACCTCAGGGTGCTTCCCATTCCATTGGTGGTGCTTTTGGTGGAGCTAAGCGTGTTTCCTGGCATTTGTTGCAGGTAGCGACCCAGGTTTCTATTTGCTTATCTATGCCTGGCCACCAAGCGTAGCACCTTGCTAGTGCCTTCATTCGCACGATGCCCGGGTGTCCATCATGCAATAGTTTTAGGACTTAATGCTGCAGTCTTTCTGGGATAAGAACTCTGTCTCCTCATAAAACACATCCCTTTTGGGAGAAAAGTTCTGTCTGCCTGTGTTTGAAAGGCTTGAAGGTGTCATTGAGTTCGTTGTCAGGCCAACCTCTTTCCACCCAACTGAGGGGCTGCGCCAAACAAGGATCCTTCCTTGTTTCGGATGCGATGTCTTGTGCAGTCATTGGTGGTGATGGAAGTGTCTCGATTTGTAGTGTAGCTAGGGTTGGAGTTGGGTCGTCCAGGACTTCTGGCAGCGGAGAGCGGCTCAGGGCGTCAGCGTGGGGAATGGCTTTCCCTGGTCAGTGTTGCAGTTGGTAATCATATGCAGCTAGAAACTCTGACCAGCGTGTCATTCTTGGCAATAAGATGTGGGGAGTTGGTTTATCCCCCGGCAAGATGCCCAGTAATGGTTTGTGATCGGTGATTATAGAAAAGGATCTTCCATATACATACTCATGGAATCGTTTGATCGCAGACACAATAGCGAGAGCCTCTTTATCTAGTTGGCTATAATTTCTTTCAGTTTTAGATAAAGTTCTGGAAAAAAAATGCAATGGGTGCCTCAGTGCCATTTGGCAGGACGTAGTTCAGGATGGCTCCTACTCCAAACGGTGAGGTGTCACAGGTGACATTTAAGGGTAAAGTCTCGTTATATTGTATGAATACAGCATCTGATGTTAAAAGGACTTTTACTTGCTGAAAAGCTCGCTCTTCTCAATGTCCCCAGACCCAGGAAGCCTTCTTATTGAGGAGCCTATGCAGGAGTTCAGCAACAGTCGCCTTCTGGGGTAGGAAGATGTTATAAAAGTTGATAAGTCCCAGGAAGGCTTGGAGATCTGTTTTGTTTCTAGGTCTATGGGTGCTTTTTATTGCAGCCAATTTTTTCTCTGTAGGGTGAATTCCCTGTTTGTCAAGAAAGTAACCAAGGAGTTCAACCCTCTCAGTACATCGTTGGTCTTCAGGCCAGCATCTTTAAATTTTTGGAGGACCATTCTTAGTCATTTTTCCAGTATACTTCTAGTGGGACCAGCTATCAGGACATCATCGAAATATGGCACGACCCCTTTTATGCCTTGTAGCAATCTCTCCATCAGACTTTGGAAGATACCAGGTGCTACGCTTACTCCGAACTGGAGTCTATTACACTTGAATGCACCTCTGTGTGTAACTATAGTTTGGGCTTCTGCGGTCTCTGAATCTCCGGGCAGCTGCTGGTATGCCTGGGCTAAGTCCAATTTTGCAAATATTTTTCCGCCCCCAAGGGAATGAAGGAGGTGTTGGACCACAGGCATGGGGTAAGCGCTCTGCTGAAGTGCGTGGTTTAGGGTGGCCTTGTAATCCCCACAAATTCTCAAAGATCCATCAGGTTTTATGGGGGTTACAATTGGGGTCTCCCACCGGGCGTGGTCAATTGGTTCCAAGATGCCCTGGGCTATTAATTTGTCCAATTGTTCATCAATCTTTGGTTTGAGTGTAAAGGGCACTCGACGAGGCTTAAGGCGAATGGGCGCAATATCAGGGCAGAGGTTAACTGATATGGGGGATCCCTTGTACTTGCCTAGCTTCTCGGTGAAAACTTCCTGGAATTCCTGGAAAAGGGCCGCTTCCCAGTCATCGCCTTCAGTCTGGTTGATGCCTGCCAGTTCGATTCCCAGAGGCGCGAACCACTGTAAGCCTAGCAAGCTGGGTCGATCTCTATCGATGACGGTAAGAGGTAGGGTTGCGGTGTGGTCTTTGAAGGAGACTTGGACATGGCTGGAACCAGCGACTGGGATTCTATTTCCCTGGTAGTCCTTCAATATAATTCTGAGTGCTGAGGTCCTGGCGGCGGATGTCAGGGATCAGCTGTTTGAGGGTTTTCCAGGAAACCATCGATAGGGACGACCCGGAGTCAACTTCCATAACGCATGGTCGCTTCTCAATGATGACCTTTATTCGGATTTTCCTTGCATCAAAGGATGAAGCGTGGCCGATGGTGATGGTTTGGTGTGCCTCTTCTCATCTGGTAGAAGTGGCTGGTGCTTGGTTTCTGTAGTAGTGGTTCCATTGGTTGCTCGGGCGGTCCCGATTTACTGGTGGGGTGCCTGTTGTCTGCCGGAAATTATTTTCTCTTCGGTTCATGCTGGACCCTCACTTGCTTCTACAAACCTTTGCAATGTGGCCCCTCTTTCCACAGGAACAGCAGAGTGCGTCTAGGAATGTGCAGTCTGATCGTGGGTGGTTTCCCCCGCAACCAGCACACTGGAATGAGGGCTTACGACTCCGTTGATCTTGCTGATCACATTCTGACTGGAGTCTGTTGACCTCCTCTACCTCGCTTTATGATGAGGATTCGAGGTCTTCATGGTGGGTAGTCATTGCGTGCCTTTCGGGACAAGGCATAGTATTACTGGTGAGTTGGCGATGCGGTCCGTTTACTCGGCACATTTGAGCGGCTGACTTCCTGGTTGCTTCTGCTGCAGTAGCAACGGCGATGACATCTGCGAGGCCGATGTCTCCCTTCGCCATAATCTTGCTTTGGGTCGTGGGGTCTCTTGGACTCAGAACAATTTGATCTCTCATGGCTTCTTCGAGATTGGCGAAGCCACAGAGTCCCCCCAGGTTTCTGAGGTCTGCGATGAAGTCTCCCACACTCTCACTCTCCTGCTGGTCCCTCTGGTAAAACTCGTGTCTTCTGATGAGTGTTGACACCGCTGGGGCATAATGGGCCCAGAGGATTGGGGCGAAAGTGTCCCAGTCCATTATCTTGACTTCCGCTGGTTTTGCAAGTGCCTTTGCCATCTTGAATACGGCTGGCTCACAATGGGTCAGGAATACAGCTCGTTTCTTGCCAGGCATAGCATCCTTCAAGTTGTTGGTTTCCAGGAACATCTGAAATCTGTCCATATACGAGTCCCAGTCTTCGTTAGCCGGGTCAAATGGAGCGGGTGATATGGCGCCGCTGGTCATGTTGCCACAATTGGTGCGCTCTCAGCCACGTGCTCTGTTATTGTGCAATGAGTGATCAGTCAGCTATTATCATCTCTGCATCCCATCCTCGTTGCCAGTGTTAGATCTGGGAGAGTGGGCGCAAGAATGGAGACGAGGCATCGAATAGTGACTCCAACTCTTTATTAGTGACTTCAGAACAGAGCAAAAATCTAGGGCAGCAGCAGCTCCTTTTATAGAACTGGCTGCTGTCACAACATCCAATGATTTGAGTTTGCCGCGCTGGAAAGCGTCCAATCAGCAGTGACCCACTAACAGCCAATCAGATCAGCCGACAACAACCAATCACGATCTGCTATTAGCGGGCCAATCAGAAGTGCAGGTTTACAAGCCTGCTGTGAAAGTAAAACTATTAGGCTCGCAAGCTTAACAAGTTTGCTTAGTTCGTAACATATACCATAGTCTAGAACAGGGTGTGAACTGAATCTAAAATCTTGGAAAGAACCTAACTTTTCCCTTCTGATCAGTCTTGGGTTCTTACAAGTTTATCAGAGTTCATGTGATGTATAGTGATTGCTCTGTCTGCAAAACACATTCCCTCAATCCATTCAGCCTAGTTAATGCCTTTCCTCCTTTTGTGACTTTGTGTAATATATCAAACCATATACGTAAGTAGGGGAATGAGTGCAGGCAATACACTAACCTGCAAGCAACCAATTAATCTTAGTGTTGAGATCATTCACTCAGTAAGTAACTTCCTGACTTGATTATTATGTAAATGTGGCCAAAGGGTATCTTTGCAGTCTGTTCAGCTTCCAAGGATAATTTTGCATCCTCTCAAAGCACAGCCTTTTTAGGCTGTCAATCAACATCGCCGAAAGCCAACTAGGGAATTTCATGCATCCACAAAATTAAACAGATGTTTATTCTGTCTTTCCATCTTCTGACAATAATGTCCACTATCATGACATTGTAAGAGTTGTCTCAGCAAGGGTGATTCCATCTACTGATACCCCCCCGCCCCCATTCATACAGCGCTTGCTTGCTACTTGGAAATTAAGAGGAGCAAAGGCAGAATTCAAAAGGAGCAAATGGGAGAAAAGCCAAAATTTCAAGCTCAAACAGGATTTCAGCTGCCTGATTTAATTTGCTCAAGCCAAGACATCCTTACACCCAGATGCTACATATTTAAACAGAAATCCTTCTAGCACCTTTGAAGCCTCTGAAGACATTTGTTATGGATGGCACATCACTTTCAACTTGGCCATTTTCTCCCAAGTTACACAACTTAATATCCATTCATGTAGCCCTCCCTGAGTTAATTTCCTCTGCAATTATCAGAGTGCTCTTGAAAAGAGAGGGAGGATAAACTTCTAACAAGAAATTATAATGTGTCTTTAATGCTGTTTTCTACCAGAAAGAAAGAAAAATTTAAATATCAGGCTGGGGGGGGGGGAACCTACCTCCGTTATTTTATTATTCCTAAATTGAAGATGATTTTCACATGAAAAGATAAGCTGCACCGGGGTTGATCTCAAATAGCTAAGATGCCATTAATGATTGACTAGGAAGCAGGAGAAATCATAAGGCCATAACCTGAACTGTGAAAAGTCCCATAAAATTACAATGGCACATCAGTTCCACACTGTTGGCAGCAAAACTATCTAAACACATTTGTGTCTTTACTAGGAGTTGAGCTCACCTTTATGCTTACAAAAATGGGGCGTTGGCGGGGAATGTCATTTCACCTTCCAGGTAAATACAGCAAAATAAATTGCTCCAATTTGTTCTACAAAGGAAGAAATGGGCTCTGCTCCATTATTCTCTGAGTTGAAAATCTTCTTTAAGGGCTAAGGTAAGTATTGCTCAACCACATTTCTCAGTCCCTGGCATTTTTTCCCCGTTTTCACACCTCACTAGGAAAAAAGAAAAGTTTACAGACTTTTCTCCAAATGGTTTGCCTATATTTTTAAATGCCCTTATACAAAGAGGGATATTTTGGTCACAAAAGGCTGTAGGTGCAATCAAACAAATCAAATCTAAATGTGTGTAGAGATTCTCAGTCATCTAGGACAGGGTTGTCCCAAAGGTGCTTTTTCAGGAGGCAACTGGACTTTCTTGTTTTTTTTTTTTCTTTTGAAGACATTTCACTTCTCATCCAAGAAGCTTCTTCTGCTCTAGCAGGACAGGGGGGATTGGAAAGATTTGTATTCATTGCAGACAGCTGGACATTTGCATCCTTTGAATTGACCCTTTGAAATGGTGTGGGAGTAGGAATGGATTTCCAGAGAAAAATTGCAGACTACAGGAACTATTCAGGTGACTTTGAGGACACAAATAAATCTGCAAGTGCTTCAATGATCCTCTAAACCAAGGGTCTTCAAACTTGGCACGTTTGAGACTTGTGGATTTCAACCCTCAGAATTCTTGAGCTAACATGACTGGAAGAGGAATTCTGGGAGTTGAAGTCCACAAGTCTTAAAGCTGTTGTTGAAAGGTGTCAAAATGCCTTTCCTTCGAGGATTCGATTTTCCCGCTGGGAGAGCTCTGGCACAAGGATACAGACAATTGCTTGAAAGCTGGATCTTTTTATTATTCAGGAAGGCAAGGGACAGCAAGAAGTCTGCGTTCCTGGGCTAGCTAGCTTCGTATGATAAGTCCCTGGTTTTTTATACCCTTTTCTCCTTTTGTGTGTGAATGTTTGTATTTGTGAGTTAAGCCTCTATAGCAGAAGCATCCAACCTTTGGCAAATTTATAGGACTTGCAGACCAACTCCCAGAATTCCTTAGCCAGCATGGGGAATTCTGGGAGTTGAAGTCCATAGATCCTAAAAAGTTGCCGATGTTGGACATTCCTGTTCTATAGCTTGTCGTCTTCTTACCAAACTAAAGTTGTGGCTGCTGCCAAACATCTGGAAACCCCTCCTTTGGCTATAACCGATTTCCTAAAAGTTCCTTGTCAGATGTAGTGATCATACACCTGGGTTTTGTTTTTTGTTTTTGTTTTTGTTTTTTTTTTGGGGGGGGGAAGAAGGATTTTATTGTCACTGTTCTGCAGAAAGAAGCCATTTGTTATTGCAGCCATGGTGAACAGGGAGGGATAATCAAGTAAATATAGGTAGTCCTTACTTAATGATCAGTCACTTAATGAAGATTTGAAGTTACAAATAACTTTTTTAAAAAAGCAGCTTACTACTGGTCCTCAAAAGTTAAGACTGCCATTGTTCCCTGGAGTGACACAACTGCATTTTCAAACACTTGGTAACCAACTTGTATTTATAATCAGTCGTAGCATCCCACCATCACATCAATTTGCACAAAATGGCACAAATGCCTATTGCGTATGCTGACCACGTGGTTCACTTAACAATGTGATTTGATTAACAACCAGCCATAAAACTGAGTCAAACCACATGGTGACCCACTTCATAACCACAACGACTTGTAGCCAAAATGTCAGGCTCCATTGTGGTCGTAACTCGAGGATTACCTGTCGATGGGACAGATTCAGGAATCTGGAAGTAGCTTAAACAGGGATTGGTTGCTTTGAAATTCTGTAAAGTTGCCCTGGTTTAAACCTTCTCTTAAGTCTGGCCATTTGGATGAGGCCAGGATGACACTATCCGCCATTCTTTTTAGCCACGATGCAGGCTCTGCCTCTAGATTGGAGTGTCAAACTCAAGGCCCATGGGCCAGATCTGGCCCATAGGGCTGCCATGGAAACAGTGAAGGATTAGCCTATGGTGCCTCTGCCAGTGAAAATGGAGCTCAGGAGGGCCGCATGCGGGGGTGGGTGGGTGTGCGAAGCGGGCTCCGTTTTCGCTGGCAGAAGGCTGGCAAAACAAACTAAAAACAAAACGAGAGGAGAAATGTTTCCCCTTTTGCATTTGAGCATCGAAGAAGGGACAGGAAAGGAGAAAGGGAAAGAGGAAAGGCAGTGAAAAAGAAGGAAGGGTGGGAAGAGACCAAGGAAGGAAAAAAAAAAAAAGAAGGAAAGAGGGGAAGGAAGAAGAAAGGAGAATGAAGAGGAAAGGAAAAAGAAGGGAAGGAAGAAGATTATAATAAGAGGGAGGGAACTCCTGCCTTAGCACTGCTGTAACCCCTGCTCTAGATTAACCCCTTCCCACATGAAAAGCAGGCCTTGGCTGGATTCTCCTGTAGATTTGCAGTGAAATGAAAAAAAAAAAAGTGTCAGCATTTGATGCAGACTACCAAAAAAAAAAAAAGGGGGGGGGTGAAACACAGCTGCTCTTGCTGGAGACAAAATGAGCTTATTTTTTTTCCCTTTTTCCCACTGCTGCTTATAGCTTGCTTTGCCTCCATCATCCACTTAATCCTGCCAATAGTAAGCATTGCTTTATAGACAAGAGCAAGAGAATTTTGCAAGAAGCAACAGACAGCAAATAAGGAATGGGATAAAGCTGCAACTTATTTTTCCTCTCCTGTGATCTTGCTAACGGCTGAAAACTCAGGTTGGTCGCAGAATGGAAATAAAAGAAGCAAGTACAGGTTAGTCCTCTGCTTACAACTGACCTCAAGATTTTGGTTGCTAAGCGAATCAGATGTTCAGTGAGTCTTGCCCATTTTATGAACTCTCCCACCACTGTTGCTAAGGGAATCACTGCCACTGTTAAGTTAGTAACATGATCTTTTAGTGAATCTGGCTTCCCTATTAACGTTGCTGGTCTGAAGTTTGCAAAAGGTGACTCCACAACCCCAGGACATTGCAAATGTCACAAATATGAGTCAGTTGCCAAACATCTGAATTTTGATCACGTGACCATGGGGATGCTGGCTATTAAGTATGAAAAACAGTCATAAATTATTTTTTTCAGTGCTGTTGTAATGTGGTCACAAAATGAACTGTTGTAAGTCGAGGACTCCCTGTAATTTGGTATACTATAAGACAGGAATAGGCCACTCACAGATTGCACATGATTCCCCTCCTCCATCATATATCTTAAAAGTCCTCCCCTCCCCAGGTTAAGAGACAAAAAAAGGACCCTTGATTGAGCCAGGAGTTCTCATGGGGGAGATTTTAAGAAGCAAAATTTGTACCTAAACTCTCACCGAGACACTTCTTAAGATAACTGTGTAAGTAAGTGTGAGAGAGTCCGAGTGGACAACCATTTAAATATGAGACAGAAGTGTGCAGCAGCTGCCAACACAGTTCTAGGCTGCATAAACAGAGGGATAGAATCAAGATCAGGTGAAGTGTTAATACCACTTTATAATGCCTTGGTAAGGCCACACTTGGAATGCTGCATCAAGTTTTGGTCACCACAATGTAAAAAAGATGCTGAGATTCTAGAAAGAGTGCAGAGAAGAGCAATAAAGATGATTACGGGGCTGGAAGCTAAAACATATGAAGAACGGTTGCTGAAACTGGGTATGTCTAGTCTAATGAAAAGAAGGACTAGGGAGTGACGTGATAGCAGTGTTCCAATATCCCAGGGCTACCCCAAAGAAGAGGGAGTCAAGCTATTCTCCAAAGCACCTGAAGGCAAGACAAGAAGCAATGGATGGAAACTAATCAAGGATAGAAGCAACCTAGAACTAAGGAGAAGTTTCCTAAAAGTTAGAACAATTAATCAGTGGAACAACTTGCCTCCAGAGGCTGTAAATGCTCCAACACCAGAAGCTTTTAAGAAGAGATTGGGTATCCATTTGTCTAAAGTGGTGTAGGGTTTCCTGCCTTAGCAGGGGGTTAGACTAGAAGACCTCCAAAGTCCCTTCCAACTCTGTTATTCTATTATAAAGATTTTCCCAGCTATGTAGAAATCTTTCACTTAAGTTTTTACACACACACACGGTATTCCTACACATGAGGAGTGGAGGAGAGTTTATTATGAAAAGGAATGATATTTTCCCCCCAATCTCATCTTAGTACAGATCACAGAGAGCAAGATAACTTTCCTTTGATCTAAGTGAAACTCTTCCTTTTCACCTTAGATTGTTAAAATTTCCCAAAAGCAGCAAATCTCAGTTTAGCTGAAAACCTGGAACGTTGCCAGAAAGTGAAGATCTGCAATAAAAACAGTGCTAGGAAAGGGAAACAGTGTTGGGATTCCCACGAGAAATCTGCTGCCTAACAGGTGAAGAATAAATAGGCTATTAAGCAGAAAAGAAGTGTGGTGTTGTGCAAGCAATACATCCACACAAGGAAGCCGAAGACAAACAAGGCGTGAAAGGATGTGGTGTACTGGATCTCACAGGTCTTACAAATAATCTGCCACTTATCTGTTTCTGTAATGGGAGGGCATTCATTGGACGTTCATAATTTTTTCCCATATAAGAATAAGTTCTAAGACAATTTACAAGTCTGTTTGCAACTCTACAACTTCAAGTGTATGGGAAGGAGTACTGTGCTTGCTTTCTAAAGCAGGGATCAGAAATCTGCCTTCCCCTATATATTTTATTACTATTAGCATCATAGGAACAGGCATTGTCTGTCTGTCTGTGTCTGTCCCCCTGCCTGTCTATTTGTCTATCTATCTATCATCATAATCTATATTATCTATGCCTATCATCATCTGTCAACTATCTTCATCTATCTATCATTGTCTGTCTATCTATCTATCTATCTATCTATCTATCTATCTATCTATCTATCTATCTATCTATCTACACATTGCATTGAACATGTTCACCATCTTGAGTTACTTGTAAAAACAATAAAGGCAGGATACAAATAAGTACATGAGACATAATTAGTATGGCTAGCAAACTGACCTAGTAGTAATGGATAAACAATAATAAGGTCCCACACATGTTTTATTTAAAATATTCCTATGTTGGTAAAATTGAGGTCCCACATTGTTGGGGGCAATATGCTGACTCTGTAAACCACTTAAAGAGGGCTGTAAAGCACTGTAAAACGGTATATATGTCTATTGCTATCAGGCTTTAACAGCATTTCTCAAACTTGACAACTCTAAGATGTAGGGACTTCAACTCTAAGAATTCTGGGAGCTGAAATTTATATATTTTAGAGTTATCAGGCTTGAGAAACACTGTAGTATAACTTCCACTCTGTCTGATTATTTATTTATTAAACACATTTATATAGCCACCTAACTTGCAGGCAGTAACTGAGCAGCTTACATTAAAATCCCAAAAAGTCAAAATCAAGCATACACCTTATCAGTGGCAACAGACACAATAACACCCACTGCTTAATTGTCTCTGTGTCAACCTGGAATCTCCACACTCACCTTTGCAATGTAGTGACCCAAAGGTCTGATTTTGCTGATGTTTTAATGTGTTCTGGTCTTTTTGTTTCCTTCTTAGCATTTTTATTGTCTCTTTTCAATGGTATATAAATGTGAACTACTAATGGCTGGTTTATTTCTATGGGGTATCTCTTTAAGCCAACTCAGAAAGCTCAAATTGCCCAAGGAGCTGCTGATATAGTTCTACAGAGGGATTATTGAGTCTGTCATCTGCACCTCTTTAACTGTCTGGTTTGGCAGTGCAACCAAACAAGACAAACACAGACTTCAACAGATAATTAGAAATGCAGATTTATTTATTTTCTGGCTACTGATCTGCCTTCCATTGAGGACCTGTATGCTGCACGAGTCAAAAAAAGGGCTGTGAAAATATCTATGGACCCCTCACATTCTGGACATAAACTGTTTCAACTCCTACCCTCAAAACAACTCTAGAGGGCACAGCATATCAGAAGAATAGACACAAGGACAGTTTTTCCCCCATGCCATCATTCTGCTAAACAACTAATTCCTACAACACTGTCAAACTATCTAAAAAGGCAATATTCATCATTATTCTCATCTTCCCTATTACCTATCTCCTTATGACTATAACTTTGTTGCTTATCACTATTGTTATATGTACATTGAGAGCTTTGCACTGGAAACAAATTCCTTGTATATCTAATCACACTCGGCCAATAAACAATTCTATCTATCTTCTATGTATCTATCGCTTTATGTCTATTATGGTTGATTTACCGCTATGGTTTATCTCTATGTGTCTATTGATCCATTAACTCTAGATGTCTATAGATCAGCTTTTTCTCATAAATGAATTCAAGCTCCCATGTGCATACTCTATGTAATTAATTTTGGATAGCGCCTTCAACCTTCTAACTGTCAACTCAAAAAATATTTCTCTGGTCTTTTAGAGTTGTCAGCAGAAAGGGAATGAGGGGAGTAGTGCATTCCTTAAATGCTTATAGATAATTTCTAAGCAACTGAAGCTTCTGATGTGTAAGATTATTACTGGAGAGCACGATTGATGACTCTTGGCTATGGATGTGTCCCATTGGAGAATATACATCCTGGGGGTGGGGGAACACAGGGTCAAGTGTGAAATGAATAATGTGTCTCTGTGTTGGTTACATCCAGGTAGCACTGTCATGTTTCACTCCTAATAAATCTTCTTTAAACTCTGAAAGATGTGGCTAGAGACTCGTGATTTGAATGGAGGTGGATGCCGGACTCTGACACTAACTTAAAAAAAAACACTTTTCTAAAAAGTAAATTCCCAAAACTCTTCAAGAGGGATATTGAATTTCATGTCACCATACCCTAAGCTTGAGTCCTTCATATCTCACTTTTCAAGTCTGCAAGACTTAACCAATGAATTGAAAGAATAAATAAAAACAGAACCCTATGTTCCTCCCTACCAACATTTTAGTCAATCCTTACCATCCAATTCTTCCACTGAGATGTTGGCCAACTGTTCACTGTCGCTTCCTGCTGAGAGGGACCGGTTCAGATAGTTTCCTTTGTACAGCAGCCCAGCTGTGACATGATGGAATGGCATCTTCTCCCTAATGGCGTAAAGACAGGAAAGGCTGCTCACATTCTCATTCATCTCTCGAACCCAAAGCACGACATATTAGAAATAACAAGTGATGCAAATAAAGGAGAGTAAGAGTAGCCCTCACTTAATGACTGTCACCTAACCCGAAGTTGCTTTTTTAGGAAACAACTGGACTTTCTTGTCTTTTCTTTGAAGACATTTCGCTTCTTAGCCAAGAAGCTTTTTCAGCTCTTACAGGATGGTGGGGAATGGAAGGATTTATGCTCCTTGCAGATAGCTGGTCATTTGCATCCTTTTAGAGGGCCGTTGAAGCACTTGGAGGTTCATCTGTGTCCTCCGGGTAACCTGGGTCATGCTCCTGGTTCTTGTAGTCTGCATTTTTTTCCTCTGGAAATCCATTCCTACTCCCAACACCATTCAAAAGGTGTTCATCCCAAATTGTATAGCTAAAAATCTGTAGAGATTCTCAGCCATCCAGGTCATGGTTGTCCCAAAAGAGCTTTTTTAGGAGGCCAACTAGGCTACAGAAAAAAAATGGAGACTACAGGAACTAGGAGTGCTACTCAGTGCCCTGAGGACACAGCTGAACCTCAAAGTGCTTCAACGACCCTCTGAAAGAATGCAAATGACCAGCTATCGGCAATTATAAATCCTTCCATTCCCCACCATCCTGTCAGAGCTAAAGAACCTTCTTGGGTGAGAAGCAAAACATCTTCAAAAGAAAAAACAAGAAAGTCCAGTTGCCTCCTGAAAAAGCACCTTTGGGACCTGGATGACTGAGAATCTCTACAGACTGTCACTTAACAACCATTCAAAGTTATGATGGATTAAAAAAAAAATAATCAACCATTTCTGAATTTGTGACTGCCACTCCCCTGCTCCCATGATCATATTTCAGGCGCTTGGCAACCGGCTTGCATTTACAACCTAGTTACAGTCTCCGTGGTCACATGAATGTGATTTATGACAATGAATGTGATTTATGACAAGTTTTGCCAGTTTCAAGTCTTCTCAGGCAAATAAAACCCCCAACCATTCAGTAAAATGGATTTGCTTAATGACTATAGGACTTAACAGCTATCCAAACAGGTCATAAAATCGAGTCAGATCACATAGAGTTCCACTTCAAGATCGTAATGACTTAAGGCCAAATTTCTGGATACCCTTGTGATGGTTAAATGAGGATTATTTACCAGGTAATGGTATGACTATGCATATAAAGCAATGTACTTCTAAAACTGATTGTGGGTTTATTGGATATTGCTGAAATATTCCTTAATTAGCCATTTTTCCTTCTTTAATGCATTTTGTCTGCAATCCAAAAAAGTCACCTTGATCCATTTTTTTTTTAATATGAAATAAAGAACAATATGGTGTTTCCTTCAGTTTTAATTTGACTCACAAGTAAATATTTGTTGATTCTTGAGATGGATTAGCATCAACCCTGCTTGGAGAGAATTAAAAAAAAAAAGTCACAATGCAAAAAACTGAAAGAAGAAGGATTTTTTCCCCCCCAAAATACACCATAAATAAATCAAACTCAGACATAAGTATCCAATATAAGCCACAATGATATTGAAATGATGAGAAATTCACCGTAATGCCATTGTATAAATAATTAAGTAAATTCCACCAACTGCACGTGGACTGCTGCCTCCTGAAAGATGTGATGACCTGGGGCAAGGCATGGACAGACAGATGGTCATTTCCATTCTTTTAGAGAGTCATTGAAGCACTTGGAGGTTTATCTGTGTCCTCGGGGTCACCTGAGTAGTGCTCCTGGTTTCTGTAAATCCGTACATACTCCCACACCATTTGATGGGTGTTCATCCCAAATTGGATAGCTAAATAAATGTCTGTAGAGATTCTCAGTCATCCAGGTCATGGTTGTCTCAAGGGTGCTTTTTTAGGAGGTAACTGGACTTTCTTGTTGTTGTTTTTCTGTCTGAATGGATTTCTGGGGGGTGGGGGGAATTGCAGACTACAGGAATCAGGAGCACTATTCAGGTGAATCTGAGGATACAGATAAACCTCCAGGGCTTCAACCAGGGGTGGGATTCTACTGGTTCTGTCTGGCTCTACAGAACCAGTAGCTCTGTAGAGCAGCAGACACAGAATTGGTTCTTTGTCTGCTGCTGTTTTGTCCCACTCGCCGCCCGCCTGGGCTCTTTCCTGTCCTTTATTTCCCGGCACAGCTGCGGTTGAAAAAGCAGGAAAAAAGGGTTTTTCCAACTGCTGCACACCCACACGCAGCGCTGCTCAGCTGTCTGGGCAGCTCAGCAGGTCGAAAATTGCACTTGAGCAACTCGCGCATGTGCAGAGCAACAGAACCGGTAGTTATACCGGTCGGATCCCATCTTCAACGACCCCCTAAAAGGAGGCAAATGACCAGCTGTCTGCAAGGAATATAAACCCAGTCAGTGCTGAGGAAGCTTCTTGGGTGAGAAGTGAAATGTCTTCAAACAAACAAATAAAAAGAAAAAAAGAAAAAACCCAGTTGCCTCCTGAAAAAACACATTTGGGACAAGCATGACCTGGATGACTGAGAATCTTTACAGACTTTCATATGTTTTTCTAAGTAACCCATGCAAGTTGACCCATTAGTTGTGTGAAACTAACTAAGCACCAACTTATCCTTTGGTAAAATTCCTTTCTTGATCCTTTTTGGGATTAGGAAGCATGGTAGCTTCCAAGATTGCAGAGGATTTGGGCACAATATAAAAAGGGAGAATTGTGGGAGGGAGGAATCATCAGCAACTGAACATCAGGAGGAATAATACTCAAACAGTTAACTGCAAACAATGTCAATCATTGCATCATCTCAGTTGCACACATGCGCACACACACACACACACACACAGCAAACTTCAACCGCTTAGCTCAGACAAACTCCTATGGGAGTCTGACAACATGGGAGTCTGACAACAGCCAATAGAATACATGTTCCTGCACAGGAACAGAAAGTTCAAGTGCAAAGTCCAAGAGAAGGTATAAATATCCTCCAACTCTCAACTCCATGTTGTTGTGAATCAATAAATACTTAATAAAAATTATTAAGAGCTTGAAGCAAAGTGCAGGGTTCTGGCCCTGCACTTCTGATTGGCCAATAATAGCGATATTGGATTGGTCCGTTCAGGAAAATCTGATTGGCTATTAACGAGCCTCTCCCATTGGTTAATGGAGCTAGCGCTCCCTGTGTTTTCATTGGTTAAATAAGTTAAGAGTTGCCTATATAAAGGGGCCCATCGTGGTCATTGAGCTGAGCTGTTTCACATGTAAATAAAGAGTTTGAAGTTCACTGTTTCACTGGCTCGTATCCATCCTTGCACCCATGCACAGAACTTAACACTGGCGACGAAGGTGGGATGTGGAGACGTCAGAGCTTACTGAACAACAAAGAACCATAACCGAGCACGTGGCTGAACGCACCAACGGCGGAACCATGTCCGGCAGCATCATACCACCCGCTCCATTCGACCTGGCAGAAGAAGACTGAGACTCATATATGGATCGCTTCCAGATATTTCTGGAAACCAACAATTTGAAGGATGCCACTTCCAGAAAGAAACGAGCGGTATTCCTAACTCATTGCAGGCCAACCGTATTCAAGATGGCCAAGGCACTAGCAAAACCGGCAGAAGTAAAGTCTATGGACTGGGACGTCCTCGAACCACTGCTGAGGACTCACTACGCACCGACCGTGCCAACGCTCGTGAGAAGGCATGAATTCTATCAGAGAAGTCAGCGGAAGGGCGAAAGTGTTGCTGATTTCATCGCGGATCTCTGGAATCTGGGAGGCTTATGCGAGTTTACCGACTTAGAAGAAGCCCTAAGAGACCGAATAGTTCTGGGATTAGATGCACCAGGTACTCAGAGTAAACTAATGGCGAAGGGCGACATTAGCCTTAAAGATGCCATAGCTGAAGCTACTGCAGCAGAAGCAATCAGGAAGTCGGCTGCCCAAATGCGCCGCACCCATGCACCGGTTCGCCAATGAGCCTGCGAAATTTCACCTCAGTCAGAGGGACAGCTAGATACAGCCCACCACGAGGACCTCGAATCGTCGTCAGAAAGCGATGAAGAAAAGGTCCATCAACCGGTCCGAACGAGACCAACGCCAGAAATAGCAGTACCAATGCGCCGGGTGTGGAGCAAGCCACCCCCGGTCAGAATGCAAATTCTTCGACGCACTCTGCCATGTATGTGGGAAAAGAGGCCATATAGGACGGGTCTCTAGAAGCAAGCCAGGACCCAGCCAGCCCTCAAGGGGGGCTAACTATTGCCAACCGACGGGAAGTCGTCCCGTGAAGCGAGAACCCGTGAACCACCAATGGAACAACCACTCCTACAAAAACAAAACCCTAAACCACCCAACGAAGTGAGAAGAGGCTCACCAAATGATCACGATCGGTCACACCTCATCTCTTGACGCCAAAAAGATCCAAGTGAAAGTGGCCATCGAAAACCAAACCTGCCTGATGGAAATCGATTCAGGATCGTCCCTCTCAATGGTTTCCTGGAAGACCCTCAAGCAGCTCATCCCCACTATCCTGGGCAAGACCTCAGATTCCAAAAACTCATACTCAAGGACTATCAAGGAAATCGAATCCCGGTCGTTGGATCCAGCCGAGTACGGGTATCGTTTAAGAACCATACAGCATTTCTACCCCTGACTGTAATCGACAAGGATCGGCCTAGTTTGTTAGGCTTCCAATGGTTCGCTCCACTTGGAATTGAAGTAGCCGGCATTCACTGAACCTACAGCAGCGATTGGGAAGAAGACCTCATCCACGAATTCCAGGACGTCTTCGCAGAAAAATTAGGCGAGTACAAGGAGACCCCGATATCATTTAACCTCAATCCTGAAATAGCTCCCATCCGCCTTAAGCCTCGTCGAGTTCCATTTGCCCTTAAACCAAAGATTAACAAGCAGCTTGATAAATTAATAGCTCAGGGTGTGTTAGAACCAACCGATCACTCTCCCTGGGAAACCCCAATCATAACATCCATCAAGCCGGATGGATCGATAAGAATTTGTGGGGACTACCGAGCCACCCTGAATCACGCCCTGCAGCAAAACGCTTTCCCGGTACCGGTGGTGCAACACCTCCTCCATTCCCTGGGGGGCGGAAAAGTCTTCGCTAAACTAAACTTAGCCCAGGCATACCAACAACTGCCTGTGGACAAAAAAACGGCAGAGGCCCAAACAATCGTTACGCACAGAGGTGCGTTTAAATGTAACTGACTCCAGTTCGGAGTGAGCATAGCCCCGGGAATCTTTCAAAGCTTGATGGAAAGGCTATTACAAGGGATAAAAGGTGTTGTCCCATATTTTGATGATGTGTTAATCGCAGCCCCAATTCAGAAAGTACTAAAGGAACGCCTGAGGTTGGTTCTCCAGAGATTTAAAGACTCAGGTCTCAAAGTTAAAAAAAACAAGTGTTATTTATGTACGGATCGTGTAGAATTTTGGGGATATTTAATTGATAGTCAAGGCATTCACCCCACCAATAACAAACTCAGGGCAATCAAGAATGCCCCAAAACCCTGGAACAAGGCCGACCTCCAGGCTTTTCTGGGCCTTATCAATTTTTATAACATTTTCCTGCCTCACAAAGCAACCGTAGCTGAACCCCTACATCATTTATTGAACAAAAAAGCAACCTGGGTATGGGGACACAGAGAAGAACAGGCGTTTTGACATGTAAAAAATTATTGACTTCTGATGCTGTTCTGATGCAGTATAATGAGACTTTGCCTTTAACGATCACGTGTGATGCATCCCCATTTGGAGTGGGCGCCATTTTAAGCCACGTTTTGCCAAATGGTAATGAAGCCCCTGTTGCCTATTTCTCAAAGACGTTATCAAAAACAGAATGCAACTACAGTCAAATTGATAAGGAGGCCCTTGCTATTGTGTCTGTGGTTAAGAGATTTCATGAATATGTGTATGGCTGAGCCTTTACCATAGTGACTGACCACAAAACTTTGCTGGGAATAATAGCGGGAGATAGGCCAACACCATATATATTATCTCCCAGAATGACACGCTGGTCAGAATTTTTGGCAGCATACAATTACAAGTTGCAACATCGCTCGGGGAAGGCCATTCCCCACGCCGACGCATTGAGCCATGCACCTCTTCCAGAGAGCATTGATGACCCCGCTCCGATGGTTACAACACTGCAGATCAAGACACTTCAAACGCCGCTTTTAACAGCCCGAGATATCGTGATGGAAACAAAACGTGACCCCATTTTAGCATGAGTCCTCAGTTGGGTCAAGCAGGGATGGCCGTTGGACCAAATACCTGATGACTACGCCCCATTCAAGAATCGGAAAATGGAACTATTTTCCCAAAAGGACTGCGTTATCTGGGGTGATAGAGTTGTCGTCCCAGAGCGGTTGCGACCAGCGATACTAAGGACCTTGCACGATGGCCACCCCGGCATCGTGCGTTTGAAAGCCCTCGCACAAAGCTACGCGTGGTGGCCAGGTATTGACAAGCAGATCGAGACATGGGTAAAAGCCTGTCACAAATGCCAGGAAGTAAGCAACGCTCCACCGAAAGCAACCCCAACTGAATGGAAAACACCGAGGGGACCATGGTCTCGTATTCATCTGGACTTTGCGGGTCCTACCAAGGGACACACATTCTTATTAACAGTGGATGCCTACTTGAACTGGCTTGAAATCCATGAAATAAGGAATACAATGACCGAATCAATCATCAGGAAACTAGACAGACTCTTTGCGATACACGGATTACCAGACTTTCTAGTATCCGACAATGGGCCTCAATTTATCGCGCTGTCCTTCGAACAGTACCTGGTGGACCGCGGTATTCGCCATGCGCTAACTTTGCCGGCGCATCCTGTGGCCAACAGAAGGGCCGAGCGCATGGTACAATTCGTCAAGAAAACCTTGCATAAAATGGACGATGGCGATATAGAAGACAAGATTAACCGGATACTCCTTTTGCAGCATATCACTCTGCACAGCGTCACCAATAAAACTCCTGCCGAGTTATTAATGGGACAGAAGTTCCGCTCCCATCTCGACCATCTACATCCATCATATGAACCTGAAAAACCACACGGTTCCAGCGGGAAATGTTGCAATTTCCAGGTAGGCGATTTGGATTTCGCTAGGAACTTTTCGGGCAACCCATTGTGGGTTGAGGCAACTATAGTACAAGTAACCGGCCCTAGATCATACCGCATGAAATGTCGCGACGATAGAATATGGAAGCGCCATATTGATCAGCTGCGTTCAAGGCTACAGTCGGGGATCTCCGAGCCCCCTGATTTCCAAACCGAGGGGGGAGGAGATAGCGAGGAAGCTGAATTCAAAGTGGCAGAAAGTTTAAGCGGTAGTAATGACCGCTCAGAGGCAGCACGTGATGGACCCGGAATGGGGGTGGCCTTGCCTCAAAGTGATGCCAAGAGCAGTAGCGACGACGAAAATTCGAATGCGGAACGGGAGGCACCCTCTTCACCAGATAACGTCCTATCCCAACAAGACTGGCCAAATACCGGGAGGACAACGAAAATCTAATAGACAATCAAAACAACCTGCCTACCTTAAAGACTACGTGACCGCACCCCTTAAACGGAACCCGGGGGGAAGGAGTGTTGTGAATCAATAAATACTTAATAAAGATCATTAAGAGCTTGAAGCAAAGTGCAGGGTTCTGGTCCTGCACTTCTGATTGGCCGATAATAGTGAAATCGGATTGGTCCGTTCAGGAGAATCTGATTAGCTATTAACGAGCCTCTCCCATTGGTTAATGGACCTAGCGCTCCCTGTGTTTTCATTGGTTAAATAAGTTAAGAGTGCCTATATAAAGGGGCCCATCGTGGTCATTGAGCTGAGCTGTTTCACATGTAAATAAAGAGTTTGAAGTTCACTGTTTCACTGGCTCGTCTCCATCTTTGCACCCATGCACAGAACTTAACACATGTGGTCAGCTACCCAGAATCACACACACTTAGTGGTTCTGCTTCATCATTAAACCTTCTTTCCAATCAGCCTCCAGCCTCCATTTTGTCTCCAGCACCTTTTTCCCGGCTTGGAATTGAACCAGATAGATATTTCTCCCAACAGAAGCTTGTTATTATATATGGCAAGAATCTTATATGTGCAAGATGGATAAAGCCATTAATTCTCACGATGGAAGAGTAAATGGTAAAAGTGATAGAGAGCCAATGGAGATGGCAAAACTAACTTTTTTTAACTAAAAAAAAAAGAATTTATCTAGTTTGTTTTCTACTTGGGAACCACTTCTGGACTTTTTACTCAAAACTGAAAAAATGTGAAATGTCGATTTTAGGCTTGGATGATTTGGATGATTTTTGTTATTATGGATATGGTTTGAAATGTTGCAAAATGCAGTGCATTCCTCTCCAATTGCACTTTTTCATTCTCTTACTTTTCTAACTTTTGGGGATTTTTTTCCTGTATTTTTATTTTATAATGAAACTCAATAAAAGAATATATATTAAGCCCTTTTAACTCTGTTTAAATTTATTTAAAAGCACCACATGCATGAAATTGCCTGGAAGTGTCTCTCTAGCAACTACATAAATTCATCTTACAGCTTTAAAATGCTATTAAATTTGAGGCTGTAATTTTTCCCCCTCATTTCTGCATTAAAAAAACACAGTGGCTCTGCCCGTACCAGGCCCATTTCTAACTATCCTGCTGCTGCCAATGAAGGCATTTTGTGTCACAATTCATCAAAACTAAACTTCCTAAGTGCCAATATATGAATTAAAGAGGGCATCACAGGTGAGGCCCATTAACAATTTGCCAATTCCAAATTGCTGGCCAGTGTAAATGGTGACAGTGGCCATTGTACTTAAAAACTTAATTTAATTAACCCGAGTTGGAACAGGATATCAAATACTTACAACTTAAATTAAAACACAGCTCAGAATCACACCCTCAGCTTATTGCATCTTCTTTAATCTCTTTGACCTATTTGGTAACAATATTTTCAGTTTCAGGGGTTTTTATTACTTCAGAAATATCCTGAGCCCATAGAAGGATATATAATAAAACACACTTTATTTCTTAGCAAACAGAAGGGAATCTACCTGCTTAGTTTATAACAGTATAGACTAAGGTGTGATCCTGACGTACTTTGAAGCAGGGGTGGGCTTCAAAAAATTTAGTAATCAGTTCTCTGCCCAGTTGCTGGGTGGCATAGCCATGGTGGGTGTTCTGTCATGGGAAAGATCTGACTCGAGACCAGTGTGAATTCAGCTCTTTATTAGTTAGCAGTAACTTCCACAAAACCGGAGCCGCGGCAGCCTCTTTTATAGCGGCTGCTCACGGCTCGCGACCAATGACAGCTTCTTAAACTTCCCGCCATTAGGCGGACCAATTTCAACAGTAGTTAAGTAACAAATCAATAGGCGGCAATGGTAGTCCAATCAGAATGTAGTATTATGAGTATGCAAATATCTATATACAACATTGGGCATGGCCTCCTGCACCATGGTGGGGGGGAGAGTTTTTGCCCTCTCCTGGCTCGAGGCTTTCCTTGAGGCTCTCTGGAAGCCAGAAACGGGCCCATTTCCGGCCTTCCCAAACTTCTGGCAGGCCTGTTTTTTGCCCTCCCCAAGCTCTGGAGCCTTTCCTCAAGCATCCAGGAGGCCTGTTTTTTCCCCATCCCAGGCTCTGTAGACTCCCTGGAGGCCAGAAATGGGCTTATTTCCGGCCTTCTGAAATCTCTGGGAGGCCCGTTTTTTTGCCCTCCTCCAGCCTCCACACAGACCCTGCACTTACCTGGAATCCCAAACGAGCCATGTGGAGACTCCTGGGAGGGGAGGGGAGGGGTGGCAGGGCCAGCCAGTCGGGCCAACTACCGGTTCAGCAAACCAGATGTAAAATTAACATCTGGTTTGCCTGAACTGGTGCAAACCAGTAGCAGCCCACCCCTGCTTTGAAGAGGCTCTATTGTTTTAAGCTTAGCAATTTTATTCCGTCTCTTTTTAAGAATCAAAGAAAAGTACAAAACTGAAGTAAAGCTCAGAGAACTGCCCATTTTATTCTAGACACTAGTTTAGGCATACACAGATGCTCTTTTCAACTGGACTGAAGTGACTCGCTAAAATAAGCAGCCCGATTGTCATTCAAGCTGTCAGAGTAGAGCAATTCTTTTGAGGCACTGCCTCAAATTAATAAAAGAGGATATGTGTACCCTGGGGTTGAAATGAGCGGTCCTTGGCATCTCTCTGAGATTGTTTTCTTGGTGCCTCTCTGAGCTGAGATTGTTTTCTTGATGTTACCTAGTTTAGATCGTGAAACATCTGCAAGAAAACAACCAAGCTCAAGGGGACCAAGGACCCCTCACTACCTCAAACTGGATTGGTCCAATTCAAGACAGTGAATTAGGATGGAGTCCAGTAGCTTGTACATAGGCTGTTATGACTTTAGCTTAGCTCAGAAAGATAAGGAGCATTGGACTTCATTAGGAATTGGTTGGGGGACCACCAGAAATCCCACAGCAGTTGACCAGACTGGGAGGATGGATGGATGGATAAGTAAATAATAAAATAAATAAATAAAATAATAATAAAATGTAATAATAAAATAATAAAATAAATACTATTTTTTATGTTCAGAAAAACTGTTTCTGTCTGTCTACCAATATCTATCTATCTATCTATCTATCTATCTATCTATCTATCTATCTATCTATCTATCTATCTATCTATCTGTCTGTCTTGGATCCTCTATCTATCTGTCTGTCTGTTTGTCTGTCTGTCTTATCTTCTATCTATTTATCTATATTCAGGGTAATTGTTGAGGTAATTCCCCATTAGGAAATGAGTGCATACAGGGAGACGTATTTGAGAGAAGTGTTTGAATAATATACACACAGTACACAGAAACACTACAGTAAATGTAGGTTTTTACTTCCAGAAAGGTTTAAGCAAAGTCCAAAATAAGCATTCCAAAATCATTCACAGGTAAATCAGTCAGTTTTTCAATCCAGGGATAATTCAAATATCAAAGTCCAGTGTCAAAAACAGTTCAGTAATAGACTTACATTAAATCCAGTAATATCAGTCAATTAGAAGAAATGGAGCAACGGCAATATTTTCCAACAGAAGGAAACAGAGATACTCACTCACACTCTCTTCTGAGACTAAGACTAAGACAATCCAGGTTTCTGGCTCCATTTTATGGCTGTTTGAAAAACCACATCCAATTGCAGTTTTTGCAATCTCTTAAAGACATAGTACTAAAATGTTTATCCTAGTTTATATATTTCTAACCCAAATACCTGTTAGGTGACTTATATTCCTAACAGTAATGTTGCAGGATCCAGTCTGGGTCGGTCATTGGAACCAGAGATTTGGTCTTCCAAGATTTCAGACAGCTTTCAGTGCTGGAGCCCATTCTCAAGGACCTTTCTCTCACCATATTCTGGTAGAAAGAAGTTCTCTGAAGATGGGTGTCCTGCCCCCATAAAAGCCTGAATCTGTGTGGAAGATGAGCTGGAACTGGAGCTGACAGAGATTAAAGGGAGGCTTCATTGGCTTCAGGGGAAAATGGGGAGGAGCAGATCCAGTCAGGCCAGGGCCCTTCAGGATTGAGGTGGCTTATAGGCAGGGAGGAACAGGGGCAGGATGACCCAGAGAGACTAAGCAGTGAACATGAGAGACAGAGTTCAGGCGATCAGCAGGGACCACCCCCTTCTGATCCTCAAGCATAGAGAGTGGACAGAAGGCAAGGACAGGGCAGACTGACTCAGCTACTCGGGAGGAATGTACCCCGCCTCTCTTCACAAGATACACCTGGGGACTGAGGCTTAAAGAAACGCTGTAAGAAGGGTCATTTGTCAGGAACAAACACTGAATTCTTGGAGTGTTGAGTGCTGATGTTTGAACTTTCCTGGATTCCACGCATTCTTTCTGTATTTCTGGATACTTGACTTACTCCTTTGCTTCCTGAACTCCTTGACTTGTCCTGCTGGATTTCTTGCTTTGCAGCTGTCGTGTTCACAGCGTTGGGCTGGACTATTTGCAGCCAGAGGCTGCTTGAGGTGTGTGTGTGTGTGTGTGTGTGTGTGTGTGTGTTATCACTTTGCTCTGGTACTTGCCAGAAACATGGGAGTGTTTGGGGAAATTTGGAGCAATAAAGGGGTGATTTGAAATGCCCGCTGCCTGTGTTGCCTCTGTACTGTGCCCTAGGTCATCACAATGGGTTCCAGCACAAGTCCGAAAGTTCAAAAAATTAAATCTCTGGTCCCAGTGACAGACCCAGACTGGATCCTGCAGTATGACTTCCACTATGGGTGTCTGGGAACCTATTTCAGACACTTTTGCAAAATGACTTTGGGAATGACTTGCCTATTTTCATAATAAGTTCATGGGTCATATAACAAGTAATGAAGGACAGATTTACCAGAAGGTTATCTGCTACTTTCCATTACGCTATTCTTCAAAATATTAATTTCCACACCAACTTAGATTGCCTTCCTTTCTGGGCAATTGGGCATGATTCCAAAGTTCAATAAAGCATATTTATACTTCCTGCTACTGAACTACATTTGCCCTTTAATGCAAGTCTAATTTTCACATCCTGAATATAAACAAAAAGTGAAAACATTGATATTTATAGAATTCTGAATGTTGTGCTTCATTTCATTCAAATGTTGTTAGCTAAAGGAGTATACACACCCAAAAGTGTATATGTATCAAACTAGGAAAAAGCACTTGGAAACACATAAATTAGAAAAGATCCCCGTGGATATTTATATGAATTTTTGTGGGATCATAGAAAAGATGCAGATGTGTAGGCTCATGCAGAAACAGGGTGCAATGAACTAAATACTGGAAGAGGGGGAAGGAGAAAGAGCTTGGGCAACCATTTAACCAAGATAAGGTCTTCTGTTTTGAGGAGTGGGTTGGACTAAAGAAACCTCTGAGGTCCCATCCAGCCCTATCATTCTACATTCTATGTATTAGAAAGGAAAGGGGAGAGGGAAGGAATCAAAATTTGTGAGTTGTCTCTTGAAAATGATTTCTTAAGCCTTTTTAATTTGATTGATCTAACCCTAAGAAATTTTCCTTTGCTGATACAAGGATACCAAGACCACATTAGAGCTTAGATCTATGATGAGGTACCTAAGAAACCAGTCATTTCTCAGTGACCTACTCATAGATTTCTTTCTTGTCCCAGTAGACCCCATCAGCCAATTATAAACTTCAAAGTGTCTTCTACACAATTCCCAACTAGCAACTTGTCAGAACCCTGCATTCAGCACAGCTTTCATTTAGTTCTGGTTGTGAAGATCAATAGACCAAGACCATTAAATGCAGATGAGGACCCAGCTTCTCTAAACCTAACCAGGAATCCCTTCCTTGTTTCTTCTCCATGTTTCAGGGGCAATCACCAGCCAGGGCTACCACCATATCCTCTGTCTTCTCCAGTGCAAGCCATCTTAGGCAGAGTGCAGAAAAAGAATAAGAAACAGTAAATTAAAAGCATGAGATGACAAAAGGAAACCCAAATAAATCTAGGTTACACCATCACCATTCATTATACCTCTCCATACCTTTCTTCCTTATAAACTTAAGCCACGGTAACACCGTGGTTAGAGTGCAATATTGCAGGTTAACTCTGCTGACTGCCAGCAGTTCAATTCTGATCAGCTCGAGGTTGACTAAGCCTTCCATCTTTCTGAGGTGGGTAAAATGCGGAGTTAGATTGTTGGGGAAAATATACTGACTCTGTAAACTGCTTAGAGAGGGCTGGAAAGCGGTATATAAGTCTAAGTGGTATTGCTATTACTTCTACGATGACTTTTTAAAAGTTTGTCAACTCTTCCTTTCTTCTTTCTTTCTGTCTTTTTAAAGTGAATTAAAATTTAATACACATTGAGAATTATCAAAAAGGTTAGTGATTATTGCCAATATTTGTAAAAGTTTATCTTCGGACCTATAAATTAGATACAATATTCTTATGTTCCTTCCTCAATTCTTTTTTTTTTTTTCCCTGAGGATCTCTTCAATTCCATCCAACCATAACTCCTTCAGTCCTTCCCTTCTACTAGACTCATTTTCCTTTGCTGTGGTCCTCATTCAGAGCAGACCCACAAACTTGGCATGCTATTTTTGAGAAACTCTTTAGATAACTGCCTCTGAATGATGCTGTTTAGATTCCCATCATTGCAATGCCAGGCACAAAACAAACAGGGAATGGAGATAGTCAAGCTTCAGCACACACAATCAGCAGTAAATTGTGATATAGATCAATCAAGACTTGCCCCAAAGCTGAAGCTCCTTGTGATTTGTTGCAAGGGTGTAACTCAGTAAATTTTTATGTTCAGGATTTAATGGTGTTGGTGGGGAGGAAGCAGGAAAGCTCTGTTTCAAATCTCCTTTTGGACAGCCATGTATTTTTCTTGACAATGAGCACCATAAGCTATTTGTTCATGTTGCAAAAAAAAAAAAAAAAAGAGGTTCTAGTTTTGTGCTATTTTATAAAATAATAAGAAAAGGATGCTGCAGAGAATGGCCCCTTTTCTGGATAGGAAATTTGAATAGACAAACTTGATTTCATTGAGGGCCACATCAGGGTTGTGTTTGACCTTGGGAAGCCAGGGTAGACGTGGCCAGGGTTGGCATGGCGGGGTTGATGTCACTCATGTCAAGCGGCTCCTGTAGTGGCCCAAGCGCTCTGCCAGCAAAAATGCGCTTCCAAGCTCCATTTTTGGTTGTGATGGCCTCCTGCAACCATCTGCCAGTGAAAATGGAGCTCGGGAGGGCAGCGTGTGGACCTCCCAAGCTCCATTTTTGCTGGCAGAGGAACCGCAGGCCAGCCCTTCACTGTTTTCAGAGCAGCCCCACAGGCCAGATCTAAGCACCCCGCAGGCTGGATCTGGCCTGTGGGCCTTGAGTTTGACACCCCTGATCTACACTATTATTCATAAAGCCTCTTTGGATTTCAGCCCTGAGCATCCTAACTGCACCACTGACTGGCTTTACTGCTTTTGAGGTTAAGCTATCCAGTGGTAGAATTAAAAATATTTTACTACCGGTTCTTTGAGTGCACACGGGGAGATTTCTAAAACGGGCAATTTTAAGCATGAAAACTTACCTTACCGTCAGTGCTAGTGAGTAAAACAGCTGTGGCACGGCAATCCACTCTGCCATGTCTATCAGCTGAGCTACAAAGGAAATAGAGGACAAGAAAGGGTGGGTGGGTGGGACCAACTGCTGATTGGTGCTACTGGATTGCTAGAACCAGTGTGAACCAGTAGCATAACACCACTCAGGCTATCACTTGGGAGAAGATAGCCATCTTGCTAAGGAACATAGAGATTTGCACAAGTAAATACTGAGTGGTGAACAAGCAGGTGGCAGTTAGCATCTTTTCAGTGGCTTTGTGAATTAGACTATAAATCAGGTAACTCAACAGATAATGCTGGGGCTCTGAGACCATAAATTAGACGAGAAAAAAGTCTGCAAAAGCTTGCATAAAGTTCATAGCTGTTACTTGAATAAGCTTGCGAAAAAGAAACCCATTATAGTCCAACTGTCTAGAGCCAGCCAAGTTTATAATATTCAACCCAGGGCTGGTAAGCCAAAGAACCTCTTTGTAGGGCATAGAACCAGGAGAAACCAAGAATAAGCGGTTCAAGAAATATAAATCTTGAAATGGAAGGTTGTTACCACCAAGGTGAGAGAGCTGGGAAAACTGATGTTTTTCCCTCAAGACTTGCTGATCCCCGCTGATCCCAGCTGCTGTTCTTCACTTTAAAAAAAATGTGATTTAGAAATACTCTATATTTTCCTTCATTTTAGAAACAGAGAGAGTGACACTGTTTAAAACAGGGGGGTTTATAGAAAAATGTGGTTTCTGTGTATGGAGGCATATGTGTACATATGTAAATGAATATACGTAGGGCAGTATTAAATCAATATTATGCAATTCTTCCATGTCTAGATCAAACTTTAAACTGCCAGAATGAAGCCACCTTTTTGGCTTTGTCATTGGCCAAAGTAAGTACATGTTTTTGGTATAGCCAATATACCAGCAGATGGGCTGGGCTCTGTGTCTCTCCATATTCACATAGTGTATTGTTATCCTCTAAGAGTCTCCACTTGAGATATTGGTTTTACATTTAGGGTCTCCTGCTCTCAATCTATTCTGGGTCCTCCGAGTAGTATAAGGGAGGTCAGATCCTCAATAGTAGTAACTGTGAGAGGGATCTTGGAGTCCTAGTGCACAATCATTTTAAATATGAGCCAGCAGTATGCTGCAACTGCCAAAAAAGCCAACACAGTTCTAGGCTGCATAAACAGAGGGATAAAATTGAGATCATGTGAAGTGTTAATACCATTTTATAATGCCTTGGTGAGGCACTTGGAATTGGAACACTGCATCCAGTAAGACCTCCAAGGTCCCATCCAACTCTTTATTCTAGATCCTTCGACCATATTCTCCTTTAAAGTTATTCCTTGGTCGATGGTCTTTTGCCCCCCATCTTTTAATTCAATTTTGTTTTTGTGTACCCTCAAGAATATTTGTTCTAGTCATAAATACTACATAATAATGGTGTGCAACGAGATCATAATATGTCTGGGTTTTTTTTTTCATCTTGCCATCTCTACCCTTCTTTTTTTTCTCTAGTTTTTTTTCCTTGTTTTTAATGTTTTAAGTAATTTGTAAAGCACTTCGACTTGATGGAAATCAAGTAACATAAAACTTTATTCATTGTTGTTATGTTGATGAAACAATCAGTTCCATGTTTAGACTGGATTTGGCATTTTTATCTACCTATTGAGTCCTTCCCAAGGACCTACGATAAGCAGATGTTATTTGATGATGTTAAAGGTTCTGTCGAAGGATGTAAATTATTATTATGTTTCATTGCACAGTTAGCCAGATGTTGTTTGATGCTGTTAAACATATTGTTGCAAGTTATTGTTATTATTTATTACATAATATAATCCTATCCTGGCTGGCTTTTTTAAAGAGAACTGAGTTATCCTCCTATAATCCTTTTAAGCAAAGTGCTTGTTTCTAACATGTTTCCTAAAATGAATATTTCATCTTGGTTTATGTACTTTTTAAAAAATTTAATCTAGAGGAACCCAAACATGGTCAAATTTCAAGCAAGATTTAAACATTAGCAATCGTGTTCACCTAAGAACTCTGAAGGAGAACAGTAACAGCATCGAGTCTTCTGGTGTTACAGAAAACTCCTAAGAATACCATGGATCACAAATGGATCATGGAACTAATCAACCCAAAGTTCTCACTCAAGGTGCAAATAACCAGGCTCAAATTATCAAACTTTGGACACATGATGAGAAGACTTAGTCCTCTTGAGGCCAATTATATATATGTTTTCTTAAGTTTTCGCGGGTACTTACATGTATGGTATTCAGCTTTGTTTGGGTATTTTCCCACGTCATAGTAGTGGTGCTTTTAAAGTTGTAGCAACGTTTCAGCAGAATCTCACACAGAATCTCACACAGAATCTTCGCACAGAGCTGAAGACCAAGCCTGAAGATGATGAATGAGACTTCATCGAAACATTGCCTAGATACTTCCAATCTTACACGGGAGAAAACCCGAATAACCAAAGATCCATATATATATACGGCTATCATTTGCTATCATTCCGTCCATTTACTCGGAGCGAAGCTGCACTAAAGGCCTCCAATAAAGGAACACAATGTTGCCAGCCAATCAAGACACACAAAAAAGCCACAAAACAGACAGAAGATATTAAAAACACCAATCAAGCAGAACACAGCAAACTCCAAGACCAATAAACACAGACCAAGACTCCCAACCATTCAGGATGAAGAAAAAACCATTCTGGCACAGCAGTAGGCTAGCCTCAAATTTAAAACTGAAACAACCGTAAAAGTCTGACTCACAGACGAACACAATACAGAAGCCTGATGATGGCAGATGAGATTCTGCCAAAACGTTGCTACAACTTTAAAAGCACAACTATAATGATATGGGAAAATACCCGAACAAAGCTGAATAATATAACACCAATAGTGACACTCGGTTGCGTAACTTGCATTGCTTCCCCCACACACTCTTTTCATTAGAACAGACTGATAATTAAAACAATTATCAAAGGGTCACATTCCAAAGAGATATCCTAAGACCAGAAGCTTGTAAGATGCTCATCTCCCATTTGAATGTTGCAGAGATAAGGGGAAAAAATTGTGACAAGATGTCAGGTCATTGCATTTCGTGGTGGGAAAAAGGGATGTAGGCTGCCGCAGGGCAAAAAGAAACATTGTCACTTTTATAGGAATTATTCAGACATACATGTTTTCTCAGCCTAGAAACTTCAGCCCAAAATATAAAGCAGATGGGCCAAGAATTTTAGTGATGGGTTGTTCTTTTCTTTAAAAAAAAATCCATCTACCGAAGCTACATAAGGACAAAAAAGAATTGAATTCAATTCCCAAAGGTACTTTTTCAAGAGGCAACAGGACTTTCTGGTTTTTCTTTGAAAACGTTTTGCTTCTCATCTAAGAAGCTTCTTCAGCTCTGACTGGATGGTGGGGAATGGAAGGATTTATACTCTACAACACAGTCCTTTCAACAGTTCCAAGATGGCTCCACACACGCATTTGCACTACTCAGGTGACCCTGATGTCATAGATAAACTTCCAGGTGGCCTTAACAACTCACTAAAAGAATGCAAATGACCAACTATTTGCAAGGAGTATAAATCCTTCCATTCCCCACCAGTGCAGTCAGAGCTGAAGGAATTTCTTGGATGAGAAGCAAAAGTCTTCAAAGAAAAACAAGAAAGTCCAGTTGGCTCTTGAAAAAAAAAAAAAAAACACCTTTTAGGAGAACCATGACCTGGATGTTGAGAATCTCCATAGATAAATTGAACTCAAATATCTGACATACAACAAGATTGTCTTTTCCTACAGAATTTTGATGCGGGATGGAACCTGTTAGGTTTGTTCTATTCAGCACAGGGTTTGTGGCCTTAACTGACCCCACTAATTTTGGTGTTGGACACCATATTGACTTCTATTCAACCTTTCAGCCACCAACATGGAGTAGAAAGCATTGGTCTCACTCTGATTTGTCTTCACCCATCATCTCTGCTGTGACACTAGACAGAATTCTGACAGATGGGTGGATAGGCAAATGGATGGATGGATGGGATGGATGGAATGAGATAGATGATAGATGGGTGGATAGGCAAATTGATTGATAGATAGATGGAAGATGAATGGATAGATTGATTGATCAGCTACATCCCAGTTACAGAAGAAAACTAATACTTATTTGTATGTAGACTATGGACATTCCTTCAACTCTTTTTTTCTAGAGAGGAAAACTGTATATATGCTTACTGTACACTTATGCAACTTTAATTCTAAGCCTCAGAAAGATTTGAGACCAAGACAAGAAACAGAAGCTTCTGAAAAATGGTTCCAAACTTCTAAAAAAAAAATAACCTGGGACGATTCAGGCAGAAAGTGGATCCTTTGATTTAAATACAGTACTTCTTTGTCCCAAAGATGTTTTTTTCAGGAGGCAACTGGAATTTCTTTATTTTTCTCTTTGAAGACATTTCTCTTCTCATCCAAGAAGCTTCTTCAGCTCTGACAGGATAGTGGGGAATGGAAAGATTTCTAGATTCTCTGCAAATGGATGGAAATAAATTCTCTGGAAATCCATTCCTACTTCCATACCATTCAAAGGGTGTTCACACCCAATTGTATATGATTTCCAGAGAAAAATTGCAGACTACAAGAACCAGGAGCACGGCTCAGGTGACCCTGAGATAAATCTCCAAGTGCTTCAATGACCATCTAAAAGGATGCAAATGACCAACTGTCTCAAGGAATATAAATCCTTCCATTCCCCACTATCCTGTCAGAACTGAAGTAGCTTCTTGGATGAGAAGTGAAATGTCTTCAAAGAAAAAAACAAGGAAGTCCAGTTGGCTCCTGGAAAATCACTTTCGCGACAACCATGACCTGGATGACTGAAAATCTCTACAGACAGTTTATTTCTAAGCTATTTTTTCTCAACCTTGGTAGTTTTAACATGTGTGGACTTTGTGAGTTTTAGCTCCAAATTGGGTGACTTTGAGCCATTCTCTCTCAGTCCATCACATCAGGCTTGGTGACAAGCCAGTCAGTTGGTCAATGTCTGTCACAATTGTTGTATTAAAAGTCAGCTGATCCAAAAAAAGGAACTCTAGTAAGAGGACTGTATTGTAGACATTCTATTTTTTCTATGCTAGGTGTTATAACTGAAGAAGGATTCAGTCAGAATGGAATGCAAACTTGATCTAGATCAGTGTTTCTGAATCATACCAACTTTATGTCTGGTCTTCAATTCCCAGAATTCTCTAGTTGGTCCTATCCCTAAATTTTGGGAGTTGAAGTTCAGATACTGATAGCTTAGAGTTGCCACAGTTGAGAAAAATTGATCTAGAGCAAGGGTGTCAAACTCAAAGCCTGTGGGCCGGATCCGGCCCACAGGCTGCTTAGATTTGGCCCACAGGGCCGCTCTGGAAACAGTGAAGGACTGGCCTGCAGTGCCTCTGCCAGCAAAAAGAATGTGGGAGTTTCTCCCAAGCTCTGTTTTCTCTGGCAGTGGGTTGCAGGAGGCCATCACAGCCGAAAATGGAGCTCAAGAGCCCATTTTTGCTGGCAGAGCGCTTCGGCCCCCACAGGCACACCCAACATGAGTGATATCAAGCTGGCCATGCCCATCCTGGCCATGCCCACCACAGCCCCCCAAGATCAAATACAACCCTGATGTGTCCCTCAATGAAATCGAGTTTGACACCCCTAATCTAGAAGATGATCTAGATCAAGAGTTCCCAAACTTGGCAAACTTGGACTTCAACTCCCAGAATTTCCATACATCTTAAGGTTACCAAATTTGGGAACCCTTGTTCTATATACTCAATGCAATATACTATGAAGGAATAGGTTATGTCTGGCCATGAGAAAAGACAAATGAAGACACTTGTGCCAGGAGGAGAGAAATTTGAACAGGTATCACAACAAAGATGGCAATTAACTACCTCGTATTCCTTCAAGGGAAAGGAACAGAAAGTTAGATTCCATCTGAATGCTAGGAAAGACTTCTTAGGAGGTAAAAGCAATCCAACAATGAAATTATTATGTAGAGAGGAATAAGTTCCCCTTGATAGATACGTACAAACAGAGACCAATCGACCATCTGTCAGAAACACAATTTAAACTTCAGAATTGGATGTATTTGTCCACATGGTACCTTCCACGTTCGTGATGCTACAATCATGCAAATAATGTTAAAAGCCAGAAATATTCTTTAATGAACATGCAGAATATGTTCATTATACTATTTTCATTTAAATCAATTTATTTTAATCTTTTTTGTCCTACCATGCTAATTTTCACTTTTCCTTTTCTGGATTGCTCCATGCTTTTGAAACTGAGCAAAACTTTCCAAAACACAGTATGCAACATTCTCAGATTGCAACCTATGGATTGAAAATTAATGATAATTATTGAGTGCTTGATTTGGCTGCCATGAATGGAGCATGGGTATGAATAACTAAAGTCGGGATTTCTCTTTAATGTCATTATGGACTGGTTGCCAGTTGCCAGATAAAGATTATAAAGCCATTTATCAAGCTATATTAATTATTGCAGCAAGATGGTGTGGGAAATATACCCCAAAAGGACAGTTGCAGAAACCTTACAATGCCAGAAACCTCAGAAAACAGTGCCAAGAAAACTCAAGCCAGCCCTTCCCCCTTTAAGAAAACCAAGAATCACCAGCTGAAAGAAAAAACTCAGAGCAGCCTGCTAACAAAGGCTGTTACAAAAGTAACAAAAGCTGACCACAGAAATATTTAAGTAGAGCTATTAAAATAAGGGGAATCAGGCTAAAAATAAACTTTCCAAGGTAAGCTGAAACTCCCTTTTTCCTGCCCCTTGACAATATTAATTCCTAAAACAGGAAAAGACAAAAGATTGAAATTGAATTAGCCCATCAGAGCAGGAAGGAAAAACTCAGAGCAAACACTAACCAGGACAAAGCCATTCAGCCCTAATAGGAATTGCCCAAAATCCCTTCATTACATCACCCAGCAAGATTCAACCAAGCCTGGGACTTAAGACAACCTACAAGTTACTCCTGCATGGCCCCATGGGAATCTGACAAGCAATCAGGATATATTTCTTGCCAAAGGAACAGGAAATAAGTTCAAAGCCCAAGAGAAGGTATAAATCTCTCTCACACACACACACACCCATGTGCTCGATTTTGCTCAGGACTTCAAACTATATGGTTTTACTGTCACCATTAAACCATCCTTCCAAGCAGTCTCCATGTTTCCAATGTCTTTTTTCCCATTTGGAACTGAACCCAGATGGGCATTTCTTCCAACAATGGAAATTACTAAACACTATTTGATAAAATCCAAAATATTCTATATTAGCATTAAGATTATTGAAAGTTATTTAAATTACTCAATGAAACAAAAGCCTGTAACCTTTTTTCCCCCAAATATCTAGTATCTTTACACAGAAAAAAACAAAATTCTCTTTCATACGCTTTAAAGTGAAACTATTCCATTTCACTAAAATCATTGTACAAATATCAGGCATAAATGTTATGGCTTTTGCTTATTTGCATATGAAAAATATGCTAATAAACCACTTTATCTTTTTTACCTTGGAGACTTACATGGCACTTCTGCTGATTTTAAAGTGCAAAAAGAAATCCCAGGGTGGAAAAAATAGAAAGACTTGGTTAAATCTCTGATTAAAAGTTCCCTTTACTTTTTTTGATCACAAATGGTTAAAGCAAAAATATTTTTGAATAGTTTTCCTGTCTCAGAGATCATCCTCTGCTATGCATAACCTGCTTCCATAGTAACAAAAGGTGAATTTTGTTTGAAGGAAGATCTGCTACATGGTGTTTTAAGCTCAGTTCCCTCCAGGTGTGCCACATATTCTAAACCAGAATCTTACAGGAATTGAAGTCCAACATATCTAGAGTGTGTCAGGCTGCAGGAGGCTGTTGTAATGGGTTTTCCTTCCTCCGCCCCCCTCTCTCTTTCCTAACAACTATCCCCTAATCCAAGGATGTCAAACTCGATTTCACTGAGGGCCACATCAGGGGTCTGTTTGACCTTGGGGGGAGGACATGGCCATGGAGGGCATGGCCAGCTTGATGCCGCTCGTTGGGGGCACCTGTGGTGGCCTGAGCACAGTGAAACAGAGCTGGGGCAAGCTCGTTTTTTGCCGGCAGAGTCATTGTGGGCTGCTATTTCGCTGTTTCTAGGGCAGCCTTGAGTTTGATACCTTGCCCCAATCCTTCCAGCCAAGAATGTTTCCAATCATTTTGTTCAATACTTCTAGTCCTGAACAAAGAATGACAACCACGGACATATTTTATCATTACTCCCAAAGCATTCACTGTTCATTGAATATAGAGATTTTGTTTAACTACCAAGACTAACAGGCCCAGAGAGATGTCTTCTCCTCCACTCGTTCATCTAATTGTTTATTTACTTAAAGCCACCGGAGCTACCAGCCAGCTTCACCTCTGAAATCAATACAGAAGGTGAGCCAATTTTGTAATATCCACAGACTCCTTCTATGAAGTCTCTTATATCTTCATTAAGAGTATGCTTGTTCTTCTGTTGCCTGATGCTCTGATGACTCTTCTAACAGATTTTTTTTTACTTCTATTGCTCTGAAATAGACAGCCAGACCCCTCATTAGGTAGAACAAAGTGGATGTTTCTAGCAGCAAATTGGGGCAGGTAACATTGTAGACTCACACCTCCATCAGCTGCTATCCTAACTTCCTGGCCAAAATAACCATTTACTTGAGTTAAAAGTATTTCTTTGTTGTTGTTGTTGTTGTTGTTGTTGTTGTTTTGTTTGTTTTGTAATGTTGGAAGAAATATCCAACTGGTTCAGTTCCAAGCCAGGAGAAAGGCAGGGGAGACAAAATGGAAGTTGATTGGAAAGAGGGTCCATTTATTGATGAATAGAACGGCATGGATTCTGTTTCTGGTGCAACTGACCACATGGAGTTGAGAGTGAGGGGTTTTTATGCCTTCTCTTTGGCTTTACACTTGAGCTTCTTGTTCCTGTGCAAGAACATATATTCTATTGGCTGTTGTCAGACTCCCATGTGGCCATGTACAAATCCTAGGAGTTTGTCTGAGCTAAGTTTGGTTCAAGTTTCTGAGGGTGATGCAATGAAGGGGTGTTGGGCAATTCCTATTGTGGCTGAGGGCTAATCCTACCTTGGTTGGCTCTTGGGTGAGGGCATTTGCTTATGAATAGAGCTATCATATCTATCTCTTTATCTCTTAAGTACTGACATCTGCTAAGGGCTATTAAGAAAGATGGGAGCTATTAAAAGCGAGTCTGCTTCCTGCCTCTTAAAAACATATTTCTTCATTTCTCATTTAGTGAAATATAATATGCTGCCTTTTTAATATTTCTCAAACTATTTCATTCTTCTAAGAGAGGGGTGAGTGCTAACTTTCCACAGTAATTTGGAAGTGTTTTGGGACACAGAAAGTGGAAGCAAGTGGCAAGGGGTCCTCTTTCCATCTTAGGTAAAGTCTTCTTGGAACATCCTAAACTGTTGGACTAAATTAATAGTCCATCAGCATGTGGCTTCGTGGATAAAGCCATGATGTTGGCCTGTAGACAGGAATCCTCCTCATTCAATTATCAGTTGTTAAAGCTCACTGTGTTTGTTATCTTGGGCAAAACATCAGTCCAGGGAATTTAATCTCCCTTGCAGAGCTCTTGATGGAATAAACAAGAGACATTATATACTAAGGCTTATAAGGAGAGAATGGGGAAACATGGCACCTTTTACCTTTGAGAAGGCAAGTGACTGTGCTGTACAAAGACTCAAAACTATGTCGCACAAAATGAAGCCAACATCTGTTATCCGTTATCCCTACAGAGAATTTATTCCTTTGATTTTGATGTATACATGGAATTAAGGTGTAGGAAGTTAACACCCACCCCTCTCCTAGAAAAATGAAATATCCTGGGAAATATTACAAAGGCAGAATATTTCCCCTAAAAAGAGTAGAAACTCAGAAGCAGAAACTCACCTCAGAAGTAGAAGCTCACCCCACCTTTGTTAATGGGTGGGCCATTAAGGCCTGGGCCAGAATACTTTACATAACAAAGATCTCCAGCTAAAGCTATAGCAATTGCCAAAAGCCCTTTTCAGTGCATCATCATCCAGCAAGGCTCAACCAAGCCTGGAATTCAGGACAGCCTACAGAGTTGCCCTGCATGGTCCCATGAGGGTTTGACAACCAATCAGAATACAAGCTCCAGTTCAAATCCCAACAGGCACTCTCAGCACCTCACCTCTTTCTGGATCTCCTCCTTCACCTTGAAGCATGTAATCATCCTTCCTTTTCACTCTGGAGCTCCAGGCCATGTGGTCCTCCTGTCCACCATTAAACCTTCCAAACAGCCTCCATGTTTCCAGTGTCTTTTTCGCCACTTGGAACTGAACCCAAGGAACTGAAGGATTTTTCTTCCAACAAAGGGACCAAGTACAAAAAAGGAAATTCCAGTGGCATATTTTTTACATATACACACGTATATATAAATTCTTAACAGTAAGAACAGTCTGACTGTGGAGCTCATTAACCATTGACATGGTGAGAACCCCTTTATTGGATATCTTCAAGCAAAGGTCAGAAAGTTGTCTGTCAAGAGTGCTCAAACTGAATTCTTGCTTCAAGCCTCTCTGAATAAACCCTGCCAATGCTGGAGTTTTAAGCACTTTCAAAGATAGTCTGTCTTTTTACAGTAATCTCACTGATTTTACCTTCCCAAGGCCATCTCTTCTACCTGCTCTGAAGTACAAACAAAGGCAGGTGACAGCAACAAAGAAAGGCAAATGGCGTAGAAATGTAAACACAAGCAACAAAGATAGTTGCCATATACAGTAGCTCCACCATGCAGTTGCCATGTGGTAATGCTATCTTAACAAAACATTAAAGAATGGAGTTAGCAATAGTTCACCCATCTCTATTTCTCAGAAACCTGCTAGAATCCAAGAGCACTTTGCAAAAAGAAGCAATAAGCAATTAAGGGAAGGAAGGATAAAAATGGTTGCATCTACTTCAGTTGGTTGGTTCTTCTTCTCTTCAAAAATATATGGATGATACATGAACAAAACAATGGTACAGCAGAGTTGGAAGAGTCCTTGGAGGTCTTCTAGTCCAACCCCCTGCTCAAGCAAAAGACCCTATACCAGGGCTGTCAAACTCACATCGTCACGGCATCGTCAAATGATGTATTGGGACTTTTCCCACTTTGCTAAACCGGATGTGGACGTGGCCACCGTGTGACGCATCCAGCTCTATAACATTTCAGAAGGTAGATCTTCTGAGCCCCACAGGCCTGCCCTATAACATTTTAGACAAATGGTTGTCCAACCTCTTCTTAAAAGCCTGCAATGTTGGATCATTCACAACTTCTGGAGCAGTGGTGGGATTCAAATTTTTTTACTGCCGGTTCTGTGGGTATGGCTTGGTGGGCATGGCATTGCTTGGGGGGCATGGCAGGGGAAGGTTATTGCAAAATCCCATTCCCTCCCCACCCCACTAACCTACTTTTCAGCTCCGCTTTCCTGTGCAGGGCAACCTAAGAAGACCCAGCTGATCAGCTGGGACTCAATGGGAAGCACAGAACAGATGGGGGCAGGGCCAGTCAGAGGAGGTATTGGCTGAGTCTCCGAACTACTCAAAATTTCTGCTACAGGTTCTCCAGAACTGGTCAGAACCTGCGGAATACTCCCTCTGTTCTGGAGGCAAGTTGTTCTAGTTTTAGGTTGGTTCTTTCCTTGTTCAGTTTCCACCCATTGCTTCTTGTCCTGCCCTCAGGTCCTTTGGAGAACAGCTTGACTCCCTCTCTTCTTTTAGCAGCCCCTGAGATATTGGAACACTGCTCTCATGTCACTCCCAGTCCTTCTGTACATTAAACTAGACATACCCAATTGCTGCAACTATTCTTCATGTCTCCAAATATTTCTAAATAGGCTTCATGTTGTCAGCAGAATGTTCAGAATAAACATGGGGTTTTTTTTTCATCAATTACAGAGCTTTTCTTTAGCACGCAGACAGAAATTAAGCAGGTAAATATCTTAATGTTCTATGTTTTCATGGGATTCTGCTTTTTAAAAGCAGAGTTTCACATCAATTTCCAGTCATCTGGGGCAGCAAACAAAAGAGACTCTCCAATGTAATAATTGGTTACATCACTTTAGTTGATGCAGTTGTAGTTTTTGTCACAACTGTGTTGTGCACCTTGGTGCAATTCAGTGCTGCCTTTTTAATTTATCAGTCAAGTTCTGTGATGATATTTAAAAATATAGCTCTCTTGATGCACTACATCAAAGGAAAACAATGAGGCCATACTATTCACCCAACCCAGCAGCTGCAAGAGCAGTTAACCAAAAAAAAAAAAATCTTGTTTAGCTTTTCCACAACACCATTCTTCTTCTACGATCTAGTTAAGCAGTCCCATCTGCCATCTTCCATCTTCCTTCAGTCACTTCTTGCTTGTCATAGGAGAACAGCACCAACAGCTGATTAAGAATCATTCAAATGAAACCTCGTAAACTTCCAAGATTACTGGATACACTGCAGGCTAGGTTTGGTGGATCTGTGACCATTTTACCAGATGTCTGAACATACCACTGTCAGCCAGCTGCCTTCCCCGCCCTTTATTGCTTTAGAGAAGAAGTATCATTTTAAAAAAAGATCAAAATATAACTAAGTCGAGCAAAGTCGAGCAGGAGGGAGAGCCAGAATAATTGACAGAATTCTCAGTGATTTGCAATATCTCAAAAAAGGTTTCCTTCCAGTGATGGGATTCAAAAATTTTTACGACTGGTTCTGTGGGCATGGCTTGGTGGGTGTGGCTTGGTTGACATGGCAGGGGAAGGATACTGTAAATTCTCCATTTCGTCCTCACTCCTGGGAGAAGCTTACTGCAAAATCCCATTCCCTCCCCACCCCACTAACCTGCTTTTCAGCTCCATTCTCCTGTGAAGGGCAACCGAAGAAGACCCAGCCGATCAGCTGGGACTAGGGAGGCGGAGAATAGATGGGGGTGGGGCCAGTCAGAAGTGGGATTTGCTGGTTCTCTGAACTGCTCAAAATGTCCGCTACCAGTTCTCCAGAACTGATCAAAACCTGCTGAATACCACCTCTATTTCCTCTGTTTACTTTTCTTCTGTCTTGTTCTCATCATACACTAAATAAAGAAGTCATTTCAACTACAGATAGCCCTGGAACCACAACAGTTCATTTAGACACCATTCAAAGTTGCAACAGCATTGACAAAAGTGACTTGTGAACGTTTTTTCACAGTTACAACCTTTGCAGCCTCCCCATATCAGGTGATAAAATTCAGATGCTTGGAAATTGTCTCATACTTATGGCCATTGCTGTGTCTCAAGGTCATGTGATCACTTTTGGCAACCTTCTGACAAGCAAAGTCAATGGGGAAGCCAGATTCACTTAACAACCATGTTACTAATTTAACATCAGCAATGATTCACTTTAACAACGGAGAAAAGAAAAGTTATAAAACAGGGCAAAACTCACTTAATGTCTCATTTAACAACAGAAATCTTGGGCTCAATTGTGGTCGTAAGTCAAGGACTACCTGAATCTTGGGGAAGAACATTGGATACATTCATGAAAGACATGTCTATCAAGAGCTATTAATCTTAATATTACCTCCAGGTTGGTAGGAAGTGTTATCAAGGGCTATAAATTTATAAAGGCACAATGTTATCTCCCGACTGGGAACATCACTTCAGAACATATCACTGTTTGGGTTCTAGAGAAGAGAAGGAACAGAATGAAACCTCACACTACTGTCTTTCTATCATTAGAGCATATCATTCCAATATGTCCCAGCTGGGCAACTATGCTATGCAAGGAAAAAGGTGGGTCACTCCAAGTAAGATGCATTAGTGAACAGTTCTCAGTAGAAGCTATGTGCTAATAGAAATAGAAACAGCACTTCGACTTATATACCGCTTTATAGTGCTTTACAGCCCTCTCTAAGTGGTTTACAGAGTCAGCCTATTGCCCCCAACAATCTGGGTCCTCATTTTACCCACCTCGGAAGGATGGAAGGCTGAGCCAGCCCTGAGCCTGGTGAGATTTGAACTGCCAAATTGTAGGCAGCCAGCAGTCAGCAGAAGTAGTTTGCAGTACTACACTCTAACCACTGCGCCAGCACAGCTCATGGATGACAACTCAATCCACTGGAAGAAAAGGCTATTCTACTTTTTCATTTTTAATAGGTTTTTTTTAAAAAAATCTTGTAATTTGAATATTAAGATACGGACTCGAGCTTAGTGTAAGTCGGTAAGATGGAATCAGGAGAAAACTTCCTCACTGATCTTCCACAAATTCTTTAAAACATCCAAAATTAATTAGATATACTGTACATATGGGGCCTGAATACCTTCCATACAAGAAAAGACTAGAATATTTGAGACACTTTATCTTGGACAAAAGACAATTAAGTGGCACAGGCCAAGATGTACAGAATCATGCATAGCATGGAAAAACATGGATATGGTAAATTCTCCATCTTCTCTCAAAAGGACAGGTCATCCAATGAGATTTAGAGGAGACTTCTGCCTCTGCCTACCAGCATCCATCGGTATTCAACTGGCTAGCATCCTGTCAGTGTGTGAGAGAGTTGAGGGCTGTTTGGAAACTGAAACGTGGAAACTGAAATAGTATTTGCTGTGCGAGCAAGAAGGAGACAGCAAGGAACCTGGGCATGGCTTATCTCAGCTGTTCTGTTCTAAAGCTGGTTGCTGCTGTGAAACTGAAACTCCTCTCCTCTGCTTGTGTTTTGCAATTTGGAACAGATTTCTTTTCAGGTGGGGTGGGAGAGTAGGACTCCTTAGCATCAGAGTGTGTTAATAATAATATATGAAATACTTAGGCTCTGATGGTCATTTCGAAAGATCATTTCTTAGCGAGCACCTAGAAGCCAAGAGAAACATACTTGCCAAATTTCAAGTTAGTAGGCTTTATGGTTCTGGAAGTGTTGTGATGATGCGTGAATGGTATTTTGCTTTTTAATATATATAGATAAATTTAATAAAGAAACAAGGATCTGAAAATCTTATATTAGGAAGGAAGGAAGGAAGGAAGGAAGGAAGGAAGGAAGGAAGGAAGGAAGGAAGGAAGGAAGGAAGGAATTCAAAATAAGCTAACCATTATGTTATTCCTGTGATCTTGGTTCAGCAAGGGATCTTCAGCCATTGTGGCTTGGAAAAAATATTGATTGCTACTATAGAAGAATGGTTGCAGAAGCTGATGGAGTTGACTGAAATGGCAAAATTGGTTACTCTGCTCAAAGAAAAGAACACGCTTCTGAACTTCGTGCTTGATGTGGAAAAGAATGAAATCTTGACTTGGGTTTTGTAAATTGGACTGATAGAATTTTGCAGAAATAACTGGTTCATACTATTATGATAAAACAACAACGTTGCCAAACATAATACTTTTGCCTCTGAATTTTAGAAGAGTGGACTAAAATGGTTCTAGATACAGCAAAATTATCTTTGGGGATCAAGAATGCCTCATCTCTGAATTAAAAGGTAGCTCTCTCATTGAAAGGAATATAATATTACATTATATTAAATATATAATATTTCCTATAAAGACTCAAGTTGGTGCACTTTCAATGTTCCTTATTTTGAAGGATGAATTTATTGCAGTTCATTTTGCCTTTTCTATTTGGTTTTTATTTTACAGTTTGAAGAACCACACAAGATCTTATGGTATCTCTGGACACCTACATAACTGGAGAGAAGCATTCCTGTCAAACAGAGAACAAATGGTCAAAATTGGGAGAGTCCTATCAAATTCTGTACCTGTCAATAGTGGTGTCCCCCAAGGCAGTGTTTTAGGACCAACTCTCTTCATACTGTACACAAATGACCTCTGTGATCATATTAAGAGCAACTGTGTTCTCTTTGATGATATACTGATGATATAAAGCTATTCGACACCACAAACAATACTGCTACCCTTCAAAAAGACCTTGACTATGTATCAGAATGATCAAACAAATGGCAACTTCAACTCACCACAAATAAATGCTCTGTCTTACATATTGGCAAAAAAATAAATAAATCAGAAAATAAAATACAAGCTGAATAGTCAAGACCTTGTTGATGATCCAAGCTCTGTCAAGGACCTTGGAATACTCATCTCAAATGACCTAACTGCTACAGCCCACTGTAACTACACAGCCAAAAAGGCATTAAGAATTGTTAACCTAATCTTACGTAGCGTTTTCTCTGGTAATGTTACACCACTAACTAGAGCATAAAAAACATTTGCTAGACCAATACTCGAATACAGCTCATCAGTCTGGAACCCACATTACCTATCTGATATTAACACAGTTGAGAAAATCCAGAAATATTTCACAAGTAGAGTTCTCCGCTCCTCTACTCATTGCAGAATACCTTATGCCATCAGACTTGAAACACTATACCTAGAAAACCTACAACTATTCCGCCTTTGGTCCGATCCAAATATAGTATATAAAATGTCCTACCTGCAAATCAATATTTCAGCTTCAATCATAACAATACAAGAGCACACAATAGATACAAACTCAAGCTTAACCGCACCAAACTTGATTGCAGAAAATACAACTTAGCAACAGAGTGGTCAATGTTTGCAATACTCTACCTGACTCTGTGGTTTCTTCCCCAAACCCCCAAACCTTTAACCTTAGACTGTCTACTATTGACCGCACCCCTTTCCTAAGAGACCTGTAGGGGGCATGAATTAGCACACCAACGTGCCTGCCGTCCCTGTCCTATTGTTTCTTTTTATTTTTCTTATAAGTATCTATCTCGTGTATTCAAAACTGTGTTTATTCTTATACCTATATCTTGTAAGCAATTGATAAATAAAATAAAATAAAATAAAAAAGATTGTCCACTATTTTGTTCTTTCTTTTTTTGTAAATTGGCTGGCCCTGATTTTATATCAGTTATGACAAAATCATATGACTTTAACTGGGCTTTTTCCCTGGTTGGGAGCAATGATATCGTGAGCCACAATCGGCACAAATAACAGACAGATAAATCGTTTCTAAAAGGCCCATGATCACTAAAACATTTTGTTTTAAACTCACATTGTTTGATTGGGCTTTAACGCTACAGGATTCCATCTGGGTCTTAACTCAGTTCTACTTTGGGGGTGTCTGGAACTAAACCTAGAACATGATTTGTCTTTTTGGATAGATCCAGGGTGCTAAAAGGCTATACGGTTACAGCAGGGAATGATTTAGGACATCTAAAATCAATAGAGTTAATTTCCTTTTAAATTAAGGAGCAGTCACTTCATAAGCTTCTGATTCAAAGCTTATTCAGTTTATTGCTTGTCACATAAATAATAGAAATGATAGGTGGTAGGCACTTTTTTCCATAGATTTCTTTGCTGAGGTCCAAAATAAACTGGCTGAGTGCACCTCTGTGGATGTTTGTTTGCATAGAGAGAGTAGAAGAAATGGCAGCAGGAAGAAGTGTCACTACCAAGGAAAAGTCAGATAAAAGCAGGGGTGGGGCTGCTGGGGGTTCGCAGGGGTGCGGGGAGAGCCCCTAACTAAGTTTCTGTGTTGTTCAGAGAACTCCCAAATCCCACTCCTGGCTGCCCCCCCCCACTGCCCCCCCCCTTCAGGAGTCCCCACATGGTCCGTTTTGGATGCAGGCAAGTGCAAGGCGCACACGGAAGCTCAGGGAGGGCGAAAAACAGGCCTCCCGGAAGTTCAGGAAGGCTGGAAATGGGCCGTTTCCAGCTTCCAGAGAGCCTCCACAGCCTGGGCAGGGAAACACACACATCCCACGCTGTGGTGTAAGAGGCTGACTAGGCCACACCCACTATGGCCACGGCCACTCAGCAACCAGGAAGAGGACCCTTTGCTAAAATTTTTGAAGCCCACCCACTCCTGGATAAAAGGGACCTGAGTCTGGACCAGATCTGCAATCTGAATATATCTCAGAGGAAAGACTCTCTCTAGTTCTCATGAAGATAAAGGGAGGGAAGAGGAAACACATTTAAACTTACAAGAGTATCAGCCCTTCAGGGTAGATCAGTTTAGGAAACAGTGCTATATAGGTCAGCTCTATTTTTACTATACAGATACAGATAATCAGAGTTGGAAGGGACCTTGTAGGTCATCTAGTCCAACCCCCCGCCCAAATGGGAGACCCTGCACCATTTCTGACAAATGGCAGTCCAGTCTCTTCTTGAAAGTCTCAAGTGATGGCGCTCCCACAACTTCCGAGGGCAAATTCTGTTCCATTGGTTGATTGTTCTCACTGTCAGAAAGTTTCTCCTTATTTCCAGGTTAAATCTCTCCTTGTCTGGCCTACAAGTGTCTTGGAGAATAGTTTGACCCCTTCCTTTCCGTGGCAGCCCCTCAAATATTGGAAGACCGTTATCATGTCTCCCCTAGTCCTTCTCTTTACTAGACTAGCCAAGCCCAGTTCCTGCAACCGTTCATTGTATGTTTTAGCCTCCAGTTCCCTAATCATCCTGGTTGCTCTTCTCTGCACTTTTTCTGGAGTCTCAACACCTTTTTTTAATGTGGTGACCAAAACTGGATGCAGTACTCTAGGTGTAGTCTTACTAAGGCTTTATAGAGTGGTATTAGTACTTCTCTTGATCTTGACTATATCCCTCTGTTCATACAACTTCGGATTGCATTAGCTTTTTTGGCTGCTGCTGCACTCTGCTGGCTCATATTTAGTTGTTTGTCCACTAAGACTCCAAGATCGCTCTCACAGTTACTGCTATTGAGCTTGGTTTCACCCAGTCTATATGTGTACTTTTGCCTAAGACTTTACTTTTGTCTACATTGAATTTCATTTTATTAGATATGGCCCAGTGTTCTAATCTGTCAAGATCCACCATAGTAATTGAAACTTGCAGAACTAAATGCATTCTTTCCTGTCTCTCAAGGCCATTCCTTCTGTCCTCTGCTTTGCTGTTTTCTTCTGTCATCCATGTCTATCTATCGGTAACACATTTCAGTTCTAAGAAGAGAAATGTCCCCCCTCCAAGACCTCAAAGGCCCAAAAGGATGTGCAGTGGTGGGATTCAATTTTTTTTTACTACTGGGCGTGGCTTGGTGGGCATGGCAGAGGAAGGATACTGCAAAATCTCCATTCCCTCCCCACTCCTGGGGGAAGATTACTACAAAATCTCCATTCCCTGCCCATCCCACTAACCTGCTTTCCAGCTCCGTTCTCCTCTGCAGGGCAACCAAAGAAGACCCAGCTGATCAGCTGGGACTCGGGAGGCAGAGAAGAGATGGGGTTGGCAGGGCCAGTCAAAGGTGGCATTTGCTGGTTCTCCGAACTACTGAAAATTTCAGCTACCGGTTCTCCAGAACTAGTCAGAACCTGCTGAATACCACCTCTGAGTGTGTGGCCACAGAGGCTGGCTAGGCAGCACTTTCCCCTGCTTTATAACTACCTTCTAAGATCTGGAGAGCCCCTTTTCTACTTCCTCAGTGCAACAGTAAAACGAAAGGTAAAGGTTTCCCCTATCCAGTCGTGTGTCTCTAAGAGGCAATGCTCATCTCCATTTCTAAGTCGTGGGAGCTACCGTTGTTCAAAGATACTGACTAAAAGCAGGAAATTCTAGGGATCTGATTGGCTGGCTAGTTTGGGGAAATTAGGCTGGTCCTTGTCTGAGTACCTGAGCTTAGCTCTATTATGAGGCTAAATGGGCTTTCCAGAAAGGCAGCAGAGCTGGGGATATCCATTGTTAGGGAGATGGAATGTTGAGACAATGAGGGGCGTATCCCTGACTGAGGATGAACCTTGAGGTTTTTCATCTTGTTAAAAGGTAAAGGCAAAGGTTTCCCTGAATCATGTTCTGGAGGTGGTGCTCATCTCTGTTTTCTAGCCGAGGGAGCCAGCATTGTCCCAAGATGCTTCCGAGGCCATGTGGCCAGCACGACTCTGTCGAGGTGCACAGAGCACTGTTACCTTCCCACCAAAGTGGTACCTATTTATCTATTGGCATTTGCATGCTTTGAAACTGCTAGCTTGGCAGGAGAAGGACATCTAGTGTGGTGCAATGATTATGATGTTGGGATAGGAGCAGGAAGATCTAGGTTCAAGCTCACCCTCAGCTAAAGATGCTCCCAGCCCAACAGCCAAGCTGGTATAACAGTGAAGATGTTGGACAAGTAGTGGTGAGATCCAGGTTCAAGTCATCGACAGAAACTCCCTTGGTGATTCAGAGCTAGTCTGTCTCATAAGTAGGGAAGAATGCACGTCAACTTGTGTTTCTGGAGAAAAGATCTGGATTATAAATCTAAGACGTAAGAGAATCAATGTGGTGTATGAAAGAAAGAGACCCAGATTTTAGTCTTATTTCAGTGGCTACACAGTGGATGTCTATGGACCAGTAGTGGGATCCTACCTTGGTCACTACCAGTTCACTCCCCTAACACCATGCATCTAACAAGCCAATCAGCTGAGAGGATGAAGAAACCCTCCCTCCCATGCGCTTTTCGGTCTTTTATCTGCTCAGTTGATTGTTGGAGGCTGTTTTCCCCCTCCTCTCAACTGACCAGAGGCTTTTTTTTTTTACTACCTTGGCCAACTGGCAGTGATTTTAACTACCAGTTCACCTGAACCAGGCCGAACTGGTAGCATACCATCACTGCTATGGACTATGGGCCAGTCATTGTTTCTTGATCTTGCTCTACGTTGTAGGGATCTTGTAAGGAAATGAGAGGAGGAAATACTTGGTATGCTACCTTGAACCCCTGCACAAAATGTGGGATATTTATTTACTTAATCAGTTCGAATAGCTATCCATCTCAACATTATCAAAATAAAAATTAGAACAGGTACAAAAATTTAAATGCAAGGCGAAGTATCACACTCCATGAATACAGCCAAGGAATCGAGTCCCTTTAAAGCAGGGGTCCCCAAACTTGGCAACTTTAAGACTTATGGACTTCAACTCCATAGCTGGCTGGAGAATTCTGAGAGTTGAAGTCCACAAGCCTTAAAGTTGCCAAGTTTGGGGACCCCTGCTTTGAACACTTGAGATTCCTGGCCTAGAACCAGGTCTTTAGGTCCTTATTAAAAGCCAAGAAGGTTAGTGCCATCCTAATCTCTGCTAGGAGAATGCCCCATAAGATGGGTGTTACAGCAGAAAAGGTGAACCTTCTGAACCATACCAGCCTCCATTCCTTAGCCAACAGGAGAGAGATCATGTCCATCCTGCCAGACTGGATCAGAAGGGTAGGAAGAAGCAGGGACAGAGGATTCCTCTAGTAGTCCCAAGCTATGAAGGGCTTTAGAAGAGACAACCAGCACCCAGAATATCAATCTAGCTAGTGAATAAAAATCTAACTCATGTTTGATGCACAATCTGAGATGACTGTTCAATTATTCCTCCAGACCTCTAACCTGTAAAGGGAGGGCAGAGAGAAACCTGGGGGGGGGGAGGCGGGATGGAGGGAGTGAGGGAAAAAGAATAAAGAAAGAAAGGGAGGGAGGGAGGGGAAGGAAGGAGGGGGGAGAAAGGAAGGAAGGAAGGAAGGAAGGAAGGAAGGAAGGAAGGAAGGAAGGAAGGAAGGAAGGAAGGAAGGAAGACAAGGAAAGGAAAGGAAAGGAAAGGAAAGGAAAGGAAAGGAAAGGAAAGGAAAGGAAAGGAAAGGAAAGGAAAAGAAAGGAAGGGAAAGAAAAGGTAAAGGAAAGGCTGATTGCATAATCAAGATCATTGCGATTGTTGTGTATGTACCATAGTTAATAAAGTATGAGCTTGAGGTAAAGTGCAGGGTTCTGGCCCTGCACTTCTGATTGGCTATTAGGCGGCCAGATCGGATTGGTTAGTTCTGAGGAATCCGATTGGCCCTTAACAGAGAATTCTTATTGGTTAAAAGAGCTAGCGTTCATAGTTCGTTATTGGACAATTCTGACAAGGGTTGCCTATATAAGGCAGAGTTCACTGTTGTTGTTTAGAGAAGTCACTATGCAAATAAAGAGCTGAATGTTCACTATTCGGAGGCTGTCTCCATTTACTCCGACCCATGTCCAAGTACTTAACAGCGATCACGGACAGAGTTGGGTAGTATAATCAATTCTGTTTTTCCCCCAAAATTTCTCTAAGACTGAGAGGGAAGCAAGTAAATAGGAAGCAGAGATATCTTCTGAATTAGATGTAAGAAAATATTACTCTGATACCCAAACAACAGGATTGCATTATTTGACTTCAGGGTCTCAACATTTGAGAAATGATGTTGTAAAGAATGATTGCTTTACAAAATAGAATAATTGAATGCAATTTCTCATAGATTAAATAGGACCAGGGTTTTCAGAGTATATTAAAATACCACCTAGAACTATTTTGCAATTTGGTCTTTTCCAAAAGCATCACCCCCTTCTCTATATTGACCCCAGGGAATCTTGTGATCCATCAAGTCCGCAGTTAGCATGAGAGATTCTTCCTCACCTAAAACTACCTCCCTGTAATCTCAACCTGTGATCCCATTTCATCCCCTGGAATGAGAAATAAAAGGTCCTGTTGTCTCCGGAACTCATTCAAAGTGGAACCTGTCTTGCAAACAGACAAGGTATCTTTTTTTCTCCTGCACAGAGATCCTTCTTTCCTGCCCCGTGAAATCATCTGCACCAGTGGTGGGATTCATTTTTGTTTACTACCGGTTCTATGGCCGTGGCTTGGTGGGCGTGGCAGGGGAAGGACACTGCAAAATCTCTATTCCCTCCCCACCCCACTAACCTGCTTTCCAGCTCCGTTCTCCTGTGCAGGGCAACAAAAGAAGACCCAGCCGATCAGCTGGAACTCGGGAGACAGAGAATAGATGGGGACAGGGCCAGTCAAAGGTGGTATTTGCCGGTTCTCTGAACTACTCAAAATTTCCGTGACTGGTTCTCCAGAACTGGTCAGAACTTGCTGAATACCACCTCTGATCTGCACCTGGAATCATTCTATTCAGATAGTGCTTCAAACAAATCATTACTAATGCTTGATTCGAAATACAGTAAATGTGCCATCATGAACCAATATTTAAAAGTCATGCCATTAACAATAGATGATAAATAACAGCATGTTACATTCTTTTTAGTATTTACTATCATATCTTTCCTCAGTCTTCTCTTCTCAAGCTAGCATTCCCGAGTCTCTTTTACAGGGCTGTGCTCCACCATCCATGTTGTCTTCTCATTTGTTGGAACATGGGGCTGGTTCAGAAGACTTTCAAGATCCTTCACACTTCCTCCAGCACAATCTTACCCGGTTGCAGGCTTCTTCGTGGCGGCCATTGCTGACCGCCGCTCCACCGCCTTGGGAAAAAGGGGTTTTTCCGGAGAAGGGGGGGGTCTGCGACACCCCCACCTCCCTATCCGACTCCCTCTCTCTTCAGCTGTCCCTACAGGGCAGCCATATCCCCCTGACCCATCTGGATCGGGGGTACCTCGACAGCTAGCACAGCAGGAATCGCGAGCTGTCGTGAATTCCTGCTGCCCCGAAGCCACGCGAAACCGGAAAACCAAGATTGTGCTGGAGGAAGTGTGAAGAGTGAAAGTTTTGTCTGAGCCGGGTCAAGTAACATCTTTTAAATTGCCTGGAACTGAGCTGTTTGTGCTGGAGGATACATTGTATCCCTAAGAAGAGCGAAAAGCGGTGGAGAAGCTGTTAAAGGGAACTTTTTTTTTTTTTCTTTACTCTCCCATCCCATGGAAACAGCAGAAATATTTGGATATATTGGACATTGAAAGTGAATTGCTTTGAGAGTTGAAGCTAAGAGACAAAAGGATTCTTGGACATTGAAAAATTTAAGAAATTGGAAAACCCTTGTTGGAGGTATGGATTTCTGATTATTTAAAATTGACATTGCAAGTGGGAAGGGAGAGAAAAAAAAAAATTGGAGCAGAAGCTGAAAAAGGAGGAGATTGCCTAGAATCCCAAAGGAAGATATATGGTAATTGGACCTCTTTGATTAAAAATTAACCCCAGAAAAAGAAAGAGAAGAAGGAAGAAAAGTATTAACTTTTGGAACTTTTTTTTAAATTGCTTTTGATTGTCTTTGATTAAAAATACTTGTGGTTGTTTTGGAAAAAGTTTCCCTTTTCATAATGGCATCGTTTGTGGATGAACTAGAGATTGAATATCAAAAATATAAAAAAGAAGATACTTTGGGCACTTTGTTTCAATTCTTAGAAATGGCGTTATGTATGAAAAGTTGATTACGCAGCAGAAGGACTGGGACAAGGAAGAAGAGGAAGAAGAAGCCATCTTTGATGAACAATGGGTCCCTTCCGGAGAGGAGGAGAAAAAGGATAAGAAAAAGGAGATTTTAAGAATTATAAAAACAACCAAAAGAGAGAAAAATGAGCGAAAAGCTGGAGGCAAGGTTAGAAAGCAAAGGAAAAGGAGCAAGAAAAGCGAGGAGAAAAAGCAAAGGGGTAAAAAGGGCAAGGAGAAGAATAAGCAAGAGAGAAAGGGGGGGAAGAGAAGCCTTAATGGGGGGAAGCAAGACCTAAAGAAAAAAAGTTTATTTAGAGATAATGGGTGAATTTAATTTAGATTAAAAGAGGGATTCTGGAGGGTACATAAGTTTGTGTTTTTATATGTGTATTTAGAATATAAAATTCATTATGTAATCTTAGAATCTTTTAAACAGAATCCCAAGAAAAATTGCTATACGAAGTATTTTTAAGTTAGGGTAATGAGTTATAGATGTTACTCCAATTGGTGTACAGGAGAAATATAGTAAAAGAAAAAAAGATGAATGGATAATTGGAAATAGAACAGACAAAGAATGTTGTTGAAAATGGTAATAAGATATGGAAGGATATATATGCTTTTTTTTGGATTTTGTATATTGATAAAAGGCAATAAAATTTTAATTAATAAGAAATAATTGGGATGGAAAGGAGAAGTAGGGATAAGATATGAAGTTAATACTATATGAAGTATTGATATTATAATTTGGAAATGTTATGCCTTATTGGTCTTTTATTATTATTTTTTCCTAGAAAAGAATTTGTAAGCTGTTATGCCTTGACTCTTTGTGCATTGTTTTTATAAAACTGATAAAAATGGTTTTTATATATATATATAAAAAAGAAAATGATAATAAGATATGGAAGGATATATGGGATGAATATGATGTTTGAATTTGTGTCTGTGTGAAGAGTTTTAACCCGGGAACAGACAACCTTCAGAAAAGATCTTGTAGTTTTGTTTATGTTTTGTGTTTTGTGTGCATTGTGTTTTTTGTAAAACTAAAAAAAATTGTTTTTTATAAAAAAAAAAAAAGAATCAATAAAACCTTGGAGGAATGTTAGATGAGAATAATTGTAAACAAGCCAGAAAGAAATGAATATGATGACTATAAAATGGATAAATATAGAAAAGAAATGAAATTGAATAAGAGTAAAGAGAAATAATGAGAAATTTGCTGAAAGATATTTATGTGTCCATATGGAAACGGGATAAATTAGAATTATGTTGTATAAAAATAATGTTTTATTCGACTTGTAAAAATTTATAATGTTAAGAGGTTTTATGTATTTATGTATTTAATGGTTAATGATGTGTTGTTTTATCTTTAAAATTAATAAAATTTGTTTCAAAAAAAAAGAAGACTTTCAAGATCCTTTCCAACCCTATGATTCTCTGAATCTTTTCTAATTTCTCAGAATCCTTTTTGAGGAAGGGGAATGAGAAAACCAAAGATAGGTACTATAGGTAGGTATGAGGATTAGGCTTAGATTTAGGCTTAGGGACAGAATTAGGATAGGGATAAGCTTTCAAGAAGAGATTGGACTGCCATCTGTCAGAAATGGTGTAGAGTTTCCTGCTTGGGCAGGGGGTTGGACTAGATGACCTACGAGGTCCTTTCCAACTCTGTTAATCTAAAGGAAGGGAGGGAGGGAGGGAGGGAGGGAGGGAGGGAGGGAGGGAGGGAGGAAGGAAGGAAGGAAGGAAGGAAGGAAGGAAGGAAGGAAGGAAGGAAGGAAGGAAGGAAGGAAGGAAGGAAGGAAAATAAGTTAAACTATTACATGATTTCTATGATCTTGGTTCAGCAAGGGATGTTCAGTCATTGTGGCTTGGAAAAAAATATTGATTCCTGCTATAGAAGAATGGTTGCAGAAGCTGATGGAGTTGACTGAAATGGCAAAATTGACTACTCTGCTCAAAAAAAAAAAAGAACATTTATTTGTACTTTTGTTTTTCCATGGAAACCACTTTTCAGCTCCCTGCTTGATGTGGAAAAGAATGAAATTTTGACTTTGGTGTTTTGTAGATTAGACCAAGGGTGTCAAACCAGCGAAAACAGGCTTGGAGCTTTATTTTCAGCTACAAAGGCCTCCTGCAACCTTCTGCCAGCAAAAGCAGAACTCGGGAGGGCCATGCATGCCCCCATCCCCCAAGCTCCGTTTTCACTGGCAGAGGCACCATGGGCCAATCCTCCACTATTTCCAGGGCCGCCCTGTCGGCCAAATCTCAGCATCCCATAGACTGGATCAGACACCCGAGCCTTGAGTTTGACACCCCTGGATTAGATTGACGGAATTTTGCAGAAACAACCGGTTCATACTTACTACTATGATAAAACCAAAAGTTGTGATTTTTTGATAATGCCCTTGTCTACTGTAACAGAGTCTGAAGTCAATGTTTCTATTTCTTTTTCTTTCCCGATCCTTCCTCAGTTTTCTGTTCCCTTTTCCCTTTGTCCTCTTTGTTCTCATTGTCCTCTTATTTGCTTTTGTACTTTGTATTTTATAATATTTTATAACTTAATAAAAATAGTTTTTAAAAGAAGGAAGGGAGGGAGGGAGGGAGGGAGGGAGGGAGGAAGGAAGGAAGGAAGGAAGGAAGGAATTCAAGATAAGCTAAGCCATTGTGTGATTTCTGTGAACTTGGTTCAGTAAGAGATCTTCAGTCATTGTGGCTTGGAAAGAATACGTGAATCAGTCCACTTGCTCATTAAAACACGACTGGAAAACACCTTAGCTTAGGGTGATGTCTAAAACTGAGCCACTACAGAGGAGCAATACAAAGAATTCTCCAAAGCCAGATTTTGTAACTAATTGTGGATAAAGTTATTCATGTACCTGCAAAACAGTGGTGGTTGCATTCTCACAAGGCTGTCTTGGGAATTGTCAAATTGATTCATTGTCTTTAAGGGAAGTGGAGCTCCCTGAAGGGATTCCATCACAAGAATCCACACGCATGCATAACTTTAATGAAGTGAATTTGTTAAATCAAGCCGACTCAACCGGCAGATCACAAAGCCCAATGAACCTGATCACCAATCTCAAATCAGATCTTGGCTGACATGCCTCCCTCACTGGAGGCATGTTTTGAACGATCCCTTGCATGAACTGGATGTATATTAGGCCAGCACCTGCTTTAGGGCAAAATGAGATGCTTGGAAGACAAGCAGATGACAACCCATCAGTGACAAACACAATGCCTTGTTGTCTGAAAGCTTATCAAATTTAGGACACAACTAAAAGGGTTTGCTGCTAATTTGCCAAATACTAAGCAGTAAATGTCCAGTAACGACTAAGCAGAATGATTTGCAAGCACATAGAAAAGATGAAAGAGAGTATTTTGAATAGAATGGTATGGAACAGAACAGAATAGAATAACAGAGTTGGAAAGGACCTTGGAGGTCTTCTAGTCCAACCCCCTGCTTAGGCAGGAAACCCTATATCATTTCAGACAAATCTCTTCTTAAAAGCTTCCGGTGTTGGAGCATTCAGAACTTCTGGAGGGAAGTTGTTCCGCTGATTAATGGTTCTAACTGTCAGGAAATTTCTCCTTAGTTCTAAGTTGGTTCTCTCCTTGATTCGTTTCCATTCTTGTCCTGCCCTTAGGGGAGAATAGCTTGACTCCCTTTTCTTTATGGCAGCCCCTGAGATATCGGAACACTGCTATCATGTCACCCCTAGTCCTTCTTTTCATTAAACTAGACATATTCGATTCCAGCAACTGTTGTTTATATATTTTAGCCTCCAGCCTCCTAATCATCTTTGTTGCTCTTCTCTGCACTCTTTCTAGAAGTCTCAACATCTTTTTTACAATGTGGCAACCAAAATTGGATGCAGTATTCAAAGTGTGGCCTTACCAAAGCATTATAAAGTGGTATTAACATTTGCAAGACTGTTGTTTGCCTTTTTAGATACAAAACACAACTATATAAGCTAATATGTAGTAACACTATATTAATAGAACCTTGCAAATCTAAATGTATAAATCTCCCGCTATTTCCTTTACAGCTACAGAATTTAGGGGAAGGTCCCTTATGAGAAGATTGATGAGAAGACTCTCAAGAGTCCCTCGGACTGCAAGAAGATCAGTACTCAAGGAGATCCTAAAGGAAATCAACTGGACACTCTTTGGAAGGACAGACCTTGATGCTAAAGCTCAAATATTTTGGCCGCCAAAATATGAAGAGAAGACTCATTGGAAAAGACCCTGAAGTTGGGAACAATGGAAGAAGGCAAAAGAAGAAGGAGACAGTAGAGGTTGAGATGGTGAAACAGAGTCATTGACACAATGAACATGAATTGGGCAAACTCCAGGAGACAATGGAAGACAGAGGAGCACCGAGTGGCATGTCCTGCTGTGGTGAATGGAATCATGAAGTGTAGGATATGACTTAACAACTGAACAACAACAACCCCTATGAGCTGTTTTACACCCATTATGTGGCAGTAGGCTACTACCACTCTTATCTGACCATCCCCATGGTAATATCTTTTGCCTCCATCTCCTAAGGCCATTCCCACATATCTTTTCATATAATGACCAACCAGATGCTTCTGGGAAGCCCGCCAGTAGAATTGGAGGATAGGTTCCCTTAGAATTGAGACTATATCCTGTCTCTGCTATGATAGGATAGGTATTAGAATATGTGAATGAAATGATGCTAAGAGTGGACAACCTTGTATCAAGAACCCTGCATGGATTTTCCAATGTTCTTTTGTTAGGAGCCTAAAAATCCCTCCCACCAATACAGGTAGTCCTTGATTTACAGCCATTCACTTAGCAACTGTTCGAAGTTGCAATGGCACCGAAAAAGTGACCTATAACTGCTTTTCACACTGACATGCCCATGGTCACATGATCAAAATTTGGACACTTGGCAACTGGCATGTGATTTATGATGGTTGCATTATCCCGGAATTAAATGATCACCATTTGGTAACCTTCCCAGCTAGTTTCCAACAAGCAAAAATCAATGGGAGAAGCTAAAGTCGCTTGACAATTGCATGATTCACTTAAAAACTGTAATGATTCACTGAACAAACTGTGCCCCCCATAAAAAGGCTGTAAAATGGGACACAGCTCACTTAACGATTCTCTTACTTAGCAACAGAAATTATAGGCTTCAATGTGGTTGTAAATCGAGGTCTACCTGAATTATCTAAAATGAGTGATTTCATTACCATTTTGAAGTGGGTAATCTAAGGCAGTAGAGCAAGCGATAGGAACAGTCATGAAGACTTTGCTTTTCTGCAGTAAAAGCTGTCACTAGGACCGCAGAGATGATGGTTTTATTAATATGCATCTGTTTTATGAATCTGTCTTGCAGATATTGTGATGTCAATGCACTAAACTGCTGGGAGTTGTTTCAGAGAACATCGGTATCACAACCCGAAGAGGAAAGAAAGGAGTTTAAATTCAGCATTAAGAAGAACAATGCCAAATCTCAGCGGTAGGTGGAAAACATCCACCTGGTGCATGAGTTGACCTTAGCCAGCCATCCAGCCATCATATACTGGTCATCACCGTCTTCTACCCACAACCTTCACAAACATTTTCCAGCTGGTACTAAGCCATAATAATGTGCTTTATTTCAATCACAGAAGTTAGAATCACAGAATTAGAAGGAATTATCAGCATACATAGTCCAGCCTCTTGCAATGTAGGTGTAGTAAAACCAATCAAACTTTTATAAGGGGTCACTGTCCAGCCAGGACAGTATCTGAGGTCTATGAAGTTATGAGTGGTGGTCTGGAAAACCCACCCACCCACCCATAAACACCACAATTCATGTAAAAGAGAGGGCAGAGTTTCATAGTCACAGAACACAGCACTGGTGATGGCACCTTGCAGAAACATCTGCAAGAAAAAAAGAATGCAAATGACTAGCTGTCTGCAAGGAGTATAAATCCTTCCATTCCCCACCATCCAGCCAGAGTTGAAGAAGCTTCTTGGATGAGAAGCAAAACATCTTCAAAGAAAAACCAGAATGTCAGTTGCCTCTTGAAAAAAGGACCTTTGGGACAACCATGACCTGGATGGCTGGAAATCTCCATCGACAGTCTGCAAGAAAACTACCAAGCTCAGAGAGCACCAAGGATTCCTCATTTCAGCCCTGAGCTACAAATGTTCTTCTTTATTGGTATCACAGAACACAGTCACTATCTAAAGCAATTGTTTTTATTGAACACAGTCATGATCCAGATTTTTTTTTATTCTATTGCTCCCCATACCCAGTGCTCCTGTGGTCCTGCCTCTTCTTAAAAACCTCCAGAGATTGACAACCTACAACTACGATACCGCAACCGTTCTACTGTAAGGTCTCCATCTCTGTTTATGAAGCTTATCATGCAAACCCAGTCCTCAAGATAGCCATTTTTACTGCTTCATGCAATGTGTTAACCCAGCCAATTTAACATACCCAATTAAACCATAGTTAAACTCCTCTATGACTTCAGCCTGTATATAGGCTTCACACCAAGTCATTATTATCAGCCTGATGCTCCCTGGATGGATCCATGTTGGTATACCATAATGGGGATTAATCTCTTTATTAATATTTCACATTTGCAGTTTTTTTTCAGAAGATTGGAAGGACGACCCTTTCTTCTTGTAATTTTGGTGATCACCTTGCAAGAAAACAAGCTTAAATCATCATCTCCCTGATTCACATGAGAAAGCAAGGAGTTTACAAGAGAGAAAGAATGATTTTCCACAGTATCAGATGTTTGTGGAAATAGAATAGAATAACAGAGTTGGAAGGGACCTTGGAGGTCTTCTAGTCCAACCCCCTGCTTAGGCAGGAAACCCTATACCATTTCAGACAAATGGTTGTCCAATCTCTTCTTGAAAGCTTCCAGTGTTGGAGAATTTAGAACTTCTGGAGGCAAGTTCTTCCACTGGTTAATGGTTCTAACTGTTCAGGAAATTTCTCCTTAGTTCTAAGTTGCTTCTCTCCTTGATTAGTTTTCATCCGTTGCTTCTTGTCCTGCCTTCAGGCACTTTGGAGAATAGCTTGACTCCCTCTTTTTTGTGGCAGCCCCTGAGATATTGGAACACTGCTATCATGTCACCCCTACTCCTGCTTTTCACCAAACTAGAAATGCTCAGTTCCAACAACTGCTCTTTATATGTTTTTCGCCTCCACTCCCCTAATCCCCTTTGTTGCTCTTCTCTGCACTCTTTTTACAGTCTCAACATCTCTTTTTCATTGGGGCAACCAAAAGTAGACGCAGGATTCAAAGTGTGGCCTTCCAAGGCATTATAAAGTGGCATTAACTCTTCACATGACCTTGATTTTATCCTTCTGTTTATGCAGCCGAGAACTGTGTTGGCTTTTTTGGCAGCTGCTGCACACTGCTGGCTCATATTTAAGTGATTGTCCACTAGGACACCAAGATCTCTCAAAGTTACTACTATTGAGTGAGGTACCACCTATACCAGGGGTCTCCAACCTTGGCTCCTGGAAGCCTGGCGGACTTCAACTCCTAGAATTCCACAGCCAGCTTTGCTGGCTGTGGAACTCTGGGGGTTGAAGTCCGCCAGGCTTCCAGGAGCCAAGGTTGGAGACCCCTGACCTATACTGTACCTGTACATTTAGTTTTTCTTGCTTAAACGTTATTTTTTCACCATTGAACGTTGACTCTACTAATATAATAAATGACCCTGTAAGTAAGGCCAACCTCAATGAAGAGTGACTAGCTAACAAATTGTGCTAAGCCATAATGGAGCTGATTTAAATTTGGCTCAGAGCGATATCTAAACTCAGCCTCAGTGGCCTTGTTCTTTGGATGAATTTTGCTTTTGTGGCTTTTTCAACACATCGAAGTTAAAAGTTGTGACCTCTGCTATTGAGTGGCTGGTTGCCTTAGCTCATTCTATAGGATAAATTATGGAAAAGGAGTCTAAAGAATTGATGGTTTTGTATGTCATGAAAGCTCAGTCATCGATGAAGGATGTTCCATAAACTACATCCTGATGTTTAACCATAATATAGGTAATCCTCAACTTACAACAGTTCACTTAGTGGCCATTCGAGATTAGAACGACACGGAAACAAGTTACTTATGACTGTTTTTCCTACTTATGACTGTTGTGGCATCCCCATGCTCATAATGGTTTCTATTTGGATCTTTGACAACTGATTCACATTTATGACTCTTGCAGAGTATCCCACGGTCATGCGATCTCCTTCTGTGGTGAGAACAGTCGTAAAATGGAGCAAGGAAACAAATTTCTGACTTAACAACAGAAAATGTTGGGCTCCATTGTGGTTGTAAGTTGACAACTCTACTGTACAGTTTGTTGGCTGGAACAAAATTATTGGAACACTGTTCTGTGGTCCTCAACTTCCAACCATTTGTTTAGCAACAGCTCTAAGTTACATTAACCAATTACCAGGGGAAGAGCTTGCCTTCAGGCACTGTGGGTGTTTCATCACTGGACTGTCACTTGTCTGAAATGGTATAGGTTCTCCTGCTTGAGCAGGAGGGTGGACTAGAAGACTTCCGAGGTCCCTTACAGCTCTATGATTCTAACTATCACAGGGTCACAGGGTCACAGGGTCAAAATTCAGGCACATCACAACTGGCATGTATTTGTGACAGTTGCAGTATCCCAGGAACATGAAGTTTCCATGTATGATCTTCCTAGCCACTTTCTGGCAAGCGAAGTCAGTCACAGAAATTGGATTTACTTAACAACTACGTGATTCACTTAACAACGGCAATAATTCCCTTAACAATGTGCCAGAAAATATTTTAAAACTGGATGCAACTCCTTTAACAGCCGCTTTGCTTAGAGGTGTTAAAGACCTTCATAACATGAACTTTCTTAACAGAGTGGGAGGGGAAGATCCATAATCTACCTGCCTCCTTGCTCTAGTAGGTCAGGTAGCAACTGGGAAAAGTTTTTCAGATAACCAAACCATATAGGGTTTTAAAACAGGTTCAGGAAAGCTTCTACAGATTAACAGAGTTGGAAGGGACCTTGTAGGTCATCTAGTCCAACCCTCCGCCCTAGCAGGAGACCTTACACCATTTCTGGCAGATGGCAGTCTAGTCTCTTTTTGAAAGCTTCCAGCGATGAAGCTCCCACAACTTCCGAAGGCAACTTCTGTTTCATAGGTTGATTATTCTCACTGTCAGAAAGTTTCTCCTTATTTCCAGGTTAAATCTCTCCTTGTTCAGTTTCCATCCATTATTCCTTGCCTGGCCTTTGGGTGCTTTGGAGAATAGCTTGACCCCATCCTCTCTGTGGCAGCCCCTCAAATATTGGAAGACTGCTATCCTGTCTCCCCTGGTCCTTCTCTTCACTAGACTAGCCATGCCCAGTTCCTGTAATCATTCTTCATATGTTTTAGTCTCCAGTCCCACCTCCCTCAACAAACAGGCAACCAATTCAGCTCTTGCAAAACAGGTGACATTAGATTCACATGTGTGAATCTAAGCTTGCACAAAACCATGTAAGGTGCAGGAGTTCATGGCAGCTGGCATAGAAATCCCTTCTCCATTTTCTCCCCACAACAGAAAATGGAGTTGACTGAGAAACTGATAAGAGTTGGAAGGGACCTTTGGAAGTCTTCTCTGCTCAAGCAGGTGACTCTATACCAGGGATCAGCAACCTGCAGCTCTGGAGCCTCATGTGGCTCTTTCATCCCTCTGCTGCGGCTCCCTGTCGTTCAAAATATGTGTCACATCCGCCAATGTGTGATACCCGCTGGCATGTGATTTATTGAGCTTTTTGACCCCTGGTAGGCCAACCATGGATAAATCCAAGAAAAGGAAAGTTTCAGAAGAAAAACAGAACGTTTAATTCAACTACATATGCTAGTTTTGTGGCTGGTCAGGAAATAAGTCAGGCACGGGAAGGGTTTTGTGGCTCCCGGTGTTTTCTTTTCTGTGGGAGAAGGATCCAAATGGCTATTTGTGTTTAAGGTTGCCAAACCCTGTTCTAGACCAGTGATGGCTAAGTCCATGTGCACACGTGCCAGCATTCATAAGGCAATGCACACGGGGGGGGGGCATGCATCTCTACACATGCACGTGTGATCTCTCTGTGAGCCATGAATCTCTGTGCATGTGCATGTAATCCCCGCACGCACCATACATCTCTGGGCACATGTACACGCATCTCCTGGACATACCCTGCCCCCCACAAATGCATGGCAGCTACCCAATGATCAGCTGGCAGGCGGACGGTGCATGCACCTGCCCAGTAGACCTGCAACGGCTCGCATGCCAGTGGAGATGGCTCTGCATGCCACTTCCAGCACACGTGCCATAGATTTACCATCATGTCTTTATACCATTCCTGACCAATGATTGTCCAATCTCGTCTTGAAAACCTCCAGTGATAGAGCATCCACAACGTCCAGAGCAAGTCCTTCCACTGATTAATTGTTCTAAACTGTGAAGAAATTTCTCCTTATTTCTAGTTGGTTCTCTGAACAATGAGCTCTCCATGACTAAAAGTGGATTTGAACCTAGGTCTCTGGAGACCTAATCCAATGAATTCCACCGCTGCTGCTCAGTTTTAGCCTTATCCTAGATTGTCAAGTGTATGTGGATTTTTCTGAATCTTTTTCTAGATATTAAACAGAAATGGTCCCACGTATAATGATAAGACATCCAACTCAGTAGAAATAACAGGGTCTAAAGCAGTTGGACTGAGCCCATGTTTATTTGGGAATAAACGGAGTAGAAGAGATGATACCCCCAAACCTGGGATGATGGACTGCAGAAAGGACAGCTCAGATGAGGTGCACCACAGACTTCAAGTACTGGCTCGAGGAGAAAAATAAATGTTTCTCATCAAAATAAAAGCATAAAGATAACAGCTCGGGGTTTCCCATTTCTCTACAAAATCACCTTGCACAAGTGAGGCTTTTTGAATATTTTATGATCTAGCTCTGGGTAAGAATGGTGGCAGATTGCAATTCCTTTCCCCTCCTTATCCGTTCACTGCACACATTTGCTGCTTCTCCAAGTCCCGAAACGAGTGGGTGTTAGGAACCGTGCATGTTGGCATCCAATCGTGGTATGACACATCCTATCCACAAAATAAACACCTACCGACCCATCTCTGTAGAAGTTCAAAGATCAGAAGGCCAAGGCATAGATATGAGAAGCACTGTTGTGCATTTACGGTGCCCTTGTCCCCAAATTGTGCATGCCTATCCTAACAAGGATGTAGGCTCCTAACCTACGAAAGGTCACTTCTTTAGACCTTGCAAAGGAACAACAGATGGCTTGGTGCAATAAAAAGGCAGCTTGCCTCCGGGACCTGATATTCACCATTTACACATACCACAACATTACCCAAGGATAATTCAAGTTTAAGGAAGAGATGTCGACCCATCCACACATCTAGTGGTGGGGAGGAATGAACAACAGAAGCTATTTCTCCATGGGAGATTAAACCTCACTCATGTTGGTGCAGAGCAAGTAGACTGAGAAATATCTGGGACTTCCAGATGTTTGCAACCAGCAGAGCACAATCACTTCAATCACTATATGGTCACTTCAATGCAACAATCCGTCTGATCCTGGATAAGAAGCCTTCCAGGACTCCATATTACACCACCACCTCTTGCTTGTTTTACTCTGACTTCTCTTCCTCCTCCCCTCAGCTGTCCGTTCATCTCTGGAAGGACAACAGCCTCGTCTCTGAAGGGCTTCCAAGATGCCTGGTCATCCAATCCTAAGGGTGAAACCAAGATGGAACTGGGAGTGTAACTGAAGCTTCTTCTGACCTTCCTAGGTGACGTTACAGGCAGCCCTTCCTCTTTAAATCAAGAGTTGGGAGCAACCGTCTCTTGAGATAATGGTGTACTTCAAATGTTAGCCCAGCAAACCAGGGTGGATAGAAGTTGGGGTGGATTAGCAGGTGTTTAATCATAAAAGCCACCAAAGGTTAATCCACCCAAAAGATAGATCCCTCTCTGAAAGGTCAAAAAATTGGGAGGCAGTGGGATAACCATGTATGTATGAAAATGTTTAGAATGGGATCCACTTCCATGCTGGGTCTGCTTCTTAAGTCTATTAATGATCAAAGATCCAGGACAGATTAGTCTAGCAACATGTCATGGTTTTTCCTGGTCTCTGGCTGGAGAGATCTCAAGGTTGCTTTGCAGCAAACAAAACACAAAGTAGATCCTTTATGCCTGGACCCTCCCCCTCCTCCACCCCTCCACCCTTTGTGTATGAATACTATAGAGTAAATGCATACAAGCCACATATATGCAAAAATCCCCCAGCAAATAGCGATTAAATAAAAAAAGGAAAGGAAATTCAAGAAAAATAAGAAAGCAAGCAACACAGGGCCAGTGTGCAGACCCGGACTTCAGGGTATCCCATTTTTCTACTCGCCTCTATCTTAGTCACACTTCTCTTTCCTCCTGCCCTTGGCAAAGAGACCATCCCACCTGATGTTTAGCAACTTTGTCGTTATTTTTTTGTGGGGGGAAACAACCCACTCTTTGGGTACACTGTCAAGCCCGGCTTCATTGAAGCACAGAAACTGCTTTTTCCAGCAACCTTTCAGCTCTCCATCAGTTGGAAAAGGGAGGAAATATTATGTATCTGTTACGTGTTATCTGTAGGAGGAAACAGGAACCTTTGCAGCGGGTTCAGGACCTGCCAAGCATTTCTCTATCCCCTATCATTTTTTGCCATCTGTCCAGGGCAGGATTGCTCAAGTGTTAACAAGGGTGCTCTCTCTCTCTCTCTCTCCCTCCCTCCCTCCCTCTCTCTCTCTCTCACACACACACCTTGATAAGGATGGAGAGAAGCATAACATGGAAACCAGCGGAGGAGGTTCTGAATGCATCTCCCTTCCCCAGCTGGAGATTTCTCTCATGCTAATAATACCCGTTGCCCCAGTTGAGAATGATGGGCACTGCAGTCCAAAATACGAAAGGACCACCGGGCTGGGCGTGGGGGGTGGGGGCGGGTGTCGTTTGGGGGCCCTGAGATCTTGAAGAAAGAGGTGCCTCTTTTTTTACATTTGGAAGTCAAGAGAAGGTGGGCAGCTCCGATCCCGAGATCTTCCACCGGCAACTGCTTCCGCCCCGGGCCCCGTTCCCGAAACCTGGATGCCACAGCCCGCTTGGAAACGGCGACGCTTTAGACTCGCACCACACAACAACACCCCACCACCACCACAAACACACACAGGCATACACACAGGCATGAAGAGGTGAAAACTTGAGCACACACAGACCTCCCCGACTGGCTGGCGCTCGGTCAACTCCAGCAGCCCACCCACCCACCCTTTCCTTCTAACCGTCGGCTTCGGGCACCAACAGGTCCCTTCGGTCGGCCGAGGTGAAGCTTTTTTTCCCCGCGCCAGGTGCCCGATTCCCGCGCCCCCCGAAAGAAGCGAACCAACCCGGACGGCCCGCCTGCCTCCTCCTTCCTCCTTCTCCTCTTCCTCCTGTCCTCCTCCTCCTCTCCCCACGAGCGAGGGCATCTCCCGGCGCCTCGCTTCCTTTTGGGCACGTCGGAGAGACCCCCCGCGCCTTCGTCCTCTCCTCCCCTCCTCACCCGTTTCCCTTAGGGGAGAAGGTTCTCTCGCCAACGGGGCAAGGGCGTCGGACCGGCGGGGCTCACCTTCCAGGCAGGCGGCTCAGCTGCTCCTACAGGTCTGGCTCCCGCTTCCCCGGGACGAGCTTGGCACCTTCCTCCTCGCCTCCCGGTGGTGCCGAGGCCGTTAAGGGGAGGGGGGGGAGTTTGCCGGCCGAATCCTCCCTCCTCCCCCCGCCGACCTCTTCCCCCAGAAAGCAGAGACAGAAGAGCCCACGCCGGCCTCCACAGGGGGGTCTCGGAAGCCTCCGCATAAAGCCCCCTTCGGGAAAGCGTGCGAGCGCCCGGCTGGTTGGCGGGGGGTGGGGGGGTGGAAGGCGGGGTCCGTTCGATTCACGAGCGCCCGGCTGTCCCCCGAGCGCCCGGCTGGTCCCGGACGTGCGTGGAGCTCGGCGGCGAATCCGCGCAGCAGGTGGCCATGGCCGAGGGCCCCGCCCGCCTCCGCTCGTCAAGGGGGTGGCTGGGTGGGTGGCACAGAGAGAGAGGGAGGGAGGGAGAGGGAGGGAGAGGGAAAAAGAGAGAGAGAGAGGGAGGGAGGGAGGGAGAGCGAGGGAGAGGGAGAGAGGGGGAGAGAGAGAGGGAGGGAGAGAGAGAGAAGGAGGGAGGGAGGGAGAGCGAGAGAGAGTGGGGGGAGGGAGGGAGGGAGGGAGAGCGAGAGAGGGAGGGAGAGGGAGAGAGGGGGAGAGAGGGAGGGAGGGAGGGAGAGGGAGGGAAAGAGAGAGAGGAAGGGAGAGCGAGAGAGAGAGGGGGAGGGAGGGAGAGCGAGAGAAGGGGGAAGGAAAGGGAGAGAGGGGGGAGAGAGAGAGGGAGGGAGGGAGGGAGAGGGAAAGAGAGAGAGGGAGGGAGGGAGGGGGAGAGGGAAAGAGCGAGAGCGAGAGAGGGAGGGAGGGAGAGGGAAAGAGAGAGAGAGAAGGAGGGAGAGCGAGAGAGGGAGGGAGGGAGGGAGAGGGAAAGAGAGGGAGGGAGGGAGAGCGAGAGAGAGAGGGAGGGAGGGAGAGGGAAAGAGCGAGAGGGAGAGAGGGAGGGAGGGAGAGGGAAAGAGAGAGAGAGAAGGAGGGAGGGAGGGAGAGGGAAAGAGAGAGAGAGGTGAAGATGCAGAGAGCGGGGAAGATCGAAGCAATTTGGGGCGGGGGGGGGAGGAAGAGGAGGGGTTCGCTTCGGTCCGGCAGCGGCTCAGCCACGCAGCCGGCCCGGCCGAGCGCCTTGGCAGCCGAGAAGATGGGTGCGGGGTGCGGGAGGTAACCTGCCTCGAGTCGGCAAACCCTTCAACTCCTCCCGATCCGTCTCGCCCACGTCAAAACTCTGCACGCGAGGAGGAGGAGGAGGAGGAGGAGGAGGAAGAAGAAGCGGCAGATCCTCATGCTACCCGAACGTTGGGGTCCCGGTAACCCTTTCCGCGCCGGCTGTCATCCGCCACCTACTTGCCTCTTAGAAGGATTTCACACCTTGCCGTCGCCGTTCTTCTACTCCGGGGTGAATGTAGGGATGTACAGAAGGGATGGAAGAGAGGAAGCCCACAAGATTGATTGATTGATTGATTGATTGATTGATTGATTGATTGATTGATTGATGGTGTGGTGATGATGGCAATAGCACTTAGACTTATATGCCACTTCATACAGCCCTCTCTAAGCGGTTTACCTATTGCCCCCACCCCCCAAAAAATCTGAATCCTCATTTTACCCACCTTGCAAGGATGGAAGGTTGAGTCAACCTTGAGCCTGTCATGATCAAACTCCTGGCAGTGGGCAGAGTTAGCATATAGTACAATCATGATGATGATGCCGACATTTGCATTTCTATCAATATTTGTATTTCTAACAATCTTATACTTTATTGTTTGGTTTCGAAGTCCTAAAAATCAATGCCATCATAACTCACCGTCATACAGACATTCAGAATTCTTTGAATCCTATGTTTTCCCCTAGTGTGGCTTCTAGGTCCTTAGCCCAATAACAACAATAACATTAATATTATATTAATGTCCAAGATCCACCTCTGTTAACATAAGTATAATTCCGAGATTAGCTCTGCGGTGTAATAATCATAATAACAGCACGAGGTCTTTCGATCCCATTTATCTTGGTCGACTTTCCCAAAATCTGTATCAGAGTATACGGATAATGATATTGAAATAATAAATACAGCACTTTGGGTGATAACCTCAAGACAAATGGGTTTGTTGTGGCACAAACTTCCTTGGGCTTGAACCCACTTCATCAGATGTATGGTTGCCAACGAGATGGATAGAAAGCAAATGGGTTGAGCAGGAGGGAAAGAAAGCTGAAGTCAAACAGGAGCACGATGCATTTTTTTCCCAAATGACATTTCAATTAAAGCCTAAATGCAGGCAAAACAGCTGGTGAGCAGGGATTGATCAGTTCTGCTGCAGGTATTAATGTCAACCTATTGTCCTGACGCCCTTTTTTGGGACCCTATAGGGTGACTAGCAAATAAGGGTGACTAGAAAGAGTTGAGCATTTACTGGCTGGATGCCCTTCCTGACACTTATGTGAAGCTCGAAACAGAATTTTTTTTCTTTGTGCCCTAGGAGAGAAACATCTGCTGCTACTTAGGATTGAACTCTGAACCTTTTTGAGTGGGAGGCAAGACCTGTCAACAGTGGTGTCCCCCAAGGCAGTGTTCTAGGACCAACTCTCTTCATACTCTACATAAATGACCTCTGTGATCATATTAAGAGCAACTGCGTTCTCTTTGCTGATGATGTAAAGCTATTCAATACCACAGACAAAACTACTACCTTTCAAAAAGACCTTGACTATGTATCAGAATGGTCAAACAAATGGCAACTTCAAATTTCAACAAATAAATGCTCTGTCTTACATATTGGCAAAAAAATAAATAAAAATAAAATACAAGCTGAATAGTCAAGACCTTGTTGATGATCCAAACTCTGTCAAGGAACTTGGAGTACTCATCTCAAATGACCTAAGTGCTAGAGCCCACTGTAACTACATAGCAAAAAAGGCGTTAAGAGTTGTTAACCTAATCTTGGGTTCTGGTTTCGCGTGGCTTCGGTGGCAGCAGGAATTCGCGACTGCTCGCAATTCCTGCTGCACTAGCCGCCGAGGTACCCCCGATCCAAATGGGTCAGGGGGATATGGCTGCCCTGTAGGGACAGCCGAAGAGAGAGGGGAGCTGGATAGGGGGTTGGGGGTGTCGCAGACCCCCTCCTCGTCCGGTAAAAACCCCTTTTTCCCAAGGCGGTGGAGCGGCGGTCAGCAATGGCCGCCACGAAGAAGCCTGCAACTGGGTAAGATTGTGCTGGAGGAAGCAAGTAAAGTGAAAGTGCTGACTGAGCCGGGTCAATCAACATCTTTCAAATTGGCTGGAACTGAGCTGTTTGAACTGCTGGAGAATACATTGTATCCCTAAGAAGAACCAAAGCGGCGGAGAAGCTGTTAAAGGGAACTTTTTTTTTTCTTCACTCTCCCACCCCATGGAAAAAGCAGAAGAAGATTTGAAATTTGTTTGGGCACTGAAGGTGAACTATTTTGAAAGTTGCTTGGATGTTGGACTTAAAAATTTAAGAAATTGGAAAACTCTTATTAGAGGTATGGATTTCTGATTATTTAAAAATTGATGTTGCAAGTGGGAAGGGAGAGGAAAAATATTGGAGCAGAAGTGGAAAAAGGAGGAGATTGCCAAAAATCCTAAAAAAAAGATATATGGTAATTGGACCTCTTTGATTAAACAGTAACCCCAGGAAGAGAAATAGAAGAAGGAAGAAAAATATTAACTTTTGGAACTTTTTTTGAATTATTTTTGATTAAAAATACTTGGTTGGTTGTTTTGGGGAAAGTTTCTCTTTTCAGAGTGGCATCACTTGTGGATGAACTAAAGATTGAATATCAAAAATATAAAAAGGAAGAACAAGATGGAAAAGATACTTTGGGCACTTTATTCCAATTTTTAGAAATGGATGTATGTACTTATGAAAAGTTGATTACGCAGCAGAATGACAAAGAAGAAGAAGAACAAGAAGCCATCTTTGATGATTTTTTCCGGGGAGGAGGAGAAAGAGTTTTTTTCCGGGGAGGAGGAGAAAGAGGATAAGAAAAAGGGGATTTTAAGGTTTGAAAAAACAACCAAAAAGAAAAAAGAAAAATGAGAGGAAAGGTGGATGCAAGATTAGAAAGCAAAGGAAAGGGAGTAAGAAAAGGGAGGAGGAGAGACAAAGGGGTAAAAAGGGCAAGGAGAAGAATAAGCAAGAGAGAAAGGGGGGGAGGAGAAGCCTCAATGGTGGGAAGCAAGATCTAAAGAAAAAAAGCTTATTTAGAGAGAAATGGGTGAATCTAATTGGGAAAAAAAGGGGATTCTGGAAGGTACATAAGATTGGGTCTTTATATGTGTATTTAGAGTATAAAATTTATTGTGTAAATTTAGAATATACTAAACAGAATCCCAAGATAAATTAAGTGTTATATGAAATACTTTTAAGTTAGGGTAAAGGTGTCACTTCAAATAGTGTATAGGAGACAATGGGTGTAGTATAGTAAAAGAAAAAAGATGAATGGATAGTTGGAAATAGAACAAAGAATGTTATTGAAAATGGTTATAAGCTGTTATGTCTTGATTGTTTGTGCACTGTTTTTGTAAAATTAATAAAATTGGTTTTAAAAAAAAAGAAAAGAAAATGACAATAAGATATGGAAGGATATATAAAATGAATATGATGTTTGAATTTGTGTCTGTGTGAAGAGTTTTAACCTGGGATCAGGCAGCCTTCAGAAAAGATGTTTTAGTTTTGTTGTTATATGTTTTGTGTTCTGCATGTTTATGAAAGGCAATAAAATTTTAATAAGTAAGAAATATAATTTGGATAAAAGGAGAAGTCTGGATAAGATATGAAGTGAAATAGATAACGTAAATACTGATATTACAATTTGGAATTATTTTGTATGTACTGTTGGCTTTCTTCTTTAATTATTATTATTATTATTATTATTATAATTATTATTATTATTATTATTATTATTATTATTATTATTATTATTATTATTATTATTATTATTATTTTCTAGAAAAGATTTCTTAAGTTGTTATGCCTGGATTGTGTATTGTTTTTGTAAAATTAATAAAATTTGTTTTTTTAAAAAAAGAGTTGTTAACCTAATCTTATGTAGCTTTTTCTCTGGTAATATCACACTACTAACTAGAGCATACAAAACATTTGCTAGACCAATATTTGAATACAGCTCATCAGTCTGGAACCCACATTACGTATCTGATATTAGCACATTACGTATCTGACATTAGTTGAGAAAGTCCAGAAATATTTCACAAGAAGAGTTCTCCTCTCCTCTATTTGTTACAGAATACCTTGTGCCATCAGACTTGAAATTCCAGAGCTAGAAAACCTAGAACTATGTCGCCTTCGTTCCGATCTAAGTATAGTATATAAAATCATTGCAATGTTCTACCTGTCAATGAATACTTCAGCTTCAACCTTAACAATACAAAAGCAAACAATAGATACAAACTCAAGGTTAATTGCACCAAACTTGATTGCAGGAAATATGACTTCAGCAAAAGAGTGGTCAATGTCTGGAATAGTTTACCTGACTCTCTGGTTTCTTTCCCAAATGCCAAAAACTTTAACCTTAGACTCTCTACTATTGACCTCACCCCTTTCCTAAGAGGTCTGTAGGGGGCATGCATAAGCGCACCAACGTGCCTACCATCCCTGTCCTATTGTTTCTTTTATTTTTCGTATATGTATCCATGTATTCATAACTATGTTTTTACTTATATCTATTATCTTGTAAGCAATTGACAAACCAAATAAAATTTAAAAAATAAAATAAAAAAACTACATCACACACTGCTCAATCTGCTGTCCTTACTGAGATTAAAATAGAAAAGATAACCAGGAGCAGATTTGGTCGGTTGACATCATTCTGCCAACAAAGTGCATATAGTCAAGGCTATGGTTTTCCCAGTTGCAATGTATGGCTGTGAAAGTTGGACCATAAGGAAGGCTGAGTGCCAAAATATTGAGGCCTTTGAACTCTGGTGTTGGAGAAGACTCCTCTGAGACCCTTGGAGTGCAAGGTGATCCAACTGGTCAGTCTTAGAGGAGATCAACTCTGACTGCTCTTTAGAAGGCCAGATCCTGAAGATGAAACTCAAATACTTTAGCCACCTAATGAGAAGGAAATACTTTAGCCACCTCACTGGAGAAGAGCCTAATGCTGGGAAAGATTGAGGGCAAAAGAAGAATGGGACAACAGAGAATGAGATGGCTGCATGGAGTCACTGAATCAGTCAGCGTGAGCTTAAATGGACTCCAGAAGATGGTAGAAGACAGGGAGGCCTGGAGGATCGTTGTCCATGGGGGCGCAATGGGTCGGACATGACTGCAACTAACAACAACGACAAATGAAGAACCAGAGGTGGAAGCTATTCTAGAAAGCTTTAAAAAATGGAAGAAGGAAATGGTAAATAATGTCCATATTTTTGCCAAGAAAACTATATAGACATGTCCCTGAGGTCACCAGGCATAAAGGTTAAGCTTTGCCTAGGGGGCTGTGGGGAAGGAGGGAACCACTAATTCAATTTGCATCAAATTCTATCTCCCTCTCACTTGTTTCCTTCCACTCCCAGATGTTCACATCACCCCATCTTCTCCAACATGTTTCTTAGCACTTACAATGGAAGTCAAGCTGGCCATTGGTTGCATTTGATATAACATGGCTCCAAATCAACAGGTAGCTGAACAGCAGCATGGAGTGCTTTTTCCTATCCCAAAGATGCAAGATTAGGGAGGAGAGAGAGATAGTAAATGCCATACTACAACTTTAAGAATGAAGGACTAATGTTGAGTAGATATCTTTGTGGAAATCAAAGAAACTTTCTGAGCCCAGTTCAGACATGATAGAATAGAATGGAGCTGCAAGGGAAGGAAGCAGGAGAATCGATATAATTTCAGATAAGTAACTGTCTAGTCCAGGGGTATCAAACTCAAGGCTGGATCTAGCCCACAGGGTCCTGAGATCTGGCCTGCAGGGCTGCCCTCGAAACACTGAAGGACCGACCTGCAGTGCCTCTGCCAGCAAAAATGGAGCTTGAGAGGGCCGCATGAGGCCCTCCCCAGCTCTGTTTTCACTGGCAGTGGGTTGCAAGAGGACTTCGCAGCCGGAAACAAAGCTCGGGAGTCCCTTTTGCTGGCAGAGAGCTCAGTCCACCGCAGGCGACATGAGTGATATTGAGCTGGCCACTCCCACCCCAGCTCCCTGAGGTCAAACACAACCCTGATGCAGCCCTCAATGAAACCAAGTTTGACACCCCTGGTCTAGTCTCTTCTTAAAAACCTTCAGTGATGGAGTGCACTTGATTTCCTAAGGCAATTCGTAGCAATCCTGAGGTTTAATGCAATGTTTCTCAACTTTGGCAACTTTAAGATGTGTGGACTTCACCTCCCAGAATTCCCCACCTCATATGTGGATGTCCACACATCTAAAGGTCGCCCAAGTTGAGAAACACTGGTTTACTGTTGCACTTTTGAAACATGATGCCTATAGTGATCTTGATATACTTGCTTCCAACACTCACTCAAATGAACGAGTAAAAAATTATCCATCCCGTCAAATGTGCAATTACACCAGTGGTCCCTGATCTGTTTAAAGTGACAATAGCACTGAAAAAAAAGTGACTTTATGACAGATCTTTGCAATTGCAACCATCGTAGCATCCCCAGGGTCACGTGATCAAAATCCAGACACTTGGCAGCATATAATTGTATTGACTATGATTGCAGCATCTCAGGCCCATGTACTTTCCCAACCATCTTCTAACAACCAAAAAGTTAATGGAGGAAGCTGGATCTTTTAATGACTGCATGATACACTTAACAGTCATGGTAGAAAAGGTCATAAAACCAGACAAGAGTCACTTAATTGCCTTACTTAGCAACAGAAATTCTGGTCCCAATTGTTGTATGTTGAGGATTCTGTATGGCCTCCCAAAGGGAGTTTTCTTTCAGCTACTATTTAGTCTGAGTGCAAGCAAAAGCTATTTTTCCACCTTACCATCTAGTTCTGAATGAGGAAATCACTGGATGTCTCTCAGCATTTTTTCTACAGATCAGCCGGCAAGTACTTTCTTTTTCCCTTCCTTTCCAGCAGCAGTGAGTGCTCCACTATCTTGTTTAATTGTTGACTCCCTCTGCGTTTTATTTTATTTTTTTTCCACAAGAAGAGCTTGACAAATTATGGAGGGCTGTCCTTACATTCCTTATACTACTATTATTATTTAAATTACTTCCCCTGCTGATCCCAAACTTCCTTTCCAACTCTTCTTTCTCTTTTTATGTTCTATATTACTCACTTGGTGAACTGTTTTTAAAACACCGTTTTTCCAGACTCTTGTAAGCATGCTGTTCTTCACCCTTTGTTCAAGGGACCCCTGCTTGCATGCTTTTTTGTGATTAAGTCACTGATATATGTCTCTGTTTCCTCGTTTTCTTATTTAGAATTCTTGAGCAAGTTCCTGTGACGGCACGTGGCAAAGATCTCAGTACATTGGGCAAAGAGATCCTGCCAAGAAGAAACTCAGATAAGAGAGAGATTAGCCCACAATTAGATAATAGGAGGGGTCAGAAGAGACCCTCCTTATATAAAGGAGGTAGTATATGTGTGTACTTTTAGACTGACAAGACTCTGTCAATGCTCTACAATAAAATAGAATGAGCTTAACTTTTGATTCCAATCTAGTTCATCCCATGAGGCTGACATCAATCAGAATATCATAATAGTGTTTCATCTTGGGTGTCTCCCGTTGTTTCAGTTTGAACATGGATGTTCATGGATTGATTCCTTGATTGATGAAGATTCACAAAATCACTATATAAGCAGCCAGGGGCAAGCTTGTTATTTTTAAAAGAAAAACCTGCCTTTTTAAAGATGAAAAACAAGTTCACAGGAAGGCTGTTAGATAATAAAAATGTCTCCACCCTAATGTAGAGGTATATAATTAGTTCTAAATGGGAAATATTCCAAGTATTGGTTCTCAATAGTATAGGAAGCCCTCCCTCCGCAGATTAAAATATTCTTTATTCTTCATATTAAAAGAGACAGAATAGTATATTTTTCCAAAGGAAAAATGGAGAAACATGCTCTTAAAGGCAGAAAGCAGCCCCAGTCTTCCTGCATAGTAAAACAGCCTCCAGCAGATTCCTGAAGTCTTTAAAGATGTATGCTTTGTGCCCATTAAGGAAGACTGGTTCAATCTATTCATAAACAAAATGCACAGAAGGTTGGAGCTGATGGGATTAAAATTTACACCCCCCCTCCCAAATTCTAAGGACAGGATATGGCCTTTATGACACAATAGGATTAACCCACCACCATTAAGATAGCAAAAGACACAAGGCTCACTACACTGCACAACCATCTGGTGCATTGCAAAATCCTAAAAAATCCACCCATTCCTAAGCCAAGGGATCAGCCAATCTAGAAACATTTGCTTCTGTCAATGAAATTTCTGAAATCCAGGTAAGTTTCCTTGCAGCCAGCCAGCTTTAATTTTATTTCCCGCGCCTTTCTCCCAGCTTGGAACAGGATCAGATTTTTCTTCCAACAATTAGAAATATTCAGTTGCTGGAATTTTGTAAATTCCTTCTATACTTTTCAATAAATCTTGCTAAAGAGAGACCAAGACAATTGTGCTTAGAAACAATCACTTTTAATTTGGGGGAATGGCACACAAAAGGGTGATCACATTTTGGCTGATCACTTTTTCTCTTATGTGCTTTCCCCCCATTTTTCTATGGGGTTCCTAGATAACCCCAATTTCCTCCATTTATATCCCCAGAGTTGGGATCAAAGAACAGAGGATCTAATGCCTTCTCACTGAGCTAAAAGCAAAGATCACTGACTTTCATTTGCTGAATCTTCCTAGGGTCCAGAGTTTCTGACCCAGATCAGGGCAGCTTTACTGGTGCAACCTCTTTAGCTTCCTGCTTACGTTATTGCAATTGTCTCCTAACTGATGTCCAAAGTACCTCATTCCATCCTCTAGACTTTATTCATTCAGGTTGTTCTGGACATTCCATGCTACTTTCAAACCTAATTTCCTCACAGGGCTCATTCTTGGTTCTCTGTTTCAGACAAAGCCAATATAAATCAAATCTGGCTCAAATTGTGTTGAATCCAGTATCTATGGGCTGATATATCTATGGAGGTTCTTAATCTTCCAGGTCATGGTTGTCCCAAAGGTGTTTTTCCAAAAATCAACTGGACTTCCTTCGTTTTTTCTTTGAAAATGTTTTGATTCTCAGCCAAGAAATTGTCCAGTTCTTCGGGGGTGGGGAGGCCCCTTTGGGATTATCAGTTGGTATTTTTGTACTTCAATCCTAGATGTTCTTCTAAGCAAGATCTGTTTTTTGCTCTAGGTTATGATTTTCAAACCCCCACAACTCTGGGATCAACTCCTTCCTTCCCATTGTCTCTTTGAAAGTGTGATGGCCTTTAGAGAGGATTTGGAGATATTTATTCGACCGGCAGATAAATGTAGTGTCTGGTTATCCCATTTTTTTTTCTCTTATTCAACCTGGCAGACTTAAATTGATATCTGCTTTATTTTATTACTTTATGGACTTCTAGGTAGACAATCTTATTGTAAAGATAAAGGTAATGGTTCCTCTCACACATACATGCTAGTCGTTTCCAACTCTAGGGGGTGGTGCTTATCTCTGTTACAAAGCCGAAGAGCCAGCGCTGTCCAAAGACGTCTCCATGGTCATGTGGCCGGCATGACTAAACACCAAAGGCGCATAGAATGTTGTTACATTCCCAGCAAAGTGGTCCCTATTTTTCTACTTGCATTTTTACTTGCTTTCGAACTGCTAGGTTGGCAGAAGCTGGGACAAGGAACGGGAGCTCACTCCATGAAACAGTGCTAGGGATTCGAACTGCCGAACTGCTGACCTTTCTGATCGGCAAGCTCAGCGTCTTAGTAAGTATTGTTTAAAATGTATATTGTTGTTGTTGTTCATTTGGTTGTTAACACTTGATTACTTGCTTGGCTGTTAAATTGTGAACTCATTTTATTGAATGGGGTTTTTGAATTGCTATTTATTTTTATTTGTACCATGCATATAATTATGTATATATAAATGTGTGCATGCATTTTTATTATTACATTTTGAACTTGCCCAACTATGAAAAGATTCTGGGTAGCCTACCACTATAAAGGAATACAAATTTAAAAAGAGAAACAATAGGCTGAGGCCCTATAAAGAAGTCAGATATTATAAGAAGACTGGAGACCAGGGGTGGGATACAAATATTTTTACTACCAGTTCGGTGAGTGTGGCTAGGTGGGAGTGGCTATGAGAGTAGGTGGGTGTGGCTTCTTTTTTTCAGCAACGCCACCCCCGGCGCTCCCTTTTTTTTTTTTTTAACCTCCTGGGCCTCAGGAAAGCCTCCTGGGCATAGTCAAAACAGCTGATTGTCGGGAGGAAAAAGGAAGAAATACTGGTTTGGCTGAATCAGTACCTTTTTTTTTTTTTTTTACTACCGGTTTGGCTGAACAGTAGCATTTTTTACTACCAGTTCATGTGAACCAGGACGAACCGGTAAAATACCTCCACTGCTGGACACTAAACCATATGATGAACAGTTAGGGATGTAAGGTATGTTTAGCCAAACAAAGGCAAGGTGAATAATTGAATAACAGAATTGGAAGGGATTTTGGAGGTCTTCTAGTCCAACCCCCTGCTCAGACAGGAACCCCCATACCATTCCAGACAAGTACCTGTCCAATCTCTTCTTGAAAATCTCCAGTGTTGGACACTCACAACTTCTGAAAGCAAGCTGTTCCACTGGTTGATTGTTCTCCCTGGTGGGAAATTTTTCCTTCATTCTAGATTGCTTCTCTCCTTGATTAGTTGCCATCTCTTGTTTCTTATCTTGGCTTCTTGGTACTTTGCAAGTAGATTGAAAAATAAGATGGTGGGCTCTATTGTATTAAAACAGTGAAGACTAAAATTCAACAAGGCTTAAGGGGTGACATAATAGTTCTCTTCCAATTCTAGAAGAGCTCTTCACAGGAAAGAGGCAGTTCACTTATTCTCCAAAGCACCTGAGATCAGGACAAGAAGAATACAGATAGTCCTCGACTTACAATACTTTATTTAGTGGCTGTTCAAAAAAGTGAAGCACTGAAAAAGTGACTCATAACCATTTTTCACAGTTATGACCTTTGCAGCATCCCCATGCACATGTGATCAAAATTCAGATGCATGGCAACTGGTTCATACTTATGACCGCTGTAGCATCCTGGGGTCATGTGATCAGCTTTTGCAACTTTCTGCCAAGCAAAGTCAATGGGGAAGCCAGATTCACTTAACAGGCAAATTACTAACTTATCAACTGCAGTGATTCACTTAACAACTGTGGCAAGAAATGTCATAAAATGGGGCAAAACTCACTTAACAAATATCTCACTTAACAACACAAAATTTGGGGCTCAATTATGGTCGTAATTTCCTGACATTGACAACAATTAGCCAGCTTGCTTCCCAAAATTGTGGGTGCTTCATGACTGGAAGTCTTCAAGAAAAGATTGGATAGACATTTGTCTGGGATACCAGTATAATAACAACTCTTGCCTTGGGCAAAGGGTTGGATTAGAAGACCTGCAAAGTCCCTTCCAGCTTTATTATTCTATGCTCCAATAAAATGATATAATACCATCCAGGGGAAAAAAATTACCCAATATCCTAACCTCAAGCATCAGAATTAATTCAAGTCTTTACAGTATATTTAAATATTATAACTATTGTTATTGATGGGAGCAATAATAGAATTTTTATTGGAAAGAGGTGGATGGCTTGGGCTGTAAGTTGCTCGCCCTATCTTTAATCATCAGTGATAAAGCCTCTGTTTTGAATGAAGAAAGTTCCACATTCAGTTCCTTATATCTTTCAAAATGTTTGGAAAATTGTCCTATCTGAAAGCCAGGTGTCAGCATTCCAACTAACCAACTCCAAACCAATAAACTCCGAGACAAACACTTCCTCAAAGTTCCATTTTATTAGAGTTGTTATATTGGCACATCTGGGAGAACCCGAATCTGTGAGTTCCGGGTTTTCCCTTCCCAAAAGAAAATCAAAGATCCCTCCCCTATACCCACCAGTCCATCACATGGCCCAATCAAATCTTCATTCCAACTGGAGACCTCCCTCCAGTCACTCCCCTTCAGTTGCAGGGCAACATGTCCTTGACTCTCTAAGAAAGAATGTTGTTGTGTCTAATCTTCTACTTCACTGTAAAATCCCCCCTCCCAATTTCCCAGGCACTGAATGTGGTGGCCTTGAACTTCCAAGTAAAAATGGCTTCCAAGGCTGACATCAGGATCATTACTGGGAGTGGTTGGGAAAGGCATATAGTGATAGATAACAAGGATCTCTCAATCTTGGCAGCTGGAAAGATGTGTTGGACATCAATGCCCAGCATTCTGGCTTTGGAATTCTTGGAGTTGAAGTCCACACATCTTCAAGTTTCCAAGGTTGAGAAATTCTCATCTGGTGTAAGGATCATGCCTCAGTATACAGTAAATTGTGAAATATTAGGGAGTAAATTATTTTGTACCTGAGAGTCAGATTAGAGGTCGAGCAAACAACATAAGCTATTTGTTGATTCTCCAACAAATATATCTTGTAAAATTCCTCTTTGAAATCTAGATATGACTGCCAGTCATAGTTGTTGATATTGAACTAAATGGATTAATGGTCTGACTCAGGGCTTGGTGTTAACTCTCGCACACAGCTATGGCCTACTTAACTATGGTTTAATAGCTAAGTTCATGCATATACAGGCTAAATAGATAATAACATGATTTAGAAAAATGGATAAGATTTTGACAGGTACTGATGAAACGGTGATTAAAAAATTGTATATATATTTATTAGAAATTAAACTAGAAAAAGAACAAGTTAAAGAAATAATGATTGCTTGGGGGAAGAATTTTGGATATGGGATTGATCTAGAGAAATGGCAAAAACTGTGGTCTCAAAATTATAAAATGACAATGTCAACAGCATATAAAGAAAATTTATATAAGATGTTTTATGGTGGCATTTCCCCCAAAAAAGAATAGCAAGAATGTTCAAGAACAAATCTGAAAAATGTTGGAAATGTCATCCAGGTATCTGGCTCATATTACCATATGTGGTGGACTTGTGCGGATGCCAAAAAATATTGAACTAAAATCCACACATGGTTGGAAAAAAATGACAAAAAAGCATAAAGGCTTGAAACCAGAGATATTTTTATTGGGAATTTTACCTGAAATATACAGTAAAGAATTGAAATATCTGATTATAAATGTGTTAACAGCAGCTAGGATTGTATTTGCTAAAAACTGGAAAAATGAGAAAATACCATCACAGGAGGAAATTATTAAGAAAATATTGGAATGTGCTGAAATGAGTAGATTGACACTGAAATCAGAGAACAAGATGATAAACAATTTTATAAAATGTGGGATCTATTCTATCAATGGTTACACAATAAAACATGGTAATGAAATATGTAGATTTTTAGAAAATAATGAATATATAAAGATGTATTTTTTCTTTTTATTATATCTACAAAATGATTGTAGGATAGATTTGAGGGTAATATGAACTGTGATAAAACAAATTAAGTAAAATATGGATTATCTTGTAAATTATGAATGAATAATACTGTATTTCTCCAATAATATGGCCTCCACCAATAGGAAGCCCCACCATGTTTTATTGGCATAAAATCAAATTAACCCCCCCCCCAATTAAGGCCCATATTAAACATGAGAAATGGGGGGGGGATGGGGGGCTTGCTGTTAGGAAGTACTTTTGTTACATGCCCGGATATGGTGCTGCCTGCGTTGGTGGGGCACTTCATATTGGGAGACCTTCCGCCACCATTGCTTTCCCTTCTCCCTTGCTGCCGCGTTAGAGCATTTGGCGCAGCCACATGCAGCCAGCCAGGGCTCCTCCCTGCAACCGGAGCCCTGCGAAGACACTTGGCTTCAGGCGCTCCTGTCTGTTGCTATCCCAGTCAACTTTTTGTGTAACATATCCAGAGGAATATTCTCTTTTTTGTAGCAAGGGAAATATCCTTTGGGAAAAATGGTATATTTAAGAATAATGGGCATCCCTGATGAGAACCATCTAAAGCTCTTTAGAATCTATTATCTACACACATGATATTTTATTTATTATTCTGATTTTATGCCAAATCCCTCTGCCTTCATGAACAAAGCACACGAATTGTCTGTGGAATTCATTAAGACATGGGGATGGCTATCAACTTGAATGACTTTGGGGATTTAAAAGAAGACATCTATCAAAGTCTGTTCAACACGAGCTCTCAATTTCTCCCACAGACACAGAGGTGTGTGTCTCCATCACTTGCCTGAAAATACAGATGGTCCTCAATTTACAATAACTTATTCACCTACCATTCAAAGTTACAGCTGCACTAAAAATGCGGCTTACAATTGTTCGTCTCAAAGGTGCTTTTTCAAGAGGCAACTGGACTTTCTGGTTTTTCTTTGAAGATACATTGCTTCTCATCCAAGAAACTTGTTCAACTCTGGCTGGATGGTGGGAATGGAAGGATTTATACTCTATATCAGGGATCTTCAAAGTTGAAGACTTTAAGACTTGTGGACTTCAACTCCCAGAATTCTTCCTCCAATCATGTTAGCTCAGGAATTCTGGGAATTGAAGTCCACAAGTCTTAAAACTGTCAAGTATGAAGACCTTTGCTTTAAATCCTTCCATTCCCCAGTATCCAGTCAGAGCTGAAGAAACATCTTGGATGAGAAGCAAAACGTCTTCAAAGGAAAACAAAGAAAGTCCAATTGCCTTTTGAAAAAGCACTTTTGGGATGACTATGACCTGGATGACTGAGAATTTCCATAGACACTTATAATTAGTTCACATACTTCCATCCATTGCAGCATCCCCATGGTCACATGATCCAAATCTGGGCTCTTGGCAACCAGCATTGTATTTGCAAAGGTTGCAGCATCCCAGGGTCATGTGATTGTCAATTGTAACTTTCTCAGCCACCTTCTGACTAGCAAAGTTAATGGGAGAAGATGGATTCACTTAACTGGATGATTCAATTACAACTGCAGGGATTCATTTAACAACCATAGTAAAAAAAAAAAAGATTGTAAAATCAGGTGTGATTTGCTTAGCAAGGAAAGTTGTGGTCTCAATTGTAGTCGTAAATCAAGGATTACCTGTGCTTTTAAACTATTAAACTAGCCGAATCACAGAAAACTACAATGATCTAATACGTATCGATTTTACAGAAGACAATGTTGAAAAAGCACTACGCAATCTAAAACCATCTCTATCTATTGGACTGGATGGAACATGTGCCTACTTCTTAAAAAAGCTATCCACTGCCATAGCAGAACCTCTAAGCATAATCTTTGAAAAATATTTCAGAATCAGCTCCTTGCATAACCTATGGTCACAAGCCACGGTCATCCCCATCTTCAAAAAGGGAGACCCCAGCCTAGTTGAAAATTACAGACCAATCTCTTTATGCTGCATCACCTGTAAAGTCATGGAATCAATTATTAACCAATCCATTATCCTCCACTTAGAGACAAACAACCTACTCTCCAATAAACAATTTGGTTTCAGAAAAAAAAAAAAAAACTATCCTGTAATCTGAAATTCTTACACTGCAAAAACATATGGACTACACAACTCGACCAGGGCAAAGCAATAGACGCGATCTACATAGACTTCTGTAAAGCCTTTGATTCAGTGGTACACAACAAACTACTCCTAAAACTAAAATCTTAGGGTATCTCTGGAAAACTGCATAACTGGATGGAAGCAGTCCTGTCAAACAGACAACAAATGGTCAAAATTGGGAGTGTCCTATCAAATTCTGTACCTGTCAATAGTGGTGTCCCCCAAGGCAGTGTTCTAGGACCAACTCTCTTCATATTCTACATAAATGACCTCTGTGGTCATTTTAAGAGCAACTACGTTCTCTTCGCTGATGATGTAAAGCTGTTCAATTCCACAGACAATATTGCTACCCTTCAAAAAGACCTTGACTATGTATCAGAATGGTCAAACAAATGGCAACTTCAAATCTCAACAATAAATGCTCTGTCTTACATATTGGCAAAAAAATAAATAAATCAGAAAATAAAATACAAGCTGAATAATCAAGACCTTGTTGATGATCCAAGCTCTGTAAAGGACCTTGGAATACTCATCTCTAATGATCTAAGTGCTAGAGCCCACTGTAACTACATAGCCAAAAAGGCATTAAAGGCCTGGTCACACTGCAAGAACTTTGCTATAGCGTTCCTTGAACGGTAGGAAGAGGGGGACAAATTTCGACACCGCTCGTCACCGCGCACAAAATTAGAAAAAAAATTGAAAACACGGGCGTTGCCTTAGCGGTGCACCGCTGAAGCCGGCGTTGCTTTAGCGTTGGTTTAACGGTAGGGAACGTTGGTTTAGCGGTGACGCGAGCGTTGATAAAGCGGTGTTCTGCGCATGCGTGCGTTGGCTCGGTGGGGGTTTGAAGTAATTGATTTAGCGACATGCCGCTTTGGACTACCGTACGGATCGCTTGATAAAGTTCTCAAATTCGATAAATTCGGAAGCAAATTCGATACAAGAGATGTCTGCACTCAATGGCTATTCCAAAAGGGCTACTGGTCCATTTCTCCCCGTATTTATAGCCAAATTCTGGTTCCGCTCCAACACCTCCATACCAACGCCAAACCAAAGTTCATCACCGCAATGGATCGCTGCTTCAACGCCTGACACCGTTCCAGGAATCCCGTGTCCGCTCGTAAAACGCTTACAACCGCTCCACCAAAGTTAGTGCAACGTTTAATCACCGCCCAGGCAAAGCTTGCAAAACAGCGGTGGTCCAGCGTTGAAGATTTCTGCGTTGGCCTAGCGGACCCAAGAGTCCACGAACTTGTGTCTAGCGGTACCAAACTTTGACCGGGTGTTGTTGGAGCGGTGGTGAACTTTGCCAGAGCGGAAAATTGTGCGCTCCTCACCGCTCGCAATATTTTGTGCAGCTCAAAACTTTCGGAGCGGTAGGAGGGACTATAAGCAGAGGCCGAGCGTATATGGCGTTGCCTTAACGGAGGCCAACTTCTGTTAAACGGTGGTGAACGGTTACGAGCGGTGATGATTTTTTTTCACCGCTCCAGGACCGCTATAGCAAAGTTCTTGCAGTGTGACCAGGCCTTAAGAGTTGTTAACCTAATCTTAGGTAGCTTTTTCTCTGGTAATATCACACTACTAACTGGAGCATACAAAACATTTGCTAGACCAATACTAGAATACAGCTCATCAGTCTGGAATCCACATTATGTATCTGATATTAGCACAGTTGAGAAAGTCCAGAAATATTTCACAAGAAGAGTTCTCCACTCCTCTACTCGTTGTAGAATACCTTATACCACCAGACTTGAAATTCTAGACCTAGAAAACCTTGAATTACGCCGTCTTTAGTCTGATCTAAGTATGGTATATAAAATCATACATTGCAATGACTTACCTGTCAATGAATACTTCAGCTTCAACCATAACAACACAAGAGCACACAATACATACAAATTCAAGGTTAACCGCACCAAACATGATTGCAGGAAATATGACTTCAGCAAAAGAGGTGTCAATGTCTGGAATACTCTACCTGACTCTGTGGTTTCTTTCCCAAACCCCAAAAACTTTAACTTTAGACTTTCTACTATTGACCTCACCCCTTTCCTAAGAGGTCTTTAGGGGGCGTGCATAAGCGCACCAACTTGCCTACTGACTCTGTCCTATTGTTTGTTTTATTTTTCTTATATGTACCCATTTCATGTATTCATAACCATGTATATACTTATACCTATTATCTTGTGAGTGATTGACAAATCAAATTCAATAAATAAAATAAAAATAAAGAAGAAGAAGAAGAAGAAGAAGAAGAAGAAGAAGAAGAAGAAGAAGAAGAAGAAGAAGAAGAAGAAGAAGAAGAAGAAGAAGAAGAAGAAGAAGAAGAAGAAGAAGAAGAAGAAGAAGAAGAAGAAGAAGAAGAAGAAGATAGAGAGAATGCATAATCTGTCTTAAATTTGGCTCTGGTCCCACACATCCTGCCTGCAGCTCTGTCCCCACTTCCCAACTTCCAGCCTAGGAGCTTTTTTGTGGGGTTGCTTTGAAATAGCTCAAGAAGCATTTGATGCAGGGAGACGAAATTTTCGGTCTGGGATCACATGCAGAGTTTCTAGTTTCTCATTCCAAACTTCTGTGCAGAGCTGAGGATGGATGAGATGCTCCTTAAAAGGCTCCTTCCAAATCAGTACTTCTATTTCCCATTTAGTTGATGAGGATAAAATCCACCCTGCAGCCTCCTGGCTATGGTCTCATTTCCTTCATCTAGAAAATTGCTAATGTTTTGTACAAGATGCAAGGGGAAAATATATATATATATATGGACACCCTTTACCTATCATCTCATTACAGGCAGTCCTTAACTTACAACCATTTGTTTATTGACCATTCAAAGTTACCACAGCTCTGACAAAAGTCACTTATGACTCTTTCTCACATTTATACGAACATTGGCGGTAATCTTTTGGGAGCTTTCTGAGAAGCGAAGTCGGTAGGGAAGTCAGATTTACTTAACAATCCTATTACTAACTTCAGACCTGCAGTGGAAAATAAGGTTTTCCTCCCTTCCTTCAGTAAGGCCATAGAATTTGAAAGAATACAATACATTTTGTAAATAAAAATGGCGGCAGTTCACAAAGATTACTAGGTGCAAATTATTTTCTTAGCAAGGAAGATAAAGTAGGAATGGTTAAATTAAATACTTTATTTCAAGCAGAAAATATGTTCTTATTTGGATATCGCTTCTGGAATTTGTGCTTCTGAAGAAAAAAAATGAAACTTTGATTTTAATTTTGTTGATTAGAAAGATTTGGTGTTGTAGAAATGGCTAGTTATACAGTATATTAATGTGTAAAAGCAAAAAGTGGAGGTTGGAGTGTGTTCATCTTGTACTGTGCTAATAAGAGTTGGAAGTTGATGCCCCCTTTTCTTTCTTTTTCTGTTCCCCCTTGCATTTCACACTCCCTTTTCCCATTCCTTTTCCTTCCCTTAATTTCCTATTTTCTTTTCCATTTTTTTGTATTTTATACAATAAAAAATGAAAAAACAACAACCCTGCAGTGATAAACTTAACAATCGCGGCAAGAAAGTTAGTAAAAAGGGGCAAAATACACATAACCACTTGCTTAGCAATGGAAATTTTGGGCTCAATTGTGGTCATAAGCCAAGGACTACCTGTAGGAGAGTTATACCTATAATCCATTTCCCTTGATCTCATTAACTGAGATAGCCTCTCTTCTCGGTTTATATTTAAATTCCCCATTTTCTTGTGACATGCCAGTTCTCTCACTTTCAAGATGAATTTGGCATTCTTTCCTGATAGCTTCTGACAACTCAAGCAAGCATGCTATGATCTCATAAGATTTTGACTGCATTTAATTTAAAAAGAATTTTTTCTTCATTTAATTCAAGCAGAACAAGCTGGATCCCATCTAAGAATGTCAGTGCCACTTGGTAGCATTTGGAAAAAAGCTTCATCTGAATGAAACTTTAACATCTAGATGAATCGTAGACCATCTTTATATGAATCTCTTTTTTATATACAGTGGAACCTCAGGTCACAAATGCTCCTGTTTGTGACCAAATCGGGTGGCAAACAAAAAATCCACTTGATTTTTGAATTGGGTGACGATTCAAAAATCAGATGGCAAACAAAGTCGGCATGGAAAGATTCCCTTTCTGCCCCCATTTCCGCTTCACCATTTTTTTTGTTCATGCATGCACAAACGGTCATGCTTCCAGTCACAACCAAAATGGGTTTTGACCATAATCCTGGAACGGATTATGGTCGCTACCCAAGGCTCCACTGTATCATAATTGGGGTGACCCATGTCCAAGAAAGGTCAAGAGCTACATAATAATTCCTATTCTAATGCCAAATAAGTGTCATTCCGCATAAAATATATCTATCATGCTCTTTCTTTTAGGATGTTACAAAGGAAGGGAATAAAAAATATGAAGCCAAATAAATGAAGATGAAATTGTCAGGTGCAAGAAATAAGGAACCAAAACAGAATTCAAAAGTGTTTTAAGTTTATTTCATATTACCTCTCCACAAGAATCTGAAGTCCAATGGTCAAGGGAAATTGGTGCCAGATAAGAGTCAACAGACTTTAAAGGGAGCTGGACTCAGATGTCTTATAAGGGCACAGAGACTCCAAACTGATGATGTGTTTGACTCCACCCTCAGGCCCAGTTTGGTCATCTCCTACAGAAATGTAGCTCAAATTAGATTACACAAATAGTTTACCTATTTGAGATACCTCTTCATACCCTTCTACTCTTGCAAGCCATTATTGTGTTGACCCTGACAATATGCATAACCATCTCTGTTTTTTAGACTTCTAACCTCTCTCTTTTTGAAGATCTCATTAGCTCCATCCAGCAAGGGCTGTCTTGGTATCGCCCTTCTCATCCCATTTACTCTTAGAATTGAAGAATTGTAGGATGGAAAAGGACCTTGGAAATCTTTTTAGTCTAATCTCATGCCCAAGGCAGGAGTTCTTATTCTACCCCAGACAAATTATTGCCTAATCTTTTCTTGAAAACCTCCAGCAATAGAACACCTACAATTTCAGGAGACAAGTGATTCCATTGATTAATTGTTCTCACTGTCAGTGAGAACACTGTCACTCAACCTGTTATTTCCAGGTTGGATCTCCCTTTGGCAACCTTCCACCTCTTGCTTTTAGTTCTGCCTCAGGTGTTATGGAGAATAAATCAACTTCCTCTTCCCTATGACATTCCTTCTAGTATGGAAGATAGCTATCATAGTCTCTCCTATGTCTTTTCTTTCTTAGGCTAAACATACCTAGTTCTTTTAGGTATGTACAATTTAGCCTCCATACCCTTTATCATCTTTGTTGCTCTTCTCTGCATACTTTCTGGGCCTCAGCATCTTCTGTTGAACCTGTCAAGATGGAACAGCTTTGCTTCTTTCAAACCTTAATGCTTTTCAAACTTGCCAACGAATTGGGGGCAGGGGAGAGTGAAAATGAATGCTGACAATGTGGACCGTGAGAACCTGGCAACCATCAAGGTCACCACGACAGGTGCTTGAGAAAGGGATGGACTGTTCACATAACAAAAGGATGTCTCATAATTGGACAATGTGATCATCCAAGGGTGGGGAGAAATGGAAGCTATTATTTAACTAAGCAAGCATTTACGCAGGAAAACCAGAGCTAGTTTTGATTCTTCAGTACCAAAATGGTGTGTCCAATAAAGTTTTACTTTTGGGGATTTAAAGCTCCCAAGAGTGTTTCCTTATTTTGGGTTCACTAGTTCACAGTACATTTGTTTTCTGTCCAATAATTATTATTATTTATATTATGGTGGAATATAAATCCTATCTATCTCTCTACCTCATCTCTCTCTCCCCACTGTTTTTATGTCCCTGTAAACCCCTGATTCAGAGTAGAGTTGGGATGACTAGATGGAGTTCAGCATCTATTGGTCAGATGCCCTTCCTGAGGCCACATGGAGTTTGCAGATTTTATTTCTCTGCGCTCTAAGGGAGAAACATCTGCCACTACCTTGGATTGACCTCTCAACTTTCTGAGTGGAAGGCAAGTATTTTTACCACTAGGCCACCACACTGCCTGCCTGCCTGCCTGCCCGTCCGCCCATCCATCCATCCATCCATCCATCCATCCATCCATCCATCCATCCATCCATCCATCCATCCATCCATCCATCCATCTATCTATCTATCTATCTATCTATCTATCTATCTATCTATCTATCTATCTATCTATCTATCTATCATCTCTCTTGCAATCTTATCTTCAGCCAGTCTTCTTATGTCCAATGCGTTGGTTACTCACTTTTGTATTCAGTCCACACTCATTCATTCATTCATTCATTTCCCATTTCTTCTTGATTCTAACTTTCAGCATACTTTGATGTTTCTTCTGACATAACCCACGTTCGCTCCTGCATATGAAAGTGGGCAGAAGACCTCTCTTCCACCACCATTTTCTCTCTGTTGCTTTTTAAGCAACATTTTAATATCCTGTTTTGTGAAATTGTCAAAAAAGAAAAAGTAGACAAATTGCTATTAATTACAAATGCAAGAAATTACGCAGGCTAATGCAAAATAGTATCAGAAATGTTTTTTATTTAATGAGAAGGTTCCAATAGCGTATTGTTTCAAAGCAAACAAAGAAAGCTCAAGATTTTTCTAAGCAGAAAACCTGAATCACATCCAAGGTTATAATCTTTAACATGCAGGCAAGCATTCAATAAAAAAGGGTTTTTAAGTATGTTTGTTCTTCTAAAAGCCTTGTTTCTGCTGCGTGGCTATAATTAAATTTTTGGTTGTTGAATTGATTTATTGTGTCGTGTCGTCGGAAATGATGCAGGAGTCGGTGACTTAGTATCAAGCTCTTTTATTGAGTTAGGAACCGAACTGGGGCTAAGGAAAAACTTTGCGGCTATTTATTTCTTTAGCCGCCGCGGCTGCGGCCAATGGCACCGCTTTGAATCTCCCGCGATTCGAATCGACCAATCGCAGGAGATTCTCAGTGAGCCAATCGGCGCGGCTCGCCTAGCCAATCAGAGTGCCCCGCGCTTTGGCCAATCAAAGCGCGGGGATCTCAAGAATGCTAATGAGGGGACAGAACACCCCTCCCCTCTTGGTTCAGTCCTTACGTTGCGTAGTCCCGTAGGTAGGCGGGGCTCCGTCTTAGCCTACTGGACCTGCGCAGCTCAGTCGTAGGTTGGATCCCGGTCTCTGCTTCTCTGGACACCATCGTGGGAACCGCCTGGAATTCGCACAGCCCCCCTAGGCGCCATAGTTCGGCGACGAAGTCGCTGAAACTCTCACCCGACCGTTGGTCCTGACGGTAGAACTTGTGTCGTCGGATGAGGATGGGCACGTCTGGAGCGTAGTGTCACCGGAGTATTGGCTCGAGGACGTCCCAGTCCATCGTGGTCACGTCGGCGGGTTTGGCAAGCGCTTTGGCCATCTTAAACACTGCGGTCCCGCAGTGGGTCAGGAAGACGGCTTGCTTCATTGGGCCAGTGGCGTCCTTCAGGTCACTGCACTCGAGGAACATGCGGAATCTGTCGGAGTACAATTCCCAGTCCTCGCTGGCGGGGTTGAAGGGTGCGGGGGGTGCGATGTTCGCCATCGTGGAGTATCGTCTGGCTTCCGTCGGACACGTGCTTTGGTTTAGGATCAGTATCCCATCCTCGTCGCCAGTGTCGTGTCGTCGGAAATGATGCCAGGAGTCGGTGACTTAGTATCAAGCTCTTTTATTGAGTTAGGAACCGAATTGGGGCTAAGGAAAAACTTTGCGGCTTTTTATTTCTTTAGCCGCGGCAGCCGCGGCCAATGGCACCACTTTGAATCTCCCACAATTCAAATCGACCAATCGCAGGAGATTCTCAGCGAGCCAATCGGCGCGGCTCGCCTAGCCAATCAGAGTGCCCCGCGCTTTGGCCAATCAAAGCGCGGGGATCTCAAGAATGCTAATGAGGGGACAGAACATATTGTATCTTTCAATTTGAATAAAATATGTATTGGAAATTCAGCACTTTTTTCTGTTTATTTATGTTTACATTAAGTACATTTGCTGTGTGTAAAGCTAGTTTCCTCTGGGCTGCATTAATTTCCTTATATCTTCCTACCTTTTTTGAAATCCGGTTTTACGGTTGTCTTTACTTGTACCAACCTCATAATGTTGAAAACAAGAATGGAACACCCAAAGTCTGTCTGTTTTGTCTTCAACAAATAACTGAGGACAAAACTACCAATCCCCACTACAGGGAGTCTTCACTTAATGACCACAATGGGGACTGGCAACTCAGTTGATAAGTGGAAAATCATATGACCCTGATGAGATTATGCCTTTACTTCTTTTGGTGGTTAAACAATATGCGGTTGCTAAGGGAAAAACCGCATGATCATCACTTGCAACTTGCCTCCAGAAGTTGTGGATTCTCCAACACTGGAAGTTTTTAAAAAGAGATTGGACAATCATTTGTCTGAAATGCTATAGGGCCATGTTGGTGAACCTATGGCACGTGTGTTGGAAGTAGCACGCAGAGCCATTTTCCCTGGCACGTGAGAGGTTGCCCGGAAGAGCCCCACGGCGCATACGTGTATGTACCACTGCCCGACAGCTGATTGTTGGGGATCTGGTGTGCATGCACAGAGAGCAGAGGGTGTGTTTGTCTATTCTATTCTATTCTATTCTATTCTATTCTATTCTATTCTATTCTATTCTATTCTAAGAATTTTACTTCTCCCTTGTGTTGGAACTTTGCTTGTCACAAGCCAGTTGCAAGCACACCAATGGCAATCTCATGACTGTGGGACATTTGACAGTTGTAAATACGAAGATTAGTCTCAAAGTAGTTTCTTTAGCACTGTTGTAAATTTGAATGGTCGCTGCATGAGGCAGTCAGTAAGCCAGGACTACCCTGTCCTGCCAAACTAACCACATAACCTGTAGGGGTAAAAAAATCTTCACCCATTCTCAATTTCATGCCAACATAAAATCAATTGCTAGCTAGCATCCTAAATGTATTCTTTTAGTTCTTTGTGTTTAGTTTTGTGTACTTGATCTAGCATAGGTTTTGTTTTCTGTTTTTAAATTGTATCACAGATCTCTTTGACAGTGTGGTAAAACTCAGTGGACTTCTCTGGTGAAACTACAGACTCTTTTCCAGGAAAAAAAAGTATTTAAAGATACAAAATGCACAGGTATAGATTGAAATAAAAAGAAAAATGCTGGTGATTAAATGTACCTATCAAAATGTTAACAATAGTTGAACTAATTTTAGATGGTTAAATTTGTTGAAGTTACACATAAGTTTGAAGTCCATGGCCCATAAATTACTTAGTTACCTACATTCATTCTGGAACAAAAAGCAAAATTTCAATTAGGGGTTGTAAAAACATAAAATTGCAATTTCCCCCCATCCAATGGGATCCCATTTTGCTCCTGCAATTGTCTCTTCTTCTACAAGCTCATAACTCTTAGGAATTTGATTCAATTAATTAAATTATTGCAGTTGGCTTTACTAGCACTGTAGGTAAAAATCCCAGTCTAGAATGAATGAATGAGGAAAAAGAGGAGCTGTTTTAGCTACTAAGCCATTATTCCTCCATCCTACTGAGACTAGTCAGAGTGAAAGTATGAGTTTTCTTAATGCTTCTAATCTCGGTTATAATCTGCAGCAGTGCCTGAAATGAAAGAAAGGGGGAATAGATTTTGAACAATGGCGAGAGACGGTGCTTAGAATGGATTCTGTAGGCTGGAGTTTGAGGGACATCAACATTCATGCTGTGACTGCTTATGTGGGTACAACACGGGAATTTGTAGCCTCCACAATTTTCATAGGCTTCACACAGATTTCTTCAAAACCCACCAAGTAGCAGGGAGTAGCTTTGATCTGCTTTTGTATTGAAAACAACTGGCCTTCATTCAGAGCTCTGAGGAGTGATATCAATGCAATGGAGAGACCATTTTTATGTGGTGGGTTTGGACTGTTGCAGTATATTTCCCTCTGTAAAATATAGAGACCATATTAAATGGGACCATATTCAAAAACTTAACTATTTTGAGGTTATTTTCCATTAGCATTAGGTGTTGTGTGGCAGATGCTTGTCTATTTGAATTCTTTAAGTCCCAGAGCCTTTCAGCTTCTTCATTTTCTATTACTTTATCTATTTTGTGGTCCCACCAGTTCTTGTTTGCAGGCATTACTACGAGGGTTATTATTGATTTGATCCATATGGCCATCTCATCTAAAACACTCCAGGAAGTTCACAACAGTCAATGGATGATACAATAAAAACAAGTTAAAAACCACTGTAACAAATGCATTAAACTCATCCACAGTCAATTTAAAAGGGAGAATTGTGATCAGTGGCAGAATTCATCTCATGTCAACTCAACACAGTCATTGAAAGAACCTCCCACCATTTCCAGACTTCCAGGCACAGTGACAGATATTAGCACGATTGAGTGGGTTCAGAAGTACTTAACGACAAAAGTTTGCACTTTTCTGTACCTAATCGACTAGGCTTGGAATTCTTGTTTCGGATAACCTGGAATTGTGTTGCTTATAGTCGGACTTAGATATTGCATACAAAATTGTAAGTAGTAATGTTTTACCCATGAATGATTTTTTCTGTTTTAATCGCCATAATACACATGCAAACACCCGTTTTAAACTCAATGTGAACAATGCCAAACTCGTCTGTAAAAAATATGATTTTTGTAATAGAACTGTCAAAGTCTGGAATGCTCTACTGATTCAGTTGTCTCAGCTACACATTTTCACAGTTTTAGTCAAAAATGGACTTTTGGGGACCTCACTTCATATTTAAGAGTTCATAAAAGGGGAATGCATAAGTGCACCAATATGCCAATTGTTATTGTTGTGAATCAATAAATACTTAATAAAAATTATTAAGAGCTTGAAGCAAAGTGCAGGGTTCTGGCCCTGCACTTCTGATTGGCCGATAATAGCGACATCGGATTGGTCCATTCAGGAGAATCTGATTGGCTATTAACGAGCCTCTCCCATTGGTTAATGGAGCTATTGCTCCCTGTGTTTTCATTGGTTAAATAAGTTTAGAAGTTGCCTATATAAGGGGGCCCATCGTGGCCATTGAGCTGAGCTGTTTTCACATGTAAATAAAGAGTTTGAAGTTCACTGTTTCACTGGCTCACCTCCATCCTTGCACCCATATACAGAACTTAACACTGGTGACGAGGATGGGATGTGGAGACGTCAGAGCTTACTGAACAACGAAGAACCATAACCGAGCATGTGGCTGAACACACCAATGGCGGAACCATGTCCGGCAGCATCATACCACCCGCTCCATTTGACCCGGGACAAGAAGACTGGGACTCATATATGGATCGCATCCAGATGTTTCTGGAAACCAACAATTTGAAAGAGGCCACTACTGGAAAGAGACGAGCAGTATTCCTAACTCATTGCAGGCCAACCCTATTCAAGATGGCCAAGGCACTAGCAAAACCAGCAGAAGTAAAGTCTATGGACTGGGACGTCCTCGAACCCCTGCTGAGGGCCCACTATGCACCGACTGTGCCAACGCTCATTAGAAGGCATGAATTTTACCAGAGAAATCAGCGGAAGGGCGAAAGTATTGCTGATTTCATAGCGGATCTCTGGAATCTGGGAGGCCTATGCGAGTTTGCCGACCTAGAAGAAGCCCTGAGAGACCAAATAGTTCTGGGATTAGATGCACCGGGCACTCAGAGTAAACTAATGGCGAAGGGAGACATTAGCCTTAAAGATGCCATAGCTGAAGCTACTGCAGCAGAAGCAACCAGGAAGTCGGCTGCCCAAATGCGCCGCACACACGCACTAGTTCACCAACGAGCCTGCGACATTTCACCTCAGTCAGAGGGACAGCTAGACACAGCCCACCACGAGGACCTCGAATCGTCGTCAGAAAGCGACAAGGAAGAGTTCCATTGACTTCGGTCCGAATGGGACCAACACCAGAAATCGCAGTACCAATGTGCCGGGTGTGGAGCAAGCCACCCCCGGTCAGAATGCAAATTCCTCAATGCGCTCTGCCATGTGTGCGGGAAAAGAGGCCATATAGGATGGGTCTGTAGAAGCAAGCCAGGACCCAGCCAGCCCTCAAGGAGGGCTAATTATCGCCAACCGACAGGAAGTCATCCTGTGAAGCGAGAACCCATGAACCACCAATGGAACAACCACTCCTACAACAACAAAACAGAAACAAAACCATAAACCACCCAACGAAGCGAGAAGAGGCTCACCAAATGATCATGATCGGTCACGCCTCATCTCTGGATGCCAAAAAGATCTGAGTGAAAGTGGCCATCGAAAACCAGCCCTGCCTGATGGAAGTCGATTCAGGATCATCCCTCTCGATGGTTTCCTTGAAGACCCTCAAGCAGCTCATCCCAACTATCCATAGGCAAGACCTCAGATTCCAAAAACTCATACTCAAGGACTATCAAGGAAATCGAATCCCGGTTGTTGGATCCAGCCGAGTACGGGTATCGTTTAAGAACCATACAGCATTTCTACCCCTGACTATAATCGACAAGGATCGGCCTAGTTTGTTAGGCTTCCAATGGTTCGCTCCACTTGGAATTGAAGTAGCCAGCATTCACCGAATCTGCATCAGCGATTGGGAAGAAGACCTCGTCCACGAATTCCAGGACGTCTTCGCAGAAAAATTAGGCGAGTACAAGGGGACCCCAATATTGTTTAACCTCAATCCCGAAATAGCTCCCATCTGCCTTAAGCCTCGTCGAGTTCCATTTGCCCTTAAACCAAAGATTGACAAGCAGCTTGATAAATTAATAGCTCAGGGTGTGTTAGAACCAACCAATCACTCTCCTTGGGAAACCCCAATCGTAACACCCATCAAGCCGGATGGATCGATAAGAATTTGTGGGGACTACCGAGCCACCCTGAACTACGCCCTTCAACAAAACGTTTACCCGGTACCGGTGGTGCAACACCTCCTCCATTCCCTGGGGGGCGGAAAAGTCTTCACTAAACTAGACTTAGCCCAGGCATACCAACAACTGCCTGTGGACAAAAAAACGGCAGAGGCCCAAACAATCGTTACGCACCAAGGTGCGTTTAAATGTAACCGACTCCAGTTCAGAATGAGCGTAGCCCCGGGAATCTTTCAAAGCTTGATGGAAAGGCTATTACAAGGGATAAAAGGTGTTGTCCCATATTTTGATGATGTGTTAATCGCAGCCCCAACTCAGAAGATACTAAAGGAACGCCTGAGGTTGGTTCTCCAGAGATTTAAAGACTCAGGTCTCAAAGTTAAAAAGAACAAGTGTTATTTATGTACAGATTGTGTAGAATTTTTGGGATATTTAATTGATAGTCAAGGCATTCACTCCACCGATAACAAACTCAGGGCAATCAAGAATGCCCCAAAACCGGAGAAGGCGGAGCTTCGTTCCGGCGATACAGCTGCGATCTCGGGGCTCTGAGATCGTAGCCGATATTTTCGCCCCTGGTCGGTCCTAACGGACCTAAACCGTCCCGTAGAGACGGTGATCGTGAAGGGCATTGTTCCAGGATCCCAGAGATATCGCAAAATCTCTGGTTTGATCCGGAAGAAGCCCTTTTGCTGGCAGCGGAGAGGCAGCCTCCATAGCTGCTGAAGTCGGGACAGCTCCGGAAAGAAAGTGATTGGAGTGAAGTGTGTCGGCTGGGTGAGAAAAACTCTTTTGTGCTGTAAATTCGCTAAGGTTGGAAAGTTCATCCGATATAAAGAAGAAAGCTGTGAGATTTTTTTTTGACTGAAATTGTTTTGAGCGGCGTTTTTTAAAGTGATGTCAAATTGAGGCTTGGTTTTTGTTATTTTTCTTTTCTTTATACTTTTTGGGAAAGATTTTACTGTGACTTTGTAGGTAACCGGATTGAATTTTCTCTTATATATATTTCTATGCTCCCTTTGATTTTATGCTCCCTTTGATTTTTTAACTTTCTTTAGGATAGAGGCTCCCTTTGGCTATTTTTTCTTTTTTTTCTGTATATATTATTCCTTTTTTCTGGCGGGCGGGGAGAAAGAGCATTAAGAAACTTTGTAACACTGCCAACTAGAGGCTTGAAAGTATCTTTATGTGAATTGGAGAGAATTGCAAAAAGACCTCATCTCAAGGACTTTTTAACGTGATAAGATAGAGGGAGAGCACAGCAAAATATTATTGCAGGTGCTTTCCTGGACTGTTATCAACAACACTTGAGGTTTGGCTTTGAAGCTGCTGGAGAAGAGAGTCATAACAAGAGCCTTGGATAAATAACAAAGTGCAGTGTGTTTTCTTATATATACCCCATTCGCTAGCCTTTTTCTAAATTTTAATTTTAGTAATATTTTTATTTTTGCCTTTTATTTTAAAGGGAAAGCCTCAGAGTTTTTTTTTTCTTTTTTCTTCTTTATTTTTCTTTTCTTTTTTATTGGGACTTTTTTGCTTTTCATATTTATGTTTTTGGACTACTTTGTTGTTGTGGTTGTTGTTGTTTTTTTTGGATTATTGAGACTTTTTAATTGGATTAAGGTGTGAAGAATCTGAAGGAACTTTTTGTTTTTTTTTTCTCTTTTTGCTTTTTCTTTTTTCTTTTTTCTTTTGCTCTTAATCAATATTATTATTTTTGGATTTGTTTGTTTTTTCCTTTCTATTTTTTCCTTTTTTATGGTGGACTATCTTGTAATTGGATTAGGGTCTAGAAGAACCTGAAGATCTTTCTTCTTTCTTCTTCCTTTTTTCCTGTTTCTTCTTTGGTTTCGTGTTTTTTACTATTGGAGTTCTCCATTTTGGATTATAATTGGCTGCTCTACCAGTTGGATTAAAAGTCAAGAAGAATTTGAAGTTTTGGAAACATTGAAATGAGCAGGAAACCAATACCATCTGGCATTTCTGCTTCTACCTCTGCTTCCCCACCAGCTGGAGGACAACATTTAATTCAGACAATGTTGAAGCAAGATAAGGAACAAGAAAAAATAACTTTACAGATGATTATGCAAGGAATCTAAGATCTCAAGACAAAATCAGATATCATTGAACAAAGAACAGGAAATATTGAACAAAGAACAGAAAATATTGAACAAAGAATAGAAAATATTGAACAAAGAGCAGAAAATATTGAACAAAGAGCAGAAAATATTGAACAAAGAATAGAGAAGACTGATGAAAAAGTGGAAAATATTAAACAAATGATGGTTAAGTATGAGGAGAGATTCCAAAAAATTGAGGAAGAAGGAAAACAAAGAGAGAAGAAGATTGGAAATATTGACAGCAGACTAACAGCGGTTGAACAAGAAAAAGGTGGGATGTTGAGGTGGGAGATGGAAAGGTCAGAATTTTACCTCAGATTTCAAAATATAGAAGAGGAAAAAGGAGAAAATTTGGCAGCGGTAATGATAGAAATTTTGGCAGATGCTTTGGAAATTACAGAGGAAAAGATGATGGATGGAATAGATGAGATATATCGAGTCTATACAAGATATGCGATGAGAAATAAATTACCCAAGGAAGTCCATATTAGATTTACCAAAAAATCCATTAAAACGCAAATATTACAAGTAGTAAGAGAGAAAACACTGAAATACAAGGGTAAAGAGGTTGTGGTTTTAAAACAAATACCCAGAAGAGTGAGAGAGATGAGAAGAGAATATCGATTTCTGACCAAAATACTATTGGAAAACGAAGTGAATTATAGATGGCTGATTCCAGAAGGACTAGTGTTTGGGTGGCAAGAGCAGAGATATAGAATTGATTCAATTGAGAAAGCAGAACTTTTCCATGCAGAATTTTTTGGAGGAAGAAGAGAGGAAGCAGAGAAAGAGGCTTTATCAATTGAGTTTCAAGATGAACAACTGGAGACTGAAAAAGAGAAAGGAGCAGCAGGGGGACAGATGGATAATAAAGAACAGCGTGAAGTGAGATCCACGAGAGCTGTTAGACCTAAATATAAAGCATAATCATGGAGGAAAAAAAACTGATTACAATGAATATAAATGGACTTAATTCAGCTGTTAAAAGAAGGAAAACTTTTCATAAATTAGAGAAATTAAAATTTGATATAATTTGTTTACAAGAAGTTCACATTAAAAAACAACATGAACAATTGTTATTACAGCCAAAATTAGGGAAAATATTTACCTCTTTGACTCAATGTAAGAAAAGAGGTGTGGTTTTACACATTAAAGAGGCTATTCCAGCAAAATTGATTTACACGGATGAAGATGGAAGAGTATTAATGGTAGAAATAATGGACAATAATATAAAAATACTCTTGATTGCAATTTATGCTCCGAATGATAAACAAGAAGAGTTTTATAAAAAGCTACACATGAAAATAATTGGATTGGACTATGTTAATATAATTATGATGGGAGATTTTAATGGAATTGTGGACAATAAACTGGACTATATAGCAACAACAACAAAGCAAAATAGAAAGGCTCTCCCAAGGTCCTTTTTTAAAATGACAGATGAATTAACTTTAAAAGATATTTGGAGAGAAAGAAATGTTAAAGCTAAACAATATACTTTTTATTCAAATAGACATTTATCATGGTCCAGATTAGATATGATTTGGATCTCAACAGAACTAATATCTAATATTAAAGAAACAAATATTGAAACAAGTACCTGGGCAGATCATAGCCCAATGACAATTAAATGGAAGGGACAAAAAAAAAGATCGAGATGGACATTAAATAATACTATTTTAAAGGAGAAAGATTTTACACAATGGATGGAGAAGGAATTGGCTTTTTTCTTCAGAGAAAATAAAAAAGAAGATACTTCAATGCAAAATGTGTGGGACACAATGAAGGCATACGCTAGAGGTTTGATAATAGATTATACAAGAAAAAAGAATATTAGGAAAAGGCAAGCTTCTAAGGCCTTGGAAGATGAGTATAAAATTCTTGAAAAAGAATTACAGAAAATGCCACAGAAAAAGGATATTAAATTGAAGCTGGATGTAATCAAACATAAAATGGAATTAATAGAGAAAGAAGAACTGGCACAGAAAATTAGAAACTCTAAACAGAATTATTTTGAAGATGCAAATAAACCAGGTAGATGGCTAGCATATAAATTGAGAAAAGAGAAGGAATCAAGAAAAATATTGAAGTTAATAGATGAACAAGGCCAAGTTTGTTATGGGAATAAGGAGAAAAAAGAAATTATTCGAGATTTTTATGGGCAATTATATAAACAGGAGAATATTGATGAAGAAAAAGTCAAACAGTATTTACAGGAAGCTAATTTACCAAAGATACCTAAAGAGACTGAAGAAATGCTAGAAAGCAATATAACAATGATGGAACTAAATGAAGCATTTAAGAGACAAAATAATGGGAAAGCTCCGGGTCCAGATGGGCTTCCAGTAGAATTTTATAAAACATTTCAAGAATTATTGAGCATCCCATTGTTAGAAGTTATGAATGAAGTTATGTTAAAAAAGATGATACCTAAAACATGGTCAGAGGCTTATATTACACTCATACCAAAGGAAGAGACTGACCCATTGCAAATTAAGAATTATAGACCTATTTCTTTATTGAATGCAGACTATAAAATCTTTGCTTCAATCTTAGCAGAAAGACTTAAAAAATATTTAAATAATTTTATTCACTCAGATCAAAATGGATTTCTGCCAAAGAGACAAATTAGAGACAATATGAGAGTAATCTTGGACACTTTGGAATACTATGAGGCTCATCCTGAAAAACAAATGGCTTTGATATTCCTAGATGCTCAAAAAGCATTTGACAACGTGAACTGGAGATTTATGTTATTATTATTGGAGCAGATGGGTTTCGCTAAAAAATTTATTCAAGCAATAGAAGCTATATATAATAAACAGACAGCAAGGGTAATTAAAACAGACAGCAAGATTTTATTAATAGGGAAAGGCACAAGACAAGGATGCCCCCTATCTCCTTTGCTATTTGTGTTGACCTTGGAAGTGTTGAATAGAAATATTAGGGATGATAAAAGCATAAAAGGAATGAAAATTAAGAAGGAAGAATTTAAGCTACAAGCTTTTGCTGATGACTTAGCTTTTATTTTGGAAGATCCGCTAGAAACAGCTCCAAAGTTACTGGAAAGGATAGAGGCATATGGAGAGGTGGCTGGTTTGAAAATAAATAAAGATAAAACAAAGATTTTGACAAAGAATATGTTATTGAGACAGAGAGAAGAATTGGCAGATCTTTTGAAAATTCAAGTTACAAATAAGGTTAAGTATCTGGGGATATATTTGACAACAAGATGCAGCACATTAAAGGAGAATAATTATATTAAACTTAAACAACAGATAACTACAGATTTGAAGAAGTGGGAAAACTTGCAATTGTCATTAATAGGGAGAATTTCAACAATTAAGATGAATATTTTACCTAGAATTTTATTTTTGTTTCAAACAATACCAATTAGGCTTGGAAAAGACTATTTTGAAGATTTAAATAAAATTATGTTGAAGTTTATATGGCAAGGTAAAAAAGCGAGAATAAAGCTAAAGCTTTTGCAAGATGCTAGAATTAGAGGAGGTTTTGGTCTGCCTAATTGGGAATTGTATTATCAAGCTGCAAGTTTGATGTGGGTCAAAGAATGGATAACATTAAGGAAACATAGGTTGTTGACATTAGAAGGGCATGACTTGCTGTTGGGTTGGCATGCTTTTTTATGGTATAAGGGAACTAAAACACAGGGTTATTTTAGAAGACATTATGTACGGGAGTCTTTGTGGTTAAATTGGGAGAAGATAAAAAGACAATGTTATTTGAAAATTCCAGTTTGGTTATCGACCATTGAAGCATTTTCCTATCCTATAATCTACAAGAAGGAACAAACAGTTAGATATGGGGAACTTTTGGATGAAAAGGGTGAACTTAAATCGATCCAAAACTTAGAGGAACAAGGTATAAGGATGAATTGGTTTTCATATGCACAAATACACTCAAGGTATGATGAAGATTCTAAAACGGAGGGATTCTATGATAAACAGACTGATTTAGATAAGATCTTGATGGGTACTGATGAGAAGGTGATTAAAAAACTATATGGTTATTTACTGGGAATGAAATTAGAGGAAGAACAAGTCAAAGAAACTATGATTGTTTGGGGGAAGAATTTTGGATATGGGATTGATTTAGAGAAATGGCAGAAATTGTGGTCTCAAAATTATAAAATGACAATGTCAACAGCATATAAAGAAAACTTGTATAAGATGTTTTACAGGTGGCACTTTCCTCCGACAAGAATAGCAAGTATGTTTAAGAACAAATCTGAAAAATGCTGGAAATGTCATCAGATACCCGGCTCGTATTACCATATGTGGTGGACTTGTGAGGATGCTAGAAAATATTGGACTATAATTCGCATGTGGTTGGAAAAAATGACAAAGAAACATATATGTTTGAAACCAGAGATTGTATTTGCTAAAAATTGGAAGAATGAGAAAATACCATTACAGGAAGAAATTATTAAGAAGATATTGGAATGTGCTGAGATGAGCAGATTGACATTTGAAATTAGAGAGCAAGAGGATAAACAATTTTACGAAATTTGGGATCTTTTTTATAAATGGCTAGATGATAAAATACGATAATAGAATATTTAGAATGCTAGATAGTAAGGAATATCTTTATTTTGCTATTATTTTGCTATTTGCTATTATATTTATAAAGGATTTTTTAGGATTGATTTGATATGACTAGATGATTTGTTATAGAGTAAACTGGTTTAAAGTATTGTTAGCTCATTAAGCATGAATGATTAAAAATATAGTCAAAAACTTCTTTTTTTAGTGATATTGGGATATATAAGTTTGGATTGACAATATGAGTTGTTATGTAACATAATTGTAATTGAGACTACAGAATGAATGCACAAAAATGATGAACCAACTGACACACTGGATGTACATATAAGAGTTGATGTTTTTATGTTTTGTTTGTCTTGTTTGTTTGTAGAAAATTAATAAAAACTTTAAAAAAAAAAAAAAAAAAGAATGCCCCAAAACCCCGGAACAAGGCCGACCTCCAGGCTTTTCTGGGCCTTATCAATTTTTATAACGTTTTCCTGCCTCACAAAGCAACCGTAGTTGAACCCCTACATCGTTTATTGGACAAAAAAGTATGGGGTATGGGGACACAGAGAAGAACAGGCGTTTTCACATGTAAAAAAATTATTGACTTCTGATGCTGTTCTGATGCAGTATAACGAGACTTTACCTTTAACGATCACGTGTGATACATCTCCATTCGGAGTGGGCACCATTTTAAGCCACGTTTTGCCAAATGGTAATGAAGCCCCTGTTGCCTATTTCTCAAAGACGTTATCAAAAACAGAACGCAACTACAGTCAAATTGATAAGGAGGCCCTTGCTATAGCATCCGCGGTTATGAGATTTCATGAATATGTGTATGGCTGAGCCTTTACCATAGTGACTGACCACAAACCTTAGCTGGGAATAATCGCGGGAGATAGGCCAACACCGTATATATTATCTCCCAGAATGACCCACTGGTCAGAATTCTTGGTGGCATACAATTACAAGTTTCAACATTGCCCGGGGAAGGCCATTCCCCACGCCAACGCATTGAGCCGTGCACCTCTTCCAGAGACCATTGATGACCCGCTTCAACGGTCACAACACTGCAGATCGAGACACTTCGAACGCCGCCATTAATGGCCCGAAATATCACGATGGAAACGAAACGCGACCCCATTTTTGCAGGAGTCCTCAGTTGGGTCGAGCAGGGATGGCTGTTGGACCAAATACCTGATGACTACGCCCCATTCAAAAATCGGCAAAGGGAACTATTTTCTCAAAAGGGCTGCATGATCTGGGGTGATAGAGTTGTTGTCCCAGAGCGGTTGCGACCAGCGATACCACCCTGGCATCATGCATATGAAAGCCCTCGCACGAAGCTATGCATGGTGGCCGGGTATTGACAAGCAGATAGAGACATGGGTAAAAGCTTATCACAAATGCCAGGAAGTAAGCAACGCCCCTCCAAAAGCAACCCCGACTGAATGGGAAACACCAAGGGGACCATGGTCCTGTATTCATCTGGACTTTGCAGGACCTACCAAGGGACACACATTTTTTATTAACGGTGGATGCTTACTCGAACTGGCTTGAAATCCATGAGATGAGGAATACAACAACCGAATCAGTCATCAGGAAACTAAACAGACTCTTTGCAACACACGGATTACCAGACGTTCTGGTATCCAACAACGGGCCTCAATTTACTACGCTGTCCTTCGAACAGTACCTGGCGGACTGCGGTATTCACTATGCACTAACTTCGCCGGCGCATCCTGTGGCCAACGGAAGGGCCCAGTGCATGGTACAATTCGTCAAGAAAACCTTGCATAAAATGGACTATGGCGATATAGAAGACAAGATCAACCGGATACTCCTTTTGCAGCATATCACTCCGCACAGCGTCACCAATAAAACTCCTGCCGAGTTATTAATGGGACGGAAGCTCCGCTCCCAACTCGACTGTCTACATCCATCATATGAACCTGAAAAACCACACAGTTCTCGCGGGAAATGTCGCAATTTCCAGGTAGGTGATTTGGTTTTCGCTAGGAACTTTTCGGGCGATCCATTGTGAGTCGAGGCAACTATAGTACAAGTAATCGGCCCTAGATCGTACCGCGTGAAATGTCGCAACAATAGAATTTGGAAGCGCCATATTGATCAGCTACATTCAAGGCTACAGTCGGGGATCTCCGAGCCCCCTGATTTCCAAACCGAGGGGGGAGGAGATACTGAGGAAGTTGAATTCGAAGCGGCAGAAAGTTTAAGCAGTAGTAATGACCGCTCAGAGGCAGCACGTGATGGATCCGGAATGGGGGTGGCCTCACCTCAAAGAGATGCCGAGAGCAGTAATGACGATGAAAATTCAAATGCAGAACGGAAGGCACCCTGTCCACCAGATAACGTCCTACCCCAACAAGACTATAGCCAAATACCGGGAGAACAATGTAAATCAAATAGACAATCAAAACAACCTGCCTACCTCAAAGACTACGTGACCGCACCGCTTAAACGGAACCCGGGGGGAAGGGGTGTTGTGAATCAATAAATACTTAATAAAGATCATTAAAAACTTGAAGCAAAGTGCAGGGTTGTGGCCCTGCACTTCTGATTGGCCGATAATAGTGACATCGGATTGGTCCGTTCAGAAGAATCTGATTGGCTATTAACAAGCCTCTCACATTGGTTAATGGAGCTAGCGCTCCCTGTGTTTTCATTGGTTAAATAAGTTTAGAAGGTGCCTATATAAAGGGGCCCATCGTGGCCATTGAGCTGAGCTGCTTTCACATGTAAATGAAGAGTTTGAAGTTCACTGTTTCACTGGCTCGTCTCCATCCTTGCACCCATGCACAGAACTTAACAGTTATTTTTATATTATTTGTATTTTTGTTTTTTCTTGACAAACAAACAAGCAATAAATAAATAAATGTCTTCCTTTATTAAAGGCTAGGATGGTTGGGGCTAAATCAGATTCCAGGTATGAAGTTCCACATGGCAGAAAAGGCCCTCTTCCCTGGGCCTCTTTCACAGATGGGAGTCCTATTGACCTAATGCTTCCACCTTCCATTTTCCCTACAAGAGGAACCCTATGAGGTAGTTTGGGCTGAAAGAGAGTGATTAACCCAAAGTTGTCCAGATGGCTTTCCTGTCAGTACTAGAACTCTCAGGCTTCTGGTTTCTAGACTAGCACCTCAGCCACTACACCGAACTGGCTCTCTTTTCACGTCCATCTCTTCTCTCTGGTCTATTGTGGGGAAGAAAGATAAGGATTTGTAGAGACCAAACAGCACAGATGGATCCCAGTTGTGGCTTTAAAATGTGGTATGGTATATGTGTGGAAAAAATATTCCAAAGCAGTTTGCTGAGAAGGAGAACATCTGCAACCTTTAAAGACCGCAGGATTGATTGGTAATGTCAGCTGAACCTGGGAAGCAGGAAAAGGTAAGATTTCCATCCAGTGTGAAAGCTTTTCAGAATCTTATTGTTGCAAATGGCAATTATCTTTTCTGACTTAAGTTACACCATAGATGGTTTTTGATTGAGTAAGATGGAGCATGAAAAAATCAGCACACAGAGGATATTCGATCCAGCTTACCTGTACCCAATCATTTGTCCAGTCCATGGTGAAACACTAGATACAGGTAGTCCTTGACTTATAACCATAATTGAGATCGCAATTACAGTCATTAAGTTGTGATGGTCATTAAGCAGAGCATTACCTGACTACATCTGATTTGGATCTTTTTTTGATGTTAAGTGTACATGGCAGTCATAAAGTGAACTTGTTGTTTGTTATGGGCTTTTTTTTTGCCAGAAACCAGAAGTAAATGTCAGTTTGTGGGAAAAAAACATCCTAAATCAGGGTCACATGATTACAGGATGCTGCAAGTGGCCGTAAATGCAACCCAGAGACCAAGTACTCAAATTGCAGTCACATGACCTTGGGGAAGCCACATTAATAGCAACAGCATTTAGACCTATGTCTATGGAGATTCTCAGTCATCCAGGTCATGATTGTCCCAAAGGTGCTTTTTCAAGAGGCAACTGGACTTTCCGGTTTTGCTTTCAGTTCTGGCTGAAGAAGCTTTTTGGATGAGAAGCAAAACATCTTCAAAGAAAAATCAGGAAATCCACTTGCCTCAGTGGAACAACTGAGTGGAACCATTTGCCTTTGGAAGTTGTAAATGCTCCAATGCTGGAAGTTTTTAAGAAGATAATGGATTTGTCTGAAGTGGTATAGAGTATCTTGCCTAAACAGGGGGTTGGAGTAGAACAGTGGTCGCCAACCAGTGGGCTGGAGACCACTGGTGGTCCGCAAGAAAATTTTGGTGGTCTGCAGAGAAATGTCACCCCCAAAGCACTCCCCAAAGCAGGCTGTGCGGGAACACAAGGCTGCACTGCCCAGATGGCCCATGGGAACACAAGGCTTGTGTCGCTTGCATTGCGAACACGAGGTAGTGAGGGGAGGGGGGAAAGGGCGGAGGGGGGGAGCTTGCCCCACAGGCCTCATCTGGCCACTGGGCTGCTTCTTTCCTCTTCTGTTTTTGGCTACACACAAGAAAAGCAGCAAAAGTTTTTCTCTCCCCCAAACTCTGCCAGAAATGAGTCTTTGGGACCCTGCAAGGCATCCTGCTCCAAGAGGCTGCGCTGGCATGACAAGTCTCACAAAGACTCATTTTTGGAGAGAGAGAGAGAGAGAGAGAAAGACTTCTGCTGCTTCTGCTGCTTCTGCTGTTTTCCTTGCATGAAATCAAAAGTCTCTCTTTCTCTCCCTTACTCTCCCCCTGAGAATGAAGCTGGAGACAGTAAAGAATGATCGATCAGTAGGAAAACAGGGTGGGGGATTTTCCTGCAGACTTTTGGGGGGATTTTCCCAGGGTCTCTCTATTCTACCATCTCTATTTCCCCCTCCCCAAGAACAGAGATGGTAAGGAATGTGTCTGCCTTGGAAGGGGTGGGGATGTGTGAGGGACCTCTCTCTCTGTGTGTGTGTGTGTGTGTGTGTGTGAGAGAGAGAGAGAGAGAGAGAGAGAATCACAGCCAGCCCTCCGAGGTTAGATTGTATCTCTCTCTCTCTTTCTCTCTCACTCTCTCTCTCTCTCTCTCCCACCAATGTCAGCAAGCCACCGTCAGTCAAAATTCATATTAGTAGTCCACAGCATTTAAAATTATGAGTTTGGTGGTCCCTGAGGTCCAAAAGGTTGGCGACCCCTGGACTAGAAGACCTCCAAGGTCCCTTCTTTAAAATGCACGTTGGGATGCTTAGACTTATGTATCACTTTACAGTGCTTTACAGCGCTTTCTGGGCAGTTTACAGAGTCAGCAAATCACCCCCAACAATCGAGATCCTCATTTTACCAACTTTGGAAGAAAGGAAGGTTGAGTCCATCTTGAGCCTTATCAGGATAGAGCTTCAGGCCTGCAATACTACACTTTAACCACTGTGCCACCAGGATTCTTTGAGGCCATTGTAACTTCAAATCTGGGTCGTGATTTTTTCCGCGTAACTAATTTTTTGTTGTAACTTTGACTAGTCACTAAGCAACTGGTCAAAAGTTGAGGACTATCTCTACTGGCTTATATCTAGGTTCTTGAAGATCTTGGAAAGAGATTTTTATTATGTTGTGCTGATTACTATTACAGTGTACACTAGGATTATTTGGATTATAGTGCCTGAAACTCTGATATAAGCCTTAATGAATTTTGCATTGTAGGTCACTCCATAAAAACCAGTGCTGACTTTCTGAGTCTGATCTCCTCTTTTTAAACACTTCCAAAGAAGGAGAACAAGGAGACACAGTGGCTCAGTGGCTAAGATGCTGAACTTGTCAATAAGAAAGGTCGGCAGTTCAGCGGTTTGAATCCTTAGTGCCGTGTAATGGAGTGAGCTCCCATTACTTGTCCCAGCTTCTGCCAACCTAGCAGTTCAAAAGTATGTAAAAATGAGGGAGTTCCGGTTTGCAGCACTTCGGCAGCAGGCAGAAATCCATGATCGTGTGCAGTTTCTGCCTATGCTTGCCGCTGGAGTGCCCCGAGCCAGCCGGCTTCGGGGCTAAGCCACCCCGTAAAGGTGGTGAAGACAGGGGAGACCTGTCAGGGTTGAGGGAAGCCACACCTCTCCTCCTCAGCTGGCTAAACTCCCTTTTCCGAAGGCGGTAAGAGTGGCGGTCAAAAATGGCTGCCCCAAAGAAGCACAGCTTCTTTATGTGCAGGAGGAAGTTAAGAAGTGAAAGTTTTTGGCTGACTGGGACAAAAAGCAACAACTAAGGTACCCTGGAATTTAAACTTTGCAAAAGATACATTGCTCCCAAAGAAGAGTCGGAAGCAGCAAACGAAAGTGAAAATGGAAAGTTTTTTTTTTTTCCACTCTCCTTCCTAACGTTGACAGCAAACAGAAATGAATGAGAAATTGGAAAAACCCACTTTGGCATCAATAGGTAATTAAACTGGATAATTAAATGTCAAGGGGATAATAAGGATTTCTGAACACTAAAAATAATTTTTTTTCTTGCTGTAAGTGGGAAGGGAGTGGAAAAGAATAAGATCAGGATTCAGAAGGAGGAGACTGCCTAGAATTTAAAAGAATCTGATTAAATCTTAACAAGACTTCTAAAAGATATATTTTAACTGGAACTTTGTAACTAAACAGTAACCCCAGGAAGAGAAAGTGAAAAAAGAAGAAAGTGTCAAAAGAAACAGCTTGTGTGTATTTGGATTGCTTGATGACTTTTGGACTTTGGATATTATATATGAAGACTAAAAACAATTGGGTGGTTGTTTAAATTTTTTTACAATGGCATAACTTCTGGATGAACTGAAAATGGATTTTAAAAATACAAAGAGGCACAAGAAGGGAAGGGCTCTTTTGGCTCCATTTTTCAATTCTTAGAAATGGCGATCTGTACCTACGAGAAACCACAAGAAAAGACTGCAACAAGAAGATGGGGACAAAGAAGAAGCCATCTTTAATGAACAAGTAACTTTATCTGGGGAAGAAAGGGGAAAGGGGGAAAAGAGAATGGAGAATTTAAGACTTAAAAAAACAGCCAAAAAAGGGAAAAATAATTTGAAAAGTGAATATAATGTTGGAAAGCAACAGAAAAGGGGAATACAGGAAAGAGAAATAAAGTTAGAGAGACAAGGGGGTAAAAAGGGCAGAGAGAAGAAGCAAGGGAGGAAGGAAGGGAAGAGAAGCTTCAAAGGTGTGAAGCAAGATGTAAAGAAACAGGACTTATTTAGAGATAATGGGTAAAAACTTAACTGAAAAAGTGATTCTGCAAAGGTACACAAGATTGTATTGTTATATTTGTATTAGCAATAATGTTAGAAAATTGGAAACAACATATGATTAAAAAGTGGGATAAAATACTCAGTGTAATTCAGCGAAACTTTTGTGAACAAAAGAAAGGAAATGAAATAAATGAGAGAATTGAATAAGAAGGAATGGGAACACTTTAATGACACAATGTTTTAAAATACAAGTGAAGTGGGGAGGAAATAATTATGGAAAGTTTATAAGTGTTCCCATAGAAGTATGATACTTATTTGAAAAGTAATGTGTAAAATGTTTAAGATTTAAATGAATATTAATATTAACAATAGATTTGAATTGGTATGGATTGTTGTGTTAATTATATTATATATTTATAATTTTTTCTCTTTTTAAAATATAGTGTGTAACTAGAATGTACTAAGCAGAATACTAAGTTTTATAAATTTAGGGGAAAGAGATAAAGGCGTCATACTCCAATTAGTGATTACAGGAGAAATTTTGTTTAATGGGAAAAGATAATAGACAGCTGGAAACAGCACAGACAAAGAATATAAGTATAATGATCTGAACTGAGATGAAATAAATAAAATAAAACGAAGAAAGTTAAAAGAGAGGAGAAGCTATATAGAAAATGTAGAATGGCAACAAGATATGGAATGGTATATACAATGAGCATGAATCTGAAATTGTGTCTGTATGAAGAGATGTAACCCGGGATCAAGCTGCTTTCAAAAAAGATGTTTTATGTTTTTATGTTTTATGTTTTGTGTGTTTATGTTTGTTTTTAAAAATCAATAAAATTTGTTTTAAAAAAAAGTATGCAAAAATGCAAGTAGAAAAACAGGGACCACTTTGGTGTGCCTTCGGTGTTTAGTCATGCTGGTCACATGACCACAGAGACGTTTTCGGACAGTGCTGGCTCTTTGGCTTTGTAACGAAGATGAACACCAACCCCTAGAGCCAGAAACTACTACCACGTATGTGTGAGAGGAACCTTTACCTTTTAGTGACGAAGAGTCCACCTCCTGAGAAAGTCTGTTTCTCTGTTGAACACCTGTTAACCTTATAATGCTTTTTCCTGATGTCCCATTGAAATATATTCTTTGTAATTTCAGCCAGATGTTTCTTGTTCTGTTTTTTTTCTTGACATCCTTATCTTCACACACACACACCTCCCCCCCGAGTCTGCAGCCTATCAGCACTTTGGTATGATTATAAATTCCTTCACTCCATTGATATGTTTGTATCTACAGTATCTCAGAGCATAGAGGAAGGAAACGAAATGTGGTGAGTGATGCTCTGAGCCATCATCATCAACAATAACATCGTAATGAATAGGTAATGAATGCATGGAATTAGAAGTCTTAATAAACACATCTTGATGTATCTTTCTTCCCTCCTCCATATCAAATTTAAGCTTTTCTCTGCCAAATTAGGGCCAGCAAAACAACCTTATAATAACTGCATTCCAGCACACCAGTTGGATCTGTATCAAGCCAGTTTCTCCTTGGAAAACACACACAGAACATAATGTACTTCTGGCAGTCTATTTGAAGCAAAATCTTTGTTTGAGCCATGGAAGGAGCATTATTATCTCCCTCTCCCCCTCTCTTTAACAGTTTGATTGGTGCACTTCTACAAATATATGTGAACATATGCTGAAAACCTGGCTCTTCCACAATCAAAAAATATTGCTCACCCTCAAAGCAACTTGACACGCTGGAAAATAAGGATTCAGAAGGCAAAGATTTATCTGCTGATTGACATCCCTTTTTTGGAAGGGAGGAGGAAGTTTTATTCGAACCAAGGCAATGGTGGGATTCAAAAGTTTTTACTACCGGCTTTGTGGGCGTGGCGTGGTGAGCATGGCAAGGGAAGGATACTATAAAATCACCATTCCTTCCTCACTCCTGGGGGAAGATTACTGCAAAATCCCACTATCAGCTTTGGAAGCCATATTTAGACCAGATGCTTCCACGCTGCCACATTTGAGCCTGGGAAAGTGGAAGTGGGGGGGATTTCTTGGAGTATTTCTCATTAGATATACTAGTTAGACATAGTAACATTCAAGGTCAGGTTGTTTTGCACACAAGTGAGAGGAAGTCTTAACTTGGGATGGATGGTGATTGGGCCACATGATGTGATGATGGGTGCAGGGGATGGATTTGTATTTTGTACTTATTGTAAGGAAGCCCAGAACTTTCAGATTCAGGATTCCCTAGTAGTGTCAGTTACTATCCAAATAAAATGAAACCTTTGAGAAGATGTCTGTCTTGAAGTTATTGGGCGGAGTGGAGGATTGCTGGAACGCTGACACCCTTTCCCTCCCTACCCTACTAACCTGCTTTCCAGCTCTGTTCTCCTGTGCAGGGCAACAAAAGAAGACCCAGCTGATCAACTGGGACTCGGGAGACAGAGAATAGTTGGGGGCGGGGCCAGTCAGAGGTGGTATTTGCTGGTTCTCTGAACGACTCAAAATTTCTGCTATCGGTTCTCCAGAACTGGTCAGAACCTGCTGAACACCACCTCTGAATCAAGGTATTGGGAAGAAGGTCAGGCAAGGTGAAGGGATCACATGGGGAATTAGTCTTGAGACATTGGGCAGCTGCAAGAGACCTAGAGCTGATCTCCACTCCCACAGGTTCCTTGAAACCTTATCTGTTTGTTCCCAAGGGAAGGTGAGCAGTTGGGGGATATTCTTGTAATATAGATAGTGCCAGGTTCAAGGAATAAGGAACCAGAGTTGTTCAAACAAGTTTAATTCATGCTAGCTCACTACAAGAATCTGAACTACTAACAGTCAAAGCAAATTGGCAGTAGATAAGAGTCAGTGGAATTCAAGGAGAGCTGGGTTTAGAACTCTTGTGGATGCAAAGGGACTCCAAACTGATGATGCGCTTGACACCTCCCTCAAACTCAGCTTGGTCACCTCCTATAAGCAGTAGTCAACTTGAACTTTTCCCTTGTGAATCTGGTTGTTTGGGCCTGACACAAGATGATGGCAGGGGAGAATTTGAGAAACATATGAGAAAATGTGGAAAATTAATTTATTTTCTAGTTGGACCTGTAAGGATAACCTCAGAAGAAATTGGTGAGGGATTGTAGGAGAATCTTAAGCTATGGGAATGCTAGGATGTCTGCCTACCTGCTTGATCGAGACTAAAGAGTAAGACTAAAAGTAAGAGAAGCACTTGATGTTTCTTCAGGAAGGATCAGGAATCAAGGGAGAAAAAGAAGTCCAGCCACCTAACAGAAAATACCTAGCAGTGAACTCTCTCCAGAAGTTAAAATACCTAGAGAGGTGCAGATCCAGGTGTACATGTGTCACCTATCCAGTGGTGGGATTCAATCTTTTTTTACTACCAGTTCTGTGGTGTGGCTTGGTGGGCATGGCAGGGGAAGGATACTGTAAAATCTCCACTCAGAGGTGGTATTTGCTAGTTTTCTGAACTACTCAAAATTTCCGCTACCAGTTCTCCAGAACTGGTCAGAACCTACTGAATACCACCTCTGCACCTGTCCCGCAGTAGCTGCATTGGCTGCCAATTTGCTTCTGGATGCAATTCAAGATGCTGGTTGTCATCTTGAAAGCCCTATATGACTTGGGACCAGGTGATCTGAAGGATCATCTCTTCTTAGTTACATCTATACCTGACCTTCCAGAGTGGGGAGGCAGGAACTGTTGCAGATCCTATCTCTTAAAAAAGTACATCTGGCAGGACCCAAAAGAAGGGCCTTCTCTGTGCTGGCTCCCTTCCTTTGAAATAACATGCCTGCAGAGATTAAACTGGTCCCCTACTTTGACACTCTTTTGCAAGACCCTGAAGGCCCAGTGTGGGATGGAGCCCCTCAAGTGGTTCATTTGATTATTTGTTGTCATCATGAGTGTCATGGGTGGCTGGGTGGAGGGTTATTGTTTTTATTATTTTTTACCCTTTTTATATTGAGGTAGTTTTTTTTATTGTTTGTAAGCCCCCCAGAATCACTGAGAGTGAGTCAGATAAAGTAAATAAGTAAGTAAGCAAGCAAAGAAAGAAAGAAAGAAAGAAAGAAAGAAAGAAAGAAAGAAAGAAAGAAAGAAAGAAAGAAAGAAAGAAAGAAAGAAAGAAAGAAAGAAAGAAAAGGAGGGAGAAAGAGAGAGAGAGAAAGACAGAAAGAAAGAAGGGAAGGAAGGAAGGAAAAGAAGAGAAGGAAAGAAAGAGGAGGAGGGAGAGAGAGAGAGACAAAGAGAGAGAAGGAAGGAAGGAAGGAAGGAAGGAAGGAAGGAAGGAAGGAAGGAAGGAAGGAAGGAAGGAAGGAAGGAAGGAAGGAAGGAAGGAAGGAAGGAAGGAAGGAAGGTTATAAATATTGATTGCACTTCCAGAAATCCACTGGCCTCCTCTGTATTTTCCCAGTTATCTTCTCAACTCCTCTTGCCTCTGAACAGCTGCTTCCTTGCCAAAGAGATTTGTCATTATTAGAGTTATTAAAGAAGACATCATTTCACCCAAAAAAGAAAGTTGCAACCCTGCCTGCCCAATTAAACCTTCATTAAATTAAATTTAAGACAACTCTGAGTAAGGTCTCTGCAGCGCTCCCCTTTGACTCTTTATGGAGTTCTTGTCACTTATTAATAGAAGAGAATATTTGTAGTTTAGGGTTGAACTGTGAGATCCTTGGTGCTCTCCAAGTATGGCTGTTTTCTACCTAGTTGGGTAATGAAACATCTGCAAGAAAACAACCAAGCATCAATGAGCCCACTAGTCACTTATTGAAAGTATTGCAAGAAGTTTCTACATATGGCAAGCCCTGGCCCTCAAAAGCAGCTGGAAGTAAAGCAATAAGAAAGCTTATTTTTACTTTTGTAAAACAGTTTGTGAAAAGGGCTTTGAAGTCATGCTACACTCAAAACATTGCTGCCCTCTTGTCAAACTCCTACACTGTCCTTATAGTATATTAATATTTTGCAGCCAAAATAATATGTAAAGTCATCTGTTTTCATGAGGCTGCATGGATTCTGACAATCCCATGTTGGTTCTGAGATTTGATTTGATTTGATTTGATTTGATTTGATTTGATTTGATTTGATTATTTTATTTTTATTATTTTATTTTATTTTATTTTATTTTATTTTATTTTATTTTATTTTATTTTATTTTATTTTATTTATTTTATTTTATTTTATTTTATTTTATTTTATTCTATTCTATTCTATTCTATTCTATTCTATTCTATTCTATTCTATTCTATTCTATTTTATTTTATTTTATTTTATTTTATTTTATTTATTTTTTTATTTTTATTTTTTTATTTTATTTTATTTTATTTTATTTTTATTTTATTTTATTTTTGTCAATTGCTTACAAGATAATAGGTATAAGTAAAAACACAGTTATGAATAAATGGATACATAAAAGAAAAATAAAAGAAACAATAGGACAGGGACAGTAGACACGTTGGTGTGCTTATGCATGCCCCCTATAGACCTCTTAGGAAAAGGGTGAGGTCAATAGTAGACAGTCTAAGGTTGAAGATTTTGGCATTTGGGGAAAAAACCACAGAGTCAGGTAGAGTATTCCAGACATTGACCACTCTGTTGCTGAAGTCGTATTTCTTGCAATCAAGTTTGGTGCAATTAATCTTGAGTTTGTATCTATTGTGTGCTCTTTTGTTGTTATGGTTGAAGCTGAAGTATTCATTGACAGGTAGGACATTGCAATGTATGATTTTATAAACTATATACTGTACTTAGATCGGACCTAAGGTGGAGTAGTTCTAGCATTTCTAGGTCTAGAATTTCAAGTCTGGTGGCATAAGGTATTCTGCAATGAGTAGAGGAGTGGAGAATTCTTCTTGTGAAATATTTCTGGACTTTCTCAACTGTGCTAATATCAGATATGTAATGTGGGTTCCAGACTGATGAGCTGTATTCAAATATTGGTTTAGCAAATGTTTTGTATGCTCTAGTTAGTAGTTAACAACTCTTAATGCCTTTTTGGCTATGTAGTTACAGTGGGCTCTAGCACTTAGAACATTAGAGATGAGTACTCCAAGATCCTTGACAGAGTTTGGATCATCAACAAGGTCTTGACTATTCAGCCTGTATTTTATTTTCTGATTATTATTTTTTTTGCCAATATGTAGGACAGAGGATATATTTGTTGAGTTTTGAAGTTGCCACTTGTTTAACCATTCTGATACATAGTCAAGGTCTTTTTGAAGGGTAACAGTATTGTCTGTGGTCTTGAATAGCTTTACATCATCAGCAAAGAGAACACAGTTGTTCTTAATATAATCACAGAGGTCATTTATGTAGGGTATGGAGAGAGTTGGTCCTAGAACACTGACTTGAGGGACACCACTGTTGACAGGTACAGAATTTGATAGGACGCTCCCAATTTTGACCATTTGTGGTCTGTTTGACAGGAATGCTTCTATCCAGTTATGCAGTTGTCCAGAGATACCATAGGATTTTAGTTTCAGGAGTAGTTTGTTGTATACCACTGAATCAAAGGCTTTACAGAAGTCTATGTAGATTGTGTCTATTGCTTTGCCCTGATCAAGTTGTGTAGTCCATATGTTTCTGCAGTGTAAGTGTTGCAGATTGCAGGATAGTTCTTTTTCTGAAACCAAATTGTTTATTGGAGAGTAGGTTGTTTGTCTCTAAGTGGAGGATAATGGATTGGTTAATAATTGATTCCATGACTTTACAAGTGACGCAGCATAAAGAGATTGGTCTGTAATTTTCAACTAGGCTGGGTCTCCCTTTTTGAAGATTTGTTGACCGTGGCTTGTGACCATAGGGATGACCGTGGCTTGTTACCATAGTTTTGGCAAGAAGCTGGTCCTGAAAGATTTTTCAAAGATTATGGTTAGAGGTTCGGCTATGGCAGTGGGTAGCTTTTTTCGGAAGGAGGCACATATTCTATCTAGTCCAATAAATAGAGATGGTTTTAGATTGCGTAGTGCTTTTTCAATATTGTCTTCTGTAAAATCGATATGTATTCATTGTAGTTGTCTGTGGTTCAACTAGGAAATACTGGGCATGATCCATTGCTGTTTACAAATACTGAGCCAAAGAATGTGTTAAAGAGGTTGGCTTTAATAGTGTCATCGTTGCAGTCTTTACTATTAGGTCCTTTCAGGGGTGGGATGGACCTTGAGTCTTTTAGTTTGTTGTTTACAAAATTATATAAAATCTTACAGCATCTTGCAAGAGAAAGAAACTTATGCAGGACTGTAGATTTCATATAAATTTAAGGAGAGAGAATAATCCAGACCACACCGCAAGATTGCATGAAAATATCCAGGCTGTTATAATTATAGACAATATAATATACTGTCAATCCTTTTCTCAAAAGAACTTCAAGCAAAGATTATTAGATATCAGTTGTTAGTTAAATGCAAGGTACAGTTTTGGAATTGACTGTCGATATGGCCTTTGAAGACAAAGCCGCATTTCCCCTAACTTTCAGCCAGTCTGGTGTTGTGAAACTGCACAACCATGAGTTTTAGTCCTGACTTAGGCACAAAGCCAGCTGGATGATCTTAAGCCAGATCCTTCTCTCCCAACCCTAGAAAGAAGGCAATGGCAAACTGCTTCCAAAACTCTTGCCTAGAAGACTGCATTTGCCAGGAGTCAAAACCAGACTTAAAGATATAAAAAATGCAAAAACAAATAAATGTAGATGTGCAATATCATGGAGGTAAAATATCACATAAAGCAACTTGACAGTATTTAATGTACAGTGTCATCAAGGTTGTTTTTCAGAAAGTGTTTTGTCAATAAAATCAAGGTTCTTTTGAGTCAAGCTGTGTGACTTACCAGAAAATAAATACAGTATGCAGGCTTTCTTTTGGAAGGTCTATCTGTATTTCTCTATCAATCCATCCTCTGTCTGTCTGTCTGTCTGTCTGTCTGTCTGTCTGTCTGTCTATCTATCTATCTATCTATCTATCTATCTATCTATCTATCTATCTATCTATCTAGCCATCTAGCGATCTTAGTGTCTAACTATCAGCTAGCTATCTAATCAGCTGTCTATGTGGCTGTCTACCTATCTAACTGGCTGTCTCCAAGAAGGCCAAAGCCTCACGTGCTCAACAAAGAGGTTGAGACTCTGGAAAGAGTGCAGAGAAAAGCATCAAAGATGATTAGGGGTCTGTAAGCTAAAAATATGAAGAAAGGTTGCAGGAGTTGGGTATGTCTAGTCTAGTGAAAAGGAGTAGGGGTAACATGATAGCAGTGTTGGATTTGAGGAGCTGTGACAAAGAAGAGAGGGTCAATTTATTTCCCAAAGCACCAGAAGGCAAGACAAGAAGCAATGGATGGAAACTAACCAAGGAGAGAAGCAACCTAGAACAATTAACCAGTGGAACAACTTGCCTCCAGAAGTTGTGAATGCTCCAATACTGGAAGTTTTAAATAAGAGATTGGATAACAATTTGTCCAAATTGGAGTAGGGTTTCCTGTTAGTGCAGGGGGTTTGGATTAGAAGACCACCAAGGTCCCTTCCAACTCTGATGTTCTATAGTTATCTTTATTCTTTTTCCTTGCTGACTTCTCAATGAATACTGAATCATAAAAAAAAGGCTTAAGCCTTTTGACACCTAGACTGAAACTGACAAAAAGGCAGCTTAAAATACAGTCGGTGAAACTGACAAATATCACCAACTTAACTAAATAAGAAAATGCACTCAAGATATTAAAAGTAATAATAGATTTCCTCACACAAACTCTTTATTCCAAGGTCAACACCTTTAATTTCAATCAAAGTTCAGGTATAATGAGACAGGAAACTGAAATATTTAGTCTGCCTAAACATTTAGTCCATCTCTGATCTTCAGATATTTAGCTACAACATCAGCAATAATAATATGGATGCTTTGTTGTGTTTTTTAGAGCAGGGGTCACCAACGTTTTGGACCTCAGGGACCACCAAACTCATAATTTTAAATCCCAGGGACCACTAACCAGTTCTGTGGGTGTGGCCTAATTTGTGGATGTGGCTTGGTGGTCATGTGACTGGCCGGGCATGGCTTGTATGTAAATATTATAAATATTTATATAAATATTGATTTTTTTATAAAAAAAGAGCAACTTTTACCCAAAATCAGGCAAAGCAGGCAGGCAGATTGAGTTGCTTACAGAATCACAGATTTATTCAGAAATCTATCTATTTGCCATTGGCTAGCTCAGTCTGCCACATAAAATTTGCTTGCAATCAAACTCATAAAATTGCTAGCAAGCAAACTCACAAAATTAACTCACAACTCACCATATATGTAAATATTACATATTTTATTTAAAAAAGCAATTTTTACCCCAAATCAGGCAAAGCAGGCAGGCAAATTGAGTTGCTCACAGAATCATTCAGTGATCTATCTATCTGCCATCAGCTAGCTCAGTCTCTCAAATTTGCTTGCTGTGAGTCTGCACTGAATAATAGAACCTTTGGTCCTAAGGGAGGTTTGACTGTGCTTAAAAGCAGAGCCGAAGATCTAAAGACAAGCTAGAAAGCAAGAAATCCAACCGTTTCCTGCTTCCTAGCTAATCTAAATCTCCTGGCACAGCAGAATAGTTGATGGTCAGAAAAAGGAAAAATAGCAATTTAGCAGGCAAGTTTTCTGGGTAAGGAGTGAGTGGGTGGGGCAGGTTCCCACGGGCCATGTGAGTGGCACAGCCTTGAGTTTCTGCACAGCTTGGATTAATTGCTTTGGGGGGGGTGCTCTAGGAGTGAGATTTTTCTGCAGCCCCCAAAAATTTTCTCATGGCCCACCGGTTAGCAACCGCTGCTTTATAGGGACCCTGCCAGTGATCAGTTCACTATCAGTTCAGACTGGTTCAGCCAAACTGGTAGTAAAAAAAGCCTCCAATGATCAGCTGAGAGGAGGGGGGAAAAAAGCAGATCAGTTGAAAGAAGAGAAAAGTACAGGATCAGCCCTCCCACCTACCACTGGCTTTTCTCTTCTTTATCCTCTCAGCTGATTGGCATTGCAGGCCTCAGCTGGTGTGTGAAAAGCTGCAAATGTGTGTTAGGTGCATGTGTGCATGCACAATCAGTGAACCAGTAGTGGAACAGGTAGGATCCCATTACTAGACCCTATTTTTCAATCAAACATATCCATAAGGATAATTTTGAATGGTAATTCAGGTTTGCTAAAAGGAAACCAGAACTAGGCCCAAGACCTTATCTTATGTTGCTAGGATTTTAGTTTTTTAATTTTTTTGATAAATGAAATTTCATTTCTTTATCACAGTGCATAGATTGCTCTTTTTACTTCTGCATTACACAATGAATCCCTAATTAGGGAGGTCATCCAGCCATTTTCTTTCCAATAGACTCAGCAGAGAGCAGGCTATTGATTTCTTCTTGACCTCTGGGTCGCCAATTTCCAAAATCCCTCTCCAAAAGGATGCCAGATGGAATTGGTAAGAGTAAAAGACTCTTAACATCTGGAAGGCATCTGATCGCCTACTACTTTTCTTAAATTATTGGAGACAAGTGGCTCTTTCAAAGGAAAAGGAAAGATCCTAAGCTAAGACTGTGTCCCATCTTTAAAAAAAAACCAAAATGTTTCTGTTGTGAATCAATAAAAGTACTCGAATAAAGATTATTAAGAGCTTGAAGTAAAGTGCAGGGTTCTGGCCCTGCACTTCTGATTGGCTGATAATAGCGACATCGGATTGGTCCGTTCAGGAGAATCTGATTGGCTATTAATGAGCCTCTCCCATTGGTTAATGGAGCTAGCGCTCCCAGTGTTTCATTGGTTAAATAGTGAAGAGTTTGCCTATATAAAGGGGGCCGTTGCGGCCATTGAGCTGAGCTGTTACAAATGTAAATAAAGAGTTTGAAGTTCACTGTTCACCGGCTCGTCTCCTTCCTTAGCGCCCATGCACAGAACATAACACTGGCGACGAAGGTGGGATGTGGAGACGTCAGAGCTTACTGAACGACGAAGAACGATAACAGAGCACGTGGCTGAAATGCACCAACGGCGGAACCATGTCTGGCGGCGTCATACCACCTGCTCCTTTCCACCCGGCACAAGAAGACTGGGACTCATATATGGATCGCTTCCAGATGTTTCTGGAGACTAACAATTTGAAGGATGTCACTACCGGAAAGAAACGAGCGGTATTCCTAACTCATTGCGGGCCGACCGTATTCAAGATGGCCAAGGCACTAGCAAAACCAGCAGAAGTAAAGTCTATGGACTGAGACATCCTCGAACCCCTGCTGAGGGCTCACAATGCACCGACTGTGCCAACACTCATTAGAAGGCATGAATTTTACCAGAGAAGTCAGCAGAAGGGCGAAAGTGTTGCTGATTTCATAGCGGATCTCCGGACTCTGGGAGGCCTATGTGAGTTTGCTGACCTAGAAGAAGCCCTAAGAGACCGTATAGTTCTGGGATTAGATGCCCCAGGCACACAGAGTAAGCTGATGGCGAAAGGCGACATTAGCCTTAAAGATGCCATCGCTGAAGCTACTGCAGCAGAAGCAACCAGGAAGTCAGCTGCACAAATACGCCGCACCCACACCCCGCATCGCCAACTCACCTGCGAAATTTCACCTCAGTCAGAAAGTCAGCTGGAAAAAGCCCACCACGAGGGCCTCGAATCGTCATTAGAAAGCGATGAAGAAGAGGTCCATCGACTTCGGTCCGAACGAGACCAACGCCAGAGATCGCAGTACCAATGCACCGGGTGTGGAGCAAGCTACCCCCGGTCAGAATGCAAATTTCTCGACGTGCTCTGCCATGTGTGCGGGAAAAGAGGCCATATTGGATGGTTCTGTAGAAGCAAGCTAGGACCCAGCCAGCCCTCGAGGGGGGCTAACTATCACCAACCGACGGGAAGTTGTCCCGTAAAGCTAGAACCCGTGAACCACCAATGGAACAACCACTCCTACAGAAACAAAAACATAAACCACCCAACGAAGCGAGAAGAGGCTCACAAAACAATCACGATCGGTCACACCTCATCTTTTGACGCCAAAAAGATCCGAGTGAAAGTGGCCATCGAAAAACAGCCCTGCCTGATGGAAGTCGATTCAGGATCGTCCCTCTCGATGGTTTCCTGGAAGACCCACAAGCAACTCATCCTTACTATCCGACGGCAAGACCTCAGATTCCAAAGACTCATACTCAAAGACTATCAAGGAAATCGAATCCCGGTCGTTGGATCCAGCCGAGTCCAGGTATCGTTTAAGAACCGTACAGGATTCCTACCCCTGACTGTAATCAACAGGGATCGGCCTAGTTTGTTAGGCTTCCAATAGTTCGCTCCACTCGGAATTGAAGTAGCCAGCATTCACCGAACCTGCAGCAGCGACTGGGAAGAAGACCTCGTCCACGAATTCCAGGACGTCTTTGCAGAAAAACTAGGTGAGTACAAGGGGACCCCAATATCATTTAACCTCAATCCCGAAATAGCTCCCATCTGCCTTAAGCCTCATCGAGTTCTATTTGCCCTTAAACCAAAGATTGACGAGCAGCTTGATAAATTAATAGCCCAGGGTGTGCTAGAACCAACCGACCGCTCTCCCTGGGAAACCCCAATCGTGACACCCATCAAACCAGATGGATCGATAAGAATTTGTGGAGACTACCAGGCCACCCTGAACCATGCCCTTCAACAAAACACTTACCCGGTACCAGTGGTGCAACACCTCCTCCATTCCCTGGGGGACGGAAAAGTCTTCGCTAAACTAGACTTAGCCCAGGCATACCAGCAACTGCCTGTAGACCAAAAAACGGCAGAGGCCCAAACAATCGTTACGCACCGAGGTGCGTTTAAATGTAACCGACTCCAGTTCGGAGTAAGCGTAGCCCCGGGAATCTTTCAAAGTTTGATGGAAAGACTATTACTAGGGATAAAAGGCGTTGTCCCATATTTTGATGATGTGTTAATCGCTGCCCTGACTCGGAAAATACTAAAGGATCGCCTGAGGTTGGTTCTCCAGAGATTTAAAGACTCAGGTCTCTAAGTTAAAAAAGACAAGTGTCAATTATGTACGGATCGAGTAGAATTTTTGGGATATTTAATTGATAGTCAAGGCATTCACCCCACCGATAGCAAACTTAGGGCAATCAAAAATGCCCCAAAACCCCGAAATACGGCCAACCTCCAGGCTTTTCTGGGCCTTATCAATTTTTATAATGTTTTCCTGCCTCACAAAGCAACCGTAGCCGAACCCCTACATCGCTTATTGGACAAAAAAGCAACCTGGGTATAGGGACACAGAGAGGAGCAGGCGTTTCAATATGTGAAAAATTTATTGACTTCTGATGCTGTTCTGATGCAGTATAATGAGACTTTGCCTTTAACGATCACGTGTGATGCATCACCATTCGGAGTGGGTGCCATTTTGAGCCACGTTTTGCCAAACGGTAGTGAAGCCCCTGTTGCCTATTTCTCAAAGACGTTATCAAAAACAGAACGCAATTACAGTCAAATTGATAAAGAGGCCCTTGCTATTGTGTCTGCGGTTAAGAGATTTGATCAATATGTGTATGGCCGAGCCTTTACTATAGTGACTGACCACAAACCTTTGCTGGGAATAATAGCTGGAGATAGGCCAACACCTTATATATTATCTCCCAGAATGACTCGCTGGTCAGAATTCTTGGTGGCATATAATTACAAGTTGCAACATCGCCCAGGGAAGGCCATTCCCCACGCCGACGCATTGAGCTGCGCACCACTTCTGGAGACCATTGGTGACCCCGCTCCGACAGTTACAACACTGCAGATCGAGACACTTCGAACACCGCCATTAACAGCCTGAGATATCGCGATGGAAACGAAACGCGACCCCATTTTAGCACAAATCCTCAGTTGGGTCGAGAGCAGATGGCCATTGGACCAGATACCTGACGACTACGTCCCATTCAAGAATCGACAAACGGAACTATTTTCCCAGAAGGGCTGCATTATCTGGGGTGATAGAGTTGTCGTCTCAGAGCAGTTACGACCAGCGACACTAAGGACCTTGCACGATGGCCACCCTGGCATTGTGCGCATGAAAGCCCTCACACGAAGCTACGAGTGGTGGCCGGGTATCGACAAGCAGATCGAGACATGGGTAAAAGCTTGTCACAAATGCCAGAAAGTAAGCAACGCCCCTCCGAAAGCAACCCCAACTGAATGGGAAACACCGAGGGGACCATGGTCCTGTATTCATCTGGACTTTGCGGGACCTACCAAGGGACAGACATTTTTATTAATGGTGGATGCCTACTCGAACTGGCTTGAAATCCATGAGATGAGGAATACAACAACCAAATCAGTCATCAGGAAACTGAACAGACTCTTTGCAACACACGGATTACCAGACGTTCTGGTATCCGACAACGGGCCCCAATTTACCGCGCTGTCCTTTGAACAGTACCTGGCGGACCGCGATATTCGCCATGCGCTGACTTCACTGGCGCATCCTGTGGCCAACGGAAGGGCCGAGCGCATGGTACAATTCATCAAGAAAACCTTGCATAAAATGGACTATGGCGATATAGAAGACAAGATTAACCGGATACTCCTTTTGCAGAATATCACTCCGCACAGCATCACCAATAAAACTCCCGCCGAGTTATTAATGGGGCGGAAGCTCCGTTCCCACCTTGACTGTCTGTATCCATCATATGAACCTGAAAAACCACACGGTTCCAGTGGGAAATGCCGTAACTTCCAGGTAGGCAACTTGGTTTTTGCTAGGAACTTTTCGGGCGATCTGTTGTGGGTCGAGGCAACTGTAGTCTAAGTAACCAGCCCTAGATCGTACCGCGTGAGAAGTCGCGACGATAGAATATGGAAGCGCCATATTGATCAGCTGCATTCAAGGCTACAGTCGGGGATCTCTGAGTCCCCTGACTTCCAAACCAAGGGAGGAGGAGATACCGAGGAAGCTGAATTTGAAACGGCAGAAAGTTTAAGCGAAAGTAATGACCACTCAGAGGCAACATGTGAAGGATTGGGAATGGGGGTGAGCTCGCCTCGAGGAGATGCCGAGAGCATTAGCGGAAACAAAAATTTGAATACAGAACAGGAGGCACCCTCTTCACCAGGTAACGTCCTACCCAACAAGACTGTGGCCAAGTACCGGGAGAACAACGCAAATCAAATAGACAATCAAAACAACCTGCCTACCTCAATGACTACGTGACTGCACCCCTTAAATGGAACCCGGGGGGAAGGGGTGTTATGAATCAATAAAAGTACTCGAATAAAGATTATTAAGAGCTTGAAGTAAAGTGCAGGGTTCTGGCCCTGCACTTCTGATTGGCCGATAATAGCGACATCGGATTGGTCCATTCAGGAGAATCTGATTGGCTATTAACGAGCCTCTCCCATTGGTTAACGGAGCTAGCGCTCCCAATGTTTCATTGGTTAAATAGTTAAAAGTTTGCCTATATGAAGGGGGCCATTGCAGCCATTGAGCTGAGCTGTTACAAATGTAAATAAAGAGTTTGAAGTTCACTGTTCACCGGCTCGTCTCCATCCTTAGCACCCATGCACAGAACGTAACAGTTTCTTTCTTCTGAAAAGACATTTACAGTCTTTTGGGTATTATACTATTTTATACAGAAAGTTTTATTAAGTTTTATTGTCTTATGACATGACCCGTCTGGACTTTTTCTACTAGAGGTCTCATCGGTTCAGAACCAATGTTGTATATTCAATAGGTTGTTCAAGATCTGGCTAAAAGATCCTCCTTTTACATATTTTTGTATTAACAGCAGCACCAGAAAGCAAATTGCATTGAGTGCAGAACTGATTCTACCATTAGAGAGTGAGGCCATAGTTTATGCCTCTTTATAACCCATATTACAGTATTATCTTTATTATCATCAGCCACTCAGGATTTCAGATTGACTTGAAGATGGCAGGAATTAAAGATGGGCTCTTATACTGTGCTAATACCTGTTCTGGAGTAGTACCTCTGTATATGAACCCACAGTGCTCCTTATTCAATTAGTCTGTAGAAAAGTTAGGAAATCTCAGCACCATCATTAAACCCATCCTGCCAGACCGTCTGTCAACTCTGAAGCTGACCTGGCTGAAGCCATCTTGGAGCTTCAGTGTTGCCACACTGGAGCTGAGGGATAGGGAGGGGGGAATTAGAAATAGCTGGGATTGTGTAGCCAAAATATATTACCTTCTCTTGGGAACCAAGGACATTCTCACACCTGGCCAGAGGAAGGAGGAGTGACATCACCAGGCAACCAGACATCACCATGATTGGATCATGTGATTAATTGTTTGGGGTTGAGGGGAAAACTTTTGTTTTTAATTAGATGGAAACTGGGGAAAACCTTCAGAGTCAGTTTTCATCAGATGTGTGCCAATATGATATATCCAATAAAGCTATTTGAGGAATTAATCTGCCTTGGAATTTTGCTTGATATACAGTAGGTCTATTACTTAGAGCCCTGACACCAACTCCTCCATGAATCCCAAACATCATCCAGTCCTTCAGTGTAGGTGGGAATCTGGATCAGGCTTTCAAATCATCTGCACCCCAGCTCTAGGTTTAAATTTTGATTCTCTATTGTCATTTCCAAGGCCATAAAAGGCAAAGAATTGGTATGTCAATGTCAGGTGCAAGCAATTACTTCCATTCATGAAAGGCTCAAAACAGCTACTTTATTGCATTCTGTCTATATTACAAGAATCTGCCCAGTCTGCTTGCCTTCCTTTAAGAACAAACACATAACATCCTATAGAACTTTGGAGGGGATCAGACGTATGCCTCTTGAGGCACTGCAAAGATTCAGGACTAGTTCCCTGCATGACTCCTCCTCCTTGCTTGGCTGGGAGTTTCCCCACAGTCTGATAGGGTTGCCGAAAAAGTTGTACATCTTCTGAAAGGGAGAAGGAAGCTGGTGTGAATCAAAAAGAACAGAGAATCTACCTCTTCAGCTGAAATGGTCAATTATTGAACCAACGATGCAGTGCTTCCCTTCACACAACATATATTCATAGAGAATAGATACCTTAAAGTTGGAAGGCTAGCAGTATCTTGAGTTATTCTCCCTTCCTCTGCTTTTGTCATCTTTCAGATCCTTCAAAGAACCAAATGTTGTTCTACTCTATTGCCAAGTTGGCTTGACCATTCATAACTTCATCTGTGTAATGAAGATATAGTTGGGGGGGGGGGGAATCAGTGAATCACAATGGGCCCAGTTCCTCCCAGCTGGAACCCTGTAGGGTAAAAGATTTTGTCTCCCTAACTCAAATCTGACAGTTGGAAAAAAAAGACAGATGGAAAGTGGCCAACTCTCTCAAAAATGTGGGCCAAGTAGCTCATTACCTAAACAGCAATCAAAAAGATACATAAGTGGCTTGAATATTATTTCGATATTAAAAGCTTGTTTTTGAAATGCAATCTCTGGCATTCTTTGGCAATTCTTCCTATATTTCTTTAATAAATATGATGTAACAGAAGTTCTTGGGTTTCTTATGAACTTGCCTAAGTGGTCGAGTCCTGCTAATAGGCTGAAGCTTGACAGTTCATTCCAGGTTTCCATAGAAAAATATCTTCCAGACTACCTGTGAAAAGTATCTTTTGTAATGCACGTGAAATGATCAATTCATGTTGAGTGTGGATCCTTTATATCTTGGGAATGGGAGTAACCAGCAAATCCCACCTCTGACTGGAGATTTTACAGTATCCTTCCCTTGCCACGCCCACCAAGCCAAGCCCAGAGAACTGGTAGTAAAAAAATGGAATCCCACCACTGGATGTAGTCCTTGTTTAAAGGTAGTGATAGTTAGATTACTCCAAATAATTGGACTAATTGGTATTGAATAATTGGTATTCAACCCATAATTCTGTAGCTATCCTTGATTGGAGAAGGTGATCAAGACACTGATGGTTTCTTAGTATCAGGAAATACTGTAAAAAAGAGTCCATTTCAAACTAGGCTGTTGAGCAGATTATGGAGTGATTAGGCTGATCAGTTCTGTTGATGAAAGTTTAGTTAGTGTACAACAGACTTCCTCTTGAATAGAATAGAATAGAATTCTTTATTGGCCAAGTATGATTGGACACACAAGGAATTTGTCTCGGTGCAAATGATATTTTAGCTTTCAGCACTACTAACCATTGATCAAGAAAATCAAAGAGAATTTTGAGCTGTTTCTGAACATCATAAAGACCAACTTCATGATCACTGCAAGGAATAGAAACATCAAAATAACAATTGACAATGAAGAGATAGAATGTGTGGAAAAATTCACAGATCTCTCCAAGTGGTGAATGTAGCCCAGAAATAAAATATTGGATTACATTGGATTGTAGAGCAATGATGAACATGAGCCAAATATGGAAAAGCAAGGACATCATGTTGGCAACCAAATGTACTGTAAGTTAATCTGCTCTATTACATTCTCCCTTAGTCCTATGGTTGTAAAAGCTGAACCTCAAAACTGAACCTTAGAAAAGCATGACAGGAAGAAAATTGAATCATTTGAGCTGTGGTGCTGGAGAAGGCTCCTGTGTATTCCTTGGACAGCAAAGGTGACCAACAAGCAAGTACTGGAGTGCACAATGCCATAAATGTCACTCGAAGGCAAAATCATGAAACTGCACTTTACTTACTTAGGCCATATGTGGGAATTCACTGGAGAAAGCAATTGTGTTTCGAAGAGTTAACAGTAAAAGGAAACCAGGCCATCAAAGAACACAGTGTCAGCCTCGGATCCATCTTGACACACAGTGTCTGGAGACCATCAAAGCTGACACCAGTCAGAGCAGAGAAACACTCAGAGAAGTAGTGCAAGATCAGAAGATGTAGAGTGACCAGGCCCAGAATCACCAAGAGGTGAACATGACTGAATGGATATCATCATCATTATCGTATCCATCCTCATCGCCACAAACAATGGGATTCTTCTGGCTTACCAGTGAGAACTGAAAATAGCAATCATTGTTTTGCAGTAGTTCCATTTGAATCTCTCATAATGTCAATAGCATCATGTATAGACAATTGCTGCTCAAAAATGTTGTCCTTCAGGGTCCAATTCTGTCTTCATTGTTTTCCAATATTTATGAGAAACATAATGGAGATCACCAGGAGACCTGGAATTGGATACGATCAGTGTGCTGAAGGCATCTACTCTGCAACATTATCAGGACAATGTCTATGGAGATTCTCAGTCATCCAGGTCATGATTGTCCCAAAGGTGCTGAAGAAGCTTCTTGGATGAGAAGCAAAAAACAAAGAAAGTCCAGTTGCCTTTTAAAAAGCACCTTTGGTTTTCAGGACAATGATTTTGCTCTTTTGAATGCCCACCTAGAATTGATATTAGGCTAATAATAAATTGAAACTTAATCCAGACAAGAGGGAGATGCATATTATGAAGGGTTACAGTTTCAGAGAGGAGTTAGATCTTTCTCTTTTGAACAGGATAATATTATCTCAGAAAGAGATATTGAACTTTTGGGTACTACAAGATCTTCCAGATTGACAGATTCTCCCCTAACTGAGACAATTATCTTTGGTTGATGTAACAACCCATCCTTTCCTAAAAGGCTTTACAACAATGTGGGAGCAGCAATCCAGTACTTATATTTGACATATGGGGCTGCTTTTAAGTCTTATACAGAAACCAACTGGAGTGGTAATCAGCAGTCAAGATGGTCTTTGGAAGAGCTCAAGGAGACCATGTCCACTGAAGCTAAAAGCATTACATTACAATTTTGTTTCCTGGGGAAATATAAAGTGGAAATTACGTACAGGGTTCTTGAGAAAACATTTTTTTCTACCAGATCCTTGTGTCTCTGCTCACTGACCTTAACTGAGTGTCAATACTTCTTTGGTTTTTTTAGTTGCCACCAAGGATTATCTACAGTTACTGCATATTCACCTAGGCAGGGCAATTTGAAAATATGCCTTCCATATTGGTGTCCAGTTCTGGAATGCTTGATTAAGTTAAAAGGCCTAAATCATTGTTGATTTTTAAAAGCAGCCCAAAGTCATACCTTTCCCCATAGGTTTTTAATTGTTGGTTTAAGTTATTTGCATTCCTGTTTTTAATTTTCTTAGTATCTCTGGTTTTGATTTCACTATTATGTTTTTTTCTAAACTTATCAAAACCAAGGGTGGGATTCTTCCGGGTCGCACTGGTTCAGGCAAACTGGTAGTTCTGGTGATCATTTGGCACCACCCACCTGCCCTTGCCATTTTCCTATGCTTTATTTCCTTGTTTTTGAGGACAGCTGATGCACACCTCTGAGTGGTTTGCTACGCATCAGCTGTTTTACTCACCGGGGCTACAGCAGAAGGTAAGTGTTGTAGCTAAAAATAGTCTTTTCTAAATGCTGGGCGCATGGTCAGTGAACCAGCTGTTACATTGGTTGAATCACACCACTGATCAAGACTTGTAATATTAAGTCACTTTGTGATTCCTACTCATTGTCTAACTGAGGTCATAGTTTTATAAAACAGGTATAATAAAATTAGTAAATAGACAAACAAAGCCAATTGAGGTTACTTAAACACAGTTGGAGAGCTCATATAATAGGCTATTTTTTTTATTATTATTTTTGCCTTAACATGGTGGCATAATGGCTGAATTGACCATGATATATCCAACTTCAATGTGCCCATTGTAGCCATACCTATCATGCTAGATCCATCCATATGTCCAATTTTGAAGTCATCTAATTCCACAAGATTAGGCTGTTTACAACATTAAAAACCAGAAAAAAAGTGAAACCCTAGGAACAAAAATCATGTTTGGCCGAAAGAAAACATACTTAGTTAAATACAATTTCAAGGGGTGGCCCCACCTTATCCCAAAGATAGAAGGAACAGCCAGGTTTTCAACAACCTTTTGAACATGATCAGGGTGGAATCTCTTTGAGTCGATGCGGTTCCCCAGGGCAAATTTCATAACAGAGAAGGCCTACTTCCTTGGACCCAATAGATGACATTAATTAAAGGGACCTGGAGTATACTCACTCTGTTTGATCTCTCAGAAGACCCCCACTCAAAAGTCACAAAGAAACTTTATTCGTAATTCCTGCTCATTCTCTTGGGTCTACTATTCAAATTCAGTTTCTTAATTTGACTATCTACTTTCTTTCATGCAGAAGCTCAAGAGGGCTTACATGGAGATCCCATGGGTTTCATCCCCACAACAAAGCTTGTTTTCCAGTTAGCATTCTGACAAATCCCTGATGAATTTTTTTTTTCCCCGCAGTAATCCAATCCTGAGATTAGCAATGCATGAATCACCCAACACGGACAGCTATCTCTATTCTCATGCCAGGAGAAAAAAAAAAAAAGATGAATCCGTCCAAGTTGGTATCTTAGGACTTGTCTCCTATTCAATGAAATTGAACAAAGGACCTTCTGAGAAGGGCAACAAGGACAATTAGGGAACAGAAATATAAGTCTGATGAGAACTTGGTATGTTTAGCCTTGAGAAAAGATGATGAGTTGAAGGGATAGTACTTCTGAAGGATGTCAGATAGAAGGTCAAGATCTGCTCTCCTTAATCTAAGGGTACAGGAAATGGAGTAATGATGTTAAATTATAGGAAGGCCAGTTCCTACTGAATGTTTACAAAAGACTTCCTGGTTATAAGAACAACTTGACAGTGCAGTTAATAACCCAGAGAGGCATGATCTCACCTTTGCTATGTATGTTCAAGGACTTGATTGCCTAAATAACATCTTTCAACTCTGTGATTCAAATGAACATATTAAAAAGTCACACATACTAATATCTGACCTAATTGCAAGCACACGTAGTCCTTGACTTACTTACAACAACAACTGAGCCCAACATTTCTGTTATTAAGTGAGACATTTGTTAAGTGAGTTTTGCCCCATTTTATGGGCGTCCCTGCAATGGTTAATAAATGAACCACTGCAGTAACATAGCTGTTAAGTGAATCTGGCTTTCCCATTGACTGAAGTTTGCAAAACGTGGCCGCGGGACAATCGCAACCATCATAAATATGAGTCAATTGCCCAACATCTGAATTTTGATCATGTGACCATGGGGATGCTGCAACGATCTTAAGTGTGAAAAAAAGTCATAAGTCACTTTTTTTCAGTGCTGTTGTAACTTTGAATGATCACTAAGCAAACTGTTATAAGACAAGGACTGCCTGTATACATATCTGTACAAAAGGGAAGGGCTGCTGTTTATGAAGATAAAGACTCTGTGTGACAATTGTGACCCAACAAACATTTGTGCATTTTCCAAATTGTAGTCATTGTTATGAGGATGAAGGTTTGTTCTTTGAGCTTGTGAGTTGGTTTCCCAACGTTTCATTTACCAGACTAGGTAGCATCTTCAGCAGATGATACTGATATCCCATAAACTCCTCTGTGGATGTTACCTAGCCTGGTAATGAAATGTTTGGAAACCAACCCACAAGCCAGAGAATGAACTTTCACCCTCATCCTACACCTAAGCTACAGATATTCACCACTATTGCAAAGTCATTATTATGTTAAAGGAGACCCTAAAATATTTGCAAATAAAGAGAAATTTTTAAAAGGACTAAGAACATGAGAATACTCTGCTGGATCAAGTTATGACATATTCTTAGTCCAATGTTTCATTTGCTGTAATGGACAACTAGATGTATCTAGGAGCAAGAGAAATTACTACCTGCATCTAGGACAGAGGTCCCCAAAACTTGGCAACTTTAAGACTTGTGGACTTCAACTTCCATGCTGGCTGAGGAATTCTGGGTGTTGAAGTCCACAAGTTTTAAAGTTGCCAAGTTTGGAGACTCCTGATCTAGGAGCAAGAGAAACTTGATCTCCTGAAACTAAGATTTGAAGCCACATGGTCCCAAATCAAGAAATATCATTCTCACAACTACAATAGTTGTGTAGACCTTTCTCTATTAATTTATCCAATTGTTAGGGTTCCAAATAATAGACCCACAGAAAGCAAAACTCCAAGGCAGGTAGAGTCCTCAAAGAATAGCTTTGTTGGATATATCATATTGGCACAGATCTGGTGAAAACTGACTCTGGAAGTTCCCATGGTTTTCACCTAATTAAATGTAAAAGGTTTCCCTCAACCTCAAACAATCAGCCACATGGTCCAATTAGGGCACTGCCTGGTTGCCTGGTGACCTTACTCCTCCTTCCCCTGACCAGGTGTGAGAATATTCTTGGTTTCCAAGAAAAAGTATTTTATTTTGGCTACAAAACCCCAGCTATCTCTATTTCTCCCTCCCTATCCTTCAGCTCCAATGTGGCAACACTGAAGCTCCAAGATGACTTTGGTCAGGTCAAGTTCAAGGTTGACCCCAATCTTGCTTTAAAGCCACCCAAGATATTCCACATCAATATCCATGCCATGCATGTGGATACACAGGAGACATGGTTTGAAAGGTTTTGGAAAACTCCCATACATTTGCATGTGTCAGAGCATTTGCAGTGTGACTACTATTGTGAGAAAACCCAGGAGCAAAACATCGCACACAGAAGCTTAGACATTTAACAGTGGTTTAACTATAAAATAGTTATATACATGAATATACTGTTCTGTACGGTCATTTACATTCTTGTAAAAGCCGCGCGGTGATTGGCCAAAGCGTGCAGTGATCCGATTGGTCGAGCAAGCAGCTCTGATTGGCCCGCTGCAGATCTCCCGCGATTGGTGGAAACTAATCGTGGGAGATTCAAAGCGGTGCCATTGGTTGCGGCCACCGCGGCTTGGAAATAAAAAGCCGCTGTTTTTCCCCGGAACCTGAGCTGTTCTCAGGACCAATAAAAGAGCTGAACCAAGTCACTGAGTCCTGGTCTCCTTGCCACAACGGACACAACACTGGCGACGAGGATGGGATCCCAAGGCTAATCCCCCACCAACACATGTCTGGAGGAAGCGAGACCGACGAGATGGCCAGCATCGCACCGCCCGCGCCCTTTAATCCTGCTACCGAGGACTGGGAATCATACACAGACAGATTCCTCATGTTCCTCGAGTGTAGCAACATGAAGGACGCCACCGGGCCGAAGAAAAGAGCCGTCTTCCTGACACACTGCGGGCCTGCAGTGTTCAAGATGGCAAAAGCTCTAGCGAAACCCGCGGACGTCAAGGAAATGGACTGGGCCGACCTCGAACCATTGCTCCGGAACCACTACGCCCTTGCCGTGCCCACCCTCATCAGGCAGCACAATTTCTACCGGCGGGACCAGAGATCGGGTGAGAGCATCAGCGACTTTGTGGCTGGGCTACGAAGTCTAGGGGGCATGTGCGGGTTCTCGGACATGGATGAGGCCTTACGGGACCGCGTCGTGCTCGGACTCCGAGACCCAGTCCTACAAAGCTGACTGATGGCCAAAGGCAACAGCCATCACTGAAGCCACCGCAGCCGAGGCAACCCAGAAATCGGCGAACCGCATGCGGAGACCAGACACCGGAGAGCACACCGCGACCGCCGACCCAGGACAGTGACTGAGGCCCACCCAGAAGCAAGTCACCGTGAGACCACCACCCATCATGGCGAATTCCACTCCACCTCCGACAAGGAGGAGGAAATCCACCGGCTCCAGACAGGATGTAACCGGCATGATCAGCGGAGTCATAAGTTGGGGACCGTATTTGCCAGGTGCAGAGGCGACCACCCTCGATCAGAGTGCCGTTTCTTCGATGCAGTCTGCCGGCACTGCGACAAAAAGGGTCACATCGCCCGAGTCTGCCGATTGAGGAAGGCCTACAGCCCCAGACGGCGGGACCACAGTGACCGGAGACATGACAGCACCCCCCCCCCACAGAGCCAGAGATCGCCAAGCCGAAAGCTGATGGGACTGGGGCGGACGAAGCCGACGAGGTGAGGAAACCTGGCGGAAGGAGGAAACCCACCAGACGGTCATCATCGGCCACACATCAACCACCGACACCCGAAAAGTCTACGTGGAGGTAGGCATCGAAGGTGAGCCATGCAAAATGGAGGTGGACTCCGGGTCCTACCTCTCCATGGTCGCCGGGCAAGAAATCAATCGCTTGGTGCCTACCATCCACAAGAAGGGACAGGAGAACCAGAAACTAATAATCAAGGACTACCAGGGAAACCGCATCCCGGTAGTCGGAACCGGACAATTCAAGGTAATTTCAAGAACCGCACTGCAAAGCTTCCCCTGACAATCGTGGACCGAGATCGACCCAGCCTTTTGGGACTACAATGGTTCGCACCGCTCGGCATCGAGGTTACGGGCATAAACCACATTGCAGAGACAGATTGGGAACAGCAACTGGCACGGGACTTCCAGGAAGTGTTCTACGGCACCCTAGGCAAGTACCGAGGACCCCTATTTTCTTCAGCCTAGACCCCAACATTCCCCCGATACACCTAAAACCAAGGCAGGTACCTTTTGCACTCCGGCAAAAAATAGACGAGCAAATTGACAAGCTCGTCAAGCAAGGGGTCCTACAACCAATCGACCACACCCAGTGGGAGACCCCAATAGTCACCCCAGTCAAGCCCGATGGGTCGGTAAGAATCTGCGGGGACTATAAGGCCACCCTAAATTGCGCCTTACAACAAAGCGCCTACCCCGTCGCAGTAGTGCAGCACCTTCTACACTCACTGGGGGGAAGCAAGGTTTTTGCGAAGCAAGCATACCAACAGCTGCCGGTCGACACAGAAACCGCCGAGGTGCAAACCATAGTCACCCACCAGGGAGCGTTTCGTTGTAAGCGATTCCAGTTTGGAGTCAGCATGGCGCCTGGAATTTTCCAGAGCCTCATGGAGAGACTTTTGCAAGGAATTAAGGGGGTGGTGCCCTACTTCGATGATGTGCTGGTGTCGGCAGCCAACCAGCTAGAACTAGAGGGTCGTCTAAGGGAGGTACTAACGAAATTCAAGGAAACTGGGCTAAAAGTGAAGAGAGAGAAATGCCAGCTTTACACAGAGCGGGTCGAGTTCCTAGGATACCTCCTAAACCGGCACGGCATCCACCCAACCGCAAACAAAATCAGAGCCATTAAGGAGGCCCCCACACCCAGGAATAAAACTGAACTGCAGGCATTTGTGGGACTGCTTAATTTTTACAATGTTTTCCTGCCCCAAAAGACGACCGCGGCGGAGCCTTTGCATAGGCTTTTGGACAAGGCAGCCACCTGGACTTGGGGAAAACGTGAGGAAGCCATCTTCAGGAAAACCAAGGACCTGCTCACCTCAGATGCCGTCCTCATCCGATACAATGAGACCCTATCACTTGCCATCACATGCGATGCCTCACCCTTCGGTGTCGGTGCCGTCCTCAGTCACACACTCCCGGATGGAAGAGAAGCACCCATCGCCTTCCTCTCGAGGACACTCATCAAACCAGAGAGGAACTATAGCCAGCTGGACAAGGAGGCCCTGGCTATCGTCGCAGCAGTGAAGAGGTTCCACTAGTACCTCTACGGCTGCACGTTCACCATTATCACAGACCACAAGCTGCTGCTGGGCATCCTGGCAGGGAACCGGGCCACCCCGAACATCCTATCTCCCAGAATGACAAGGTGGTCCGAATTCCTTGCCGCCTACAGCTACCGGCTCACACACCGACCTGGTAAGACGATCACCCACGCAGATGCCTTGAGCTGCTTGCCATTACCCAACCTAGACACCAATCCAGCACCCACAACAACCACCCTCAGCATAGAGACTCTGACCGATCTACCCATAACCATGTCAAACATTGCCCTAGAAACTAATAAAGACAAACGTCTGGTGCGGGTGTTACATTGGGTAGAAAAAGGGTGGCCGGAAAAAGATGACGATGAAGCATTCAAGACATTCCGGAACTGGCAAACAGAACTCTCGCTCCAAAAAGGGTGTGTACTTTGGGGGGATAGGGTTGTTATTCTGGAAAAGCCATAAGGGAAGGTATTGAAGTTGTTACACGAGGGGCACCCGGGCATAATTAGAACAAAAGCCCTGGACAGAAGTTACACGTGGTGGCCAGGGATGGAGAAGCAAATCGAGGCCTGGGTGGCAAAATGTGAACATTGCCAAGAAACCAGACCGAGCCCTCCCACGGCACCAATCCTGGAATGGGAAACCCCCAGGGGACCATGGTCCAGGATCCACATAGATTTTGCCAGGCCCACTAAGGGACATACATTCCTTATAATGGTAGATGCTTACTCCAACTGGTTGGTGGTAAGCAACATGAAAACCACCACCACGGAGGCCGTGACCAAGGAACTTAGCAAGCTATTCGCAATCCACGGCCTCCCAGATGTCATCGTGTCGGATAATGGGCCCCAATTCACCCCGCTAGAATTTCAAAAATTTCTAGCGGAACGGTGCATACGACATGCACTGACAGCTCCGGCACATCCGGCGGCGAATGGAAGGGCGGAACGGATGGTTCAATTTACAAAAAAAACCATCCAAAAAATTGAACACGGGGAAATCCAAGAAAAAATAAATAAAATGCTTTTCATACAACATATAACTCCGAACACGACAACAAACAAAAGCCCGGCAGAGCTACTAATGGGGAGGAAAATAAGGTCCCCACTCGACAGACTGCACCCCACATATAACCCGGAAAAAACCCCAAACTCCTCTAGCAAGCACTGGTCCTTTGCACCAGGCGACGCTGTCTACACAAAGAACCTAACCGGAGACCCACTGTGTGTACCAGCAACCATAACCCAACCGACAGGTCCCCGCTCGTACCGGCTGCAAACAACCGACGGACGAGCATGGAAACGCCACATCGATCAACTAAGATCGAGAACAATCACAGGAAACACAACCGACATGCATCCAAACACAGACAATCCCCTTAATACAAGCCAAGAGGGGAGGGAATACCCCGGGAACCAAAACCCAATAGAAAGAAACCAGCAACACTTACCGACTGACAGCCAGCTCGAAGCCTCATCAGGAAGAAGCAGCCAGGCCAGCTCAACCAGCCCAGAAAGACTAGGCGGGAGTGGCAAAAACCGCAGCTCAACCAGCCCAGGTAGACCGGGAGGGAGCTGCGACAAGAGGCCCGGCAACACCTTCCAGGCGGTTCCATCGACAAGGCTGAGAGCAATAGAGAACCCGACTGAACCAGCTGGGAGCCAAACAACAACTAACCTGCGAAGGTCCAGTAGGCAAGTACGGAGCCCCGCCTACTTACGGGACTACGTCTTGTAGGACCAAACCAAGAGGGAGGGGTGTTCTGTACGGTCATTTACATTCTTGTAAAAACTGCATGTTGATTGGCCAAAGTGCGCAGTGATCTGATTGGTCGAGCAAGCCGCGCTGACTGGCCCGCTGAGGATCTCCCACGATTGGTGGAAACTAATCGCAGGAGATTCAAAGCGGTGCCATTGGTCGCAGCTGCTACGGCTTGGAAATAAAAAGCCGCTGTTTTTCCCCGGAACCTGAGCCGTTCTCGGGACCAATAAAAGAGCTGAACCAAGTCACTGGGTCCTGGTCTCCTTGCCGCGATGGACACAACATATACGTGGTAGGCAAATACCTGATAAGTAATCAGTCTTCTTAACTCTGCATGGAGAACTCTACAATGGAGACCGGACAGAAGGCAGAGAGAAATATGCCCTCTAATGGCTGCCTTACATAAACACCTCTTAAAGTGGTAAAGCTTCTGTGGACCCATCCTTTGTCTTAAAATGGCAATACCCATGCTGATTCATTCTTATTGCATCAGCCTTACATTGCATCAGCCTTACAGCAGCTGGTCAGCTCTTAAATCTCAACACCCTAACAGCATGCCTTTCTGTTCTTCTGCCAAGATCACAGAAGAACAGAAGTCTGACCAATGAATGAAAATGGGAGTGTTTTACTTTCTTTCTATCCAGAACCCTTTGGCTTCCTGGAAAACAAAACAATTTCAGGAAACCAACAAAGAGAAAATAAAATGTTAACACTTGCCAGGTGGAGAACTCCATTGACCTGTCCCTCTGCAAAGATTCTTCTGAGATCTTCTCCTTGACAGTAGGAGACTCTTCCCTTTGATCTCCTTCTGGTTTGGGATGGCCTTCTCCATGTTGCACTGTCAACCCCATTGGGTGAAAGAGAGAGAAAGAAAGAGATGGTCCTTCCTGGGAGAACCAGAAATCCTTCACCGTAACATCAATGGCAGCGGTGTGACTCTGTAAACGGTTGGACAGAAAACATAATTGTTCAGGTTGTCCCAGTCTATCACTTATTGAAATTAACCTTTTTTCTATTATTCATAATGACCTTTCTTTCAGTCCCCTTCTTCCTTTTCTTTATTCTTTTTTTTTTTAAAACGGAACTTTGGGAATAACAAAATAGCAGTGAATCATTACAACCGTATAGCAGATGTTTGGAAATTAATAGGAGCACAGTGCTATGAAAAACATAACATTAATTGATGAGTAAATGGACCACATTTATGGAGACAGATTCCGATATTTACAAGGAATCTGAAATATTTTCTTTGGAATGGTGCTTTATAAATTTCATATTTGCAGAGAGAAAATCTATTGATAATTCATTAGAACTGGAGGGATATACAAATATGGATTTGAAAACGGACTACAGATAGTCCTTGACATACAATGGTTCATTTAATGACTGCTTTATGTTATAACGGCACTGAGAAAAGTGACCCATGACTGTTTTTCACACTTATGACCGTTACAGCAGCCCCATGGTCATATGATCAAAATTCAGATACTTGGCAACTGGCTCATACTTATGACAGTTGCAGTGTCCCAGGATCATGTGATCACCTTGTGCACGGGTGTGAAACTCCCACGTCACACTACCATTACATGACCTTCATGGAGCTGGGGTGGAAATGGCCTGGATGTGACTCATCTGGCCCATGGGCCACCAGTTTGACACCCCTAATCTTGTGTAACCTTCTAAATGAAGCCAGATTCAATTAACAACTGTGAAACTGATGTGTTACATTCTGATGTTCTATGTTCTACTGACTTAACAACTGCAGTGATTCACTTAACAACTGTGGCATGAAAGATTATAAAATGGGGCACAATTCACTTAACAAGCAAAGGTGGTATTCAGTCGGTTTGGACCAGTTCTTGCATACCAGTAGCAGAAATTTTGAGTAGTTTGGAGAACTGGCAAATACCACCTCTGGCTGGCCCCGCCCACCTGCCCCCGCCCTTTCCTGTCCTATATTCCTTTGTTTTTTTAGCTCAGCTGATTCACGTGGCAGAGCGGATTGCTGCGCCTCAGCTAAGTTAAAAAACAACTTACCTCACTGGTACTAACAGAGGGCAGTTTCTGAGTGCTGCAAGCACATGCGAAAGATGGTCTTATAGAACTGGTAGGGAAAAATGTGGAACCCCACCACTGTAAACAACTGTCTCATTTACAGAACAGAAATTTGGGGTTTAATTAGTGAAGGATTTACAACCACAGTTAAGAGAAGCAACCTAGAACTACTCGAAGGAGAAACTTCCTGACAGTGAGAACAATTAACCAGCCTTGCCTTCAGAAATTGTGCATATTTCATCACTGGAGGCTTTTAAGAAGAGACTGGACAGCCACTTGTTTGGAATGGTATAGGGCAAGGGTCTTCAAATTTGGCAAGTTTAAAATTTGTGGACTTCAGCTCCCAGAATTCCTGAGCTAACAAGACTGGAGGAGGAATTCTGGAGTTGAAGTCCACAAGTCTTAAAGTTGTCAAGTTTGAAGGCCCCTGATATAGGGTCTCCTACTTGAGTAGTGGGTTGGACTACAAGACCTCCAAAATCTCTTCTATTATTCTCACTACATGTAGAAAATCTCTATCAATTTTTATTATGGTCATCTTAAATGGGTACATTCAAAACTTGGTAATTCCCAGGTCTCTTGGGAGCATTCTCAGGAAAGAAAAAGATAAAAAATCTCAAAATCAGAGATGGGGCCTGCTAGTTGCATTTCATGCTACACACAGCTGCTGTTTCCTACTTGTCAAAATATTTTTTTTTTAACCAAGGAATAGATTGGTAGAAACACTAAATGAGCTTTTTACCTGGTTTTATCTCTGGATCTGCTCAGTCCTCACTGGACTGACTGAGCTCTTTCTCTTCTTGTATACAAAGGAGGGTGTTTTTTCCCCCCAGTTTCTTTTGTATTTCCAGCAAACCTTTCATTCTTCTTCTTAGTTATTGCTGTTTTGACTGCCTAAAATTCCTTTGACACCTACCTGATTTCCCCACCTCCTGGTTGCATGCAATAATTTATTTTGCAAATGTATGGGAACTGTTGCAATCAGACCCCTGACTATTACCTTCCAATGATCCAATTTCCCTTGATCCTTTCTGGTTTGGATGGGAAAACCAGGTGAGAGGAAAATGTTGAGAGCTTTGTTCAAGGCAGCTCCTTACTTTTTCATTGAAGAAAGCCAAGGCTTGAAAAAGAAACCTCAGAAGACTAATCGGATGGCTGGGCAGGTTGAATTGGGACCATCATGAGTAGTTCCGAGACCATGCTTTAAGCTTTTGTCTCCTCAAATAAATAAGCTCACATTTTCCCACACTCAAATTTACTATTGCGGTTTTTTATGAAGGCCCCAAGAACCAAGAATGACATGTGGAGTCACTTCTGAATAGTTCTTTACCTATAGGCAGATTCTTGCCAGATTAAAGCAAACTATGCTTTAGGAGCACTGATGATGTTATCTAGCTGGGGTAATGAAGTGTCTGCAAGAAAAATAACCAAGCTCAGAGAGGACCAAGGATGTTAAGTTTTGAGCATGGGCGAGAAAGAATGGAGACAAGCTTCTGAACGGTGAACTTCAGCTCTTTATTTACATTGTGACTTTCTCATTTAACAGCAGTTAAAACCTGCCTTATATAGGCAAACCTTGTACTTTTAACCAATACCGAGCTAGGAACGCTCGTTCTTATAACCAATAGGAACTCTCTGTTAAGGGCCAATCGGATTCCCCGGAACGGGCCAATCCGGTCCGGCCGCTTAACAGCCAATCAGAAGTGCAGGGCCAGAACCCTGCACTTACTCCAAGCTCACACTTTATTAATCTTATTGCATACATAACAACCCTTCCCCCTGGCTTCTTATTTGCAGGGCGCAGTTACATAGTCCTTTAGGTAGGATGGTTGCTTAATTAGTCTCTTTGATTTCCGTTATATCGGCTGGCTGCAATCATGCTGAGGTAGATCGTTGTTTGGCAGTGGGGCTGTTTCTGGTTCAGAGTTCACTTCTACGTTGTTGCCAACATTCTCTGCAATTCCCTGAGGTGCAACCATTTCTCCCTCCAGCTCTGCTTCCTGAGTTTCTATCAAACCGTCGTTTCCTTCGAACGGGTTTCCTAGGAATTCATCTTCTTCTGTACCTCCCCCCCCCCTCAGTTTGGTCAAAGGGGATTTGCAGACTGGCTGCTGAGAGCCGCGATCGTAATTGGTCGATATGCCATTTCCAAAGTTTATCGTCAAGGCATTGCACAAGGTAGGATCTGGGGGCGGTTACACATACTACTGTCGCTTCCACCCACAACGGGTCGCCCGATAGGTTTTTTGCATAAACCAGGTCTCCTACCTGGAAGGTGCGACAGCAGCCGCTGGATCTTAGTGATTTCTCTGGTTCATAAGCCGGGTGCAACCGGTTGAGGTGGGAGCGGAGCTTTTGTCCCATCAGCAGTTCAGCGGGAGTTTTGTTGGTGACACTATGTGGGGTGATGTGTTGCAAGAAGAGGATTTGATTGACCTTGTCATCAATGTTGTCGTAGTGTACCTTTTCAAAGGTTTTCTTCACAAATTGGACCATGTGTTCTGCTCGGCCATTGGTCGCAGGGTGCGCAGGCGAGGTGAGCACATGGCGGATGCCACGGTCAGCGAGGTACCGCTCGAATGCTAGTGCAGTAAATTGTGGGCCGTTATCGGATACCAGGACGTCTGGTAATCCGTGGGTTGCAAAGAGTCTGTTTAAAATTTTGATAACCACCTCGGAGGTCGTAGTTGTCATGCGATGAATTTCGAGCCAATTCGAGTAGGCGTCAACGGTAAGCAGGAAAGTGTGGCCTTTGGTTGGCCCTGCGAAATCCAGGTGAATTTGGGACCAGGGTCCACGTGGCGTTTCCCATTCAGTAGGCATGGCTTTTGGTGGGGCGTTGCTGACTTCTTGGCATTTGGGACAAGCTTTAACCCACTGTTCGATTTGCTTGTCAATGCCCAGCCACCATGCGTAGCTTCGCGCAAGGGCTTTCATTCGCACGATGCCGGGGTGGCCATCGTGCAAGGTTCTCAGTAGTGCCTTTTGGAGCTGTTCTGGGATAACGACTCTATCGCCCCAGATGACACAGCCTTTCTGGGAGAAGAGCTCGGTCTGTCGAGACTTGAATGGTATGAAGTCATCTGATAACTGGTCCAATGGCCATCCGCGTTCTACCCAGCCTAGGACTCGTGCTAGGGTGTGGTTGCGTTTGGTTTCTCTCGTGATATCTCGGGCGGTCAGTAGCGGTGAGTTGAGTGCTCGATTTGCAACGTGGTTACCGTTGGTGCCGGATCGTCGAGAGTCTCTGGAAGCGGTGCTCGGCTCAATGTGTCGGCATGGGGAATGGCTTTCCCCGGGCCGATATTGCAGCCAATAGTTATAAGCAGCTAAGAATTCTGACCATCAGGTCATCCTAGGGGATAATATGTAGGGAGTCGGCTTATCTCCGGCTATTATCCCTAACAAAGGTTTGTGGTCAGTCACAATAGTAAAAACCCTGCCATACACGTATTCGTGAAATCTTTTCACAGCTGAGACAATTGCGAGGGTTTCTTTATCAATTTGTCCATAGTTTCGCTCCGTTTTTGAAAGAGTCTTTGAAAAATATGCAACAGGGGCTTCGTTCCCATTAGGCAGTACGTGGCTAAAAATGGCGCCCACCCCGAAAGGCGATGCATCATAGGTTATAACTAACAGCAAAGTCTCGTTATACTGCACGAGTACAGAGTCAGAAGTGAGCAGTTTTTTAATCGGTTTTTTAATCAGTTTTTTAATCGTTACACAATCGGTGTAACGGTTCAGCGACAGTTGCTTTGTGCGGTAAAAATACATTATAAAAATTGATGAGGCCTAGGAACGCCTGGAGATCGGCCTTGTTTCGTGGCCTGGGAGCGTTTTTGATCGCTTTTAATTTACTTTCGGTAGGGTGAATGCCCTGGCTATCAATCAGGTACCCTAAAAACTCAACACTGTCAGTACACAATTTACATTTGTTTTTTTTAACCTTAAGACCGGCCTCTTGGAATTTTTTTAGGACTAATTTTAACCAGTCCTGTAAGACTTTTTTTGTAGGGGCTGCAATTAATACATACATCAAAATAGGGGACCACGACCTTAATTCCTTACAATAACCTTTCCATAAGGCTCTGAAAAATCCCCGGGGCTACACTCACTCCAAATTGCAGCCGGGTACATTTAAAGGCACCTCGGTGCATCACAATAGTTTGGGCCTGTGCCGTTTTTTCATCTACTGGTAATTGCTGATATGCCTGAGCTAAATCTAATTTAGCGAAAACTTCCCCCCCCCCCCCCGGGAATGGAGGAGGTGCTGCACCACAGGAACTGGATACACGTTCTGCTGCAGAGCGTGGTTCAAAGTGGCCTGGTAGTCCCCACAAATTCGGATTGACCCATCTGGCTTAATGGGTGTTACAATAGGGGTTTCCCACGGGGAGTGATCGATGGGCTCCAACACCCCCTGAGCTATCAGTTTGTCGAGTTGTTCTTCGATTTTCGATTTTAAGGCAAACAGAACTCGATGGGGCTTTAGGCGAATGGGAGCTATTTTCGGATCTAGGCTGAATGAGATCGGGGTCCTTTTGTACTCGCCTAAACTGTCCGCGAAGACGTCCCTGAACTCAGAGATAAGGTCTTCCTCCCAGTCACAGCCACTGACTTGGTTTACGCCGGCCACTTCAATGCCGAGTGGCGTGAACCATTGGAGGCCCAGTAGGCTAGGCCTATCTCTATCGATGACCGTTAGAGGTAAGTACGCTGTGTGCTTCTTAAAGGAGACTCAGACTCGGCAGGACCCGACAACAGGGATTCGATTTCCCTGGTAGTCCTTGAGGATGAGGCGTTGGAAACAGAGATCTTGGCGTTGAATTGTGGGGATGAGTTTCTTGAGTGTCTTCCAAGACACCATTGAGAGGGACGATCCTGAGTCGACCTCCATGTGGCAAGGCTGGTTCTCGATAGCTACCGTGACTCAGATTTTCTTAATGTCCAAGGCTGAGGCGTGACCAATAGTGATAGTATGGTGAGCTTCTTCTCTCTGCAAAGCTCGATTTCTGTAGGAGTGGTTTACTGGCTCTCGCCTTACAGGACGGTTTCCTGTCGATTGGTGATAGTTAGCCCCTTTTGAGGCCTGGCTGGGTCCTGGTAAGCTGCGGCAGACCCGTCCAATGTGGCCTCGTTTCCCGCACTCATGGCAGAGTGCGTCGCGGAATATGCATTCGGATCTGGCATGGTTGGCTCCACAGCCAGTGCAAGGGCGTAAGGGCTTCGGGTGGTGGTCCCGGTCGGACTGCAGTCAATGGACCCCTTCTTTGTCACTGTATGATGATGAAGAGAGGTCCTCATGGTGCGTTGTCGCGAGCTGTCCTTCCAACTTGGATAAAATGTCGCTTGTCGGTGGAGGTATCGGAGCACGGTTTCGGCATAGTTGTGCAGCCGACTTCTTGGTTGCTTCTGCTGCCATAGCTTCGGCGATGACGTCAGCAAGGCTGATGTCGCCTTTTGCCATCAGCTTGCTTTGCACACCTGGTGCATCTAATCCCAGAACTCTGCGATCTCTTAGTGCTTCTTCGAAATCGGCAAATCCGCAGAGGCCTCCCAAATTTCAGAGGTCTGCTGTGAAATCGGCTACGCTTTCTCCCTTTCGCTGGCTCCTCTGGTAAAACTCGTGCCATTTCACAAGTGTAGGCACGGTCGGGGCGTAGTAACCTCGCAGGAGAGGTTCGAGGTCATTCCAATCCATCGCCTTTGCTTCTCGGGGTTTGGCTAGTGCTTTAGCCATCTTAAATACGTTTGGACTGCAATGCGTTAGGAATACCGCCCGTTTCTTTCCTGGCACGGCATCCTTTAAGTTGTTCGTCTCCAAGAACATTTGAAAACGATCCATATAAGACTCCCAGTCTTCCTGTGCTGGATCAAACGGAGCGGGTGGTACGATGCCGCCAGACATGGTTCCATTGTTGGCACCGTCTGTCATGTGCTTGGTGTTCTTCGAAGTTTCGTTGGTTCAGATATCTCCAAATCCCATCCTCGTCGCCAGTGTTAAGTTTTGAGCATGGGCGAGAAAGAATGGAGACAAGCTTCTGAACGGTGAACTTCAGCTCTTTATTTACATTGTGACTTTCTCATTTAACAGCAGTTAAAACCCGCCTTATATAGGCAAACCTTGTACTTTTAACCAATACCGAGCTAGGAACGCTAGCTCTTATAACCAATAGGAACTCTCTGTTAAGGGCCAATTGGATTCCCCGGAACGGGCCAATCCGGTCTGGCCACTTAACAGCCAATCAGAAGTGCAGGGCCATAACCCTGCACTTTACTCCAAGCTCACACTTTATTAATCTTATTGCATACATAACAAAGGACCCTTCATAAAGCAACAATGTGCATAACTGTAAACTGGGAGGAGCCATTTGAACCCTCTTCCTGCTGATCAAACTGTCTAAGCTTTGTTGCCTCTCTACTCTGTGAGAAGCAGCCATTCCCTCCTGGGAATCCAGATTACATTCCACCCCAGGAACTCAGAGATCTCAAAACATAACATTGAGAAAGGGAAAGAATGAGAATCAATGTGTATTTTGGGGTAGGAGGGAGCTTGTGATGGGATTCAGATTTTTTTACTCCCGGTTCTGTGGGCGTGGCTTGGTGGGCATGGCAGGGGAAGGATACTGTAAAATCTCCAGTCAAAGGTGGTATTTGCTGGTTCTCCGAACTGCTCAAAAATTCTACTATCAGTTCTCCAGAACTGGTCAGAACCTGCTGAATACCACCTCTGGAAGGAGCTGCCTTCCTTTTATTTTGGGGGTATGTCCATGCAAAAGTGTTGAACACTCCTTCTTGTTTTTCAGTGATGCCAAGACGACGCCAATCCTGTTGGCACAGGAGCATCTGAGTTCACTATTAGAAGAAATAGTTCTTCTCATCTTCTGCCTCACTGACACTCTCATTTCTTCTTTTTTGGAGTGGGGTGGGAGTGGGAAGGACCCTTCAGAGGATGATTAGCAGCAAAAGCCAGGATAATTAATGTTGAAACAAGAACAATGAGAGCACCTTTCACTGCAGACACTCAAACTTTGCTTTCCTGAATTAATAGCAAAAAGGTGGAGCGAATAAGAAGAGGACAAACATTTGGATAACATTACATAAGAGGCTGGAGCAACTATTAGAAAGGTGAGGAATGCATCCATGTATTTTCCCCTAATTAATACCAGCAATTCCTTGCCATCAAGACAGCACCACAATACAGCATTTTTATATATTACGGAGCTATCCTCGCCTCTACCCCAAAGCATTTCTTAACTCCCCCCAAAAAAAGGAAATGTGTGTGTGTGTGTGTGTGTGTGTGTGTGTAGATTTTCATGGGTACAAGTATGTAGGTTTTGGCGTTTTCAGGTCTTTTCCCATGTAAGATTGAGAGTATCTTGGCAATGTTTCGGCGAGGTCCCACTCGCCATCTTCAGGCTGGTGCTTTTGACTTCGTGTTTGTGCGAGCAAAGCCTAATTGGATATCACATCACGGAACTCAGAAGGTTACCCCACAAAACCTCAGGATGTTGCAACACAGCCAATGACCCAGGAGATTACAGCAAAAGACCCAGTATGTCACAATAATAGAACACAGAAGGTCATCACACAGCCCATTACCCAGGTCGTTACAACACAGGAGGCTGATAGACACACAGCCAGTACCTCAGCCACACAGGTTCTTATGAAAAAGCCAACCAATCTGCATACATCAACTGCAGCAACCAATCAAGAAATAACATCACAGCCAACTAGCCCACTTACAACAGAGCCAGCACACCACACCTCCCCACCAGTATTTACAGAGAGATGGCAGCTCCGATCATGCTTTGCTTGCATAAACACAAAGCTGAAAGCACCAGCCTGAGGATGGCGAGTGGGACCTTGCTGAAACGTTGCCAAGATACTATCAATCTTACACGGAAAAAGACCTGAACATGTCAAAACCTGCATAGATAGATAGATAGATAGATAGATAGATAGAGAGAGAGAGAGAGAGAGAGAGAGAGAGAGAGAGAGAGAGAGAGAGAGAGAGAGAGAGAAAGGTCTAGTTGTGTTCAGGTCTTTTCCCATGTAAGATTAAGAGTACCTTGGTGTGTTTTGGTGAGGTCCCACTTGCCATCCTCAGGCTGGTGCTTTCAGCTTTGTGCCAGTGCAAGCAGTGTGTGATCGGAGCTGCCGTCTCTCTATAAATACTGGGGGGTGGGGGTGGGAGTGTGCTGGGCTGGTTGGCACTGCTGCCTCTTGATTGGTTGATGGAGCTGATGTTGGTATAATGGGCTATGTGATGGACTTGTGAGTTTTGTTGTGGAGATATCCTGGATCTTGTGCTGTAATCTCCTGGGTCGTTTGTTTTGTAGTGATCTTTTTTCCATTAGCCCCTCGTGTTTTAATGGCTTGGGTAATGGGTTGTGTGATGGCCTTGAGAGTTCTTTTGTTGTGGTATTCTGGGTCCTGCATTATAATCTCCTGGATTGTTTGTGTTTTGATCTCTTTTCTTTTCTTTTTTTTTAAACAAATTTTATTAATTTTACAAAAAACACAATACACAATCCAGGCATACCAACTTGAAAAGTCTTTTCTAAAAGAAAAATTAATAATAATTAAAGAAGAAAGCCAATAGAACATATAAAATAATTTCAAATTGTAATATCAATATTTACATTATCTATTTAACTTTATATCTTATCCAGACTTCTCCTTTTATCCAAATTATATTTCTTAATAAAATTTTATTGCCTTTCATAAACATACAAAACACAAAACATAAACAAAACTAAAAGATCTTTTCTGAAGGCTGTCTGATCCCGGGTTGAAACTCTTCACACAGACACAAATTCAAACATCATATTCACTTTATATATCCTTCCATATCTTATTATCATTTTCTTTTCTTTTTTTTTTATAAACCAATTTTATCAATTTTATAAAAACAATGCACAAAGAATCAAGGCATAACAGCTTATAAATTCTTTTCTAAGAAAAAATAATAAAAGAAGAAAACCAATAGAACATAATAATTCCAAATTATAGTATCAATACTTTATCTATTTAACTTCATATCTTATCCCAGCTTCTCCTTTTCATCCAAATTATTTCTTGTTAATTAAAATTTTTTTGCCTTTTATCAATATACAAAACCCAAAAAGACATAACAAAACCTTTATACATCCTTCCATATCTTATTACCATTTTCAATAACATTCTTTGTCTGTTCTATTTCCAACTATCCATTCATCTTTTTTCTTTTACTATACTTCTCCTATACACTAATTGGAGTAACGTCTTTAACTCATTACCCTAACTTAAAAGTACTTCATATAACAATTTTTCTTGGGATTCTGTTTAATAGATTCTAAAATTACACAATGAATTTTATACTCTAAATACACATATAAAAACACAATCTTATGTACCCTCCAGAATCCCTCTTTTATCCTAAATTAAATTCACCCATTGTCTCTGAATAAACTTTTTTTCTTTAGATCTTGCTTCCCCCCATTGAGGATTCTCCTCCCCCCTTTCTCTCTTGCTTATTCTTCTCCTTGCCCTTTTTACCCCTTTGTCTCTCCTCCTCCCTTTTCTTACTCCCTTTCCTTTGCTTTCTAACCTTGCCTCCACCTTTCCGCTCATTTTTCTCTTTTTTGGTTGTTTTTTCAATTCTTAAAATCCCCTTTTCCTTATCCTTTTTCTCCTCCTCCCTGGAAAGAACCCATTGTTCATCAAAGATGGCTTCTTCTTCCTCTTTTTCTTTGTCCCAGTCCTTCTGCTGCATAGTCAACTTTTCATAAGTACATAACACCATTTCTAAAAATTGAAACAAAGTGCCCAAAGTATCTTCCTTTTTATATTTTTGATATTCAGTCTTTAGTTCATCCACAAGCGATGCCATCATGAAAAGAGAAACTTTTCCCAAAACAACCACAAGTATTTTTAATCAAAAATAATTCAAAAAAAGTTCCAAAAATTAATACTTTTCTTCCTTCTTCTCTTTCTCTTTCTGGGGTTAATGTTTAATCAAAGAGGTCCAATTACCATATACCTTTCTTTGGGATTCTAGGCAATCTCCTCCTTTTTCAGCTTCTGCTCCAATTTTTTTTCCTCTCCCTTCCCACTTGCAACATCAATTTTAAATAATCAGAAATCCATACCTCTAATAAGGGTTTTCCAATTTCTTAAGTTTTTCAATGTCCAGGAACCTTTTTGTCCCTTAGCTTCAACTTTCAGAATAATTCACCTTCAATGCCCAAATATATTTCATATCTGCTGTTTCCATGGGGTGGGAGAGTGAAGAAAAAAAAAAGTTCCCTTTAACAGCTTCTCCGCCGCTTTCGATCTTCTTAGGGATACAATGTATCCTCCAGCAATTCAAACAGCTCAGTTCCAACAAATTTGAAAGATGTTACTTGACCCGGCTCAGACAGCACTTTCACTCTTCTTGCTTCCTCCAGCACAATCTTACCCGGTTGCTGGCTTCTTCATGGCGGCCATTGCTGACCGCCGCTCCACCGCCTTGGGAAAAAGGGGTTTTTCAGGATGAGGAGGGGGTCTGCGACACCCCCAACCCCCTGTCCGGCTCCCCTCTCTCTTCGGCTGTCCCTACAGGGCAGCCATATCCCCCTGATCCATCTGGATCGGGAGTACCTCGGCGGCTAGCACAGCAGGAATTGCAAGCAGTCACGAATTCCTGCTGCCCCGAAGCCACGCGAAACCGGAAGTGTTTTGATCTCTTTTATGTTATCCTCCTATGTTGTAATGGCTTGGATAATGGGTTGTGTGATGACCTTGTGAGACATATTGCTGTGGTATCCTTGGTCTTATGCTGTGATATCCTGGGTCATTTTCTATGTTGCAACTTCTTGAGTTCTTGTGGTGTAATTTCCTGAATTTTCTGATGTGATATCATGAGCAGGTGGCTGTGATGTAGCATTCTCAGTTTTAGTCTGGCTTCGAGTTTGGGGTCTGGGTCTGTGTTCTTGGCGTGTGTCAGCTTGTTTGGTTTTGGGGTCAGGGGGTACGACAGCTGGCGAAACAGACATGGACTGTTTTCTGGATGATGGTTGTCCTTCGTTTATAGGATGGGCTTGGGCCTGGGTCCGATGAGGGGGATTGGTGGTGGTGTCCCATGTTGTTTTGGGTCTGGTGTTGGTTTTTGTGGCTGGGACTCATTTGTTGGTGAGGGCTAGCTTCCAGATTTGTCTGTGGTGCCTTTGATGTAGGGGAGGAGTGTGAAAATCAGCAAAATTCCCCACAAACACAATATCAGGACAGCCTTTGGCACTGACCAAAAAATAGCCAATATCCTAAGAAACCCCAAAGACAAGCTCCAGCTAGAAAACCAAAGAGTTTATGAAATACTATGCAACAATTGCCCAGCCACATACATTGGACAAACCAACAGGAAAATAAATGCACGCATCGCAGAACACAAAAACGCAGCCAGAAGGGAAGAAAATATTTCCTCCCTCTTCCAGCATCTTAAAGCCACAGGACATGAAATTAATTTCAAAGGAACCAAATTAATATCCAACACTTAACACTCCAGCAAGAGAATAATCAGAGAAGCTATCGAGATAGAGAAACACCCCCATAACATGAATGGATGGGACGTATCTCCCACCTACCAGACATCTGGAAGCTAGCCCTCACCAACAAACGAGTCCCAGCCACAAAAACCAACACCAGACCCAAAACAACACGGACAATCCCCCTCATCAGACCCAGGCCCAAGCCCATCCTATAAACGAAGGACAACCACCATCCAGAAAACAGACCATGGCTGCTTTGCCAGCTATCGCACCCCCCGACCCCAAAACCAAAAAAGCCGAAAGCACCAGCCTGAGAATGGCGAGTGGGACCTCACCAAAATGTCACCAAGATACTCTTAATCTTACATAGGAAAAGACCCAAGCACACCTAGACCTGTATACCTGTACCCGTGAAAATCTACGAAAACACACACACACACACACACACACACACGTGTGTGTGTATATATATATATATGTGTGTGTGTGTGTGTGTGTGTGTGTGTGTGTGTAGGTGTAGGTGTAGGTGTAGGTGTAGGTATAGGTATAGGTATAGGTATAGGTATAGGTATAGGTATACATACATATATATTAAATCCTGTAATCGCAAAAAGCAATTAAACCTCTTTACTCTCACACTGATTCCCTTTGTGTGCATCTAAGAGGAATCATTCATGGGGCCAAATTTTGGGGATCCTAAACGGAAGCTTGCGTGATGCAGTGAGCCCACAGGTCTGGAAATGGGAAGGAAGGAAACAAGCTGCAATCTCTACAAAGCTTTGCTTGTTTCAGGAGGGACTCTGCCCGCCCCCCCAGTCCTCTCCCCACTACCCTCAAGCTTGTCACATGGAGCAGTTCAAAAGTTGCACTGGTTACCCAGCGGAACAAGCCAAAAGTTTGTCCAGCATTTCTTCAGTATTGAATTCTTTCAACAGCAATTCATTCGAGCAGTATCTACCATTTCCAGAACCCGAGGGAGACTGTGATACCTTTTGTCAAGACTGAGATAACTAGGTGGGGAATGCCATCTAGGACTTCTTTCCCTCCCTCCCATCTTGCTCATTCATATTCCAGGAAACTTTATTAAGTGACTATACGTATTAATCATAGAACGTATAATATAAAAGCACAGGGCTGGAAGGGACCTTGGAGGTCTTCTAGTTCAACCCCCTAATCCAGGCAGGGGAACTTCTACCATCAGGTCAAATGGTCATTCAGTCTATTTTTGAAAACCTCCTGTGATGGAGCACCCACAGCTTTGGGAGGCAACCTGTTCCACTGATAAATTGTTTTCATTATCAATTCCTTATTTCCAGGTGCGATCTCCTTCTGATCCGCATCCAGCCATTACTTCTTGTCCTGTCCTCAGGTGCTATGGAGAATAAGCTGACCCTCTCTTCTTTGTGGCAGCCTCTAAAGTTATAGAAGATGGTTATAGCAATAGCACTTAGACTTATATACCGGTTTATAGTGCTTCACAGCCCTCTCTAAGTGGTTTACAGGGTCAGCCTATTGCCTCCAACAATTTGGGTCCTCATTTTTCCCACCTTGGAAGGATGGAAGGCTGAGTCAACCTGGAGCCTGGTGGGATTTGAACTGCCAAATTGCACCACTGAAGCTTCTGTTATCATGTCCCCAAACCCTTTTCTTCAGCAGACTAGACATACCTAGTTCCCACACCCATTCACCATAAATTTATCATCTTTGTTGCTCTTGTCTGCATACTTTCTAGAATCTTGGTCCAGTGATGGGATTCAATTTTTTTTACTCCTTTTACTTCTGTGTGCATTTTTTTTACTCCTTTTACTTCTGTGTGCATCAATTAGTGGGTATGGCTTGGTGGGCATGGCAGGGGAAGGATACTGCAAAATCTCCATTCCCCATCCTCACCCCACTAACCTGATTTCCTGCTCTGTTCTCCTGTGCAGGGCAACAAAACAAGACTCAGCCAATCAGCTGGGACTCGAGAGGGAGGCAGAGAATAGAGGGGGGTGGGGCCAGTCAGAGGTAGTATTTGCCAGTTCTTCGAACTACTCAAAATTTCCACTACTGATTCTCCAGAACTGGTCAGAACCGGCTGAATACCACCTCTGTCTTGGTCCCAATACTTAGTCTAGCACCGATAAAGCAATGATGGTAGATGTCCCTGATTGTTCTTTGAATATTTTAGGACAACTAGGTTGATTCCGTATTTTATAGCTTTGTATTTGCAATTTAGATGCATGTACCCACAAGCAATGGTAACGCATACAGACATATAACACAGCTTGTTTGATTTTGACTTAGTGCACTGTGCGGTTGCAAGCCTGGTGGGTTTGTTTACTGTGATCTATGGTTTAGAAATATAATATTATAGCTTTTTCAATAACTGGTCATAATGTCAGCTGGCATTTCCAAGATTGAAAGCTATTTCCTAGATATCAAAACAACATCTCCGTTCCAAGAAGGATCTTCCAGGCTGTGGTAAACAGAAAATTTGCACACACGCACACACGCACACACACAAACACCTCCCAACTTTCCCTTTTAAGGAGAACAAAGGTTTTGTTTTTTAATATCCAGACTAGAATCTGGATACTGCGGCAGGAATAAGAATTGATGTCATATTGCTTCTAAAACTCGGATAAGGTTGGAAACTACGAGAATCTGTGAACATCACAGGAAAATTGATTGGTCTCTAAGGAATAGAAAAATAATTTAAGCTAGAAATATGTTTTAAAATCTTATGCTTTATTTGACTGTGTGTATATTTGTTTGACGTACAGCCTTTACCGATTTAGTTTATCTCTGCCAGCTCAATATTTTATTTATTTATTTATATTGTTCCCCTGTTTTGTACAACTCAAAATAATTCTTGTATGTTTTATACTTGGGGGAAGGGGTGGTTTCTGCAAATTGAGGTTTCTTATATTGTTAGCAAACTAGTCTATCTTGCAATCTGTTCACAACTTAAATTCTCCCTCTTTTTCCCCTTTTTTTCGACTGAATCCGATTCTCAGAGACTGCTTGCTCAAATCCCTGCAGTTTCCTTACAAAGATTTTCAGAAGTGGTTTGCCTCTGCCTCCTTCCTAGGTCTCAGAAAGTATGACTTGCCCAAGGTCATCCAGCCAGTTAACAATAGGAGCCAGTTTATTAATTCTTAATGAATTACAATTTATAGGAATAATTTTGAGCTTAAATGGACTTCGGAGAATGGTAGAGGACAGGAAGGCCCAGAGGAACGTTGCCCATGGGATCGCAATAGGTTGGGCATGACTTTGCAACTAACAACAAGGAAGAATTTAAATTAAGAGTCAGTTTGGTCTAGTGGCTAAAGCACCAGGTTAGAAAACAGGAGACTATGAGTTCAAGTTCCACCTTAGTGATGAAACTCAACTAGATGATTTTGGGTCAATCACTAGGAAACAGTGAATTCTAGTCCTGCCTTAGGAATGAAAGCCAGCTGTGTGACTTTGGGCCATTCACTCTCTCTCAGCCCAACCCACCTCACAGGGTTGTTGTTGTAGGGAAAATAGGAGGAGGGTGGAGTATTAGTTATCTTCACCATGTTAAGCTATTTATAAAAATATAAACCGAAATAAATAATAACCTAAATAAATGAGTAAGCAATAAATAAATCAGCACCTTTGCCTATTTACCACTCAAGTGGTCTTTGGCTGACAAAAGTCCATGGAGAAAAAAAAAGTCTGAAACATTACATTCTTGACCAAAAAAAAAAGTGCTAATGCCACAGTCTTTCTTAATGATATCTTAGTTTAAATATTTTCTGGACAGCTCCAGAAAACTCCAATTTCAACTTGGTATGGAACACGCTTCACTGGTGCCGATAGAAAACACATCCATGGATCCATAATTGCTCTATAACTGCTATATAGGTAGTCCTTGATTTAAGATAACAATCGGGACTAGAATTTCTATCGATAAGCAAAGAAGTTATTAAGTAAATTTTACTTTTTTTTGCCATGGCTATTAAATGAATCACTGAAGTTAAATCAATCACATAGTGGTTAAGCAAATCTGGCTTTCTCAATTGACTTTGCTTGTCAGATGCTGACTGGGAAGGTCATGAATGATGATCACATGACTTCAAGGCCCTGCAACCTTCATAAATAGATGCCAATTTGTAAATAGATGCCAATCAAGATCATGTAAAGTAATAATATCACTCTATACAGCCTTAGTAAGACCATACCTAGAGTACTGCACCCAGTTTTGGTAATCACACCATAAAACAGATGTTGAGATTCTAGAAAGAGTGCAGAGAAGAACAACAAAGATGATTAGGAGGTGGAGGCTAAAACATACAATGAACGGTTGCAGGAATTGGGCATGGCTAGTCTAGTGAAGAGAAGGACCAGGGGAGACATGATAAGAGTCTTCCAATATTTGAGGGGCTGCCACAGACAGGAAGGGGTCAAGCTATTTTCCAAAGCACCCAAAGACCAGACAAGGAATAATGGATGGAAAATGATTAAGGAGAGATTCAACCTAGAAATAAGGAGGAACTTTCTGACAGTGAGATCAATCAACCCATGGAACAGCTTGCCTTCAGAAGTTGTGGGATCTTCATCGCTGGAGGCTTTCAAGAAGAGATTGGACAGCCATCTGTCAGAAATGGTCTCCCGCTTGGGTGGAGAGGGGTGGTTGGATTAGATAGCAATAGCAATGACGCTTTGTAGTGTTTTACAGCCCTCTCTAAATGGTTTTACCGAGTCAGCCTATTGTCCCCAATAATCTGGGTCCTCATTTTACCCACCTCAGAAGGATGGAAGGCTGAGCCAACCTTGAGCCTGGTTGGACTTGAACAGTCAATAGTCAGCAGAAGTGGCCTGCAGTACAGCACTCTAACCACTGCGCCACCGATGACATACATGATCCCTTCCAACTTTTTTATTCTCTAATTCAATTGCCAAGCCCCTGAATTTTGATCATGGGGATGCTTGTGATGGTTTTCAGTGAGAGTACCTGTTGTAAGTCATTCTTCTCAGTACTGTTGTAATTTCAAACTGTAATTTCACTAAACAAATGGTTTTAAGTCAAGGACTACCTGTTTTGAACCTTCCTGCTCCTTACAGAAAAGAGATTTGACCACCGGATTAATTTTGCAGGATCTGAAGAGGTGAACATAACACCTGGAATCCTCTAAGGAAATGGTGCTTAAAACAGCTGTTGCTTTTTGCTCCACAGTATTAGGAGTCTGATGTTGCTAATAAAGCTCAAGATTGCCCTAGTTTAGCCACATCATTGAACAGAGGTGAAATTTCCTGAGCACAAAGTTGTTTCAGGGAGACAGAGAAGGAGGCCGGGTAGGAAAGGGAAAAAGAAAACCTAGCTCGTTAGTACACACTAAATCAATCCCCACCCAGTAATTTCAAATACAAAGAAAGATTCTTGCTCCAAAAGACTTACAAGCAGGGCATTCAGTACATTTAACAGAATAAGAGAATAAGCAAGTTGGATCTTGGAGGTTTTTTAGTCCAACCCCCTACTCAAGCAGGAAACCCTATATTATTTCAGACAAATGGCTATCCAATTTCTTCTTAAAAATTTCCAGTGCTAGGAAATTCATAACTTCTGGAGGCAAGTTGTTCCACTGATTAATTCTTCTAACTGCCAGGAAATTTTGCCTTAGTTCTAGGTTGGTTCTCTTCTTGATTAGTTTCCATCCATTGCTTCTTGTCCTAGAGTTGGATAGGGTAGGGTAGGGTAGGATAAGGAAGGATAGGATAGAAAAGAAATAATAGCATAACATCAGAGGTGGTGAATTCAGCAGGTTCTGACCAGTTCTGGAGAACCGGTAGTAGAAATTTTGAGTAGTTTGGAGAACCGGCAAATACCACTTCTGATGGAGATTTTACAATATCCTTCCTCTGCCACGCCCACTCAGCCATGCCCATAGAACCGATAGTAAAAAAAAATTGAATCCCACCACAGCATCGCATCGCATCGCATAGCATATGATACGATATGATACGATACGATACGATACAGCTGGGAGGGACCTTGGAGTTCTTCTAATCCAACTGCTTTCAATAGGAACATCATAAATGTCATGGCCTCCAAATTAATTGGAGTTGTGATAACAGTTAACAGAACAATAGAGTAACACAGTTGGAAGGGACTTTGGAGGTCTTCTAGTCCAACCCCCTTCCCAGACAGGAAGCCTGATACCATTTCAGACAAATAGTTGTTCAATCTCTTCTTAAAAACTTCCAGAGTTGGAGCATTCACAGCTTCTGGAGGTTTTCATCATTATAGTTGACTATTTCATTTATTAATATCTATTAACATTTATTCTTGATGTTTTCCTATTTGTAAGTCCAATCTATCAAGAAACATTTTTCCAGCATATTTCCTACACAGCAATCAATGGGGTTCTGTGTGTGTGTGTGTGTCTGTATGGATGTGTGTGTGTGTATATATAAATGGGAAATTTTTCACAAATATTCTTCCTATTTTTATCAAAGTTGATGCTCATACAATTCTACAATTGGGAAAGGACATTTAAGCCCTGGACTCCATCCCAAGCAGAAATCCAAATTAATAATACTTTATTAATATTGTATGTTAAAAATCTCCCTGTTAGACATCTGTCTAGTTCTCTGCTTAAACACACTGAGGTAAGTACAATCTATCATTTTTTTGGGTAATCGTTTTACTGCCTAACTACTTTTGCCATTAGGAAAGTTTCATAAGATTCATCAAACAACTGTTTTCCTGACATTACAGTCCTTTTTGTCCATATCCTGCTCTCTGGGATGATCTGGAACAAATCTCAGCTTTATAGCTAAAATCAGCTTTTCTCTAGGCTAAACATATTGGTTCTATTGTCATTTCTAAGGCTTATTAGTTTCAAGTCCCCTGAACATTTTTGCACCTTTTCCAATTTGTCAAAATCTCTCTGAAGGATCTTAAAGTCACCTGATTGCTCTCTTTTGTGAATGGACAATGCTATTTATGTTGTAGAAAGATTACTTGGAGATAATGAATCAATGGTTAGCATTCAACAGAGCTGCACTAGCTGAAATCCTCAAGCTCATTTAGACTCATAAGAATCCGAGAAGAGTCCTACTGGATCAGATTTAGACCGTTAGGTCAAAATGCTCTTTCCCTAAAAAAGATGCTGAATTTTAATTGTGAATATAATTAACCCCCACCCCAAAAAAGTTAAATATATAGGGAGTAGCATGAACATGATAGTTAATTAATTTAATTACATGTAATTAATTTAATTACATTTGCAGATCACTCCTATTGAGACTGTACCTGGTCAATACTAGAGTTCCTTTTGGTGGGTGGGTAGCTGTATACATTAGGTAGGCAGGTAGGTAGATGGGCGGGCAGGCAGGCAGGCAGACAAGCAGACAATAATGATAGTGATATAGAGATATAGATACAGTGGTACTTCAGTACTTGTTATTAATTGGTTTTGGGAGGTGCGATGAGTACTAAAAGCAACAAGTACCAAACAAACCACATGACTTAACATGTGACCCTTTGTTTTGGTTAGCTGACACTAACAAGTTCTACACTGTGTGTCAAGTACCAAACAATGAGTACTGGGACAAAATTGTCATGTCAAAATGAGTACCAAATTCAACAAAGTTTGAAGCAGTTGAGTACTGAAATATGACAATCAGTTGGTTGGTTGGTTGATAGGTAGTTAGATGGATAGATGGATAGATGGATGAATGATAGATGATGGATCGATGGTTGAATGATAGATAGATAGGCAGATGATAGATAAGACACAAAGGAAAACCACTATGAAATCTTCAGGACTGTAGGCTGGATTGGCAAGATTAAAGAAAAAAATACTTGAAAAGTAGGGGCAAATCATTTTGGTATTATTACCAAGAAAACCCTATGTGGATATGAAACTCGGATGATGGTTTAATTTTATAAAAGACTTCACCTTTCTTATAATATTTAGTTTTTGTCCTAGCCTCATTCGTTTCCCTTTTCTTTTTCAAAATATAATTTTATTGAATATTTTAATTCAATTAAAAACAATACCGATGGAAGACTACTGACTAAGTAAGAAAGACAAGAGGGAAGAGATTATAAGGAAGCAGCTCTTGATCTTTTTAACAGCACTTAAAAGGTGTTTATATTTTACTTTCTCTCTCGAAGGTTACATCATAATTTCATTCTTTCCACTCTTTCAAGACTTCAGTCCTAAATCACAAGTTGATCGTTCCCCTTTTTCAGCAATAAATCAATCAATCCATAGAGGGATTCATTCATTTCCTTTTCTGACCCATTTCAGTTTCTGAAATGTGCCCATCAAACATATGCCACAAAAAAAAAAAAAAAAAAGCAAACAGTAGTTGGGTTTTTTGCAAAAAAAAAAGTGCAACTCTGAGATTAAAAAAATTCATTAAAAGGTTGCCTAGAAAGAATGAAAGTAAGAAGAAATTAAATTGGTTTAGAGTGAAAATTTGGACAATGTTTGAAAAAAAAATGGCACTGATTCCTTCCTCCCTCCCTCCTTCTACCCTTCCTCCCTTCCACCTCCCTCCCTCCCTCCATTCATCCATCCTCCCTCCTTCTATTCCTTCCTCTCTCCGTCCTTCCATCCCTCCCTCCCTCCTTCTTCCCTCCCTCCCAAATCTCTGTTTTCCTGAGATGGTATATCATAATATACAATGCCAGTACAATATTTTGAGTATAAATGCAGAATGAAAGTTAACAATTTAAATGGTTTATTTGCTCAATTATTTAAAGAACTACCCAACTTGTAAAAATACAACGCAGCCAGCGTACATTCATAAAACAAATTACAGTGTCTTCCCACCCCAATCCCCATCAAAACCAAAACCAAACCCAAAACCCTCTCAGCCCAATGAAACAAATCACTCAATTGTGGCGCAACCACATCCATCGAACCTTTCAGGACAGCTCACCCATCATCCAAAGCCTGAAAGAAGAACAGATCTTCAAGACTTCCTTGAGCTGTTGAGATCTTAGGCAGAAGTAAAGGACTTGCCCTCATCCCACCTATGGAAACGAATGAACTAATTTCTAATTTCTAAATACAAATAATGATTCCTAGTCATTTTCTTCAAAACTGCTCAGAATAAGATAGCAGACAATAAAGAGAAAAATAAGTCCGATGCAGATAATGTGGGAGAAAAAGACTGTGAAGAAAGCCAAGAGAAATCAAACTAAAGAGAAATGATAAAGAGAGATAACTAGGGAGACAATGGAAGCCTTGTTTTTCAAAATACAACTGCCCAGCCACATAAAAGATACGTGGGGAAGGAATAAGGATTAAGCAAAAGTGACAAATTAAAAAGCAGTGACTCATCAGCATGTTGGTGGGCAATCACTTGGAAATCCAAAAGAACTCAAGTGAGAAATTGCTGATTCTTGAACTAAAATATGTAATCGTGTTAAAACAGTCACTGAATAAATTAGAAAGAAACCAGGGGAGGAATTTTGAGCACAGATGCTCTTCTAGGTGAAGCCAGGGAAAGGATTAAGTTCTTGAATCAGTATTGAACTAACTCCTGTTGAGAAAAAGATCAAGAGAACTTCTTCAAAGAGATTGGATCCTGTTTGATCATCTTCATTTGACTGTGAAATCAAAAGTGAGGAGGAGGAGTTGGTCATCTTGACACAAACAATCACTGCTTAACCTGGTAGCACCAACTAACTTAAGAAAAGTTTGGAAAAAAAAATAAGTGGGTTCGTAGTGTTAAGCCTGGGTTCCCCAACCAGGGTTAAGGAGACAAGCAGAATGTGCAGCGTTAGTCAGATAGGCATACAGATAAATGAGTGAGATAAGCTTGTATGTTTGTTAACATACAGTAAAAATAACAGATACGCTTGTGCTATCAAAAGATAGTTTATTCCATTTAGAGTTTATAGCATAGTCAAAATAACAGTCCATTAGTCATGTATCGTTTTAGTCAGTCCATTCAAGGATATTCAGTTAGCAAAATCCGTGTAGAATATCCAATGTCAGTTCACTTACAATATAAATCAATCCTTTATCTCTCTCCCGTTCCAGTAGGGAAAAATGCAGTCTTCATCCAGTAATTAGGGATCACCAAGCCAGAGAGAGCAAGCTGACGTTCCTTGCTTCTTTTATGGTACTTTTCACAACCACTCCCTTAATTACATTCCTACAGTTAAAGTTGCAGACACTTTAACTAACAAACTATGATAACATATTTATTATTTTACCTAAACCAGTTAGGGTAAACAATGTTATCCCTAACACACACCTCATTTGCATTTAGAAGGAGGTCAATTTAAAACCTCAAGCTCAAAAGAAAAAGAAAAAACAATGCAGAAGAAGAGCTCATGGTAGTATCATCAAGAAGGATTGCACAGATACCATTGTAGTCAGCAGCAACCAAAATATAATTTACTGGAATTTAACTTTTCCACTTCCTGGGATTGTGGGTGCTCCATCAGTGCAGGTTTCAAAATATACTTTAGGTCAGGGCAATGATGGGATTCAAAAAAAATTTTTTACTAGAAGTTCTGTGGGTGTGGTGTGGCTTGGTGGGCGTGGCAGGGGAAGATTACTGCAAAATCTCCATTCCCTCCCCACCCCACTAACCTGCTTTCCAGCTCTGTTCTCCTGTTCTCCTGAAAATCCAGCCGATCAGCTGGGACTTGGGAGGCAGAGAATAAATGGGTTTGGGAGGGCCAGTCAGAATTTCTGCTACCGGTTCTCCAGAACTGGTCAGAACCTGCTGAATACCACCTCTAGGTCAGGGGTGTCAAACTCAACATCACTGAGGGCCACATCAGGGTTGTATTTGACCTTGAGGGCTGGGGTGGGTGTGCCTAGGATGGGCATGGCCAGCTCAACTTCACTTGTACCATCAAATGCCACTTTTGCTAGTAGTTTGTTGCCCTCTGCCTGTTCTGACCCAGGTGGGTTCCCAGAGGGCAAACACAGATAAACTCAGTAACTCAAACTTTCATGGCTTTAATCTACAAATAACTTCTTTGTAGATAACAGATGGCTTGGAGCCGATTAGTCCAACTAGAAAAACCTTGACAGAAGTCTTCAAATAAACCGAAGTCTCTAATCAGAAAGATGAGTCCTTCGAATGTTTTTGCCTTTTGCAAAGGCAAAAACCTTTTGAAACCAGGCTTATATTCCCTGGAGGGAGGGGCCATTACGTTGCATCCTTACTCCCGAGTCACCTGTGCTGCTCCAGCTGTTCTCTTCTATGAATCATCCTGCACTCACGTGCACTTAGCACAGGCTCCTCGGGAACCTCCTCATCACTGCTGCCAGCCCCCACAATCCCTGAAGGCTCCACTCCCTGATGGTCCCGGCCCCTCCTCCAAGTCCTCACTCTCCTCCACAGTCCACACCTGCTGCCACCTAACCACAACACTGCCAGCAGAAATGCACTTAGCCCCCCTGAGCTCTGTTTTCACTGGCAGAGGCACCATGGATTGGTCCTTTGCTGTTTCCAGGGTGTATACCTGGTCTAGGTATATATTTGGCTGGGATTTTATAAGGCTCATGACTTGAGCAGGGGATTGGACTAGAAGACCTCTGAGATCCCTTCCAGCCCTATGATACTTCCAGCCCTATGATACTTTAAATATTTAAATGCATTTTAATTTAATTTTTTAAAAAGGAAAAATAGAATAGAATAGAACAGAATTCTTTATTGGCCAAGTGTGATTAATAGAGTTGGAAGGGACCTTGTAGGTCATCTAGTCCAACCCACCACCCAAGCGGGAGACCTACACCATTTCTGACAAATGGCAGTCCAATCTCTTCTTGAAAGCCTCCAGTAGTGAAGCTCCCACAACTTCCAAAGGCAACTTCTGTTCCATTGGTTCATTGTTCTCACTGTCAGAAAATTTCTCCCTATTTCCAGGTTGAATCTCTCGTTGCTCAGTTTCCATCCACTAGTCTTTGGATTGGACACACAAGTAATTTATCTCTGGGGCACAAGCTCTCAATATACACAGGGCCAACAAGTGATAAATCATGATCACAATCATCATAAAAATACTTCCATCCTAAATCATAAGATACAACACATAGTGATGGTCATAGGATACTAAATAAAAAAACCCAACATAAATCATTCTGGGATACTAAATAAAACAATACAAATCGTAAGATACATGCAACAAAGATAGTCATAAGAAGTTAAAGAGCTAGGTAATAGGAAAGATGAGAAGAATAACAACAATACTACCTGCTAGATAGTTTGACAATGTTGTGGGAATTAGCTGTTTAGAAGAGTGAAGTCATGGGGGGGGGGCATATACATTAAAGTTCATTAAAGAAGATGGAGTTGAACTCAGCTCAACCCATCTAAAGCTATGCAATTACACCATTCTCAGTCATGATTTTTTTAATCCTGAATAACCTCATCAATTGACTTACCACTGTTGGAACAGAAGGCCTGATTTAGATGTGTCAACTAGTACCACGTATATGTGGCATGAGAGATAATAAATTTGGTTGAAGGACATTCTACGGTTTTATGAACATTTTAAACTTACAAGACTAATTCCACCTGGCAGATTTCTGGCAGATGTGTAGGCTTCATCTGAGATATGACCCCAATTCCATACAAAATACTGTGGCTAGAGAGAACATATTGTATCTCATTCATAATTTAGGGTCTGTGTCTCACAGACACGTGTGTTATTTTTCAAATCTGGTGTGAAGGGTAGAACCGTTATGTATATGTGATGGTAAGACAACCAAGTTTTCTATCAATGATTGTACATTTTCAGTAGCAAGGTCAAAAAAAAAATGACAGAAAAGGGTATTTTTCATCAAGAAAATGGCAGGGGGGGGGGGGAATTAATCCAAATCTTTCAGGACCTTTGCTTTTAATCTCTTTTAGAGCATTCCACCTGACTTTTTATTAAAATAATAAAGATATCATCACTGATCTCCAGTCTAATCAAAACTGAGATACGATGTCATTTTTTAAAAAGAAAAGAAAAATTGCTTGAAAGTCAAAGAAGGACTTTGTGTGCAAATAAAAAAGATTTAATGAAATTTTAAATTTCACTTGTCTTTCTGCCAGTTTAACTCCAGTTTAATATTGGACTAAAATATCAATTTTAGCCTTTAATTCTTGGCAGGTAAAGGTAAATGTAAAGTTGTCCAGTTGTGTCCAGATCTTGTGGGCAGTGCACATCTTGATTTCTTAGCCAAGGGAGCTGATGTTGTCCAAAGACATTTGTTGAGGTAATTCCCCGTTAGGAAAATGAGTGCACACAGGGAGATGTAGTGAGAATGATATTGAATAACACCTGACCAGCACACAGATACACTGAATAGTAAAATGTAGGTTTTACTTCCAGTAAACGGATAAGCAAAGTCCATCAAACAGTCCAAGTCATACACAGTTAAAGCAGTCAGTATTCAGTCCAGGGATAATCCAAATAACCAAGTCCAGTATCATAAACAATTCAGCAAATAGACTCACAGCAATCCAAGAAGAACGACAATCATCAACAGTCAATAGGTAAATGCAGGAACCAAAAACATCAACCATCAGAACATCAATCAACTAGCAATGAAGAACTACAGAACTAACAGCCCAGGTTTCTGGCTCCATTTTATGGCCATTTGAGGAACCACACCCAATTACAATTTTAGCATTCCCTTAAAGATACAGTATTAAATGTCTATCCTGGTTTATATATTTCCAACCCAACTGTTAGGTGACTATCAATACCTAACATTCTCCCCTTTGGGTAGGACAATATATAACACCTTACAGTTTAAGTCCATAATCTTTATAGCAAGCCTTATGCTTTACAGAGCCTTGGGCTTTTGTAAAATGATCTGCAATGTTATTCTCTGACATTCAGTACTCTAGTTTAATCATTTTACTTTGTACACATTGTCTTACATTTAAATATCTTAAATCTGTGTGTTTTGATCTTGTCTTTAGAGCGAGATTGGAAGCCATCTGTATTGCTGATTGATTGTCTTCATAACAATAGAATCTGTTACAATAGAATCTGTCAACAATAGAATCTGTTACATCAATTCCCATATCAATCAATAGTTGTTTATAATATACTAAATCTGTACATAATGAAGACAAACATGAGAATTCAACCTCCATTGTTGATAAACTTAGATGTTTCTGTCGAATAGACCTCCATCCAATCAAAACTTTTCCTAATAACACTACAGTACCTGACATTGATTTACGTGTATTTACTTCTGTAGCGAAATTTGCATCAGCATATGCAGTTAAACTTAGTTCATCCTTAGGCTCCAAATACAATGTATAATGCATTGTTTGCTTCAGATATCTTAACACACGCTTAGCAGCTTGCCAGTGCCTTTCAGTTGGTTTAGCATTAAACCTAGCCAATCGATTAACACTGTATGCTATATCTGGCCTTGACCAACTACCAAGATAAGATAAGCTACCAATCAAAGACCGATAAATGTTCTTATCAAAAATAGGACTTTGTACATCACTGTGACTAAATTCCTGGCTCATCAGTGTTTTAGTTGGTTTACAAAGTTCCATTTTAAAATTCTTTAGTAACTAGTTAATTTTATCTGCCTGTGAGATTTTGTAGCCTCCCCTAGTTTTATCTATCTTTAAACCAAGATATTGTTTTATTTCACCTAACTGTTTTATCTTAAGTTTCTTTTCTAATAGTGAAATTATCTCAGTAGCTTATTGTTCAGTTTTGGTGATTAATGCTATGTCATCAGTAAACAATAGCAACAATGAAATTACACCATCACTTTCCTTTTTAAATAAACATGGATCAGCCATGCCAGCTACAAAACCAATCTTAGTTAATTCCTTAACTATACACTAGTTCCACTCAGATCCTGATTTCTTCAAGTCATAAGGACTCTTTTTCAATCTTCAGCAACCAGCTGTATTATCATTTGTTATACCTAAAGGTTTCTTTAAATAAATAGTGTGTTGCAACGGTGCATGCAGATATGCTGTCTCTAGATCTAAAAGATTTATAATGTATTTCTCCTTAGCTGCCCACACTAAAGCTGCTTTTAATGTAGTAGCCATCAGACTAGGTGAAAACACCTCATCGTAGTCGTTTGCTGTCTGATTGAACCCTTGTTCTACTAACCTGGCTTTATGGGTAACAGTCCCATCCACACTAGTCTTAAGTTTATAAATCCATTTACACCCTATGCCATATTTACCTGATGGTAACCTGACATTTTCATATACTTCCAACTTTTGTAAGGATTTCAGTTCCTTATCCATTGCTTCCTGCCAAGCAGCCTGATCCTTAGCAGGATATAGTTTCAGTTCATTATAGTTACTAAGAACTGTATTCACTTGGCATACAACACTTGCCTGATATCTATCAGGTGGTCATGTTACTCGGGTTGAACGCCTCAGTAATACTGGGCTTATTGGTGGATTCACCTGTGCCACCTGCTCCTGTTCTCCAACTCCTCCTGTGCCTGTTCTTCTACCTCCTCCTGTGCCTGTTCTTCCTCTTTAATGACTATTGATGATTTAACTATTTCATCTTTAGGGACTACTTGGGTGTCAATTACAACATCATTATTGTATTCCTGTTCCAGTTTATTCCACCCAATGTGCTCAAGAAATTTAGCACTAGCGCTACAGTAAACATTAGCTGCGCCTCAAACCCAGAATCTAAATGATCTATGGTTGGCCTCGTAACCTACGAAAAATAATTTCCTATCTCTATGATGCCCTTTAAGTCTTACTTGTGAGGGAATATGCACCCATGCTGGAGCTCCAAATGTGTGTAGATAACTTAAATTTGGTTTTCTGCCATGCCAAGGAGTGAATGGCAATTTACCAGTTGTTGTATTAACCACATTGTTTAACACATGATTGCTACGCATTATGGCCTCACCCACAGTGTTTCAGGTAAACCTGAATCAGATAACATAGTGCGAGCCATGGCTTGTAACATTTGCCCTCTTTGTTCTATAAACAAGTTATGTTGTGGCCTGTAAGGTACAGAACGTTTATGCTTGACACCAGCCAATTTTAGCATCGTTTGGAATCTATTGTTAATAAACTCAGTCCCGTTATCAGTAACTAAAGTAATTACCCTATGTTTCATTTTTCTTTCTGCAAACCTTAGCCAATTAAAGAAATGTTGGAATGTTTCTGTTTTGTTTTTCATGAAATAGCAGAAACCGTACCGTGAGTAATTGTCCATTATACTCAAAACATAGCAGGCACCTCCCAAACTGGGTTTCTTAGGACCAATTATGTCAGCAAACACAATCTCTAAAGGTTCTTTGGTCTTAAACCCATTAAGTCTGTTTGCTGGTGTAACCTTGCTTTTCTCCTGGTTACAGGCATTACAGTTTAAGTACTTGCTACAAGGTTTTAATTTTACTCCCTCTGACAATTTAACAGTTTGTTGCAGCATTTTGAAATTAATGTGCCCCAGATGTCTGCAGTAAATGTATACATTCATCCTTGGCTTAACATTATTATAAACTGAGTTAGCCATCTTCAACTGGTCATCATGTATAACATATAAATCATTCTCTAAAGTAGCAGTAACACTTTTACCCTCTTTCTCTATTATACAGTTATCTCCCCTAAAGGTTACTACATAACCAATATTAACTAAAGCCCTTACTGATAACAAATTAAATTTCAGTTTAGATACATATAACATAGTTAAATGCTTATTTATACATGAACAATATGCAGTACCTTCACCAGATGCTTTCATCTTCCATCCATTTGCCAATGATACCTGTTGCTTAGTTGTGGACATCTTTACAAACCTTTTTCTATCTTTAGTACTACACTGTGATGCTCCACTATCAACAACCCACAAATCATGGTTTACAGTTGAATTGCTAGACATAGCTAAATTAACATTCTTCTTAGCCTTCTGGTGATTACCAGTATTCTGTCATTTTCCCTGCTTACAGAATCTAGCTATATGTCCCTTAGCCCCACAAGAAAAACATTTCCTAACAGTATAGGCAGTTGAACACAAATCCTCTTCTTATGGTTTTTCTTTCTCAGTTGGTCCCTATCCAGTTGTCTTCTTGTGTCTTCTACCAACTTTCCGGTTATGTCAGTCAATGTCAGTTTATCTCTGGTCAGGACTTCCAGTGAAGATACGTAATCATCATAACTTTCATCCAATGAGAAAAGAATGATGTAAAGTTGATGCAGCTCTGAAAATATCAGTTTCTTTTCATGTAGCTCTTGAAAAGTTCTTTTCATGAAGTTCAAATGAGCTAATATATCTCCACCTTTCAGAACACATAAGATGTATGTGTGCACCTACACTGTCACAAACATAAATCCTCTTCAAATTCTCCCAACACCTAGCAGCAGACTCTTCTCCACGAATATGGACTAGCTGCTGGTCACTCAGTGTTAGTCCAATTATACAAAGAACTCATTCGTTGATTCGTTTAAAGTCAGCTAACTTCTTGGCATCGTCCTCATCATCTGGATCCCAAGCATTTACATCCGGTGGATCCTGAACTGCATTCCATAACCCTTCTCTACGCAGAAGTAGACTGCACTTCATAGATCAGGAAACATAATTTGTTCCATCCAACCAGGTTGTCAGTGATAGACTTGTTGACGGGTCTTGTGCCATCTTTACCAGGATAGTATTTAAACAGTAAACAGCTGTTGGTATATGGTACTGTGTATTCACACTAACTCTCAGTTATCTGATCCTGGTATGGCCTGGGCCCTTAACCAGTGTTGAGGTAATTTTCAGTTAGGAGAATAAGTGCACACTGGGAGATGTAGTTAGAGTGATGTTGAATAACACATGACCAGCACACAGATACACTGAATAGTAAAATGTAGGTTTTACTTCCAGTAAACAGTTAAGCAAAATCCATCAAGCAGCCCAAGTCATACACAGTTAAAGCAGTCAGTATTCAGTCCAGGGATAATCCAAATAACCAAGTCCAGTATCATAAACAGTTCAGTAAATAGACAGCAACAGTCAATAGCTAAATGCAGGAACCAAAAACATCGACCATCAGAACTTCTAGCAACTAGCAACGAACAACGACAGAACAAACAGCCCAGGTTTCTGGCTCCATCTTATGGCCATTTGAGGAACCACACCCAATTACAATTTTAGCATTCACTTAAAGATACAGTATTAAATGTCTATCCTGGTTTATATATTTCCAACCCAACTGTTAGGTGACTATCAATTCCTAACATTATTGACCCCAAAAAAATCCTAGGCACCTGATTGGCTGGATAGTTTGGGGAAACTAGGCAGGTCTGAGCTAACCTGAGCGTAGTTCTATTAAGAGGCTAAATGAAAAGGAGGGCAGCAAAACTGGGGATATCCATTGTTAGGGAGATGGAATTTTGAGACAATGGGGGGCGTGTCCCTGACTGAGGATGGAATCTTGAGGTTTTTCATCTTGTTAAAAGGTAATGATAAAGGTTTCCCTGATCAGTCATACACTAGAGGGCTGTGCTCATCTCTGTTTCTTGTACAAAAGTGCTTCCATGGTCATGTAGCCAACATAGCTATATGTCAAAGGTGCATGGAACGCCATTACCTTCCTACCAAAGTGGCACCTATTTATCTACTCGCATTTGCTTGCTTTTGAACTACTAGGTGAGCAGGAGCTGGGGCAAAGAATGGGAGCTCACCCAGGAGTGAGATTCAACCAATGTTACTACCGGTTCGGTGACTACATTTTGCACAGGTAAAAATTAAGTTAAGGTGGGGATGTAGGAGCTGCCCTACTACTTACCTTTGGACAGTTGTAGCCAGGCTTCACACACCCCGACACCTGCCTTGCCGGTCCATTTCTTCTACAGCCAGCAAGACTGGCAAGGCTTTCCTGAAGGCCTCTGTAGCCGATAACAAAGCTCTGGATTGATCCGGAGCTCTGTTATTGGCTGCAGAGAAAACCTTGCCAGCTGCAGAAAAAGTTCCTTAAGGCCTCTGACATTGAAAAAGAGGCTGGGGGTGATGTGTGCAAGTGAGGTTAGTCAGTGGATGACGTACCCCCAAAATAAGATCTAGTGCCTTTTTTTGTGGAGATATATATGGTAGAGTAATGTGAGTTGGGGATAATCAGAACGTTTGGCAAGCCATAACCTTGACTAATCTATCCCTGGTTCTCCTCAGTGAAGAATTCCATTTTAAGCCTGCAAACAGTATTTTCAATTCTCAACAGCAGTTTGGGATGTGTTGGGTTCCCTCCCACCTCTGTCTTAGCACACAGACAATATCCAGATCCTTCAGTTCCCGTTACTCCCCTAGTTATGACCGTGCTCTCTGCCATCTGTTCACCAAATTATACACTCCAATCTGCCATTACCCTTTCCAAAACTGCAGTTTGGAAACATTTGAATGTTTTCTCAACCCCCTCTATCTATTAAGATGTAAAAATTGATCATCAATATTTAATCCCTTGAGTCTTTCACTGTAGACTTTGAGAGATGCCAACTTCCTAGGCTGGACATTTCCAAAAATATCACAATTTTAGAAACTTGTTCAAAGGTGTAATACAGGTAGTCCTTGACTTGCAACCATTCATTTAGTGATCATCTTAATTTATAATGGCAGTTAAAATGTGATTTACAACCGGTTTCACACTTATGAGCATCATAATATCCCCACTGTCACAAAATCAATATCTGGGTGCTTGCAACATCCCATAGTCATGTGATCACCATTTGCAATCTTCCCAGCCAGCTACTGACAAGCAAAGAATAGTCAGATTTGCTTAATGACTGTAAGATTCACTTGGCTGCAGTGATTTGCTTAGCAAACATAGCAAAATTTAGGTTATAAATTCGGGCATGACACACTTAACAACTGCTTTGCTTAGCCACCAAAATTCCAGTCTCAATCATGGTCATAAGTCGAGGATTACCTATATAGAATTCAAGGATCAAAATGTTTTCCCCGATAAAGTATTATTATTATTAACCATAAGGTCAGTTTTAAAGGTATCTCAATTGCTCCTCTCTTCCCAGTTGCTTTTTGTTATGTGTATGAGAATAAGATTTTTAAAAAGGCAGAGTTTAATGAAAAAGGACAAAAGAGACAATTAAGATCCTAAAAATTATTGTGAACACTCCAGATTCCCCATGCACCAAATCTACATGTATAGTAAATAAAAAGAGTCTTGTGTGATATTTTATTTCCGCATGTTGCTTTGGCTCAGTTTTCCATGCACAACTAAAATTTGAATTCTATGTTTTCATGGGTCTGCAATATGATTCTCCCACCAACACAAATCTACTCCTGAAATAAGACTTTAAAAATTGTAATAAATCAACTACAGGTATTCCCTTGAATTATGACTGTATTTGAGCCTGCAAATCCAGTCCTATGTTGTGACGGTCATTAACCATATCATTATGTGGCCATATCTGATTTTATTACCTTTTCTTCAGTGGTCATTAAATTAATGCAGCAGTTGCAAAGTGAACCCGTTTGCTGGGGATAATTTTTGCTGGAAATGGAAAAAGCCTGCCTGCCACACCTAACACATTGGCTGTGTATACACCAAACCATTAAGCAAATACTTAATAAACCTAGTAACAAGCAGCCAGTTTGCAAGACTCAAACCAAACCAGCTAAACCATATCCATCCCATACAGTACCTTGACACACTTCGCCAGGTGTGGATTGCTAGGCAGAATTCACAGCCAACCTGAAAGTGGGCTGGGAAACATACCATATAAGTCTTCACCATTTTGTTCTGATTTTAATAGAATAACAACAGAAAAACAGAGTTGGAAGGGATCATGAAGGACTTCTAGACCAACCCATTGCTCAAGAAGGAGTCCCTATTTCATTTCAGACAAATGGTTGTCCAATCTCTTCTTTGAAACCTCCATGATGGAGCACCCACAATATCTGAAGGTAAGCCATTCCACTGATTGCTCCATCAGAAAGTTGTTCTTAGTTCTAGGTTGCTTCTCTTCTTGATTAATTTCCATCCATCACTTCTTGTCCTGCCTCCAGGTGCTTTGCAGAATAGATTGACCCCCCTCTTCTCCGTAACATCCTCTCAAATATTTGAAGATGATATCACCCCTCGTCCTTCTCTTTGTTAGACTAGACATACCTAGTTCCCTTAACTGTCCATCGAATGGTTTAGTCTTCACTTTAGCCCCCTAATAATCTTTGTTGCTGTTCTGTACACTCTTTCTAGAGTCTCAATATCTTTTTTTTTAATATTGTGGTGACCAAAACTAGATGCAATATTCCAAGCGTGGTCTTACCAAGGCAGCAATACACAATCTTTCTATCACTAAAAGTTTAGATGAAAAGTCCCAATTTTTCAGGTTTTCAAATTCACCTCTCAGTTGCAGAGAGAAAGAGGGAGTATTTGGTAAGCCAGTCTGCTTCTCCTGATTTAGACAAGACAAGAAGAAAAACCAGCCACTCCAAACATTATTCTGTCACATCTTTCTTCCACACTGGATGCCCCAAGGCCTAACTCAATGTCCTCAGGGCTGCATGGGGACTGAAACTTTTTCACACACAGCCCTGAGAACTTTGACCTAGTCTGTCATTTTTGAGATCTCTGGAGCCAGCAGATAGCACAGGTCTAAAGGAAAAGCAATCAAAAGATTACTTTTGTTCCTTGGTGGAAAGTATTCTACCTTCTATTATGCCATTATCTCTCTCTCTTTCTGAATTTAGAAGAAACTTGGCTGAGAGAGAAGAGGTACTCCAGTTCAGGGACAATTTCTTAACAATTTCCAATCTTTTGACATTCTGGGTCTCACAATGGGGATGTGGTAAGGTCAATGAAATTGAATATTTTTGATCTAGGTTTTTTTAGTATTTGTGGGGTTAACATGGAGAATGAGGACAGGAGGCTTTTTAAAAGCAACCTCTTCCCTTTACTATCTTTAAAACTCATCCAATCCACCCAAATGGAGCAAAACTAGCCAACTGAAATCCAACAGTAAGCCCACAAATATTGGCAGCACAATTTGGACTCAATATGAACAGTTAAGGATGGGTGTCAATGTCCCAATGAAACTCCCCATTTCATTCAGCACTCATAAACAAAGTTCATCCAAGTAAGAATTTATTGAAGAAGTTATATTGGCACCTCTGGGAAAACACAGATGTGAGTTCCAGGTTTTTCCTTCATAACTGAAAATAAAAGCCCTGCACCCAACCAGTCCAGCACTACTCATCATCCCAACTAGAGACATTCTTCCAACCACTCCTTTCCAGGTGCAGGGTTACTTGTCCTTGACCTTATGAGAATAATGTTATGTTTAAACTTCCACCTCTCTATGAAATCCCCCCTCCCAAGTTCCCAGGCATTAAAATGTGGCAGCATGGAAACTCCTAAGTAAAATATGGCTTCCAAAACTGACAATGGGAATGTTAGAATTTTCCTCTTCAATGTTCCCTCTCTCAATTACACGTTTGTTTAGGGTGGGGTGAAAAAAGATTTAAAGATAATGGCAAAGTTTTCCCTGTCCAGTTATGTCCAATTTAGTGTTCATCTCTGTTTCTTGGGCAAGGGAGCCAGCATTGTCCAAAGACAATTTCCGTGGTTATGTAGCCAGCGTGACTGTACACCAAAGGCACACAAAACACTGTTACCTTCCCATCAAAGTGATACCTATTAATCTATTGGCATTGGCATGCTTTCGAACTGCTAGGTGGGGGGCAAGGAACAGGAACTCGCTAAAATTCATTCCCTTTGCTATTGAGTCTAGGATATTGTGAAAGTCATAAATAGAAATAGAATTCTTTATTGGCCAAATGTGATTGGACACACAAGTAATTTGTCTTGGTGCAAATGCTCTCAGTGTACATAAAAGAAAAGATACATTCATCAAGAGTCAAGAATCATAAGGTACAACACTTAATAATAGTCATAGGGTACAATAAGCAATCAAATCATACAAGGAAACAGTCAGTATAGATTATAAGGATACAAGCAACAAAGTTACAGTCATATACAGACACAAGTGGGAGGGGATGGGTGATAAGGAGGGATGAGAAGATTAACAGTAATAGTAGTGCAGACTTCGTAATAGTTGAACAGTATTGAGGGAATTATTTGTTTAGCAGAGTGATGGCTTTCGGGGAAAAACTGTCCTTGTGTCTAAGTTGTTCTGGTGTGTAGTGCTCTACAGCATCGTTTTGAGGGAAGGAGTTGAAACAGTTTATGTCTGGGATGTGAGAGGTCTGTAAATATTTTCACAGCCCTCTTTTTGACTCGTGCAGTATACAGGTCCTCGATGGAAGGCAGGCTGGTAGTAATTGTTTTTTCTGCAGTCCTAATTATCCTCTGAAGTCTGTGTCTGTCCTGTCGGGTTGCAGAACCAAACCAGACAGTTATAAAGGTGCAGATGACAGACTCAATAATTCCTCTGTAGAACTGGATCAGCAGCTCATTGGGCAATTTGAGCTTTCTGAGTTGGCACAGAAAGTCCATTCTTTGTTGTGCTTTTTTGATGACATTTTTGTGTCCATTTTAGGTCTTGTGATATAGTAGAACCTAGAAATTTGAAGGTCTCTACTGTTGATACTGTGTTGTCTAGTATTGTAAGAGGTGGTAGTATGCGAGGGTTTCTTCTAAAGTCCATCAGCATTTCTACGGTGAGGACTGGTCATAAGTCATTTGTTTCAGCATTGTCATAACTTTGAACAGTTGCCATTTGAATGGTTGTAAGTCAAGGACAACCTATAAGGCAGGGTGGGCAATCAATTTTTCCAAGGGGCCACTTGAGAAACTGGGACTGTTGTGGAGGGCTGAACTTGGCTGTGTTCTGTCCAGTTGCTTGCAAGGCCACGATTCCACCCAGGTGGCAGTGGGTGGCCAAGCCCGGGTCTTCTGACATAATAACTGCCATATCCTCCTCATTAGACTGCTCCAGGTGAGGTGTGAGTGCTGCATAGGTGTAGAAAAGTGCCTTTTCACCTTGCTCTCCCCTGGCAGGCAGTTGACTGAAGGAATACTCGGCAACTGTGCAGAACCAGACAAAACTTGGCTTCTTCTCCAGCCCTCTCTGGCTGACTTATTTATATTTGATTTCTAATTTCCCATGGATCTCATTTGGGCCAGATAGGGACAGCCAAAGGGCTGGATGTGGCCCAGGGGCCATAAAATGCCCAGGTCTGTTGTAGAGGTTAAACACTGCTAACATAATACCAATAGCACTGCTCCATAGTGCTTTACAGTCCTCTCTAAGAGGCTTACAGAGTCAGCCTATTGTCCCCAACAATCTGGATTCTCGTTTTACTGACCTTGAAAGGATAGAAGGCTGAGTCATGAGCTGGTAAGAATCAAACTGCTGGCAGTCAGCAGAGTTTGTCTGCAATACTGCATTCTAACCACTGCACCACCATGGCTCAATAATACATAGAACTGTAGCAAGGAGGCACTTTGAGAGGTGAAACAGTGAATGGTGCCCTGAGAAACCTGGTGAATATCCTCCCCTGGCCTCCCCACAATCAATATCTTCAGATGAGTTTTCTGCAACAGCACCTGCCATCTCCAGGCAAAGAAGGTGAAAAGTAAAATCCCCATTTTTGGTGCTTCATTATTTAAAAATAGTCACTTGCTGGAAGCTATGAGATCATTAGCATCTATGGTAGTTCTTCATACTTTTGATTTTTGCTTGCTCAAGGCTACGCTGTTGCAGGTTACATATGTAATTGGGTGAATCTTTTTAGTGGATTCAAAAGCATTTGGAGGTTTATAGCCCAAATATTTGGTTTTTCCCACTCCTTTCAAGCAAAATATTGTTTCTATTTGTTTGTTTTCAGGGGCAGCATCACACAGAAAAGGTTAAAAGCTTGCTAACAGACCAATTCTCTGGCAATGCACAGTTTACAGTTTACTGTTTTGTAAACAGCAATGGATCATGCCCAGTATTTCCTAGCCAAACCACAGAAAACTACAATGATCTAATACTTATCGATTTTACAGAAGACAATGTTGAAAAAGCACTACGCAATCTAAAACCATCTCTATCTATTGGACCGGATGGAATATGTGCCCACTTCTTAAAAAAGCTATCCACTGCCAAAGCCGAACCTCTAAGCATAATCTTTGAAAAATCTTTCAGGACAAGCTCCTTGCCAAAACTATGGTCACAAGCCACGGTCATACTCCATCTTCAAAAAGGGAGATCCCAGCCTAGTTGAAAATTACAGACCAATCTCCTTATGCTGCATCACCTGTAAAGTCATGGAATCAATTATTAACCAATCCATTATCCTCCACTTAGAGACAAACAACCTACTCTCTAATAAACAATTTGGTTTCAGAAAAAAAACTATCCTGTAATCTGCAACTCTTACACTGCAAAAACAGATGAACTACACAACTCGATCAGGGCAAAACAATAGATGCAATCTACATAGACTTCTGTAAAGCCTTTGATTCAGTGGTATATGACAAACTACTCCTAAAACTAAAATCTTAGGGTATCTCTGGAAAACTGCATAACTGGATAGAAGCATTCCTGTCAAACAGACAACAAATGGTCAAAATTGGGAGAGTCCTATCAAATTCTGTACCTGTCAATAGTGGTGTCCCCCAAGGCAATGTTCTAGGACCAACTCTCTTCATACTCTACATAAATGATCTCTGTGATCACATTCAGAGCAACTGCGTTCTCTTACGCTGATGATGTAAAGCTGTTCAATACCACAGACAACACTGCTACCCTTCAAAAAGATCTTGATTATGTATCAGAATGGTCAAACAAATGGCAACTTCAAATCTCAACAAATAAATGCTCTGTCTTACATGTTGGCAAAAAAAAATCAGAAAATAAAATACAAGCTGAATAGTCAAGACCTTGTTGATGATCCAAGCTCTGTAAAGGACCTTGGAATACTCATCTCTAATGATCTAAGTGCTAGAGCCCACTGTAACTACATAGCCAAAAAGGCATTAACAGTTGTTAACCTAATCCTACGTAGCTTTTTCTCTGGTAATATCACACTACTAACTAGAGCATACAAAACATTTGCTAGACCAATACTTGAATGCAGCTCATCAGTCTGGAACCCACATTACGTATCTGATATTAGCACAGTTGAGAAAGTCCAGAAATATTTCACAAGAAGAGTTCTCCACTCCTCTACTCATTGTAGAATACCTTATGCCACCAAACTTGAAATTCTAGACCCAGAAAACCTTGAATTATGCCGTCTTTGGTCTGATCTAAGTATGGAATATGAAATCATACATTGAAATGTCCTACCTGTCAATGAATACTTCAGCTTCAACCATAACAACACAAGAACACACAATAGATACAAACTCAAGGTTAACCTCACCGAACTTGATTGCAGGAAATATGACTTCAGCAACAGAGTGGTCAATGTCTGGAATAGTTTACCTGACTCTCTGGTTGCTTCCCCAAACCCCAAAAACTTTAAGCTTAGACTGTCTACTATTGACCTCACCCCTTTCCTAAGAGGTCTGTAGGGGGCGTGCATAAGTGCACCAACATGCCTACCGTCCCTGTCCCATTGTTTCTTTTATTTTTCTTATATGTATCTATTTCATGTATTCATAACTATGTATATACTTATACCTATTATCTTGTAAGCGATTGACAAATCAAAATAAATAAATAAAAATAATAAGCATGCAGTGTGCACCGGTCTAAAGCTCGGAAAAATAACCCATAAGGCATGGAGAATATATGCCTTTGGAAGACTTGTGATTTCACATATTAATTATACTAGAGCAATAGAAGTTTCATCCTGTTTTGGAACATCTGATTTGGAATGCAAAACTATCTATCTCTTGCCAACTCCTGCAATATTTATCAGGGAATTTGAGTGCCTTGAGGCCAAAAAAAATTTCCATCCAAACATATAGGTAACTGTGTTGATCAGCTGCCTAAGCATGAGTTGCCAAGATCTAGCATACTGTCCTTATTCTGAAGACCTGGAAGATTTCTCTTTTTTGCTTAGTTTTCCTTCAACTACGGTACTTGGTGTTCTTCTGATATACAGACTCGTATCTCCTGTCCAGCAGTGGGATTCAGCCGGTTCACACCAGTTTGGGCGAACCAGTTGTTAAATTACCACCCCCACCTCCTGGCTATCAAAGTGGACCCTGGGCACTGCACTGTGAAGCAATGGAGAAATGAACAACAGAGCGGCTGGTGAGAGGGAAGGAGATGGCCACTTTTCCCTTTTTCTTCTCCCTGCTCTGTCTCCTTCCCTCATGCTGGCTCCTCCATTGCCCATTTCTCCTTTGCAGCACCCAGGGTCCAGTTTGATGGCAGGGGGAAGGGGTAATTAACCACTGGTTCTTCTAGGGTCAGGTTGGCCATCGCAGGAGGTTTGTCCCACATGTGCAGTGGAGCTGGAGAATGCGCCACACCTCCCACAACACCCAATCTGACCCTGAGCAAACTGGTTTAAATTATTTGAATCCCACCACTGCTCCTGTCCCAAAGGTGGTTTTTCAACAGGCAACTGGACTTTCTGGTTTTTCTTTGAAGATGTTTTGTTTCTCATCCAAGAAACTTCTTCAGCTTTCAGCTTCTTGGTTGAGAAGTGAAACATCTTCAAAGGAAAAAAACAACAACAGAAAGTCCAGTTGCCTTTTGTAAAAGCACCTTTGGGACAACCATGATCTGGATGACTGAGAATCTCCATAGACAGTTAACTCCTGAAACCCGTCAACTCATAAAATATTTCTATGGTATTTTTAGAGTTGCCAACAAAAAGGGAGGGGGAAAGGGGTCTTGAAAGAGCAGTGAGGCAGCTTGGAAATTGAAAGTGCATTCCATAAATAGTTTTTCAAAGATAGTAACTAGGTGACTGAAATTTCTGCTGTGCAAATTATGTGTTTCAGAGTCGGTTACACCCAGGTAGTGCCAGACATGTTAACTTCCAATAAATCTTTTTGAAGTTTTGGAAGATTGGCTCAAGAATCATGATTTTATTTGGGTAACTGCCGGAATCCTGACAAAACCACTTTGTTCGTACTGAATATACTAAAAACAATACTGAATTAAACCAAGGGCTACATTATCTAAAATCCTGATTCACAGACTGACCAACTAAACATTAGTGTGAAGTCCACTCGTGCAGGTAAAATATCCCAAATTTTGTTCTTGGAATTTCTAGGATAGAATGTAGAGCCTATATTTTTTAACTTATATCTCTGAAAAATTTTCCTGGTCCATGTAGATGAAAGTTCCAACTTATTAAATCCAACTTATTATCCACATTTAATCTTGAAATCTCATCACTCATATCCATCTTGATCAATACAGGCTGTGACTGTAATGGAACTTTTCCATTATGGGCATAAGTCCTAATGGTCATTAATTGTGGTCATATGATTGATCTAATTTTATGATTTTTTTCTCCTGCAGATATTAAGCCAATGCACTGTTTGTAAAGCCAACTGTCAACTCATAAAACATTTTGTATACACGTTTTATAGTTGTTAACAGAAAGAAGGGGGGAGTTTCAAAGAGGAGGCGGCAGTGTGGAATCGAAAGTACATTCCATTCATATTTTCTTCGAAGACTGATTAGATGACTGAAGCTTCTGCCGTACAAAAATCTAATTGGAGAGCATCACTGATGACTCTTGGCTATGGATGTGTTTCGTTGGATGATACACCTAGGGGGTGGGGAGGAAATCAGGATCAAGGGTGACAGTGAATTACATATCTCAGAGTCAATTGTTAAGTAAAAGTTGCAATTGTTAAGTTCACTAAGTGAAATGCTATTTTTCAGCAAAACTACTGTACAAGTAATCCTCGACTTACAACTGTTCATTTAATGATAGAAAAAAGGGACATGACTGTTTTTCACGCTTGCAACATTGTAGCATCCCTGTAGTCATGTGATCAAAATTCAGGTGCTTGGCAATGGATTCATATTTATGACCATTGCTGTGTCCTGGTGTCATATGATCCCCCTTTGACAAGCAAAGTCAATGGGGAAACCAGATTCACTTAACAGCCATATTACTAAATTAACAGCTGCATTGGTTCACTTAACAACTGTGGCAGGACTCACTTAACAAATGTTTCACTTAGCAACATAATTTTTTGGGCTCGATTGTGGTTGTAAGTCAAGGACTACCTGTAAAGCACAATCCCATGATTATGGTTTGCTGCAAATGGCTATAAATATGGCCGTGTTGCCAAGCACCCAGTGTGCGGTTATGTGATCTGGAGGGATCATGCATCCAAGCTTTGGATCCATAACTCGTAACTCCTCTCTTTACAGGTAGATTGTCACTTCAAATGGTTGCTAAACAACCAGCCATCAGTTAAGGACTACCTGTAGTCGGGAATGAATGGATCTGGAATCCAATAATATAGAGAGAGCTACTCAGCATAGAACAATGTTAAATTATACAGAACTCATTCAATGGTGGGATTCAATTTTTTTACTACTGGTTCTGTGTGCGTGGCTTGCTGGGCATGGCAGGGGAAGGTTACTGTAAAATCCCCACTCCTGGGGGAAGGTTACTGCAAAATTCCCATTCCCTCCCCACCCCACTAACCTGCTTTCCAGCTCCGTTCTCCTGTGCAGGGCAACAAAAGAAGACCCAGCTGATTAGCTGGGACTTGGGAAGCAGAGAAGAGATGGGGGCGGGGCCAGTCAGAGGTGGTGTTTGTCGATTCTCCAAACTACTCAAAATTTCCGCTACTGGTTCTCCAGAACTGGTCAGAACCAGCTGAATGCTACCTCTGAACTCATTACAAGAGTTTAAAGTAAGAACACCCAAGGTGTATACAATCCCACATTTTGTGATATACAGTAGTCATCCAAATACAACCGGGAAGTTTACAAGCCAGGGTAAGAGAGAAGTAGATGTTTTTGTTTAATCCTTCATAATATATCTATCCTGTGCGCTTTTAAAATTAGCGATTGTATATATACATCTGTAAAGAGTGAATTCTGTTTTTCACTTTAAAATCAAATCAAAGAGATACATGCTTCACAAAAATGTGGTTTAATCTCAGGATCATTGCTTTTAAGATTCGGTCATCTTTATTCAGTCTACTTTTCCACTTTTGACTGGCTCAAGAAGCTTAAGAACACAGCGAACGTAACTTTAATATGGAAATGATGTCAGCTGAGCAGTAACTTACAGAGGCAATTCAATTGCTAGGAAATATGAATTGTAATATCCCTCAGCCATAAACTATACCATGGAGGAAAGAAAAATGTCCACCACAATAATCAATTGGTGAATGAAGTTTTACATGATTTCTTTACCAAGTGTTTTGCCTGAGAGGCAATTTACAGAGCTGGAATAAATCAATTATGATTAAACAACAGGCACTTTTAGTTGCTTTGTTTAAAAAAAATGCAGTGTGCCATTTTAAACACAGCCCTTCCAGAGGCAGAGTTTCAAAATCATGCCTTCAGAAAACTTGGGAAGAAATGGCAAACTGAAAACAGCTTTGTTGAAAACAGAATCAGTGACTATAATGGACTGAAGATTTGGCAAATAGATTGGATCAGTGGGATTATTCTGTGGACAAAAAGAGGACTTGGGATCAACCACAAATACTCCAGACATTTGTTTCTTGAAAGGAGACGACATGAGACAACCAGGGGTGGGATTCTAATAGTGAATAGCACCTATTCACTAGAACCAGTTGTTAACATTCGAAGCAGTTCAGAGAACCAGTTGTTAGAAGAAATTACTGGCCTAATCCTCTAAGGAAGGCAAGAAGGAAACATTCTGGTGTTGCTTACAGAAACTGCCTCTCTGTTAACCCTTATTACATTCTTGGAAGGACTAGACTTCCTGTCTCTGGAACTTCTCTGGAGTTTTTTCCCCCTCCTTTGCTGGTACTTTGCTTGTGTGGAGTTCAAAGTTAAAATGGCACTGAAAAAGTGACTTATGACCATTTTTCACACTTACGACTGTTGCAGCATCCCCACAGTCATGAGAGGCCAGGCAAGGAGATGTATGACTCGATGTGAGTGATGTTGAGTTGGCCACGCCCAGACAGTCACATGACCACCAAGCCACACCCACCAACTAAGCCATGCCCACAGAACCGGTTGTTAAAAAAATTGAATCCCACCACTGGAGACAACAGTCTCTGGTGGATATATTGCTCTGGGAAATTAGGGATTGCTAACTTTGTTCAAATAAGGTCAGTACTTTTATGGACACAAGATTTGCATATTTAACAGAACAACAGAGTTGGAAGGGACCATGGTGGGATTCAATTTTTTTTACTACCGGTTCTGTGGGCATGGCTGAGGAAGGATATTGTAAAATCTCCAGTCAGAGGGAGTATTTGCCGGTTCTCCAAACTACTTAAAATTTCTGCTACCAGTTCTCCAGAACTGGTCAGAACCTGCTGAATTCACCATCTCTGGAAGGGACCTTGGTGGTCTTCTACTCCAACCCCCTACTCAAGCAGGAAAATCTATATCAGGGGTGTCAAACTTGATTTCTTCAAGGGTTGAATCAGCATTGTACTTCTCCTCTGTGGGCTGGCCAGGAGGGGCAGGGAGATGGGATGGATCCTTCTTGCAGTACCCTGCCGGCCAAGCACTGGGGGGCATGCACAGCTCGCTGTGCCCCAATTTGGCTGGCAGAGTCCTGCAGGAGTCTGTCCAGGCCGAAAATGGGATGGGGGCAGGTGTAACCCCCCCGCTCCCCATTTTGGCTGTCAGAGGCACCACGGGCCAGTCCTTTGTTATTTCCAGGCTGGCTTCATGGGCCATATTTAGGCACCATGGGCCTTGATTTTGACACCCCTGCCCTATACTATTATTTCACACAAATGTGAAATCTCTTCTTAAAAAACTTCAGTGTTGGAGCCCCTACAACTTCTAGAGGAAAGTCATCCCACTGATTCATTGTTCCAGCTGTCATGAAATTTCTCCTTCGTTCTAGGTTGAATCTCTCCTTGATTAATTTCTACCCATTGCTTCTTGTCCTGCCTTTTGGTGCTTTGGAGAATAACTTGACTCCCTTGACCTCCCTGTTGTGGCAGTCCCTTAAATATTGGAACACTGGTACCATGTCACCCCACTCCTCCTTTTCATACCCAATTCCTGTAACCATTCTTCATCAGTGGTGGGATTCAAAATTTTTTACTACCGGTTCTTTGGGCATAGCTTGGTGGGCGTGGCAGGAGAAAGATACTATAAAATCTCCATTCCCTCCCCACCCCATTAACCTGCTTTCCAGCTCCGTTCTCCTGTGCAGGGCAACCCAAGAAGACCCAGTCGATCAGCTGGGACTTGGGAAGCAGAGAATAGATGGGGGTGGGGCCAGTCAGAGGTGGTATTTGCCGGTTCTCTGAACCACTAAAATTTTCAGCTACTGGTTCTCCAGAACTGGTCAGAACCTGCTGAATACCACCTCTGTTCTTCACATATATTTAGTCTTCAGTCCCCTAATTATCTTCGTTGCTCTTTTCTGCACTATTTCTAGAGTCTCAACATCTATACCCGGAATACTGCATTCAGTTTTGGTCACCACATTACAAAAAAGGCTGAGACTTTGGAAAAAGAGCAACTTAGATGATTAAAGGCCTGGAGACGATGAATAATGGTTGCAGGATTTGGGTTTGGCTCGTCTGGAGAAAAGATGGACTGGGGGGGACATGAAAGCAGTGGTCCAGTATTTGGGGGTTACTACAAAGAAGAGGGGGTCAGTTTATTTTCCAAAGCATCAAACGGCAGGACAAGAAACAATGGATGGAAACTAATCAAGGAGACAAGCAACCCTGAATTAAGCAGAACTTCCTAATAATGAGAACAATTAATCAGTGGAACACTGAATGATTTTCCTTCAATCTGTTAAGTCTGGAGCATGGGTGCGAATGATGGAGACGAGCCAGTAGAAACAGTGAACTTCAAACTCTTTATTTACATATTGTGACAGCTCGAACTGGAGGGCTGCTATAGCCTTCCTTATATCGGCAACTTATTAACTATTCAACCAATAGCAAACCTGGAGCGTTAGCTCCGTTAACCAATGGGAATGGCCTGTTAATGGCCAATTAGATGTTCCTGAATGGACCAATCCTGCCATTAACAGCCAATCAGAAGTGCAGGGCCAGAACCCTGCACTTGACTTCAAGCTCAAGATAACTTTATTGGTATTATTCATTCACAACACCCCTTTCCCCCGGTTTCTGCCCACGGGATGCGGTTACATAGTCCTTAAGGTAGGATGGCTGTTTTATTAGTCTTTTCAATTTTCGCAAAGTGCCTGGCGGTTGGCTGCACTTCTGCTGAGATAGATCGTTGTTTAACGGTAGGGGTGCCTCTGGTTCCGAGTTCGCGTTCCCGTCGTCACCAATATCACTGGCCACTCCCTGAGGTGAATTCACTCCGGTCCCTGGTTCCTGTTCCTGTGTTTCAGTCCCATTATCAGTCTCTTCAAAAAGGTTTCCCTCTAGAACTTCCGGTTTGCGTGGCTTCGGAGCAGCAGGAATTTGCGACAGCTCGCGATTCCTGCTGGCTAGCTGCCGAGGTACCCCCGATCCAGATGGGTCAGGGGGTTATGGCTGCCCTGTAGGGACAGCTGAAGATAGAGGGGAGCCGGTTAGGGAGGTGGGGGCATCGCAGACCCCCCCCTTCTCCGGGAAAACCCCTTTTTCCCAAGGCGGTGGAGCGGCGGTCAGCAATGGCCGCCACGAAGAAGCCAGCAACCGGGTAAGAACTGTGCTGGAGGAAGTGTGAAAAGTGAAAGTTCTGTCTGAGCCGGGTCAAGTAACAACTTTTAAATCTCCTGGAATTGAGCTGCTTGTTGCTGGAGGATACATTGTATCCCTAAGAAGATCGAAAGCGGCGGAGAAGCTGTTAAAGGGAACTTTTTTTTTATTTTTTTTTTTACTCTCTCATCCCACGGAAAAAGCAGAAATATTTGGATGTATTAGACACTGAAAGTGGATTGCTTTGAAAGCTAAGCTAAGAGACAAAGGGATTTTTGGACATTGAAAAATTTAAGAAATTGGAAAATCTCTGCTGGAGGTATGGATTTTTGATTATTTAAAATTGTTATTGCAAGTGGGAAGGGAGAAAGAAAAATTGGAGCAGAAACTGAAAAAGGAGGAGACTGTCTAGAACGTCTTGGTGGATCCCAAAAGAAGATATATGGTAATTGGACCTCTTTGATCAAAAATTAATTTGGAAAGAGAAAGAGAAGAAGGAAGAAAAGTATTAACTTTTGGAACTTTTTTCTTTTTTTCCTTTTTTTAATTGCTTTTGATTGTCTTGGATTAAAAATACTTGTGGTTGTTTTGGAAAAAGTTTCCCTTTTCATAATGGCATTCTCTGTGGATGAACTAGAGATTGAATATCAAAAATATAAAAAAGAAGATACTTTGGGCGCTTTGTTCCAATTCTTAGAAATGGCGTTATGTTCCTTAGAAAAGTTGACGCAGCAGAAGGACTGGGACAAGGAAGAAGAAGAAGAAGCCATCTTTGATGAACAATGGGTTCCTTCCGGAGAGGAGGAGAAAAACGATAAGAAAAAGGGGTTTTTAAGAATTATAAAAACAACCAAAAGAGAGAAAAATGAGCGAAGAGATGGAGGCAAGGTTAGAAAACAAAAGAAAAGGAGCAAGAAAAGCGAAGGGAAAAAGCAAAGGGGTAGAAAGGGCAAGGAGAAGAATAAGCAAGAGAGAAAAGGGGGGAGGAGAAGCCTTAATGGGGGGAAGCAAGATTTAAAGAAAAAAAGTTTATTTAGAGACAATGGGTGAATTTAATTTAGATTAAAAGAGGGATTCTGGAGGGTATTTAAGAGTGTGTTTTTATATGTATGTATATTTAGAATAAAAAATTTATTATGTAATTTTAAGAATTTTTTAAACAGAATCCCAAGAAAGATTTATATGTAGTATTTTTAAGTTAGGTAATGTGTTATAGATGCAACTCCAATTGGTTTACAGGAGAAGTATAGTAAAAGAAAAAAGATGAATGGATGTTTGGAAATAGAACAGACAAAGAATGTTGTTGAAAATGGTAATAATGGAAGGATATATATGCTTTTTTTTTATTTTGTATATTGATAAAAGGCAATAAAATTTTAATTGATAAATAATTTGAATGGAAAAGAGAAGTAGGGATAAGATATGAAGTTAATATTATATGAAATATTGATATTATAATCTGGAAATGTTATGTTTTATTGGTCTATCATTATTATTATTTTTTTAGAAAAGAATTTATAAGCTGTTATGCCTTGATTTTGTGTGTATTGATTTTAGAAAACTGATAAAAATGGTTTTTATATACATATATAAAAAAGAAAATGATAATAAGATATAGAAGGAGACTTAGGTTGAATATGATGTTTGAATTTGTGTCTGTGTAAAGAGTTTTTAACCCGGGAACAGACAACCTTCAGAAAAGATCTTGTAGTTTTGTCTATGTTTTGTGTTTGTATGTTTGTGTATTATGCTTATGATAAAACTAACAAAATTTGTTTTTTATTAAAAAAAAGGAAAAAAGAATCAATAAAACCTTGGAGGAATGTTAGATGAGAATAATTTAAACAAGTCAGAAAGAAAAGAATATGATGATTATAAAATGGATAAATATGGAAGAGAAATGAAATTGAATTGGAGTAAAGAGAAATAATGAGAAACTTGATGAAAGATATTTGCGTGTCCATATGGGGATGGGATAAATTGGAATTATGTTGTATAAAAATATTGTTTTGTTTGACTTGTAAGGATTTACAATATTAAGAGGTTTTATGTGTTTATGTATTTAATGGTTAATGATGTGTTGTTTTATCTTTAAAATTAATAAAATTTGTTTCAAAAAAAAAAAAAAGGTTTCCCTCTAATTGTAATTCGCTTTCCTCTGTATCTCCCCCCCCCCCTCACTTTGGTCATAAGGGAGTTCGGAAGTGTGAGACGGTAGCCGCGATCGTAGTTGATCTATGTGGCGCTTCCAAAGTCTATCGTCAGGGCACTGAACAAGGTATAATCTTGGGCCGGTTACGTGGATTACGGTCGCCTCTACCCACAGCGGATCGCCCGATAAGTTTTTAGCGAATACTAAATCACCTACCTGGAAGGTACGGCATCGGCCGCTGGATCCGAGTGGCTTTTCCGATTCATAGGCTGGGTGTAACCGATCAAGGTGGGAGCGGAGCTTTCGTCCCATTAGCAGTTCGGTGGGAGTTTTGTTGGTGACGCTGTGAGGTGTGATGTGCTGCAGGAAAAGGATCCGGTTGATTTTCTTGTCGATGTTGTCGTAGTCTATTTTTTGGAGAGTCTTTTTGACAAATTGTACCATGCGCTCAGCCCTACCGTTGGCAGCAGGGTGCACAGGCGAAGTGAGCGCATGTCGAATACCGCGTTCCGCCAGGTACTGCTTGAAAGACAGCACGGTAAATTGGGGCCCATTGTCGGATACCAGAACGACTGGTAATCCGTGGGTTGCAAAAAGTCTTTCCAGTCTTTTGATGACTGCGTCAATGGTCATGTTGCTCATTCGGTGAATCTCGAGCCAATTCGAGTAGGCGTTGACAGTTAGCAAAAACGTATGGCCTTTGGTCGGCCCAGCAAAGTCCAGATGATGCGGGACCAGGGTCCCCACGACATCTCCCATTTGGTTGGGGTTGCCTTTGGTGGAGCGTTGCTTACTTCTTGGCATCTCTTGCAAGTTTTCACCCATGATTCGATTTGTCTGTCGATGCCTGGCCACCACGCGTAGCTTCGTGCGAGGCATTTCAGGCGCACGATGCCAGGGTGGCCATCGTGCAAGGTTCTTAGCAGTATCTGTTGGAGTCGTTCTGGGATAAGGACTCTATCGCCCCAGATGACACAGCCCTTCTGCGAGAACAATTCTGTTTGACGACTTTTGAAAGTCTTCTGGTACTTGGTCCAATGGCCATCTGCGTTCTACCCATGTGAGGACTCGTGCTAAGATGGGGTCATGTTTTGTTTCTCTCGCGATGTCACGGGCAGTTAATGGTGGCATGTGGAGAGTCTCGATCTGCAACGCTGTCATCGTTGGTGCAGGATCATTGATAGTTTCAGGGAGCGGTGTACGGCTCAGCGCGTCGGCATGGGGAATGGCTTTACCGGGATGATATTGTAGCCGATAATTGTAGGCAGCCAAGAATTCTGACCAGCGGGTCATTCTGGGAGAAAGTATGTAGGGAGTTGGCTTGTCCCCAGCAATGATCCCCAGCAATGGTTTGTGGTCAGTTACAATGATGAAAACCCGCCCGTACACGTACTCATGAAATCTTTTAACAGCTGATGCAATCGCCAGGGCTTCTTTATTGATCTGGCTGTAATTTAGCTCGGTTGTCGAGAGCGTCTTTGAGAAGTAAGCAACAGGGGCTTCGTTACCATTAGGTAACACATGGCTCAAAATGGCATCCACTCCAAAAGGCGATGCATCACATGTAATGTTTATTGGCAAAGTCTCATTGTACTGCATTAGTACGGCGTCCGAAGTCAGTAGTTTTTTCACATTATGGAACGCTTGCTCTTTTTTGTGACCCCATACCCAAATTGCTTTTTTATCTAATAGATGATGTAAAGGTTCAGGGACAGTCGCCTTGTGCGGCAAGAATACATTATAGAAATTGATGAGGCCTAAGAACACCTGGAGGTCGGTCTTGTTCTGGGGTCTGGGAGTGTTTTTTATTGCTCTCAATTTGCTATCGGTAGGGTGAATACCCTGACTGTCAATTAAGTACCCTAAGAATTCAACACGATCGGTAGACAGTTTGCACTTATTTTTTTTGACTTTCAGGCCTGCTTCCTGGAATTTTCGTAATACCAGTCTTAAACACTCCCGTAAGATTTTTGGAGTGGGGGCAGGAATGAGCACATCATCAAAATAGGGGACAACACCCTTGATCCCCTGCAATGGTCTCTCCATTAGGCTCTAAAAGATCCCTGGGGCTACACTGACTCTGAATTGAAGCCACATACACTTAAAGGCACCTCGGTGTGTTACGATAGTCTGTGCCTGTGCCGTTTTTTCGTCAACCAGCAGTTGCTGATAAGCCTGAGCTAAGTCTAGTTTAGCGAAGACTTTTCCGCCCCCCAGGGAATGGAGGAGGTGTTGTACCACCGGTACCGGATATGGGTTCTGTTGCAGGGCGTGGTTTAGGGTGGCTCGGTAGTCCCCACAAATTCTAATGGAGCCATCCAGCTTAATTGGTGTCACAATCAGCGTTTCCCATGGGGAATGGTCAGTTGGCTTTAAAACTCCCTGGGCAATTAACTTATCAAGCTGCTCATCGATTTTCGGCTTTAGAGCGAACGGAACTCGACGAGGCTTAAAGTGGATGGGAGCTATCTTTGGATTAAGGCTAAAGGATATCGGGATCCCTTTGTACTCGCCTAGCTTTTCCTCGAAGATGTCCCTGAATTTGTGGGTGAGGTCTTCCTCCCAGTCACTGCCGCCAATTTGGTTAATGCCTGCCACTTCGATGCCAAGTGGTGCAAACCATTGCAGGCCTAACAGACTAGGCCGGTCCTTATCGACCACCGTCAGGGGTAAGTACGCTGTGCGGTTCTTGAATGCAACCCGGACTCGACTGGATCCTGCGACTGGAATTTGGTTCCCCTGGTAGTCCTTTAACACGAGCCGTTGGAATTGAAGTTCTTGGCGCCGGATAGTGGGGATGAGTTGCTTGAGGGTCTTCCATGAGACCACTGAAAGAGATGATCCCGAGTCTACTTCCATCTGGCAAGGCCGATTTTCAATGTTCACGTTGACCCGAATTTTCTTAGCGTCTAGTGAAGAGGCATGGCCAATAGTGAGTGTTTGGTGGGTCTCTTCCCGTCTCGCTAGATGACTCACGGGTCGGTTTACTGGTTCTCGCCTTACAGGGTGATTCCCTTTCGATTGGTGGAGATTGGTTCCTTTCGAAGTCTGGCTGGGTCCGAGGAGGCTTCTGCAGACCCGTCCGATATGGCCTCGTTTCCCGCACTCATGGCAGAGCGCATTGCGGAATTTGCAATTGGAGCGGTAATGGTTGGCCCCGCAGCCAATGCACGATTGCTGGGACTTCGGATATCGGTCCTGATCAGACCGCAGGCGATGGACCTCTTCTTCATCGCTGTCTGACGACGAAGAGAGGTCCTCATGATGGGCCGTCTTCAGCTGCCCTTCTGCATTAGGTAAAATTTCGCCGGCCGGTGGGTGTGCTGGAACGCAATTTCGGCGTAGTTGAGCAGCCGACTTCTTGGTCACCTCCGCTGCTGTAGCTTCAGCTATGGCATCTTTAAGGGTGATGTCGCCCTTTGCCATTATTTTGCTCTGTACGTTTAGAGCGTCTAGCCCAAGGACTAATCGGTCTCTCAAGGCCTCTTCTAGGTCGGTGAAATCGCAAAGACCTCCCAAGTTCCAGAGGTCTGCAACGAAATCGGCGACACTTTCTCCTTTCCGCTGGTTCTTCTTGAGTTCTTGTGGTGTGATTTCCTGAGTTTTCTGATGTGATATCCTGAGCAGATGGCTGTGATGTAGCATTCTGGGTTTTGGTCTGGCTTCAAGTTTGGGATCTGTGTCCTTGGCATGTGTCAGCTTGTTTGGTTTTGGGGTCGGGGGGTGAGACAGCTGGTGAAACAGCCATGGTCTGGTTTCTGGATGGTGGTTGTCCTTCGTTTATAGGATGGGCTTGGGCCTGGGTCTGATGAGGGGGATTGGTGGTGGTGTCCCGTGTTGTTTTGGGTCTGGTGTTGGTTTTCATGGCTGGGACTCATTTGTTGGTGAGGGCTAGTTTCCAGATGTCTGGTAGGCGGGAGGTATCGTCCAGTTTCTTCATGTTAGAGGGGTGTTTCTCTATTTCGATGGCTTCCCTGATTATTCTCCTGCTAGAGTGTTCAATGTTGGATATTAATTTGGTTCCTTCGAAATTAATTTCATATCTTGTGGCTTTAAAGTGCTGGAAGAGGGAGGAGGTATATTCTTCTTTTCTGCTGTGTTTTTGTGTTCTGCAATGCTTGCATTTATTCTGCTGGTTTGTCCAATGTATGTGGCTGAGCAATTGTTGCATGGTATTTCATAAACTCCTTGGTTTTCTAGCTGGAGCTTGTCTTTGGGTTTCTTAGGATGTTGGCTATTTTTTGGTCAGTGCCGAAGGCTGTCCTGATATTGTGTTTGTGGAGAATTTTGCTGATTTTGTGTCTGTGGTGCCTTTGATGTAGGGGAGGAGTGCGATACCGTTGTCTTGTTCTGTGTCTTGGTTTTTTTGGGGTATCTCTCTTCGGATTAGGTTGGAAATTAATATGTTAGTGAGGGTGTGTAGTTCTGTTCTCAGGTGGTCTTTGTCAGCTAGGCATTTGGTTCTAGAGATGAGGGTCTTGGCTATGGAGTTGATCTGTGCTGGGTGGTGATGGGATTGTGCATTTAGGTAGTGGTTGGTGTGTGTTTTTTTCTGGTAGATGGTGTGTCCTAGGGAGCCATTTAGTTTTTTGTAAATTAGGACATTCCGGAAGGGAAGTTGGTTGTTGGTTTCTGTTTCCATGGTGAATTGTATTTTGGGGGTGTAGGTTGTTGAGACGTGTGAGGAAGTTGTCCAGTTTTTCTTTCCTGTGTGGCCAAATTACAAAGGTGTCATCCACATATCTGAGCCAGAGTTTGTGTTTGTGTTCAGATTTGTCTAGAGCAATGGTTTTAAAGTGTTCCATGTATAGGTTAGCTCCTTCTATCTGTTTGTATTGTAGATGAACTATAAGTTGGTTAGGCAGTGGTTGGTCAGATCTAGGATATACTTGGGGGAGGGGGGGTTGTATTTGTTTTGGATGGCTGTCAAGGCTTCTTTGATGGGTACTTGGGTGAAGAGAGATATGACATCGAAGCTCATGAGTAGGTCACTGGGTTGTAGGTTTTGTTTCTTTATTGTTTCTGTGAAGTGGAAGGAGTTTTGTACGCGTGAGGTGATGGATTCTGTGTAGGGCTGGAGTTGTTTGGTGAGAAATTTGGCAAGATTCTGTAGAAGTGAGCCTGTGGAGCTGACTATGGGTCTGAGTGGTATTCCTTCTTTGTGTATCTTGGGGAGGCCATAGAGCTTAGGGCATCTGGATGATTTTTCTCTGGAGATGATTCTCTGCTGGATCTCTTCGCTGATGGGAGATGCTTTTATTTTGGATTTGGTGGTTTTTTTCTAGGTAGGTGGTGGGGTCGTATTCAGAGGTTTGTAAGCAGGGTCTTGGAGTAGGTTGGATAGTTTTGAGTGGTACTCTGATGTGTTCATTACGACTGGGGTGTTGCCTTTGTCTGCTGGGAGAATGACTATGTTGCTGTCTTTCCTCGGGTTGATGAGTGCTTTTTGTTCTTCTCTGTGTAGGTTGCTTCTATATAGTTTGCTGGAGCAGAGGACATTGGTGACTTCAAGTCTGATTTTGTTGGCTGCATCTGGGTTGATTTTGGTTAGGCTAGCTTCAACTCCACATATAATGTTTTCAGTGGGGATGCATTTTGGGGCGACTGCAAAGTTGAACCCTTTGGAAAGGACATTGGTTTCTGCTATGGTGAGGGTTCTGTCTGATATGTTGGGTACTTTTTGTTTCATATATATATATATATATATATATATATATATATATATATATATATATATATATATATACACACAACCACAATACAGAAGCCTCATGATGGCAGATGAGATTGTGCCGAAACATTGCTACAACTTTAAAAGCTATAATGATATGGGAAAATACCCCAAAAAAAGCTGAATACCATCCATGTAAGTACCCGCGAAAACTTAAGAAAACACACACACACACACACACACACACACACACACACACAAGCACACAGATACAAATACATAGAATAAATACATTCTATCTGTCTGTCATCTATCTACACACACACACACACACACACACACATACACACACACTATATAGAACAAAATAGGAACAGAATTCTTTATTGGCCAAGTGTGATTGGACACACAAGGAATTTGTCTTGGTGCAAATGCTCTCAGTGTACATAAAAGAAAAGATACATTCGTCAAGGGTCAAGAATCATAAGGCACTTAATAATAGTCATAGGGTACAATAAGCAATCAAATCATTATACATACATACATACATACATACATACATACATACATATATATATTCTTTTTTCTTTACTGTATACTTATTTTCATTTATTCTTTTCTTTTTCTTTTTTCCTTATTTCACATATAACATTCAATAACATTACTATTAAAAAAGAGAAAATCCCACTGTATTGTTAGAACTGAACATAGTAAAAGTCAATTCAATATGCATTGGTCCAAATAAGCAGATTGCAGTGATTATCATGGAATCAGAATACCAAAGATATATTGTCTGTCTGTTTGTCTGTCTGTTTGTCTGACTGCCTACCTGCCTGTCTGTCTGTCTCTTATCCACATTCCCAAATGTTAATCAAGCAGCATTTATGAGTGGTATCAGATAGACATCTGGGTCTATTTACCAACAATTACTAAATGCTGTGAACCAAATATGAGATGGCTTTCTCCATCAAAGATTTCTCTTTAGACCGGGCCAAGCAATTGCTGAAAGTGCTACATAAATCTTTCCTGTAATCTAGCAAAATCTATTCTAGCAAAACACATTCTGTGGGTTAAGGGAGGGAAATCTTCAAAAGTGTTGGTTTTAAATGGACAAGGCTTCCCCCATGCTAACCCCTAACAGAAAGTTAGATTTCACAGATTAGAAATCAAGAAATGAAACTTCTCTCTTTCTCTCTGTCTTTTTTCAATCACTGCAGGGGGAAAATAGGAGTCAAAAGGAACAGAAAAACTAACATGAGAAGACAAATAAGCTATGCAGAAATAACTACCTTCTTTCCTCATTCTTTCTTTTCCCCCACACCATAAATATCTGCAAAGTCACATCCAAGTCTCAATTTTCAGTAAAAAAAAGAAAGAAAAAAGAAAGAAATGCTTACCAAAGGAGCATGTGGGGAAAATTATCTCTGTGATCCATGGGGCAAACAATTGTGGCTGGTTAAACAGTCCAAAAAGAAACAGGATCCCGGCAATGTCTTGCAAAGATGAAACGAAAAAATGCAAACTTAATTTTTTTTTTTTAACAAATGGGGAGACCGTGGCTTCTTTTCATCTTTTCTTTTTTCAAGAAGTAATTGAAAACCCTTAAAGGGCCAACATCCCAATCAGCTGGATGCTCTGATTTCACAGCCATTCCTGGGCACCTTTGCCCAGTAAGCATACCGAATTTGATCCTGCCAGCAAGGAAGCAGTAACTGTGTAGTAAGGCAAGAATAGTAATTACTTGGTGGTGATGGAGGCGACAGTAGGAGCAGCAACAGCAGCAGCAACTAATTGTAAATCAATTCTACAGAGCCTAAAGCGTATTTGCTGAGCACAGTAAGCAAAGATGCTGACCAGCTAAGTTGCTGCATTTCTGGATTGAAAACGGAAAATGTTACTCATTAATACCAAGGCAAGCACCCAAAGTTAAACAGGTACCCTCTCCATTTTTTTTTTTAATCTATTTTGCCTGTTTTCAAATGCCCTCTAGCAAAATTGCTAAAGGGATTGAGGAACAGAGTTATCAATGTCTGTAATACTCTACCTGACTCTGTGGTTTCTTCCCCAAACCCCAAAAACTTTAACCTTAGACTGCCTACAATTGACCTCACCCCTTTCCTAAGAGGTCTGTAGGGGGTGCGCATAAGCACACCAACATGCCTGCCGTCCCCGTCCTATTGTTTCTCTTATTTTTCTTATATGTATCCATGTATTCATAACTATGTTTCTACTTATACCTATTATCTTGTAAGCAATTGACAAAAATAAATAAAAGGAAATGAAAGGAAAGAGGAGCAAGAAAGAGAAGATTTGCATTAATTCAAGTTACTTTTCCTCTGACTTTCAAAGCCATCTATTTTCTCTGTAAGGGCAGGAATTAGAAATAGTTTTAATTTATTGTTCTCTTTTCAACACTCTTCATAGTTACAAATCCCTTGGTATACATTTATTTCAAAGCAAAACCTTCCAGAATTCCTCCCCAAACTATCTTAAATCTGAAGCTATGGGCTTTTCCCTACTGGCATCTAATCCTCCAGATTTCCAATGTCCTAAGCACTTCTGCTTTATCCCCACAAATTTCCCTTCCCTTCATTCCCCAATCCATATGTGAAACCACAGTAAGTCATTATTAGCTGTTCCAGGAAATGAGAGGTCTTTTCATATTGAAAAGGTGACATGTGTCATTTTCAAGATATGCAAGATCTTTTTTTGCTAAAAGGATGTGTTGGGTGACTGTGGAAAGAGAATTTAGCATCTATGTCAAAATTGAAAAGCCCTCTCCAAACAGAGGGGGAGGGATACAACATTATCTATCTCCAGTCTACAGTGTAGTCCTTTCAACAGTTCCAAGAAGGTTCCACACTCATTTGCACTACTCATGTGACCCTGAAGACACAGATAAACCTCCAGATGACCTTAACAACCTACCAAACGAATGTAAATGACCGGCTGTCAGCAAGAAGTATAAATCCTTCCATTCTCCACCATCCAGTCAGAGCTGAAGACGTTTCTAGGATGAGAAGCAAAACATCTTCATAGAAAAACCAGAAAGTGCAGTTGCCTCTTAGGAAAAAAAAAAGTATCTTTGGGACAACCATGATCTGGATGACTGAGAATCTCCATAGACATTTACAGAGCAAGCATCTCGTGGACACTGTAACAACTGTATTTGAGCAGGCAGATTTCCTACTGGAAACATTCCCTCCTGAACCACCAAACTATCAGCCACACTGAGAAGAAGCCTCAGTGCAATCAGGCAAGAGACCTGCCCATTTTACCATGTATGCTGTTTTGAGTGTGGATCTTCAATCTGACAGAGGCATCAAGATGGGGAAAGAAAGAGAGTAAATCAAGAAGCCATGGCTGGAAACTAATCAAGGGGAGAACCAACCTAGAACTAAGAAGAAATTTCCGAGCAGTGAGAACAATTAATCAGTGGAACAACTTGCCTCCAGAAGTCGTGAATGCTCCAACACTGGAAGTTTTTAAGAAGAGATTGTACAACCATTTGTCTGAAATGCTGTAGGGTAGAGGTGTCAAACTCGATTTCATTGTGGGCCACATCAGGGTTGTGTTTGACCTGGAGGGGGAGCATGGCCAGGGGGACATGGCCAACTCAACATCACTTGTGTAGGGGCACCTGTGTTGGCCCGAGTGCTCTGTCATCGAAAATGGGCTCCCAAGCTCCATTTTCAGCTGTGATGGCCTCCTGCAACCCCCTGCCAGTGAAAATGGAGCCCAAGAAGGCCATGCACAGCCCTCCCAAGCTCTGTTTTCACTGACAGAGACACCATGGGTCTTTCACTGTTTCCAGGACGGCCCCATGGGCCAGATCTAAGCACCCAGTGAGCTGGATTCAACCCGTGGGCTTTGAGTTTGAAACTCCTGGTACAGTGTCTCTTGCTTGGGGGGGGGGGCTGGACTAGAAGACCTCCAAGGTCTCTTCCAACTCTGCTATTCTCTTAAGAGAGGTGTTGATAAATCAGCCAGCCAGCCAGCCGAAAGATGGATTAGGAGAGTTGCATGGCTAGACTTGCTGAATAAATAGTTGGTAGGTTTGGGTGTGGTCAAGTATGGAGAGCCACCTCTCTTGCTTTATTTTTCAGGAGGTGTTTTGACTTATCAAAACAAGTCATCTTCTCAAACTCCCTCCTTGGCTGGGCTTACCATCTAAGCAAAGTCAGACCAATGACGAATGCTTAGACATTTTGCTCATGCCTGCATTATTGCTGTTATAATTACTATAGATTTAGATATTAAAGGGATCGATAGTGGCCATTACTATTATTGCAAGCATAAGAAACAGTCTTTGGAGCTTTCCAAGTGCTATTTAAATGACATATGAAACTGGACTTCCCTTAATTGTCTGATAATCTACAAGTAACGAAGGATGGGTTGATACACTCCACTTGCCGTGGCTGTTTCTACCACACAGGTAGCTCTTGCTTACTGACTATCTTGTTTCGTGAGTGTTTGAAGTTACAACAATGTAAAAGCAATAGCTTTGTGACTAATCCTTGCTTTTATGACCATTGCATCATCTTGCGATCACATGATCGCCATTCAAGTGCTTCATAATCAGTTTATGATAAGCAGCGTTAAATAGACAAGGCCGAAGTAAAAGTCACAGTTTTGCTTCACAACCAAAAGAGAAGTGAGGTCACAACCCATGTGATTTTCTGCTTAGAGAGTTACTAGTCTCTTTAAGCCAAGGGTATCAAACTCGCGTCATCATGGCAGCATCACGTTTACTTGTTGCTACTTTTTTTCCTCTTTGCTAAACCAGGCATGGGTGTGGCCAGCATGTGATGCATCCAGTACATGGGCCACAAGTTTGACAGCCCTCTTTTAAGCAAGAACTACCTAAATAAGCCACAGTTTCCCAACTAACAAATCTCTATAAGGCACAAACCATGAGTTATAAAACCCAAAGTCTGGATTTACACGATATGCTAAACTAAACCAAGCAAACCATATTCTGGCAAGTGAACCAAAGTATCCAGTGGCTGCAATAATAAAACAATCCAACTCATTTCAGTAGGATTTGCTTCAGATTATGCAAGGTTTCAGTTACAATTTTAGACAAAATATTTCCCTACTAAGTTGAACAATCCAGGAACTGTCAAACAAGCTATCAGTAAACACCCAACCAAAAAACTTCCAAGTTCATTCCCATCAACATTGACAGGACAAGCTAGTAGAACAGGGGTCCCCAAACTTGGCAACTTTAAGACTTGTGGACTTCAACTCCCAGAATTCTCTAGCCAGCTATGCTTAAGTCTTAAAGTTGCCAAGTTTGAAGACCTCTGCAGCAGAATATAAACTGAAAGCAAATTGCACTCCTTATTTAGTGAGCTTATTGTTCTGAACTAAGCAAACTCATTAGCTTGCAATTCTAATAGTTTTCCTTCCACGACAGGCTCGTAAACCTGCACTTCTGATTGGCCCACTAATAGCAGATCGTGATTGGTCGTTTTGGCTGATCTGATTGGCTGATAGTGGGTCGCCGCTGATTGGACCCTCCCAGCGCAGCAAACTTAAATCATTGGTTGTTGTGACAGCAGCCAGCTCTATAAAAGGAGCTGCTGCTGCCCAAGTATTTTTGCTCTGTTCTGAAGTCACTAATAAAGAGTTAGAGTCACTATTCAATGCCTCATCTCCGTTCTTTGCACTCACTCTCCCAGATCTAACACTGGTGACAAGGATGGGATGTGGAGACGATAGAGCTGACTGAACACTCACTGAACACTAACAGAACACGTGGCTGAGAGCTCAGCAATAGCGGCAGAATGACCAGCAGCGACATACCACACGCTCCATTTGATCCAGCTAACGAAGACTGGGACTCGTATATGGACAGGTTTCAGATATTCCTGGAAACCAACAACCTTAAGGATGTTATGCCTGGCAAGAAACGAGCTGTATTCCTGACCCATTGTGGGCCCTCCATTTTTAAGATGGCAAAGGCACTCACTAAACCAGCAGAAGTCAAGACGATGGACTGGGACAATCTCGCCCCAATCCTCTGGGCCCATTATGCCCCAGCGGTGCCAACACTCATCAGGAGACACGAGTTTTACCAGAGGGACCAACAGGAAAGTGAAAGTGTTGGTGACTTCATCACGGACCTCAGAAACCTGGGGGGACTCTATGGCTTCGCAAATCTAGAAGAAGCCATGAGAGATCAAATTGTTCTGGGTCTAAAAGACCCCACAACCCAGAGCAAGATTATGGCGAAGGGGGACATTGGCCCCGCAGATGTCATTGCTGATGCTACTGCAGCAGAAGCAACCAGGAAGTCAGCAGCTCGAATGCGCTGAGCGAACGGACCGTACCGCCAACTCGCCAGTGACACTACGTCCCCTTCTGAGAGGCACACAACGGCCACCCACCATGAAGACCTCGAATCCTCATCAGAAAGCAAGGAAGAGGAGGTCAACAGACTCAGGTTGGAGCGCGATCAGCGAGACCAGCGGAATCATAAGCCCTCGTATCAGTGTGCTGGATGCGGGGGAAACCACCCGCGATCAGACTGCACATTCCTAGACGCCCTCTGCCGTTCCTGTGGAAAGAGGGGCCACATTGCAAAGGTCTGTAGAAACAAGCGAGGGTCCAGCCCAAACCGAAGAGAAAATAATTTCCGGCAGACAACAGGCACCCCACCAGTAAATCGGGACCGCCCAAGCAACCAATGGAACCACTACTACAGAAATCGAGCACCAGTCACTTCTACCAGACGAGAAGAGGCGCACCAAACCATCACCATCGGCCATGCTTCATCCCTTGATGCAGGAAAAATCCGAGTAAGGGTCACCATTGAGAATCGACCATGCATTATGGAAATTGACTCCAGGTCTTCCCTATCAATGGTCTCCTGAAAAACCCTCAAACAGCTGATCCCTGACATCCGTCGCCAGGACCTCAGAACTCAGAAAATTACATTAAAGGACTACCAAGGAAATAGGATCCCAGTCGCCGGTTCCAGCCATGTCCAAGTCTCCTTCAAAGACCACACCACAACCCTACCTCTTACCGTCATCGATAAAGATCGACCCAGCTTACTAGGCTTGCAGTGGTTTGCGCCACTAGGAATTGAACTGGCGGGCATCAACCAGACTGAAAGCGATGACTGGGAAGCGGCCCTCGTCCAGAAATTCCTGGAAGTTTTCATCAAGAAGCTAGGCAAGTACAAGGGATCCCCCATATCATTTAATCTCTTCCCTGATATTGCGCCCATTCGCCTTAAGCCTCATCGAGTGCCCTTTGCACTCAAACCAAAAATTGATGAACAATTGGACAAATTAATAGCCCAGGGTGTGTTGGAACCGATTGACCACGCCCGATGGGAGACCCCAATTGTAACTCCCATAAAACCTGACGGATCTCTGAGAATTTGTGGGGATTACAAGGCCACCCTCAACCACGCACTTCAGCAGAGCGCTTACCCCGTGCCTGTGGTCCAACAACTTCTTCACTCCCTTGGGGGTGGAAAAATATTCGCAAAATTGGACCTAGCCCAGGCGTACCAGCAGTTGCCCGTAGATGCAAAGACCGCAGAAGCCCAAACTATAGTCACGCACAGAAGTGCATTCAAATGTAATAGAATCCAGTTTGGAGTGAGCGTAGCACCTGGCATCTTCCAAAGTCTGATGGAAAGATTGCTACAAGCCATAAAAGGGGTTGTGCCCTTCTTCGATGATGTCTTGATAGCCGCCCCCACTAGAAGTCTACTAGAAAAGCGACTAAGAATGGTCCTCCAAAAATTTAAAGATGTTGGTCTGAAGGTCAAGAAGGACAAGTGCCAACGATGTACTGAGAGGGTTGAATTCCTTGGTTACCTTCTTGACAAACAGGGAATTCACCCTACTGAGAAAAAAATTGGCTGCAATGAAAAACGCCCTGAGACCCAGAAACAAAACAGATCTCCAAGCCTTCCTGGGACTCATCAACTTTTATAACATCTTCCTACCCCAGAAGGCGACTGTTGCTGAACCCCTGCTTTGGCTCCTCGACAAGAAGGCTTCCTGGGTCTGGGGACATTGAGAAGAGCGAGCTTTTCAGCAAGTAAAAGACCTTTTAACATCAGATGCTGTATTGATACAATATAACGAGACTTTACCATTAACTGTCACCTGTGACGCCTCACCGTTTGGAGTAGGAGCCATCCTGAGCCACGTCCTGCCAAACGGTACTGAGGCGCCCATTACATTTTTTTCAAGAACTTTATCTAAAATTGAGAGAAATTATAGCCAATTAGATAAAGAGGCTCTCGCTATTGTGTCTGCGATCAAACGATTCCATGTGTATGTATATGGAAGATCCTTTTCTATAATCACCGATCACAAATCATTACTTGGCATCTTGGCGGGGGATAAACCAACTCCCCACATCTTATCACCAAGAATGACACGCTGGTCAGAGTTTCTAGCCACATAGGATTACCAACTGCAACACCGACCGGGGAAAGCCATTCCCCACGTGGACGCCCTGAGCCGCTCTCCACTACCAGAAGTCCTAGACGACCCAGCTCCAACCCTAGCTACACTACAAATAGAGACACTTCCTTCACCACCACTGACTGCACAAGACATCGCATCCGAAACAAGGAAGGACCCTTGTTTGGCACGATTCCTCAGCTGGGTGGAAAGAGGTTGGCCTGACAATGAACCCAACGACATCCTCAAGCCTTTCAAACACAGACAGACAGAACTTTTCTCCCAAAAAGGATGTGTTTTGTGGAGAGACAGAGTCATCATTCCAGGAAGACTACAGCATAAGGTCCTAAAACTACTGCATGATGGACATCCGGGCATCGTGTGAATGAAGGCACTAGCAAGGAGCTACGCTTGGTGGCCAGGTATGGACAGGCAAATAGAAATCTGGGTGGCCACCTGTAACAAGTGCCAGGAAACATGCTCAGCTCCACCAAAAGCACCACCAACAAAAACGCCCCAAGGTCCCTGGTCCCGTATCCACATTGATTTTGCAGGACTCACCAAGGGGCATACATTTCTCATAACAGTGGATGCCTATTCCAACTGGCTTGAGGTCCACAAAATGAAGAGCACCACCACAGAGGCAGTCGTTAAAAAACTAAACAGACTATTTGCTACACACAGCTTGCCAGATGTCTTAGTTTCAGACAATGGCCCACAATTCACCGCCTTGGCATTTGAACAGTACCTAGCAGACCGGGGGATACTCCACGCCTTAACATCGCCAGCTCACCCTGCGGCCAGCGGTAGGGCTGAATGAATGGTCCAGTTCACAAAGAAAACCTTATACAAGATGGAGCAAGGGAACATCCACGACAAGGTGACCAGGATGCTTCTCCTCCAACATATTACCCCAAACAGCACCACAAACAAAACCCCAGCTGAACTCCTGATGGGCAGGAAACTTTGATCACATCTTGACCGACTACACCCTGCCTACACGCCGGAAAAGCCCCTGGGTTCCAGCAGCAAGTATTGCATGTTCAAGGTAGGCGACCCGGTTTTTGCAAAAAACTTTACCGGTGACCCATTGTGGGTCCCCGCTACCATAACTCAACTTACGGGTCCCCATTCCTACCGCTTACAAACTGCTGATGGGAGACTGTGGAAGCACCACATCGACCAACTACGCTCCAGGCTGGCATCTACCCCCTTCACAAGCCTTGAATTCCAAACCGGGGGGGAAGGGAAATCGAGGGGCCCAAAAATGAACTAGTATCCGACCCAGTACACAAAACCCAGCAATCAGCGCAACCAAACCCAGAATATTCACCTTCCGAAGAAGAGCTGGGGCAGATGGTCATCTCTCCACGAAGTAGCACTGCGGCATCAGCAAACCCAGAGAATCCAGATAACAGCCTTAACGGGAGTAGAGATGACAACCCCGAGTCACCCAATGGAGAAGTCAGATCATCATTACCGCTGAGCTCAATGAATAGCCCACCGGAACCAGAGTCCGGGCAAAGACTGTTGGAGCAATGCAAATCAGGTAGACAGATGAGACGACCTGCCTACCTGCGAGAATACATCACCCCACCCTTGAGACGGAACCTAGGGGGGAGGGGTGTTCCGAACTAAGCAAACTCGTTAGCTTGCAATTCTAATAGTTTTCCTTCCACGACAGGCTCGTAAACCTGCACTTCTGATTGGCCCGCTAATAGCGGATTGTGATTGGTCATTTTGGCTGATCTGATTGGCTGATAGCGGGTCGCCGCTGATTGGACGCTCCCAACGCAGCAAACTTAAATCATTGGTTGTTGTGACAGCCACCAGCTCTATAAAAGGAGCTGCTGCTGCCCAAGTATTTTCGCTCTGTTCTGAAGTCACTAATAAAGAGTTGGAATCACTATCCGATGCCTCGTCTCTGTTCTTTGCACCCACTCTCCCAGATCTAATACTTATGATTAATTTAAACATGGATATTCATTTATTTTAACAGATTAAAATGGACTTCCAGGGAATAACTAAATACACAGAAAGGGAATTAGGTATTCACTAACTAAACCAGTATTTCTCCATGTCAACTGCTTTTAAGAGGTGTGGACTTCAACTCCCAGAATTTCCCAACCAGCCCTGCTGACTAGTTGAAGTCCACACCTTTTAAAGCATTTGAGATGGAGAAACACTCGTCTAACCATATTGGAAAGAGAATAAAATTGAATTGCAGCAAGCAGAACAAGATTCCGGGAAGTTTACCAAAAGATACCTTTTTCCACTGTTTGTTGCAATTGCTTCTCCTGGCTTACAGAAATGCATCCTGAACTCTTCATTGTATTACTGGCACAATTCATCGACACCCACAAGGCTACATTCTGCCAGTTAATTATATGCTCCTTTAGACAGAACATGAGCAAATAATCTTTCTCTCTCTTGTTCCAGGAGGCTGAAAAATAAGTACACAAAAGCTCAGAGTTGGCATTGATGGATGAATCTAATGAGACTGACCTCAAGTTCCCTCTGGAAGATCTTATGTTATATTTAGGACTTGACAATATGGTTGGATGCTTTTGCTCTGTCCTTTATTAATATCCACCTTGATGTCGGAGAGCTTGTGCTCTGATGGGGGTCTGAACTGGCAGTGACTAACCAGAGGAAGATATTGTGGGATAGTGACAGATTGCTCAAAGGAAGCCCCAACTCGATGGGTAGCCACTGCTCAAAATGACAGCTCTCATGGAAGAGATCATGCTAAAGAGATTGACAAGACTCTCAGCACTCCAGCAAGTTTATGCAGCTCCCTCACCTCCCTCCCTGCGTGTCAATATAGGGAAGGCTTTATCAAGTTCCAAAAATGTCATTCAGCACTTTTGCATGGAATTTGTAACGATTTTGAAAGCAGTGTGTAAGCATCAGGAAGGAAAGATGGTTGGAAATTATTTTTACGTGAATAAAAAGTAAAGTCTTCCCTGGTTCAGTTGAGTCAAAGGTGCTTTTTCAAGAGGCAACTGGACTTTCTGGTTTTTTCCTTTGAAGATATTTCACTTCTATACAAGAAGCTTCTTCGCTCTAACTTGAGGGTGGGGAATGGAAGGATTTATATTCCTTGCAGACATCTGGTCATTTGCATTGTTTTAGTGGGTCATTAAGGTCACCTGGAGGATTATCTGTGATATGCAATACAGGGGGAGGAATACGACATCATCTATCTCCAA